>BSYO01000004.1:18821526-20058145 GCA_033239525.1 Nepenthes gracilis | reverse complement strand
GCTCCGGGCGAGTTGAGGAGGCCACCTCAACGAAAGAAATCCATGAGCCGGCCTCATCGAGAAAGGGCTCGAGGCTCTAGCCCATCTTTGGACCCAAGACCGGCGAAGTAACTCGGCCCGTGACGTGAGACCTCCTACCCGAGGGACGGGGAAGGAAGGAAGAGCGCGCCCACCGAGAGGAAGAAGACCAATGGCCGTCAGGCACTGATAAGCTGGCGGATGGTCCTTGGAGGTGAAAGGCACTCGAGACCCATTGGCCTTCACCGACTCCCTCACCAACATCTGGCGGATCGGGGGACGAGGAGTTCCTAAGATGGCGGGACGTTGAGCTCCCAGAGAGAGGCAACCAATGGGAATCTTTGCCATTGTGGCGGTCGCGGTCATTGACAGGAAATTTGCACAAGGTCAGAGCTGAAGTAAAACAGTTTGGTAATGAAAGGATATATACGGCCGCTTCACCTTTTTGACCGGGCGCGGCCCGGGCAGCGAGGAAGCGGCGATCACGCCGCTCGGGCAAGGCCATAATGAGCGCGGGTGACAAAAAAAAAAGAGAGAAAAACAAAAATCCTGAGGACCACTCAATGTAAGAAAAATGTACATTAATAAAAACGTGCATTTGTTACCTTTTCTGTGAAGCTTTTCCCGTGCTCTCTCCCAAACAATGAAGCAACTCAAGCATTCAACAAAACTTGGCGCCTGACCCAGCTGACCCAGTTAGGCAACAAAACTTGAGGCGCTTGACCTCAGCCCGAAACCCCCTATGTTGGACCCAGTAGTCAGTGACAAAACTTAGGCACCAACCCGAGCGACCACATGGTGGTATTTTGTGATCGAGCTGACAAAACCGAGCGCCAATTGGCTGACCCAGTCCGGGCAACAAAACTTGGCGCCTTGACCAGCTGACCCCCAGTCGGACCCAGTCGAACCCAACAAAATTTGGCGCCCAACCGGCATGATCGGACCCAGTCGGGCAACAAAATTTAGGCGCCAACGGGCGACACCATGTCTAGACCCTGAAGGGTCGCAAGTAACAAAACTCGGGCGCCAACCCGAGCGACTCCCGCGGCCGACACCCTTTATAGTCAAACCCAAAATCCTCGGCCCTACCTGGGCACCCGCCCCTAGAGGCCTAAAAGGGCGAAAATAAGGCCGAAGGGTAAAAGCTAGAAGGTCCCCGAGAGGGTCAACATGCAAGCCCAAAAAGGCAAAGGGTCACACCCAGACGGAGTCACCCACTCGAAATAAAGAATAGGCGTCATCACGCGCCGCAAAAAAAAAGAAAACGCACGAACAAGACACAAGAGAAAACGTCCGCCTGCTTTAAAGCGAAAAAGGACAATCTCTATTCACAAAAATGAATTTTTGTACAAGTATGACAAACAAATGAGAAACAAGGGGCAAAGATGTCAAGGGATGCTGCCTGCTTCTCCCCTCTTTGAGTCCCATGGGCCTCCTAAGGTCCTGGTCGCCCATCCGAATCTCCATCTCAGGCGTAAAAGGTTCACGCCATCGTGCCCTCGCCCCGAGGTGGGAGCCTGCAAAGGCCTCCATCAACGCCAGCACACCTCCACGCCTCAAGGCGCCCGGCGTCCCGGGATCAAGACGGCCACAGAAACCATGACGTAGATCAATCGCGCCACCACGACACATGCGAACACCGGCCCCGACTTGGCCCAACACAGGAGCTATCTCAAAGAATCCGCACGGACGCCCACCTTCTCCCGGCTAAGAATCCGCTCCGAAGGAGGCTCTGCTTAAGCCACATCTCTCGATGAGACTCTCCAAGTGAAGCAATCTTCTCACCCAGCCACTCTCCGTCTCCGCCGTAGCCTTCACGAGCTGCCTCGACAGGACCTCATTTCTGTGCGACTCGGGCAATCACCCCTACTAGCCTCTGCTAAGGCCGCAGAATCAAACTCGAGCCGCAATGGGGTACACCATCAAAATATGAACGAATGAAAGCAAGGAAGAAAGGAAGCAACAAAGCACCTTAGAAACAAGAGGGTCATCCCCTCATGTCACGCATCCACGTGACCTGGACTCCTGCGGCCTCCTCCTCAACCCAGGCGCCACCTCGGCATACTGCACTAGCTAGCTCGAAAGGTGGCCGGGAAATCCATTTCAAATCAATGTCCCCAGAAACTAGGGCAACCACTGGCCTCAACTACAAACAGGCGCCAAGAGGATCAGAGGGCGAACTCCGTCAACACTCAAGTCCCAATCCCACTCATCTCTCCTGATCATTTCAGCCTCGACACTCCCTCTCGTAATCCATCGTGGCACTCCCGCCTCCTATGTCCTCAAGGGTGATCAATCTCGTCAAAGACGTCATGCAAATTAACGGAGCGCGGGAGAAAATCATCACTGGGGTCGGGCGTCCGAGATCCGTGGGTGAGCAAGAACCTCCATGAGTGCAGTGGGGAGATTAGCAGGGAATGAAGAGCGAGACCACAAATCCTTAGGCCCTAAGAGAGGCCCGCCCCTCATCCTCTTGTTGAGGAACAGGAACATCATCAAGTCATTATCACAGGAGGACTGGGCGCCGGAAGCTTTCTAATCGCAATGGCCGGGGCTGAGCCGGGATTAGCAGCAAGCGAACCGAGACCCTGCACTGAGGACTGAAAAAGAGCCAGTCCCACCTCATGAGCAGAGGAGCGGCCACGTCATCATCGATCACGCCCTCAACATCAAAATCCTCATCATCACTCGAGGAGTGCTCAAGAGGGGTCCTCCGATCCTCGGCCTCTCCGGGCCTTTTTTGGAAGGAGTCAACGGAGTCTCCTCCACATCCCCACTCTGGCTTCCCGATTTATCTGGGCCGGCCCAGATGTTGCACTTGTTCATATGGAAGCTCCACAGCATTAGCCCGCACTAAGTCCAGGTGCGCCCTCAGCCTCCCTCCCTCCCTCGAAGGGTCGAGCAAGATCTTGGCCAGCCACCTTCCCTACGTGGTAGGGATGGCCCAAAGGTGCTCGTAGATGCCGAGAAAGAAGAACTTGTCCTTCCACCGCCGTGAACTCGGCTGCCACTACAGTACCAAGAAAATTCTCGGGGGGAGTCATCACAATCCGATCAAGGTTCACGTAAAGCGGAACATCACCTTGACCGTAAGGGCATTCCAGAGTTTCATGACATCGGAAGAAGACGCACAAGGACACCAGATACACCATCGCGCCTGGGCCGAGCCCGGGGCAAGGGGCACACTGAGCGCCCTCATAGCGCCATAGAGCGCCTCCGAAATGGAAAACCGTAACCCGCCTTTGAGGTGGGCCACATAAACGGTGATGAAGCCATCCAGATGGTACAACGCCCTGTCATGCGGCTCCGGAATCATCATGGCCATAGACTCAGGGATTTGATACTGAGCTCGGATCTCCGTAAGCTTGTCAAGCGTCACTGTAGAAGTAATGTCTCGCACTCCAGGCGCCATGAAAGCCGAAGAACAAAGGAGAAGACGAAGCTCGAACGAAGAAGAAAAAGAAAAGCAGGCGCGACGATGAAAAATCAGGGCAATGAGGCGTTTAAATAAACCCTAGAGTACGGAAAGGCGTACTCATTACCCTTGCCACGCGTCGACATGTCATTCGCCTCAAAACTCTGGTGATCCCTCCTTCCCAAGGCGCCTGATAGCACGTCACATCAGCAGGATACGGCATTTAATGCTCCAGCAGGGAGGCGAAACGGCGGCCCAGAAGAGGTCCGGGGACGATCTCCCATCAAGCTCAACGCAATGCTCGCCGCCAAGGCACACGCTCTCGGACGGTCGACACACCCAGCAGGCTAGCGACTTCATGCCAAACGACCGAGAACTTCGGATCCTTTGGCATGGGGGGCTATGTTGGGCCCCGATGTAAGGGCCCATAAGACACAGCCAAAATAAGAGGCCCAGAGACACTCTCACAAGTTGAAGAGGTTAGGTGGCCCAAGTAAGAAGCCCAAGGGCCGAGAGCCAAGAAGTCTCGTGAAGTCTTAGAACTGCCCGAGCGGCCAGGAAAAGACACTCGGACTTCTCCCTAGAAGGCCCTCCAGGAGCTGCTTCATCTCACGGACCCACAAACACGAGAGGAACATCACAACTGGATGAGGACCGCTCGTTCACGGCCCGAGAATGCTACCAAGGCTACTTCACGGTTCTCAAAAAGCTGGTGACACGCGCCGCCGTCTCAAAGAGTGGCACACCTAATCAAATCAAGGTCGATATTGACCAGACGCTCGACACACTCGATCATGCCAGCCGGGCGCCGTCCGCATGCCACTTTGCCCACGTCGGCAAGAAAGATTAAAGGGAGTCAGTGGACCAACTCTCAACCGCCGGATGGGACACCACGGTCTCCTCCCAAGGACCCGTCTTCCACTATAAATACTCAAGAATGCCCCTTTCAAAGGAAGAAGGCTCGATCCCATTTCACCAGGACACTCTCTCTCCTAAATCAACTCCCCCAAAGAAGAGTAAAAAGCTCCCGCGAGCATAGTTTTAGAGAAAATGCAAAGCGTGAGACAGGAAGGATTAACCCTCACAACCGCATTTTGTGAAAATCTCCAACCATATATAGCTCTTTCCTGCCCCGAGCCTCATGATTTTTCCTTCCCATTCAAGAGGAGGTTTTCACGTAAACATCCGGCCTCAATCCTCATCTCGTGTCCAACACTTCAAATACTTGTGTTGCCTGGTAACCACGGATCGGACCTAACGCACCTCTGCATCTCTCGGTCCGATCAGATTCCGCGAATCCCACACCCCTTATCAACGAGCCTGCCTCAGAAAGATCCGCGGAATCAGAACGTAACATATCATATGAATGATCTGTAGAGTTTATTTTGATTTCAGGAAGGAATTTTGCGAATCTCAGTGTCTTATAAGTCAGGTTTTTTTTTTTCCCTTAGTTCCTTTCTCATCAAAGTGTATTGTTATGTGTCTAAATCTCCCTTATTTTTATGCTTATTTTTGGGGTTCCGAATTTAGGGATTTCTGATCTAAATCTTCCCGGATTTGATACAATGACAGATTTGCTTCGCTCATGAATACGGAGTAGATGGGTTGTTTTTTAAATTACTAATTTTTCTAAATGATTTGATCGGTTAATTTGGGTGCGAATTCGAATTTTCCATCTATTTTTCTTATATTTGAAACAAGGAATTGGAGGCTTTGTCCCAGATGTTAGTGAAGAATAGTAGTTAGGCTGTTGCTTGGATTGGATTTGGAATTTTTTTGGGAACCATTATTCTTGGAAGCACAGATGTAGGAAAGACATATTAGTTGGTCTTTGTTTAGATTAGGATTTTACATTGTTGTTCTAGGGTTATTTATTATTTATGCGTCGTTATTCTTTACTAGTGCCCACTGGTTTGCTAGCTTGAATTTCGATTTCAGGTTATTATATAAACAGACTTTGTGTCAGTTGATAATTCAACTTTGTTCGTGAACCTCCCCTGTCATCGAAGTTCAAAACGTTGCCAAATTCCAGTCCCGCTGAAAGTGAATGGCGTAGGGGAATTTGGGAAATCTTTCTTGCCTTTGACAGAGGTACAATCCCCGCAGTGACAATCATGCTTTGCTATTGTTGACTCTTACATATTGTATTTCATCCTCATTGACATCAATAAAGGATTTGGCCAACAAGACAAAAGACATCTAAAATCATCCATAGAGTGTGTGCAGCAATTTCAAAAAAGTGCCTTCTAACTGGTAGGAGTAGGACTGTACATCAAGTTCAAAGTCAATGGCTATTTGAGCCTATTAACAATGAAACTGATAGCTCAAAGAAAGTGCAGAGTAGAGCCCTTTAACACGTCAAAATTCCACCAACTGATGGGTCTAGGAACTCATAGTTTTTTTGCCTGGTGCGATTTTCTTGCTGCGTTAGTTGTCTCCAAAAGCTTCAAAGAAATTAGGAGTCCCCCATGGGCCTCCTTTTACCGGAATACTTCTATTTGCAGTGGAATGGAAAGCAAGATTAGTTGCCATTTCATTGGTTTCTAATATGCATGGACATCCTTATTTTTTGCCACTTGTCGTGAAAACTCATTAATGGTAGTGGATTAGTTGACCAAGGAGACAAGTGGACAGAAGGTTGGCAGGAGTGCGTTAAATTGGTTTAGATTCATGGTTTTGTTTTCTGTAGTTTGAAATTGTCAGTGGTACCAGATTTTTTGCTGAACCATTATTCTAGATGGGTTGTTAGGGATTTGAATAAGTTAGATGAGTTATTTGATAGGCAGATGAATTTTGGGATAAAAGATGTCAAATCTCAGAAGATAACCAGATGAACAATGGCATAATCCATAGTTAGAGATTTGTGAACCCCCTAACTACTACGTTTCATCCTAACACACACTAAATGTAGTTCTTAATGATGATTTCTTATGTTAATGAAACTTGTATATAATCGCATACCAAGCTTTGCATACTGAACCATGAGCCGGGTAACTAAGGGCTATATTTCCTTGTGTGGGACACTACAATTAAATTTCTTCTTTGACCACAGTAGGCATGTCTGAACCCAAAATACGCAGCTGAATTTTCTTCTTTGAGACCCATTTTATAAATTCTGTGGTGGGAGCCTCATGCACTGGGCTGCTCTCATTTGTAACATCTATCATTAAGTGATTTGAAAAGGTTGACTTCTGTGGTTGCTGTTTTTGTAGCAGATGGGTTTGTCAGTTGATTATGAATTATGGTTCCTTACAGCAATTTATGCAATTTGTAACAGAGCAGTGGTTGTCTTGGATGTGATAGTAAGCATGAGCCAATGACTTCCTCGGATGAGCGATCCAGAGAAGTGGTAAATCACGGTCAAACAGAAAAGATAACTAGAATATAGGAGAATTTTGGATCACAAGTGTGACGGACCGGGTTATTCTTCTTAAATAACCTCCATCAAGTCTAATAATAAATTAGTATTCCTAATTAAAATTATTAATTTATGTAGAAAATTGGGCAGAGTTCCGTTCATAAATCGAGCGTTTGCCAAAATACAAACACCCGTAAATCAACCTTACACAATAATATATAACAATTCACGAAAGAACTACAAGTCTCAATACTCAACACACTACACAGGATCTAATCGCCACCTCCACCGAGGTGGCACCGATATTATAACTCCAATATAATGCCAGTGGGGAAGGATACCAATTAGGAACCTCGACCATGATCACAATGAGAAGGACCTGCGGAAGCATAAAATAGTTTACAAAAATAGGACCAAAATTTCTGTTTCATACACAAAATCAGCTAAGTCCCAATCCCGAGCCTGCGTGCAATATCAATTGTCTATCGCACTTCTATGGTCTACTCTGTCTCGTCGGGTATCAATATGTTCTCATCTGAAAGACATATAGTAAGAGTGAACGTACAACTTAACAAATGAAATCATACATCACTAATTACAGTAATTTATAGAAAAGACAGTAATTGGGCAGGGGAAACATATAACTTGAACAAAAGGAAGCATGCGATGAGAGGGAACATCCGGGATCACTTGGTTCGCATGTTTGTTCTGCTTACGTTCATTCATTCTCATTACTTTCATTAATCTTTGCGAACTCGGACTAGTAGGTCGTACTAACCAACGATGTGAGAGAACGAGGAAATGAATGTGTCTGCCACACATTCTAAGACGAGCTACATTTTAGGTCTACAGAACTCGACCATTGGCTACATTTTAGGCCGGTAGCACTAGGCCATCTTAATCGCCCCATATCCCCCGAGAATCAGAGCAATCCTCGTTCTTTCACAATAGCATCTTAAAATATACCGTGAACATCACCTGCCCCCAGGAGCGGAGTATTCCTTAGGTTCCCACCGTGATTTACATGGTAAGTTAGAGGATACTACCCTTATGATCCATGGTACTAGTTTCAATATTAGTTTTAATCCTTCGAAGAAAAATTCACCATTTGCCATATACATTCTCCAACCGGGAAATCACATTCTCATCACATGTCTCCATCTGGGAGACCAAATCCATCATATTACACTTTGTGGATTCCATTCCATTTACTTGTTCGGTTCCTTTCTTTCATTTAAAATTTAGATTTTTAAACCAATAAGTTCAACTCGTAAGGGAGTTTAGTTTTACTTACTACTGTTGGTCCAACACCACCTTAGAAGCCTCCAATACGCATTCTTTTGCTCCCGGTGTACAATTACACATTTTTAATTTGACACAACATTTAGTCATAAGTTTCATTACAATTGATGAGAGCTAAAGTATGCACATTTACCTTTCAATTTCGGGTGAACAGTGTTAGGCCACTTTTAAAGAGCTCGGACACCGCGAACGGGTCGAATCTTACAGAATTGGACGTCTGGTCAACACATACTTACTTTTGGGATACGGGGATTCATATTTTAAAGTCATTTTAACATACTATGAAGGTAGAAACATACAATTTTTCCTTTTTGTCTAGGGTGAACAGTAACAACGCCCTTTTAGAGGGCCCAGACGCCACGAACGGGTCAAAACGTGTGAAGCCGATCACGTAGCCGACATATATACACATTTGGGATATGGGGATTCACATTTTGGGGTCAATTTAACGAAATAAGGTGCAAAAATAGAAAACCCCGAATTCCCGTAGGTTAGGGTCTGGCGGTACTCCACCGGTCGAATCAGTGAGTAAATCGGACAATAAATTATACAATCCTTAGTCTTAAATCATGGGTATTAAATTTTTCATAGTTTAGGTGGGTATCTAGACGAAAATACCCGATAATAACCAAAAAATATTGAAAGAGGAAAGTTAGTGAGTATGAGAACACTTACCTCGACGCGTGCTATCACTTTTATAACTGGCTCCCAGACGAATTCAGAATCTATGCCTCGATCTCCTCCTTTCACTCTCTAAAACCAGCGCTCTTCATTTCTCTTCCTCTCCAAAACCTTCTGGAAATGAGGAAAAAATGAAGAAACGCGAAGCAGGTCACATTTTATACTCGTCGGGGCACTCGAGTGCAAAGTAGCGAGCGAGCAGCAGCAAAGCCTCCTCTTGGACCATCAGCACACAGCGCACAGTGCAAAGAGCGGGGAGTTATCGGGTTTTTGACACTCGAGCTCAGCTCAAGTGCGTAGCAAGCGAGGCCTGCTATCGCGCCACTGCTTTTTACGCTCGAGCCTGCGCTTGAGCGCACAGCAGGCTGGATCTGCTGGCAGGGCTTTAGCAGTCCACAACCCGATTTTTCTTCTGATACACATACTCATTCATTCAATAGGTCTAGTATTTATTATTATCACATTAATTTTTTCGTATTTATTATATTTTTAGACCCGGAACCTCACAACAAGTACTTGTAACATGGACAACAGTGTAGTGCAGTCACAAGGAAACATATCCACAATCAGCGCATCAATCCAAGCGCATGATATGTTGGGTTTCATCACTTCATTGTGGGTAACTTAATAAACAGATAAGTCATCGGAAGATCGTGTAAGCTTTTGTGAAGTTCAGAATACTACAAACTGACTGTAGCAAATGATCAAAGTGGCCAATTTATCAGAGTGGGCAAATGTCAGAATGACTAATTTAGTGGATTGGCAATTGCAAGAATGGTGCACGAGACTAAGGGCGAAGCCAGCAGAGCCGCGACCAACTGACTTGCAAGAGGACGGCTGGCTGGGCGGCCAAGGAGCAAGGAGGTTAGCCTGCAAAAGGCCAACCAGCAGTGGCCGGTCGGGCAGCAAGAAGCCGGCCAAGGAGGCTGGCCAGCTGAGCCGAGATGAAGCTAGCCAACGAGGCCGACCAAGAGCGTTAATGCAAAGGGCTAACTAGGCAATGCTAGTTCAGAGGAGTCAACCTGGTGGAACTGGTAGATGAATTTGCAAAGTGGGCACCAAACTTTGAGGAGTAGGTAGCAGGCTTTTCAGAGTAGGCAATTGATTTGCAGAGTTGGTAGCTAACTTTGTAGAGCACGCATCGTCTGTGTAGAGCAAGGCATGCGTCGTTTATGTAGAGTAGGTTAACTTGCAGAATATGCGCCATCTGTGAAAGTATGAAAACTGGTGAAGACATAAAAATAACAAAGTTAATGTGACAAATCATTTACAAGATTAGGTTAGGTGAGCAAATAGGATTTGGAGTTGGTGTCATTATAAAGCACACCAGGCGCTTTAGAAGGAGGCGCGATAGGACGTGGAACGGAGGGTGGAATAGAGTAGAGTGTGGAAGGGAGTTTTCGTCGTTTGCCGTTTTTCGCTTGCCGCCACACTTGTAAAATCAGAGTGAGTACAGAGAGCACTACCAGTGAGATAAAGAAGAGAAGAAAAAAATAGAGGAAAAAATAGGGAAAGAGAGTTTCCTTACTCTGGAGATTATTTTTCTTGTTCTGTCTCAAGTGGGTTGTCGGTATTCTATCTCTCAATTTTTTGTAATCTATTTCACATAGAAAAAATTTTTAAAATTTGTTTGGTGGCTTTTTTCTTGATTGAGAAGGGTTTTTACGTTAAAAATCGTTATGCATCCCTGTGTTCACTGTGCTCACATTCTTGGTGATTGATGGCCAACGGGGGGATTCAGGTTTTGTCGTTACGATCGGGTTGTGTGTGAATCCAGGTGTTGAACCCAAAGAAGTGGCATCAGAGCAATGTTGTAAGCCTACGATTTTATGGCGTCATCATCGAGGAGCTTGCCATTTAATATGGAGTAGCTGAATGGGTAAAATAATTTCATCATTTGATAAAAAGGGTGAGAAATATTTTGACCCAAGAAAGAACGGTAAAAGTACTTCGGATAAAGGAAAAGAAGTTGAAGAACATGATGGAGGAAGTGTTGCAAAATAAGAGAGATCTTGCTAATTGTACGATCAAATTGTATATTGTGGATAATACTCTTCAAGAGGTCATTGGCTTGTTAGACCTAGCGGAGATTTGGGAGAAGTTTGAAAGTTGGTATAAGTTAAAGTCCTTGAGAACGAGGCTACATGTGAAGAAGCAGTTTTACGGCCTGCGCCTATTAGAAGGGAAAAACTTTGAAAAGTATTTCGATGTGCTCAACCGGATTGTGACACAAATTTTAGCCATTGATGAGAAAATCAAGAAGGAAGACAGAAAGTTAGTATTGATAGCATCGTTGCCGGTCTCGTACGATCATATTGTCACGACGCTACTGTTCTGAAAAGATACGCTCAATTTAGATGAGATCATCGTTTTCTTATTTATAAATGAGTCAAGGCAGAGGGGAAGCGGTGAGGCTTCTAGAGAGCCGAATCTACTTGTGGCGACCAGCAGTCAGGGACGAGGGAGATTGAGGGTCCAAGGCGGCAAATTGGAGAGAAGCAACGACCGGACCAAGTTTTTGGAGAAGATGTGTTTTCACTATGACAAGAAGGATCACATAAGGTAGGACTGCCCGTAGAGAATGCAAAAGAAGGAGGGCAGAGGTGAGCGTTAGGAGAGGCAGGATTATGATGGTGATTGGGCCACTATCGCTCTCTGTAGACACTTTCTAGTTGTCCATGTGGGGAAAATACATAGCCTACCGAGCTAGGAGACAAGTTTGATGATGAACAGTGGTACTTTACACCATGTGACACCGAGGAAGTCCCACTTTATGAGTTTTACGTCCAGGGACCACGGGGTATTGAAGATGGGTAACAGTAGCTTGTCAAAGGTTGTTAGCATTAAAGATATTTGCTTGCGGACAAGTAACTATAAGAAACTCGTTTTGAAGGGCATGTGACATGCCCCGATATGAGGTTGAATCTGATTTCAACCGGAAAGTTTGATGATGAAGACTTTCGGACGGCATTGAGAACAGCCGATGGAAAGTCACCAAAGACACCTCAGTTTTGGTACGGGAAAGTAAGAGGTTAGGTCGGTACCTAATGAAAACTTGGGTTTTCAAGGATGATACCAATATGACCAATGGGGGCATTGGTCAAGGTGGCAGGAAGAGGTGACTGAAGTAGAGTGTAAGGGAGAATGATTCGATCGTGAAGAAGCCAAAGGAGAGTTGGACTACTGTAATGGTTGGATATTTTCATTGAGGAAATTTAAAATTTAAATTGGGTGAATTTATTTTTAATATATATTAGTAAAAATGATTATGAAATAATAATATAAATGTTTTACATATAATATTAATGGTAATAATTAAATAATAATAATAATATTTTATAAGTGTTAAAACGAAATAAATAATAATAATAATAATAATAATCATAATAAAACTAATATTAATAAACAAACCCAAGCCAACTCCATGGCGTCCCCACTTCCTCTGATCTGTCTCGTTTCTGTTTTCCTCTCTCCCTCTCTCTCGCTAACGGGAAAAAAGTGAGTCGACTCTTCTTTGTTCTCATTCCGTCTCCATATAAAGGATGTATGAGTGAAGAAATTTGTTGTGGGTGGAAGAAAACGAGAAATGTGGCTCATCTTTGAGGCATTCATCGCGTTGCCGATGTGTGGTTCTCATTGGCCGTGTTGCCATCATCGTAATTGCCGCCGCCAACTGACCGCCGCTGTTTTGCCCGTGCGTGCGGTCGCCGAGCGTGGTTTACTTCGTCGTGGGTGCCCAACTGGAATCAAGCCAAACCGGAGTCGAATCGAAGATCGAGCAAGTGATCCCTTTACATCATTTCCTCTCTAATTGCAAGTGATTTTCCTCACCGCTTCCTTCGAAATTTCAAGTGAAATCATCCTAATATTCCCTCTCTTGTTCATTTCCCAAATTTATCTTTGCTTCTAGCCACAAATGGCAAAGTGTACGTCTGAAAAGGTGTTGTGTTTTATACAGTGGAAGCAAAGCAAATGCTCGCCAGTGCGTATGGGAGAGTAATGCTGAGGTGTGTGTGCGTGATGGGCTGAGGAGTTGGGCTGTGGGCCCAAGTGTGTGTGTGTGTGGTGTTGGGTGGCAAATGTTGGAGTGTGTGGATGTGTTGCATAGGGAGAGTGTGTTGGGCTGGGCCAAATGCTGGCCTGGATTGAATATGTGGGTTTGGGCCTGGAGTGTGTGTATGCTGGGCTGGATTGAGTGTGTGTGTTTGGCTAAATAAAATCAATAATATATGTTAATGTATGATCATAGAGAATATTCAAACTGCGTATGTTGTAATAAAAAACTCGTGTTCGGAGTTATTTGATGGTATGAAGAAATAAATAAGACCCAATTAAATTGTGACGTATCGATTAATTGGAAATGGGAAATTGAAATAAAAAAAATTGGCCTCGTAGGCGTCGCTCCAAAATAAAAATAGTAAGGCGGTTGAGCTGATCATATCTCGATCCTTGTATTTCCTTTGGATGACCTGAGATCATTCCTTTGTGTTGGATTTGATTGTGTGAGTAAAGGCCGAACGACGTTCGTTGTTGATATTGCAAAATACATGTGTGAGTATACGTATTGGCTTCTTATCAAAGTTGAGAGAGTGTGAAAACATTAAAGTATCCAGTCGAATGGGAGGCTTTGGTACTTTAATGGTCAACATATCCTGGTGGTGTTACACATTGCCTAGTGTGGCGGGAACTCATTGCGTGAACATAACATGATAACTCGTGTGAGTTGTCAAACATAGATTCGGAAGAGGAGCTATGAGCATGGGCGAAGGCCTGGACCGTGGATTTGGTCGGTCGTCCGAGCATAGTGCAAAAATCATCGGGAATATATATCGGAATAAGATGGAGATTCTCGAGATGAAAGTACCTATTTGTTGTGGTGGCAAATGGATCTTGTGAACATATCCACTTTGGTCGATAGGAAATCGATTATCGTTGAGATCGGATTTCGGGGATTTCCGTTGCTTATCTTGTTCTTTTTGGATGTTCGGTCTTGTGAGACCCATTTGCCTAGAGTCAAGTCTCGGATATAGTAGGTTGTGGAGTATGTTGAGACATTGGTAGATGATATTCGATCATGATTATGGGCTTTGGCTCAAGGCTCAGAGATTGAGTTTCGGTTAGCTTGGAGGAGAAACATGAAAGATGATGAGTCTGATGCGATTTAGCTCATGTATTTTCAAGTATCCTTTATTATATGCATGGATAATGGACAAATTATTATGATGTAGTTAATATCGCAAGAATGAAATGATCTAAATTATTGGATGAGTAGTTTGGTTTAAATTTTTATCGATGCCATAAGCAATCAGTTCGGTGGATGAAAAATCATTCAAACTTATAGAGGTTGATGCCGGAATCTTAGTTGAGGGGAAGCTGCCAAATGGCAGGTGATGGCGGTCGCTAGGAAAAAGTGAAGGTTCCCCCTTCAAGGATGTGAGGGAAAGTATGTTGGGTTTGGTCACTCATTGTGGGTAATTCAATAAACGGATGAGTCATCGAAAGATCGTATAGGTTTGTACAAAATTCAAAGTGTTGCAAATTGACTGCCACAAATGACCAAAGTGGCCAATTTGCTGGAGTGGGCAAATCTCAGAGTGGTAATGCCTAGACGATGGCAAATCATATCAGAAACACAATTCGAGGTCAAATAAAATCAACAATATATATATTCTATTAACCATAATAATCAAACAGGCGTGACAATCCGAACACGATAGGAGATAAGATCTCATCGGATATAAATCCGGACAAATACAATATACGACTCGCTATCCAAATATCGTAAAGGAGGTATTCAACATTACAACAACTCATTAACATAACATGATAACTCCAAACATATTCTAAATCAGGCCCTTATCCCTACAGACAAAATCATAATATATCCTCGAGATTAGAAATATCAAATATGAACATATCCACTCACATAGAGATCCGCCGCATCGACAACATCCCATTGCGAAGGAATAAAACATGAAAACATGAGTCCTAAAGCTCATCAAGTATCAAACAATCATATCTCATAAATCAAGTAGGGATATCGCATAGCAATCACGTAAAACAAAACACATCCGTGAAATTTCGAAAACCGAGGAGATGCACTAAATCGGAGAACTCGTCCAAAATCACGATAAAATCTGTAGGCGATATCATATCATACAATCCGAGGGAAGGGTTACCCGTGGAGGACGTACCGTCCGAATCTAAAACTCAACCGTAAATCAAGAGAAGACGGAACTAAAACATAAATCAAAACACGCCCGTGTTTATCACATCAAGACGCGAGACATTCCCATTGCCCATCCGTGGGCCAAACCACGTATCTCAAATTGTCGTCCATGCAACACATGCAGAAATACAAAGCATGCACTAAATCGGAGAACCAAAAATCAATGATACTAACTTGAGGAAGGGTTACCTCGTCCGCCGCTTTCTCGGCTGCGATTTAAACCAAGGCTCAATCCACGGTTTAGGCCGGTAAAGAGCTCAAGGCCATCCATGTACTCTGTCTCCCATAGATTAGGAACTTGTTCACTATGTTTTACCACCCGCGACTTTTGGTGCAACATCAAGTTTTAGTTATATATTAGGACGTTCGAATATATTAGTTTTCCATCAATTTCTTACGATGGTTCTTAATTAAATACACAGTGGGGCAGGTCAGCTACTAAAAGTCTGAACCTTTCTTCCGGTGGAAGTGGCCTATCATATACGTCCCCGTCGGGACTAAGCCTCCCCCGTCGGAGCGGCGCCACAAATAGCCAATGCCTCCGATCACAAATCAACCCCTAGGGTTTCGGACCGCCATGGTCCCGTAGTGATCCCGCCCCCGGCAGCGTGTGTGTGGACCAATGCACGGCCTGGTTCATGGTTCCACAATATACGGATACACAAATATACATATATATTGTCCTGGTGTCCAAAATTCATCCAAATATAAATACCAGTACAAAACCACCGCACAACCGATAAAATATACATACATGTACACAATTGATAAATTTGGGTTATATAAAAATGCATGTCTGTTAGTAAAATCTCCCACAGTAGTCAAAATATATCGGAATTAAATCAAACCAAGAATAAGGCTAGAGGATACTTGCCTTAACATTATACTCTACAGATCTTAAGAAATGATGTCCCGAAGCACTCCAATCGAGCCTTTCTCTCTCCTTTGCCGCGTCCGCCCTCTCTCCTCCGCGCGCCCCTTCCTCTCTCCTCCGCGCGCAGTGCCTCCGCGCTGCTGCTGCTACTGCCGGCTGAATAGGGCGGCCGTCGCCGCCGTTGCCTCCCATCGTGGCCACCGAGCACCCCTGACGAGCTCTCTCAGCCATCGCGCACGCCTCATCTCTCCTCCGTTCTTCTCTGCACGCGATTTCTCCCCATCGCTACTGCACACGCCGACGCCGCTCCTCTGCCACTGATCCACCACCGCACAGCTTGCCTGGCCTTCATCGACCTCCTCGGCACCACCCAGCCGGCGCCGACATCGTTATGCAGCCGCCTCTCTCATCGCGCAACTTCTCGCCTTCGATCTCCTCCGCGCACCCACACCGCGCACTACCATCGCGCCGCCTCAGCCAGCGACCGTCGAGGCTTCACCCGCAACCCTCGTTGCTGTTGTCGTCGCCTCCACCTCCTTCCTCTCCCTTCTCCTCTTCCTCCTCCCTCTTCTTCGCGCTCGAAACCCTAGCCGCCCTTTTCCCCCTCTCTCTCCTCTCTCCCCGACTCCTTTCTCCCCTTTCTTTCTTTTTCCTTATTATTATTATTATTATTATTATTATTATTATTATTATTATTATTATTATTATTATTATTATTATCTTTCCCTTTTTTTAATTTTAAAATCCAAATCGGATTCCGAACAACAGCACAGGCACACCTCGACTGCCGCGTCAAAATCTCGATCATTCCTCAAAATTTTAGAATATTTTAATTTACTTTCTCCATGTCTGAAATACCCAAAATCATAATTAATATTAAAATAATCCAATCAGGATTCGAAATATTACAGCCGGAGTGATCATTTGCCAAAGTGACCAATTTGTCGGAGTGGGTAAATGTCAGAATGGCCAATTTACTGGATTGGCAGTTGCCGAATTGTGCACGAGACTGAGGGCAAAGCCGACAGGGCTACGACCAACCGGGCTGCAAGAGAATGGCCAGGTGGGCGGCCAAGCAGGAAGGAGGTCAGCTTGTAGAAAGCTAGCCGGCAGCAGCCGGCCAAGCAAGAAGAAGCTAGCTAGGAAGGCTAACCGGCCGAGCTGAGATGAAGCCAGCCGAAGAAGCTGACCAAGGGCGCTAATGCAAAGGAGTGGCCAGGTAATGGTAGTTCAGATAAGTCAACTTGGCGAAGTTGATAGATAACTTTGTAGAGTGGGCACCAAACTTTGAGGAGCAGGTAGTAGGTTTTTCAGAGTAGGCAGTTGACTTTTAAAGTTGGTAGCTGACTTTACAGAGTACGCACCGTCTTTACAGAGCATATCATACGCCGTTTATGCAGATCAAGTTGACTTATAGAGCATAAGCCGTCTGTGGAAGTATGGAAACTGGTTAAGGCGTACAAAATGATAAAGTTGATGTGATAAATTATCTGCAAGATTAAACCTGGTGAGCAGATTAGATTTGGAGTCGGCATCATTATAAAGCGTACCAGGAACTTTAGAAGGAGGCGCAGTAGAACGTAGAACGGAGGGTGGAACAGAGCAGAGTGCGAAAAGGAGCTCTTGTCATTTGCCATTTGCGACCACACTTGTAAAATCAGAGTGAGTAGAGAGTACCACCAATGAGAGAAAAGAGAGAAGAAAAAAAGAGAAAAAAAGAGAGAATGGGAGTTTTCTCACTCTAGATATTATTTTTCTTATTCTGTCTCAATTGGGTTGCTGGTATTCTGTCTCGAGAATTTTTATAACCGATTTTACATAGTAAAATTTTTTGAAGTTTGTCCCGTGATTTTTTCTTTAGTTGAGAATGATTTTTTACATTAAAAATCATTGTGCATCTCTGTGTTCCTTGTGCTTACATTCTTTGTGGTTAACGGTTGACAGGGGAGTTTAGGTTTTTTCGTTGTAACCGGATTGTGTGTGAATCAGGGCGTTAAACCCCAAAAAGTAGTATCAGAGCGAAGTTGTAAGCCTACAATTTGATGGCGCTGTTGTCGAGGAGTTTGGCATTTAGTGTGGAGCAGTTGAATGGCTAAAATAATTTCATCCTTTTTTAAGAAAGGGTGATGAATAATTTAACCCGAGAAGAAATGGTAATACTACTTCAGAGAATGGAAAAGAAGTCGGAGAACATGATAGAGGAAGAGTGGCAAGATAAGAGAAATCTCGCTAATTGTACGATCAAGTTGTGCCTTGCGGATAATACTGTTCAGAATGTAATTGACTTGTCAGACACAATTGAGGTCTGGAAGAAGCTCGAGAGTCGGTATAAGTGTGAGTCTTTGACAATGAGGCTGCATGTGAAGAAACAGTCCTATGGCCTGCGTCTGTCGGAAGGGAAAAAATTTTAGAAGTATTTGGACGAATTCAACAAGATTGAGATGCAAATGTCAGCCCTTGATGAGAAAATTAAAGAGGAAGACAAAGTGTTGGTGTTGTTGACGTCCATACCGGCCTCGTACGTTCATATTCTCACGATATTGCTGTTTGAAAAAGACACGTTCAATTTGGATGAAGTCATCACTTCCTTACTTATGAATAAGGGAATGTAGAGGGAAAGTGGTGAGGCTTCTGAGAGGCCAAGTTTACTTGTGGGGGACCAGCAGTTGGGGACAAGGGTGTTTGAGGGACCGAGGCGGTAAATCGGAGAGAAGTAACAGCCGAACCTAGTTTTTGGAGAATACATGCTTCCATTATAACAAAAAAGGCCACATGAGGCGGGGCTGCCCGCAGAGGAAGTAGGAGAAGGAGGGTGGAGGTGAGCGTCGGGAGAGGTGAGATACATGATGATGATCAGGCCACTATCACTCTCCGTGTAGACCTCCTGTTTGTCCATGTAGGAGAAGCACATAACCTACCAAGCCAGGAGACGAGTTAGGTGATGGACAATGGTGCCTTACACCATATGACACCGAGAAAGTTTCATTTCATGAGCTATACGCCCGGGGACCACGGGGTATTGAAGATCGGTAACGGTGGCTTGTCAAGAGTAGTTGGCATCGGGGTTGTTTTCTTACGGACAAGTAACTGTAAAAAGCTCATGTTGAAGGGCGTGTGACATGCCCCGTACTTGAGGTTGAATATGATTTCAATCGAAAAGTTTGATGATGAAGGCTACTAGATGATGCTGGGAAACGGCCGGTGGAAACTCACCAAATGAACCTCGATTGTGGCAAAAGGAAGTAAGAGATCAGGTCGGTGCCTGATGAAGGTTTCGGCTGTCAAAGATGATACCAAGATGACCAATGGAGGCATTGGTTAAGACGGTAGGAAGAGATGACCGAAGTGGAGTACAAGGGAGAATGATTTGATTGTGAAAGAGAAGCCGAAGGGGAGTGGGACTACTCCAAGTTCAGTAGAGTGGAAGAGGGTATCATTCAAACTTGCGAAAGCCGACCCTGAAATCCCAATTGAGGAAAGGTTGCCGAAAGGCAGGCGATGGTAGTCACCAAGGAAAGGAGAAGGTTCCCCCCACAAGACTGTGATAAAAAGTTTATTGGATTTGGTCACTCCCTTGTGGGTAACTCAACAAACAAATGAGTCGTCAGAAGATCTTACAGGTTTGTGTGAAATTCGGCGTGCTGTAAATTGTTTGCAGCAAATGACCAAAGTGGCCAATTTGCCAAAGTGGGCAAACTTCAGAGTGGTGATGCCTAGAGGCCGGAGTGGCAAAATGTCAGAGTGAGCATTTGCCAAAATAACCGATTTATCGAAGTGGGTAAATATCGAAATGGCCAATTTACTGGATTGGCAATTGCCGGAATGGTCCACAAGGCCGAGGGCGAAGCCGGTAGGGCCACGACCAATTGGGCCGCAAGAGGACGGCCGGCCGAGCGGCTAGGCAGTAAGGAGGTCAGCCTACAGAAGGCCAACCAGCAACAGCCGGCCGGGCAGAAGAAGCCGGCCAGAGAGGCTGGCCGGTTGAGCTGAGATGAAGCTGGCCGGAGAGGCCGGCCAAGGACGCTAATGCAAATGGACAATTAGGCAATGTCAGTTCAGAGGAGTGACTCGACGAAGCTGGTAGATGACTTTGCAAAGTGGGCACCAAGCTCTGAGGAGTAGGTAGCGGGTCTTTCAGAATAGACAGTTGACTTTCAAAATTAATAGCTGACTTTGTAGAGTACGCAACGTCTGTGCAAAGGAGGGCATACGTCGTTTATGCATAGCATGTTGACTTACAGAATATGCATCGTCTGTGGAAGCATGGGAATTGGTGAAGGCGCAATAAATGACAAAATTGGTGTGATAAATATATGCAAGATTAGGTCAAATGAGCATATGGGATTTGGAGTCGGCGTCATTGTAAAGCGCACTAGGTGCTTTAGAAGGTGGCATGGTGGAACGGGGTAGAGTACGAAAGGGAGCTCTCGTCATTCACCGTTTGCCGTCACACTTGTAAAATCAGAATGAATAGATAGTTCCACCAGTGAGAGAAATGAAAGAAAGGAAACAAAGAGAAAAAGTGGGAAGAAGAGTTTCCTTATTCTGGAGATTGTTTTTCTTATTCTGTCTCAAGTCGGTTATTGGTATTTTGCCTCTGGTTTTTTTTGTAACCGATTTAATATAGTAAAATTTTTCAAAGTTTATCCCGTGATTTTTTTCTTAGTTGAGAAGGGTATTCCACGTTAAAAATCATTGTGCATCACTATATTCCTTGTGCTTATATTCTTGGTGGTTAATGACCGACAGGAGGATTTGGGTTTTTTCGTTGCAATCGGATTGTGTGTGAATCCGAGTGTTGAATTCCAAGATGATACACATGCCAGTGTTGGCTGCACAAATGCCCCTTCCGAGTTCATAAATCATGGTAAGCTGAAATGACTTCTGGACTAAGAAATGCGAACATTCTTTCAGGGCTAGTTTTAATGTATGATACATATCCGACACTTGTACTCTCCCGACAATCCCTGATGTGTCAATTTTTTAAAAAAAAATTTGACACTTTGACAAGCTCACACACATTTTGAACATACTGGGACAGATTTAAACACATTTTAGATATGCTTGGGACATGTTTTTGTTAGTATTTTTGCTTATATTTTTTTACATCTTTTGATAATTATGCTGTATAAAGTGATAATGTTAAAATTCAGATATTGATTGATATTTAAAAAGTTTACCGTGTTACGTTTTGCCTTATCTTAATAGCGCATACATTATTATTTTTATACTATGATAATTTGTTGAAAATATAATGATATAACTTATTTATCTTAGTTTAATTACACATTTTTTTATGAAATTTTTTGGATAAATAAACAAGAAATCATATGTATTTATTACTAATATAATATAACATACTATTATTTATAAATTAGAAAAATAAAATATGATTTATTTGACGTGCCTCCACCCTGTTTTGGTGTCATTTCTAAAAAATAGCTGTGTCAATGACGTGTCATATCCTGTGCTGGTTTCTATGCTTAGTAGCTTTTAGGATGTATGTTATGTTATGGTTTCCATGCTGAACATCTGATGCCTGTTTTTGTCTCATAGAGTTTGTAGCTTACCATAACTTAATTAATGTCGGACCAGTGGACATGATGGATTCCATCTTGCTTGTCTTTTGATATTTCATCCCCTTTTGTATTTCGTTCTACAGTCGACTTGTTTAGATTTGTGCATTATGGCCCATTTTATCTCTCCTTTTGCTCTTGTCCTCGACTTATTCCTCTTCAACTAAATCATAGAGATTTGCATGATCTTCATCAATTGTCGTTCTATAGATAGCCCTAGCTCTCCTCATATGTCCACCCATGTCACTTGAAATGCTTTGGGATTAGGACTTCTTCTCTGGAACCAGACCTGGCACCATTGAATTGGTGATAGGAAGTCCGCCGGGCCGTTTCAGGTGCCAAAATTAAGGTACATGGCCTTAACCCTATCTAGTTAATTAGCAAATACCAGTACAAAGTAACAAAAGGGTGTGGTGTGCCCAATATGTCTTCTAAAGTGTTGAAAGTCGTGCAGCTGAGTCTTCCCTAACGTGCTGATAATGTACACCTATAATGACATGCTTTAAGAAAATATGCTCCTGGCGAATGCCTTACACTCTCAATAAACCTTTCTCACTACCCAAGTATTCTGTCACCACACTTCTTGGATCCAGCTTCCTGTAGAATGGAGGCACATTGCACAGCAGCTCTGTTTACATCCTCGTCTATTCATGCCCTTTCTCAAATTTGTGCCAAAACTTCAAATGACCAGCAGTTTTCTTCGATTGTTCAGCTGTTTGGACATGCACCCACTACTACACCTGTCTTTCCCCCTTCCTGCCCTCTGGTTTCTAAGATATTTGCAGCTATTTTGCAATTGTATATAATTTCCAGAATGACTTAATGTTCACCGTTTTTTTCAGACAGGAGTCCTTTCAAAGTTTGTCGCTTAGATGATTGCATTAGAATCAAGAATATATTGTTTCTATTATTTCAGTCTGATACCATGCAACTTCGACATGAAAACATCTGCCATATTTGATGAAGAATATCTCTTTATAGATCAAAACATTAGACAATTAAATAATATGTATAAGAAGTAAATTTTGAATGGATAAATAGAAATACATTAGAAGATAAGATCAGAAATTATTACATATAAGAATTTGAAAAGTATATTTAAGGAGATAAGATGAGAAAATAATATCAAAAAGCTAATTTTGACCGAAACAAAGAAAGACTTAGATTAAAAAAAAATTGATAAAATACGGTGATTAAAATAATTTATATTTTAAATAATATTAAATTAAATTAAAATAGAATGATAAAAATCTTATTTAGTTGGACTTAAAATGGAGTCATAGTCATCATGTTCGAACTATGGCTGAATCATTGCTATTGCTGACATGACTGGGACCTTTCAGTGGGCCTGCTGATTGTGCAAAAGCAGCGTCACATTTCCCACACAGCCCCGTTTTCTGTTGAATCCTTTGTTACTCATGAAGATGTTCCCTGAATTCTCCTTGCCGGCGCTCATTGTCGTCTCAGCCTGGTTCAATCATTCTGTCATCACCGCTGGAGAGCGACCTGCGGCAGTTCACTCCGGAGCAGCAAGCCGTTTCCTCATCCAAGCTTAAAATACCCGTGTGTGTGGACGGCTTAAAAATTAGCCCTCTCCATGATTGATCATCATCTGTATAAGCGGCAATGCATCATATCAATCCAAGTTATTAATTTTGCAAATAAAAAATTTATAAGATCTTATATTCATACATTCATCATTTTAATCGATCATAGCATCCTGAATAAGAATTTTTAATCATCCCGTAGAGCTCTTTCAAGGGGGAGGGACGGTGGGCCGCACCGAAAAATAAACGCTTTTTATAAATAAATTTTAATATAAGAAATATATTATGATATTTTATTTATTAATTAATCTAAATAAATAAAAAAAATCATACACATTATTTTTTAAAAAAAATAACATGTTTTTAAAATATTTAATGGACGTCTAATAATATTTTTTATTTAATTTTCTATTTATATTAATCTTTATCTAATAAGTTTTTTGGAAGCATATGGTTGCATAGTACGTAACTATTTTTATATATATTTATATTTATATTTTTCAAAAAAAATACATATAATAAATATATATATATATATATTATATGATCAATTAAATAATTTTCCAAACATAATATAAAAAAATATATTATTAATAATAAATAGTAAAAAGTTAATCGGTTGCTGCCGAACGTGGCAGATGGCGACGCAGTTACGCTGCCACGGAATCCACTTTTGGAAGAGAGCAGACGAACCGTGCGTGGGGACACTCGCTCTGGACTGCTCTGCCAAGTTGTTAGATTTATTTTATTTTAAGAGGCATAGGTACTTTTAAAATAGTATAAATTTTATATCAAAAAAAATTATAATTATAAAATTAATTTAAATATATTATTATAGTGAAAAGCGTTCTCTTCTGCTAAGCTAGATTTATTTTATTTTTAGTTATTTTAACATTTTCAACGGTAATAATTTTGTAATAGTAATTTAGAAGACCGTAATCAGAAGGTGGTGCGATGTATTTTGATATATTATTAAAATGGCGATTGAAAAAATCAAGGAAAAATAGAATAAGCGCAGAGAAGTCCCTGTCTTGTCTGTCTTCAACCTGGCACACGCATCCACTGCACTGATAAAGGAGGGTTGATATTCTTGCAGCAAATGTACTCGTTCTACTTCTTCCTGTTGATCCTTGTCTGCTATCGAGTAAGCTAATAAATGGAAGAAAGAAGAGAAGGCAGCCTTCTGACTTTCTTCTTTACTTTTCGCTTCAGGCTTCACAGTGGAACGAAGAACTTCATCGGAGCAGAAGAATGGTAGAAAGAGAAGTAAATGACGGGCTATTTAGTGGATCTCCAACGGTTACGCATTTATGAATGCAACATTTCAAATTTTGGTGTTTAACAATTTGAACTAATTATTATTATTTTAAATCTTTTTCTCTGATGAATTTAAAGAGACATATAATTTTTTTTTTAATAATAATAACAACGAAGGAGATCATAAAAATCATGATTATAAGATATAGATAGCACAGAATGGAGGATTGTACAGATATTTCAAAATTAGGCCGTGAAATTAGAACGAGAAAATTATGGCAAGTAAAGTATGAGGTAAATTAGGAACATTGGCTCATAAATGCCTGTCCAATTGAAAATAAATTGGTAGAAATTGGAAATAAAATTTTGGAAATAGGGAGGGAACAAAATGAGCAAATATTAAATAGTAATCCTTATTTGGTTGGAGGGAATAGAAATTTTATTTTTTTATTATTCTTAAATAAATAAATATTTTTCTATTTGATAATAATTTAATAAAAAATAAATATTTTTATGAGAATATTTATTCTTATATATACAAAAATAGTTATTTTCTCATATTTATTATTATTATTATTATTATCACCTTATTTCTCATACTATTATACAAACTAAATAATAAAATACTAATTCCAATCTTATTCTATTATAACAACTAAATATGAAAATAACAATTCTAACCCTATTATTATCCTATTATATTCCCTGAGAATAAGGATTATATTCTCACCTTATTCCATTTTAACAACCAAACGTACCATAAATTTGAGTAAATAATTTTTTAATATTCATATTATTTAATAATCTTATATGTGTTTAATATCTTGCACAATTATACTTTTGTGCCCAATTTTTCTCATGCAGTCAAATTTGAAACAAATCTAAACATGGTATCAAAACAAGGATTCGAAAAAAAAAAAATCATGAAATTAGTGCCAATTTATATTATTAGTGATAGGTACGGCTAGGAATGGGCCGACCCAAAGCACGAGTGAATAAGAAACCCAAACACCGATTGCCCACAAACACATAGATAAAGGGGTACGACCTAAATAGTCAGATAATAAATGATTCTAATGAGCTGCTTAATGATCAAATACAGACGGCAATCGAGTCGATCCAAAATTTGGTAGTTGGGCAGTCTTACCATTGAATGGAGACGACTGTTATATAAGCGAGTAATGCACCTCACCACTAATCTGAAGCGACATCATGCCTATATATTAATTCCAAACGCCCGCCAACCAAATGACACATTTTGTTATAAATAAACACTCTTCTTCAAAGAAAAGAGGACGACAACAAAACGAAAGGATAATAACAACAACGTCTGCGAATGACAATAACATAAGGACACTCTATTAAACACGTGCACAAATACAAAAAACATTCAATCGACGAGCACATGAATACCAAATCCACTCTACCGAATGAGTGCACAAAAAGGAGCCAATTCCCATCCTCTATAAATTTTCACATCCATTTTTATACATCTTTCTCATCTAAATAGAAAAATCACTGATTTGAGTATAGAAAGATATATCATTGAACCAATTTCGTATACCTCTTACCTCTTATTGTTTTGTTGTAATATGCAAAATTAGATTTAAAGTTACGAAAATCAAACTCGTTACTATTTAAGCATCTAGGTATGATAATGCAGCTCCTTAATTCAAATATTAATCTGAGTCCTCGAGATGTATCATTGGTACCGTCTGTAGAAATATGATAATTAAGCCATCCAATCAAGAAGAGAAAACATGGCCAACACCAGAACCCAGACAAGCATAACACCTAAGGACATCATTTCTCATGATGACAATCCGACAGCGGGTAACCATGAAAATACTCGTCTGACCATGAATATAAATGTGGAGACGCTAGCGGTCCAAATTGACATAATATCCAAAGTTCTCAAGACCATTTGAAACCGATTGAAGGGACACCCACCGGCGGTTCCATCCTCCAACTCCGAAACTTCTACATCAATAAAGAGGAATCGGTGAAAAAAGTAACTTACCAAGGAGGTGATTCCACGACCTGATGACCTCGAAACCCAGGAGACCTCGAGCAATAGTGCTCAAACTCGATAGGAAAACTGACTAAATTTTAGAGCATGGGATGAAAGTACAAAGCAGCGGAACCCATGCTGTTCCCAAGATTCTAGTAAACCTTTGACTCAAAATGAAGCGTCATGTAGCACTCTACTAAGGAAAGTCCATAGCTGGCAGGTCCATCACATCTCGTCGAACTATTCAGAGTTGAGGACATTCCTCAATTCGAATAGGGTTATGTCCACCTTCCAAGTGGATGAGAGAGTCAAAAAGATTAAGTAGCAATTGTTTCGAGAAAATACAGACAGATATTTAGCCGACTTAGGTAAGTCACCATTCACGAGGGAGATCAAGATGTATCAATTCCCTCAAAAATTCAAAATGCCAACCCTGGAGCCCTGCAATAAGAACTTTGTCCACATTCGATAAGGGTTAAATGAGAATCTAAAGTGCTTTTTGTCCCGGTTCAATGTTGAGGCCCAAAGGATATCAAAACTAATCGACGAGGTGAAATTAAATTCCTTTGTGGCAACTATGCAATCAGGTGAATTCTTTAAATACTTAGTTCCATAAGAGCTCATGACATTACTGTCGAAGAGGCCAACAAAACGAAAAGCCCGAAGTGCACAGACCATCACCCTAGATGAACTAGCAAAAAGAAGAGGACCAGAGACAATTTCACCACCCAAGATCCCAGGAAGCAGCTAAGGACGAAACCGAGTATCCAAAGGGAGTACAGGCCCCTGAACCTAACTCCTTTGAATGACACTCGGATGAACGTTCTGATACTGATTCGAAACAAAAAATTTATGAAGTGCCCCAACCTGCTCAAGAACTTGGGAAGATGGAATCAGTCCAAGTACTATTTCTACCAACTATCTCCAGGTCACAATATTGACAACTATTGAACTTTACCAAAAGAGATTGAAACCCTCATCCGAAAAAGGTATCTCAATAAGTTCTTGAGAGACCCAAAGCAAGCTTTTGGGAGTGCCAATAACGATGAGTTAGGGTAGCAAGAGTGACCATGCAATCAGGTGGCAGTCGAAGTGGTGAACATGATATCAATGAGGCCACACAAAAATAAAACTCTGGACCACCTAGAGAAAACTTTTAGTAATAAGAAATAGAGGCTAAGAGTGATGGATGAGGTTATTGGTTTTAGTAACGATGATATGATTTATATAATAACTCCTCATTCCGACCATCTTGTTTTATCCACACTCATTTCAAACGATACACTTAATTACCAACTGAAACAAGTCTTCATGGATAATAAAAGTTTGAAAATTTTATTTTACCATGATGACTACTTTAAGCTCGGGGTGAAAAAGGACCAAATGAGACCAACCAAGGAAAACTTATTCAGGTTGGACAATGAACTCATGCTGATCTAAGGGACCATTAAATTGAAAGTCACATTAGAAATATACCCAAAGACGGCATCTCGAATGCTCATATTATGAGACGACCTTGCTTAGTTGTATTCAAAACAGTGACGTCGATCCCACATGTGAAGATGAAGTTCATGGCAGCATGTGGAGTCAGAGAGGTCCTAGGCAACCAAATCTCTGGCAGAACATGCTATGTATCTCAAGTTAATCAACTAGTTCCAAATTATCCAACTGAAAAATTCAACCTCTAAGATGAAGCAACCCTGCAATAAGATCAGTCCGACAAGTCAATCGACAAAATCCCATTAGATTCAAACAAGCCCAAAAAATACATACATATTGAATGTTCTCTACCAGGTCAACTACATCAACATCAAATGTGTTTGCATGGATATTGGCAGACATGTCAAGGATTTCAACCAAGATAATGGTCCATAGGTTAGGTCTTAATCCAGGACGTAAACCAATCAAGCAAAAACGGATGAACTACTTCATTAAGAAATTGATTGCCATGAGAGAGAAAGTCAGGAAGCTTATCGACACAGACTTCATATAGGAAGTTCAATGCCTAGATTGATTGTCAAACACAATGCTCGTTAAGAAAAATAATAGAAAATAGAGGATGTGTATTAATTTCACTAACATAAACAAAACATGTTTGAAAGACTGTTTTCCATTACCAAGAATCCATTTACAGATGGACTCGACATCTGAGTATAAGCTATTAAACTTCATGGATGCCTATTCAGGATACAATCATATTCAAATGAGTTTTAAGGATCAATAGCTCACCTCCTTCATGATCGACTTGGAAACGTATTGCTACAAAGTTACGCCATTTAACCTGAAAAATGTAGGAGTGACATATCAAAAGGTGATGAATAAAATTTTTGAAGCACCAATTAGTAAGAATATAGAGGTATATGTGGATGACATACTCATTAAAAGTGTAATAGTCAATGACCATATTCGTAACCTAGGTGAAGCTTTTGAGGTGCTTTAGTGTACCGAATAAAATTAAATTTAACAAAGTGTGCATTCGGAGTAATTTTTGAAAAGTTCCTTGGATTTATCGTGTCTCGCTGAAAAATCAAAGAGAACCTCAAAAAAATAAAAGTAATCATGGATATGAATCCACCTCGAACCATGAAAGAGGCTTTGAGGTTAATCGGAAGACTCGTAGCACTTTTTTGATTCCTAACAAAATCAGCGGAGAAATATATTTCCTTCTTTAAAGTAATTAAAGAAATTAAGGTAAACGGTTTCCAATGGATGGAGGACAGCCAATAAGCCTTTCAAGAGTTAAAGGAATACCTCACCAGTCCTCCTCTCTTGTCTTCTCCAAAAGATAGTGAGGAGTTATAACTTTATTTGGCCATATCAAACAAGCACGCTAAGCTAGGTCCTAGTCAAGTACGAGTTTGAGGTACAATGACCAATATATTACGTTAGTAAAATTCTAACAAACATAGAGGCGTATTAGTCGAATGTTGAAAGGATCAGTCTAAAGTTGGCCCACGTCGCCAAAAAGCTTCGATTGTAATTTCGAACTCATAAGATCACCATTCTAATTGATCAACCATGAAAGGGGAACATGTAGAAACCCAAAATGTCTGGACAATAGACAAAATAGGCTATGAAATTGGACGAGTTTGATATAGTATTTCAAGTGCGACCGACTATAAAAAATCAAACCCTCGCAGATTTCATAGTTGAGACAACAATCCCGATTCCAAGTAACCTTGAGAAGTATGAAAACCCCATTAGTGTGAAAAGGCACTGGCCTAGATCTTATTCGTGGACGAGTCATCATCCCAATCAGATAATGGAGCTGGCATGATCCTGAGAATTTCGCAAGGGTTAGAAACGAAATACTCGATGATACTCAAATTTTCTGTCACTAATAACGTTGTTGAGTATAAAACCTTAGTGGCTGGGCTCAGGCTAACGAATGAATGTTCAGTCAAAAACCTGATCGTTTATAGCAACTCAAAGTTAATCATCAACAAGGTAACCCAAAATTTTGTGGCGCCTGATTGGGTGGATCGATAAGGTGAAAATTTGCCACATCTCGAAGGAAGACAATTGGTAGACAGATCGATTGACAAAAGTGACAGTGAGTTGGAACCTTGAACAATATGCTAGAGAGATGAAGGAAATCCCCACAATCCCAAGTGTAGAAGTCCTAAAAGAAGAGATACTTCAAATTTCAAATGGTGATACATGGATGGCTCTGTATAGAGGATACCTTGAAGAAGGCCTTCTACCTAAAAACCAGAGAGAAGTCAGGCGTATAAAAAAAAGCAAGCTAGTACACCCTCATAGACGACAAATTGTACCGAAGAGGTACTTTATTCCTTACATGTGATGTTTCACACCAGTAGAAACTGACTACGCAAACTGAGTGAAGTGTATCTCAAAATTTATGAGTCACACAAAGGCAAGAACCTGATATTTAAAATCATGCGGTAGGACTACTATTGACCCACTATAAAGAAAGATGTTATAGAATTCGTAAAGAAATGTGAAAATTGTCAGATCCACTGCAATGTCCTTCATTGGCTGCACATAAAACTCCAAATCCTACAATTACCCTGATCGTTCACTTAGTAATGCTTGACATATTAGGCCCATTGCCCATTATATCAAGATAGAAAAATTTTGTCATAGTTGTCATAGACTACTTTATAAAATGGGTGGAGGCCTCTTCACTGGCAAGAATAACCAAGTAAAATACGATCGAATTCATCTGACGGCATCGTCTATAGGTTTGGGATTTTCGAGTCATAGTAACCGATAATAAAATCTAATTCAATGTCAAAAGATTCACCAAGTATTGTATCAATTTTGAAATAATGTTGGCTCATACTTCCATTGCCTATCCACAGACGAACAAGCAAGTGGAAGTGATGAATCAAACTTTACTATACGGGTTGAAAACGAAACTAAAAGACACAGGGAACTCATAGGTAGACGGGCTTCCTTCCGTATTGTGCTCCCACCGAATGACCTCTAGGAAATCAACATAAGAAATGCCATTCAACTTGTATTATTGTCATGTCACGGACATAAAATCTAATCTTGTCATTGATAAATAGCAATAACATAATTATCCAATTAGTAACCAAATTAACTATGAACATGAATTTTACGTCAATACATTGATCGACTAAAATAATAATAATATGACCTAAACACAGGATCCTAAATGCTATGTCATCATGTAACTCTGACACCGATCAAACTATGACATCAGACCATACATAAATAGTCCTGTCTAATCTAAATAAAATCAGAGTAAATTGCATCCACACGATACTAGATAAACTAACATTCATCTCATTATTTACAAACCAATGTCCGAATAATATAAATATTAAATTATTGTTTGGGATCTAAACACAATATCAGATTCTTATGAAATTCTAAACTAATTTTCTCCTTGAATCATCTCCTGTTTCAATATCCTCACCAACGAGTGCCCGAGCCTCTAATATAATGGAGGTTAGTGAAAAACTAATTTATGTAAAACTATAATAGAGCCTCTCAAAATTTAATAAGATATATAATTTATATAATTTAACATATAACTTGTATTAAAATATATTGAAAGAAATAATGAATCAAATTTCAGTACAGTGCTATGAATTTTTATGATAAATATGCACATCTTATCAAAATTTTCTTTACTATTCTTTTTTAAATTCATGCAATGTAATCATTATCAAATATGAAATTCTTCGAAATTAAGGGTAAATAGTGCCTTACTGACTAAAAGAGTAGATAATCAAACTCAAATCGTGTTTGTTTTCATATAACAAAGGCCGTACGCTATAATTTAAAACTCATAGGTGGGTCATCATATATATAACCTTATAGACATTGTTGAATGCTGCTTTTACCTATAAATAATAGGTTAGACCAGGAGATGTCCCAGACTCAAAGATGGGTGGAGTCTTCCAGCATAAAAAAGGTAAAGCATTACACTGAAGAGGGATTTTGAATCCTGGTGGAGGAGAAAAAGCACCCGAGTCGTTCGATTGTCTAGATACTGAAGCGTCAGTATGAGAAACTTCCTCTACTTTACGAACCTCTAGATTATTTTTAAGAAAATCTTCTACTGCCTGATCATTATTATCAAACTCCACAGCAAATGCAACAAGAGGTTTGGAAATAGGCTCATCGGGCGACAGGTTAATCAAAATTGGGACCCCGTACTCAACCATAAACGGAGTATTGATTAGTTCATTCAATCCATAGGCAATGGGGTCATTTATTCTTAAAGTAGTTGATAATGAAGCCTCATCTCACTCAATGAATCTGGGCACCTTTTCAAAAATTGGGCTTTCAATGCGATCATCTCATTATAGGCCTCATCAATTGCCCTATCATAGTCGCTCGAGGAAGATAGGAGGGGTTATATCCTTCCAGTCACCCTTTTAAGAGACTCTTGTATGGAAAGTTCTCCCGATTTTCTCTTTGGCCAACAGAGAGGCATGTCAACGATAGCATCTCCTTTCACTCTCACTTCCCAACCAACCTCATCAAATGCCTGCTGTGTCAAAAAATTATTCGTCCTCTAGAATATGATGGTATTTTTCTCAATCAACTCAGTCAATGGTCAAGCCATGCGAAACGCGTTCTCTATGACATCTTTAGAATAGGTGGGATCCACCATACCCCATCTGTTGGAGAGGGTTCAGCCGGGGGGGACCTCAACATAAAAAAATCAGTCATTTCTACCATTTACTGAATCTGGATTACCCTCACTTATTATAAACTTTTTACGAGGGTAAATGAAATCCATTCAACCTCTCGATTGAAGCAGAAAATAGCTTTGACGTCGAGCAACCAGGAGAAGCTTCGAACGGTGAAGGAAGACGCACAAAAAAATCAAATATCTAATAATATTGAGATAGAAGCACGTAATATAAACCTGAAGGGCCACTAGAAAATCATATAGTCTCCTATGAAGGGAATGCAAAGGCTTTCCTTCAGGTTGATCTCATAAATTGTGATAAATTCAAATCGATAAGAGCAGGCTCTCTTATCAAACAAAGGAACCCAATAGGGCACACTAATAGGGATATAAAATCTATTGTAAATGTCATCTACATTCTCACAAGTGAGAACAGATGGGATCACAGCGATGCCTTTAGAGGTTACTCGAGGAGTTATGGAAACAAGAAGAAAATAGCAAATTAGGGCTGAAAGGTGCAAAATGTGAAGTAGTGAAAAAGCGAAAGAGCGCCACAGTTTGAATAACAAATAATTTGGCCCAAAAACAACATCATCTAAAGGCACTAAAGAGGCACATTGTCATAATGGTTGAGACATATGCCCACACTGAGGAGTGCTACGGCACATCTGTTTCACTGCAATAGTAATGATGACCTAACACAATGCCTCCTAGTGCATTAGACTAATAGCTGCTAGCTTTGGTGCCCAAATTAGTGCATTTGTAGTATCATACAAGTTATGATACCCTGACATATTGTTTCTCAAAGTGATAGACTGGTGATAAGAGATCCTAACACTGCTCGAGTAAAAATTGATTCGATTGATTTATGGATGCATAAACAGAGTGTTCAAAGTAAATTATTACACGTTAGATTGTTAAGAGACTAAGTAGTTAAAGGTCCAAATTGTCAAATTGCCAAAAGTTAAACAGCAAAAAGTAACTTTCAAGTGTATCAACTATTTAGAGAATACAATAATATTGAAACTATGCAAAGAACAAAGAATATCATTTGGGCAGTTCTATTTATTGATTCGTTTCACAATGTATAAACTTATAATAGTATAAGTATAATCTGAAAGAGAATAAAGAAGATATAGAACAGCGACTTGAGTGAAAAAATATTCTCTTATTTCTAAATACTCAAATACGAATTGTACTAGAGGAACCATGAGAACGAAGAGAATGAAAAGAAAATCGTCCACCCAAATCGGCAACAACCATCTCGATCACCTCCACAAGCATCAACGAGATATGAATACTACTACAACACGTAGGCCTGGCTTTTGAACAGATGTAAAAGAAGAAAAAAAAGGCCCTCTCCCTAGGAATTTCAATGGTTCCATGGGGTGAGGCGACTATAAAAATCATCTGCCAAAACTAGGAACCTTTTCACAACAATGGAGGCCTGGTTTTGGCAATACGGTTTCCCATATGAAAGAGAGTAATCAAGATAATTTTCAAGCATATATTCAAATCCTAACTTCAAAAGTTTGAAGAGAGCATCCATCGACTTCGGCTTGTGTCATCAAAGGCACTATGTTGGCTCAAGACAATCACACCACTGGGCAAGACAAGGAACGCCTCATGATACAAAGCAAAGAGAACTTCGTAATTTATAATCGAGAAGAGTGCTTAATGGGCATTCAACTCAAAGAGATATTGAACCACAACTTTGATGGCAATGAATAAAATCCTGTCAAATAAGATCCCAAATTAGTAGAATATCTATGGAAGAGGCGCAAATTGATGGAGTTATAGCTAACATCCCATCAATGACATGTTAGGAGTTGAGATTTAAACCTCCCAACATGAGGGTTTGTGATGAGTATGACCAGGAACGAATCAATCCAAAGCACTAGTAAATAAGAGACTCAAATACTGACGGCCCAATAAAAGATATCACAAAACTCATTAAGCAAATGGCGCAAAAACGCATGAATCAAAGGGTATGACCTGAACAGTCAGATATTAAAGGGTCATAATAAGCAACTTAATAGCTGAATACAAATTGTAGTCGAGCAATCCAATATCTGGTAGCTAGGTGGCCTTACCATTGAATGGAAGTGACCGTTACACAAGCAAGTAACTCCCCTTACTATTGATTTAAAGCAGCATTATTTTCATACATTGATTCCAGATGCCCGCCAACCAAATGACACCTCTTACTATAAATAAATTGTCATGTACTAAATCTGAATCCCGTCATTAACACTTAACCAATTATTACTAATTAACTAAATTATTATTTAATTAATATTCGGACGTGATTTTCACATCGACACCTCAACTGACCACAATAATATAATATAACCCGTACACAATATCCAAATATGTGCTACATTATTATGTGGTTCTGACACTAACCCTAACCACGACGTTAAACATCACGTAAAGAGTTATACTTATCACCAAATATTAAAGTACACAACCTGCTAAAATAAAACCCATAACATAGTCAAACTTATCAACAACCTGACATTTCAAACCATATAGAACAAAAATACATCCGATGACTCAGGACATCTTACATACATTAACACAATCTGATTAAAATAAAGTATCACTAAAGTTGTCTATAATCTGCACACAAACTAAAGTACATCATTAAACATATTTTAAAGCTGCCTAAAAAATCAATACAACATATCAAAGATGTCTGAAAATATAAAACAACATTTGAATTTCATAATTTCTAATCTAAGCTCTTCAAACAGCTACATCTGTTAGTCCTGATCATCCTATATGTATCCGAATTTCTTATTTGAAACAATTAGTAAAATAGAAACAATGAGTGAGACAAAAATTTAACAATGTATATAATTTAACAAAGGATTATATATAATTTGTATTTAAAATATATCAAAATAATAATATATCATGATCTGATACAATAACATTAAAATTTTAAAATACTTATGTAGGAAATTCAGATTATAATTCTTTTCACGCTTTTAATCATTTTTTTATCATCAAAACATGCTAAACACTAATTTTATTAAGGACCAAAGGCCAATAGGTTTTACTAACTAAATAAGTGAATAATTAAAACTCAAATTATATTTGTTTTCCAACAATCAAAGGTTGTACTCTATTATTCAAAATTCGAAGGAGGGTTATCATATATATAACCTTATAAATTAGGTCGAATGCCACTTCTCACTCACGGTTGATAGGTTCGAACCTCAATATACCACTATAATATATTAAAGTATACCATAATATACTACTCGCTGAAATAAATTCATGGTCCAATGCCTATTCTAAGAAAAACTTTACACATTTCCTCTTCTTTCATAATTCTCTCAATTCTAAAAAAAAATGATCATAATTCATGATATAATTTTAGAGTTTTCTTTCAAAATTTTGTCTATTCATACTTAAACTTGTACAAAGACTTAGCCATAATAAATTTTAAAGTATAGAATGTAAATTTAGTATGATAATTCCAGAAAATTTAGTATGACGTAGAAATTAGTAAACATGCAAAATATTCTACTGGATTTTAGTACATGTAATGTATAAATTAACATGTAGAAACTTATTTTTAATACTTTATAATCATGCAAAAATATTAAGTATGAATATTAAACTTGTAGAAGTATAATATCAAGTTTTTAGATATGCACGAAGGAACATTTGCAAAAAACAACTAAAGTACACCATAAACTTGAGTTTAGATATGAATTTTATATATTTTTATAACAAAATGAAGAGAATTACATATATATGTTAAATAATAACATTATAACTTTGAAATCATGACATATGTGAGCATTGGAATTAAAAATACTCAAAGAATTTAGCAAACAACAACAATAAGTAAAGAAAAACTTGGAATACACTTATCTTGACTTAATTCTCACGAAATTCTAGCCTGAATCCACTTAGTTTGAGCTTCTAAGGCCTCATTTCTCCTTCTCTCTTTTTCTCGTCTCATTCTCTCTTCTTTCTCAAAATTTTTGAGAAAAATGATAAAAATTAGTTGAATTTTACTATTTATACTGAGTGATACTCAAACATTAGTTAAGCGCACATCGAGCTTTGACCCACTACTACAGCAGGCTCGAGTATCCTTCGGGTGTGTATTCAATGCGCACATTCTGTCAACGTGCTGTCAAGTACTGACTAGGCATCCCTTAGGCGTTGACCCTACGGGTTTTGACACTTAGGTGTCAATCAGGCTTCTATCAGTAATCCAATCCAGCTTTCACTTTTGACCCAATTTTTATCACCATTTAGTCTCAATTTTAATTATATTAATTTAATTAATTAAGATTATAATAATATTCGGACTCGAGCCTTACATAAACCCTCTCCCCCAGAGAAAAGGGGACGACAACAAAACGAGAGGACAAAAACGACATTTGAGAACGATGACAAGATAAACACACTCCACTAGACGGGTGCAAAAACACAAAAGGCACTCCATAAAACACGTGCAAGAATACTAAAGCCACTTTACTAAATAAGTGCACAAAAAGGAGTATTGCCCTCCATACAAATACTCATATCCATCATCTATAAATTCTTACATCCATTTTCTTATATTTTTCTCATCCAAATAAAACGATCACTAATTTGAGTATCAAATGATATATTAGAAAGCGAATTTCATATACCCCATACCTTATATTATTTTATTATGATGCACAAGATTTAAATTTAAAATTATAAAAATCAGACCCATTACAATTCAAGTATTTAAGCGTGATAAAGTGACTCCCTAATTCGTACATTAATTAAGGTTCTCAAAATGCATTAATTTGTTTTATAAATGTGATGTTATTAGTTATGTAAAAATCATATATGATAGTTCCAGTAAATATTACGAATCAAATGTTAGAGAACAAGTCAAATTTCAAATGTTAGAGAATAAGTCGAATTTTGAGAAAGAAGGACTACGGCAAAATCCACAGAAAAACAGAGCATCGGCCACTGTTAAGGTTCTTTGTGGGGCATTGTACATAGTGCAGGGGAGCCGTGAGCATGTTCGTTGCGCTATTGTATGCTATTGAAGAAAATATATATTTAATTTTGATATTTGAAAAAAATAAATAGCACAATAGGCTATTAAGAGATCTTTTTAATTTCTTATTAGACATTAGTATAATATTTGAAATTATATTCATACATCCTTAATTTTCACTCACCTTTCTAATTTTAATAGCCAACTTTGGTATGGGGTAAATAAACTACACAATAAAATAACATAAAATTATCATTATATGGATTTTCGATACTGCATGTTATAATTTTATCTAGTGTAATATTTCTTTTTACATTTTATAAATAATTTAAAGAAAAAATATATAAAAATACTATTTTATTCAGATAAAGTGGACACCAGGATATCTTAGTATAGTCTATACTATTTGATATTAATGTCATTTCGTTAATTTTGTTGATATATTTATTTCTCTTATAAAATCTATGTGTATTATATTATGATATAAAAATTTGGAATAATTAAAAATTTATTCACTAGTCAAATCACAAATGTGTGATGAGAGGCTCTTAGCATTGTCTAGTAGAGCGATGAATAATAGTTTGAGTAATTTAACCAACTCATGAGATGTAAATACATTATCGTTATGTTTGCAATGGTAGAAATATAATCATTACAAATTTTTTCTATAAAATCTCTTTTAGTAAAATATGTCATTACAATACATGATGTTGTTAGTGATTATATTTTAGATTTTATATATGATGTTTTTTTATTATTATTGTATTTCTAATTGGATAATTATTTATTGGGCATTTAATTCAAGTATTTTTCTTCTAACTTTTTAGATCAATAATGAAGTAATCATATATTCTAAAGTAATGATAGGCATGGTATTGTAAGACTTAGATATGAAAGTTTATTATGTAATTATAGAATATGATGGCTATATGGATAAAGTTTTTGTATTAATAATTTACATAGATCAGAGGGTGTATTACTGAATATAAAAGTTTTGCTAATATTATAAATAAATAAAAATTTAATAAATATTCTTTGTAAAAATAAAAAAGGCTAATAAGATAGATGAGAAAGTGATGAGATTCGAATTTACAACAAATAAGAAGGTGTAAAGGTCAAGTTCCAATCGTGTAATTCCAAAAGGACATTTTTTATACAGTAAAATATTTCTTTCATTATTGATATTATTTATATTAATATAATAACAAGATTAACTACAATAATGTATTTAATACGATTACTATTAATAACTTATGTTATCATTAAAAAACTTGGCACCAAACTTATTCCTTGAGAAAAAAAAAAAAAAAACCTCGTCCATTAATAAATTCTTCTTTTGAAAAATAAAGATGTTTTGAAAAATGTTCTATGATTAGATAATTTTAGGGAACAAAAATGTTTTGAAAAATAAGTTTCTATCCTTTTGGAATACAGGCTTTAGTGTTGTAGGAAATATATGACATACTTTTGAACTCATAAAACTGAAGACTTTTTCAGTAGTGAACTTAAAGATTTTTGAGATACCTTTTTTTGTGACAAAGGATTTTACTTTTTCGAGGATGTTCAGCCGATTTTATGAGACAATTAAATAATTTCATAGAGAGTTTCTGTTCGTCCTTATAATAGTTAAATAACTTCTTTAGGAGTTCTTGGTTATTTTTCTCTTGAGGGGGGTTTCTTCTGTTTTAAATAGTTATACAAAATGATTGATAATTGTTATGTTTACAATTACTTGCTTAAAGAATTGTTGATGAGATCATAGTTAAAGAGTTCTATATTGAGTCAAGATTGATTCTATAGAGCTACTGAAAAAAATGGATGAATGTTAAATCTAACAATCTATATGTCTTTGATCTGTCTCTACTGGTTTATCCTATTTATTGTATTGTTATTATAATTGTGCTTTGGCTTGTGTGATCATTTGAAATTCTAAGTTTAGTTAATTTGGCCTTTTTGAACCAGTATGTAGATTTGATTTCATGATCAATCTCTTGGACGAAGATACAACTTTAATTCAACCTTTTTACGTTGGACCTAGTTATTTTCTTTTTGTATCTACATATGAACGAGAAAGAAAGAGTACAACTATTATATATTATGGAGTCTAATTAAAATAGAATTTGATAAGTAAAATAAGCATACGATATATCAAATATTTCAAACCCAAGGGGGGAGATTGAATAATATTCAATAAGATGGAAAGGATGGAACAAATCGATCAAGGTTGAAAGAGCTTGTTCCCACATTTGCACTTCCATGATAGGAGATAGTAGATATCATCAGCATCTGCATCAGCATCGTCTCCATGATAGGATGATCTCTTCACCTGATGAGGAGGAACAACGAGCGTTGCCATGCAAGGCTTGCAACTCTTGCATTTGTTCTCGCACCCCGGTGGCTTCGATCCCAACACCTTCTCCTTTGCCCTCATCATGTCACTTGAAGAAGATGCCAACCCAACTGCATGCAGCCAGTTTAAATTATCGAGAAAATAACAAACATAAAAGTTTAACCAATTAAATAAACAGTTTGCCTGAATCAAATATTTAAGAGTTAATGTACAGATTAAGTACATGTACGTTTATTCTATAAAAGAAATATAAAAATAAAAATTTTAAAAATTAAATTTGAGGTCACTTGATCAATAAAACTAACCTAATACCATTTAAAAAGTAAATAGCCTTAAAAATTAAAAGTTAAAATAAACAGACAAAGGTCTAAGAAAAATTTTATAATCTAGTAGAATATATAGTAACAGGGAAAAAAAATCAAATTTTTTGGTAAGCAAATTGAATTTATGACAAAAGTCTCCATATACAAGCAAACACTCTCAACACTCCATATACAAGCAAACACTCTATATAAGCACTAGAAGAACATAATAGTTCTCAAATGAAAGGAAAATATGAAGCATAATGCTACCCAACTGCTACTAACTCATACCTAAATTAGCAAAAATACAGAAAAGAGATTAAAAAAAAAGAGCATCGATGAGTACAGAGAGATAAGAAGAACTTAGAACCCCATTTATAATAGCATAGTAAACGAGATCGAAAAAAGGAAAAACCCAAAAACCCATGCTTTAATCTGGATCTACCATCAAATTAGACAGTGGGGGTGCGTTTTTCTTACCTGATTTGGAAGTTAGCACTGAGAGGGAAGTGATGAAAGCCAAAGTGGCTGCAACTCTGATTATATGGTGATGCCTTCTTGCTGGAGCCATTGGTCACTGAGAGTGAGGGAGACAAGGAACTGAATGATGGATATAAATATCGTTGCTTTTCACCAAGGAAATGGCGTGCCAAACAGAGAAAGAGGGAGTGTGTGTGGATTTTACTTAATATGATTGTATATTGTTTGCTTTGTGTAATAGATATGGATCTGACCCATATAATTTTGTTCTTTCTAAATTTTCTAAAGTAAAATTTATTTTCAGACATTATAAAATTATAGACGTCAACTTTTATAGGGAGACAGGAAGGAAATGGTCTTCCTTGCTTGAATAGTGTCAATATTTTAATATACTTTAGATATATTTTATTATATATTATTTTATTTATCAATCTATATTGATAAATTTATTTTAACAGATTTTCGATCCCGGAGACACTGTTAAGAGATGCTTCCTTCAGAAGAGACATGCAGCTCTGGTGATAAAGTCGTCTTCACTTTATTTAATGTACTATTTTGACTTGATTGAGGGACCCATTTGGGAAACTGTTGCCGTTGACTGTTTGCATGATCCGTGGGAGACTGAACTCACTCACTGTTACAAAGTCCTCTACAATTTTAATTTTATATAATAATGTATTTATTATCACTCTCGATCAAATATGTTCCAGAAATATTTTTAAAAAATTGATTATTTTTTATGTTTATAGAAGAGCTGTGAGATGTTTAGATATTATAAAAAGAATAAAAAATAACTATTTATATATTTTTTAAATCATTTTTAAATAAAAAATTAGGATATTAGATTTAAAAAATTTAAGAGCCATCGTATATTCATCGTGGATTATGCGATGGCAGTGCGAGGCCAGGAGGCACGATGATGGGTGCCCAAATCCCACTTGGCTTACCCCTCATGGCTGTTGGAATATGGTCACTCCCTTGTGGGTGATTTCAATAAACTAATCTGTTATCGGAGTACATTAGCCGATCAACATACGCTGACCGGCTGGAAGGCAAAAATGGTCAATGAAGTTTGACCGGCAGACGGCCAGCTGAATCCGGTCAACGGGAGGTTGACCGTCTAAAAGCTACAGAATTGCTGCTGGAAGGCAAACGGGTAGCAAAGACGGTCAATATGAAGGTTGACCAGATGGTTATGGAGGATGGCCAACAGAAGGTTGACCGGATGAGGTTGGAAAGAAAATCGGGAGACGATTTTCTGATAGTATTTTCGGAATAGAAAATATTGGAGCACCTTTGAGTTGTCGGTCAATATGTTGACCGGATGGGAAGAAAGAATTTACCAGTTAGTATTACTGGTATGAAATCAATCAAGGAACATCAGAAAACTCTTGTGATAGCCAAAGGGTACAGACAGGCAGGGGACAGCTGGCAACAAGTTGTTGGACAGCAGAGCAGGTGGCAGACATATAGCGGATGCGTCGTCCGTGCAGGTGGCAGGATTGTAGAGTTAGTGGGTAAAGTTGTTGGCAGGTTGCAGAACAGGTGGCAGGTGCAACCTGCCTATTGGTTGAAGGTCTCCAGGCAGACCGTCATATATATGCATGCTGGGCATGCATGAGAAAAGGAGTTGAGCAGAAAGCTGAGAAAGAAAGAAAGCATCCAAACACGGTAAAGTGTAAGGAGGGAAAATCCAATGGTGAAGGAACAAGAGAGGAGTGCACCACCAGTGAGAAAGAGAAAAAAGAAAACAGAGAGTAAAAGAGTAGAGTATTTTCCGTTTACTCCCGTGAGGTTTTTCTTTATTATTCTCGGGTGTGTAGCGGATACTCCATCTTAGAGGTTTGTAACCTATTTTACATAGTGGATTTGTTGTCGACCTACTCCCATAGTTTTTCATTGGTCCATAAGGGTTTCCACCTAAACCAGCGTGTGCTTCTTCTTCCTCTTTCCTTTCACTATTTATTATTCTGTCCGGACGCCCCTTCCGACCCCAACAGTGGCCTGTGCATCATGTCTCTGGCTGGGGCTTTCCATTTGCATTACCTAACCCATAAATTTTTAGCATTTTCTCACTTCTTTAATTTTTATTCAAAGTATCGACTTTGGGGGGAGAACTTGTTTAAATAGCATAAAAACCCATTACTACAAAAAAAATTAACTCTTCTAAGTAGAAGCTCAAGCTTAAGATTGTTAGGATTTCTTAAGGCAATATTACCCATACAGTCGACGTAATAGAAATATATTTTAAATTTTTTGACAATCGTAGTTACTAAATATTGTGAAAGTATAAGAAATAAAATTTTACAGAAACCATATAAAGTTATACAATAATATTTAACATAAAAAACTTATTAATCAAATAAAAAATTACTAGATAAATTCTAAAAAGATTCACTATAAAAATATTTAATTATAAATATAACATCATTTGAGATTTGTTTACAATAATTTGTATGAATGTCCAATTAAATATAATTTCAATTAATATAACAACCTGCTAAGAAAACACACTGAGTAAACGAGTAATCAAATGATGATATATGCGAAAAATAAAATTAGAGTAACATACTTAAATTTGACAAGAAAGAAAATTTGAGTTGGATTTCAATTGGATATTGAACTCTTAATATTTTTTCTTATCTTTCTTCTCTTTCTTTGTGTAGTGTCTTGTGTGTTAAAAATAATATCAGTTCTTATCTCAAAACTCTTTATGTAGTATCTGTGTGTTGAAAATAATATTAAATCTTATCTTAAAAATCCCACAACATCATTTGTAATGATGTCGACACACATGTATATTAGGTACAAATAGTAGCAAATGCTATGCATGAGTGTGCCCTTGGCATATAAGGGCCTCACCTATTATGTTACCAATATACATGTATTTTCTCAAATATTGATACATTTATTCTTACACATGAGTGTCCGCTCATGCATCTATTAGACACCGTCTCTTGTGTCTTTTTAATTTTTTTTGTTGGTGTAAGTTTTTATATGAAAATCAAATAAATCTCTAAATAATCTGTTCATTAGGAGTAGAATTTATAATAGTGTAACTCATAACTTTAAAAAAAAAGCCATACATGTTATGATTAAAGAAAAACAATACACTCTAATACACCTCATTTAAGCAAATGTTTATTGAGCTCCAAGCATTAATTTAAATATACGAATGAAGTTTATATGTTTTAAATCAAGGGCTTTCTAATACTATGATAAATAGTCTAACTTATTCAAACAACTTTATCCTAAGATGCTAATTAAAGGTTCAAGATTCAGTTTATACATAATTAAGACATGTTACTTGTAGTATAGTTATTCTAAGATGGAATTTATTATAGTGACTTGTAGCACCAATTCCCAAAACTTTTGCTAGGAAATGTTATTAATATATCATTAATGGTATAATATTTTATTTGTCAAATTATACTAACGAATTAATATAAAATAAAAAGATAAATTAATAATATATTCTTAATAATATTTTATCAATAATATAAAGAGTCTTCCACATTACTCAAATTCCAAATGTGAAAGAGAATGAATAAGAACATCCAAAATGAAAACACAAATGGTAGGATTGGTAGCAATTGACCCAGGCCCAAGAACACACTAAATTGGGGCCGTGGAAGTGCAATGTGAAAAAAGCCCTGAGCGTAGGTCGTCCTCTGCCGTGAAATTCATGGCAAAGATGAATGTATTGCCACTACATAACTCGAAGACCAGTCCTGCGAAGGCCGAATGGCGTCTCTCTCTCTTTCCTCCATCGCTTCCCCGCCAGTATCACGTTCTCATTTCTTCTCGTCCCGCTCTTTCGCGTGTCACGGGTACTGTTACGTCCCTACTCATCTCCATCATTCATTTATTGGGGTTTCTTCTCGCTTGAATCCCAGTCATTGGATTCTCCGTTGCGGCTCGGGCAGCCCAGGTCCGGTTCCATCGCCGCCGCAACCCGACCCGCCTCCGGTTAAGAGCTCAAAACGTTTCTCAGGTATGAATTTTGAGTTTTTGTTACTAGATTTCATTATTATTTTTTTAATTTGATTCAATCGTATTCATTCGTTTATATTTCTTTCGGGTATGTTGTATTTTTTTTTTTTAATTTCTTTTGGTGACTGGTTTAGTTGATTTTTCTTAATTGGACAGGATATGCAAATTTCAGGCAATACTTTTCATTTGATTAAGGGCTTTTCTCTGAGAATTAATGTTATTTCAAACATTTATCCGAGTCAATCTTATGCTGACAAAATTATTTTTTTTGGTCAAGTTTATGCATCTATCCATGTGCCAATGAATATGTGAGGCCAACCATTTCTGGTTTTGAAATCGCCCAAATTTCACCAAAGATAGACTAGAATCATAGCATTGGTACAAATTACTCTGTCTTGTGTATTGACATGTTTAGAATAATATTTGCTGATTTTCTCCTCTAGTACGATTTGAACCTATGACCATTCAATCCTCTACCGATTTTCCAATTTTGATTCGCTCTTCCTGTTGGTTTGCTATTCGCTATTTCCTTCCCGTTGGAGGGAGCGGGCTTTTGATTTTCATGTTCCTATGATGTTCCTAAAAATATATACTCTTGATTAGTTGAAACGGACCTACAGCTGTTGGCTTGCTTAGCTACTTAATCGTTTCAACAACTACATGGGATACTTCCTTCCAAAAGTAGCATCCAAAAATGACAGAGTCAAGAATCAAATTGACAGGGAAATAGGGAATCTTATATTTGATGAGAACTGAAGCAGAAGGGATTATAGCTATTGTCTATGTTTAAGATAAAGCTTGAGGGAAGATCAGTTTATAGCTTCAACAGATGGATGCTTGTAGCTAAACATTTTTGGATTTCAAGTTTTAATTCAGAAGTATCAGCTGCTTAAAATTTTGACTTACTGCTAAGGGCTATGTTCTTCACTGTTTGGCACTTAACGGTGTTTCCAAAAAAGCCACTTAGATTCATTTTCCTCTTCCCTCCTGTGATTTGCCACAAGTTCTTTATATTTCGGTATGGCCCATTTGCTGGAGGCTGCATTTACTATAGAGCTCTTTTACACATACTTTCAGGGATTCATGTGGAAGGCACTAACACTTGTAAGATATGTCTAGTGCCAGTGAAATGGGATTCTCGTTTGAATGTTGTGGACAATCAGTTGTAAAGGAGAATCAGGCTGCCTAATGATATCATCATGGATTCTTGTATTACTTTTTTCTGTCCATAAATGTTATACCCTGCTAGCTAAGATTGGTTTACATACAAGGTGAAAGTATTCATGTCATGCACTGCTTACCCAAACCAACTATGCCTCTGCTTCCATAGCTGATCCTTACATCTAAGCTTGATCATCTTGAACTAAAAAACTTATTCTTGGGCACTCTGAACAGATTCATTGAAGTCATCTCTGATACCTAGTAGGTACTTCCAATACTGGGAATCACTTTATTACTAGATACTTCACACATGTTGTCCTCTTTTTTGGGTTAATTGCCATGACCACTTATGAAGGGCTCTGATGAAACAAAAGTTCCTGGAGTTTTTAAGCATCCTTTTCTTAGAGAAGGAAATGCCATTTTAATGCAGCAGGTACCATCATGAAAAAAATGAAATTAATTAAAATTCTTCTCAGTATTTTCCAGAAAAGACATTTTGTGGGTTTTCACATAACTGAGTAGGAGAGACTTAAGTGGAGGGATACATTTCAAATTGTTTGTCATGTGGTTCCCCAACTGCTGAGATCTTATACATTTGTCTTTCTGTTTGCCCATTTCCGATATCAATTTAGTCCTGTAGTCTGTCACCATAAAATTGGACTCCTGTGTAGCTTAGCCTGCATTTGCAAATGAAATGGGACTTCCTTTCAACCCAAAACTTGCCTCCCAGGTTCTTGACATTCACTATATTCTTAAGCTGTTAGCTTCCTTTTCCCATAATTGTATTCGAGTCTGAACCTTCGCTAGTAATTCTAATGCATATGAGCCATCTTAATTGACAGCATTTTCTTTAGAGAAGGTTTATGGGGAAATTTGTCAGAAGATGTTTGCTCTTTATCCACTTTTAGAGCTGCGAGGCAAACTATTTTCTCAGCATGTTATATTTTGGATGATTTAGTTACGGTACCTGAAGACTGCAGGATAATGATTATAGCATATAATCATTGAACTTTTCATTTTGGGATGTTATAGTTTGGATGATCTTAGCATATAAGTTCATTATCTGCTTTTGGAGTTGCGAGGCAAGGAAATTTCATGGGATGTTATATTTTGGATAATTTAGTTACAGTACTTGAAGACTGCAGGATAATGACCATAGCATCTAAGCATTTAAATCCCATTTTTAAATACCTCTTCTCTATATTTATATAAATTTTCTCAATGTTGCATTCAGAATTCTGTTTTAAAAACTCTTGTGACTGGAAAATTCTCTCATTTCTGAAGGAAGATTAATAAGTTCATTCCAAAAGAGGGAACTGATTTTGAAATTGATTGTTGACACATCATTTTTGGTTGTCTTCCAAGGATGCCATATTACTTGACTTTGAGGGTATTTCAATTATAAAATTAACACTTCACGACTTTAAAAGTTGTCTGGTCAAACATCCCCTTCATAATTTATTTTCCATACATAACCAGGAACTTTGTTAAATTTGGTTTTCCAATATTTTTCGGATGGCTTCTTGAATTAACATTCTTTGGATATGTGCCTTAAAACAATGAGACTGCTTTTGTTCAATTATGGAGCATTCAAATTTTTTGTCACTTATAATTACTGTGGTTATTAATCGGAAACTATACCATCCTTGTTCGTATACTTTCATTGCCCAACATACGTAGGAATCACTTTTTTAAAATTATGAAACATAATTTTGTGAATAAAAATTGCTTACATTGTATTATCTTTTTCAAAATTCACCAGCTGTTTTCCTTGATAAAATAGCATTTTGCATGGAGCTTTCGAGTGAGCTTTTCTGTAAGATTGAAAGTTACTCCTTAAACAGGTACCGCTGCAACTTTATCTAGGTTCCAAGATGGGATGCAGATTTTCTTTGCGGTACTCGTCTGGATGTCTCTCTTCTTTTGGGCATCTGCATGGGATGGCAGGAATAATAATATTGGGCGAAACAAGGGAACTCGTCCTAGAAGATAAGTGCTTAAGCATATTTCACTTTATATAGTCATAGTTTAGACAAGAGTAGTAATAAAGCGCAAATGAAAATTCTATTCTGGTCATATAAATCAGTTTCATCCTTCTTTTTTTTTCGCTTTTTCTTTTTTAATCCTTGTTTAAATTGTGTAAAAAAGTACTATAACAATGATATTACTAATGTCATTAAATAAAAATTGAGGGCATGATTTCTTTGCTCGTCTTGTAGGTAGGATTTGTGTATGAGCATAGTTTTATATCCATTCATGCAAATGGAAGGAAACACTTTTCCGTGTGATGAATAGAAACCTTTATAAAATGAATTGCACACAGTATACTGTTAGAGTATTAGGACAATACCATGTTAGAATACTAAAGGAATATGTTAAGGATATTCCTTGCGGTATATTCTTCATAAGCATAACTTAATAATTTACAATGTATGTAAATAATTCTATGTAAATGTGAATAGCCAAAACCTAAAGGTTGTGGGGATTCTCTCTTATTCTTCTCTCCTTTTATATGGTATTGGAGACATAAGAACTGCGGACATCGTGGCAGCGAATTGTGCCATGTGGCAGATATGCATGAGAAGTTCTTGTTAGTTGATGAGATGGAGAGCACTAGACCTTTGAGGATGATGCATGGGGATTAGAGTCAAATTAGTCTTCTTGGGTGATAAAAAACATCCTGAGGAATTTCTTGGAAATAAGCGTAATAAGGGCTGTGTTTCCTATCCTAGTTTAGCATTCTTATAATTCTGTTCAATTTTATCGGCCATAGAATGATGCCCCAATCTTATAGTGGAAATTTATTACTTCAACCTTCACAAATTCTCTCGCTTCTAGTGTTCGGTCATTAGCTTGAACCTTCAGCTATTTATTTCACATAGAGAAGAACTTTGCTAGTGAATCATTGCTTTGATTGACGAGAAGTGTATTATTATCTTATCAAACGAAGTAAATGAATAAGAAAGCTTTATCATGCTGGCAAACTCTATTTGACTCTTTAAACTACTTCACAAATTTAGAAAAAGCTTGTACTGTTTGTGAAGTTATATTGATTGATAAGGAAGAGTAATCTACTCTGTCGATTTTCCCTGATTCACAAGCCTTGCAAACCCACTTAGAAAGTGTTAATAATAGTCATCCATCTATGCCTATTCACCCGGTCACACCATAGATTAGAACTGCCTGTTGTAAGTCCAGCTGCGATGTTGCATAAGCTGGTGTTTTTGTTATCCCTAGCAGATTGTTTGGACCAAATAAGAGAAACAGAGAGGAATGAAGGGGAGAAGGTGAAGGAAGGAGAAAGCTTGTCTACATGTTCAGATGAAGTGAAAATGAAAACAATGACAAAGTGGGTCATCATCATGCCCTTGCTTTTCTGTTCTCACACGTTCCACTTTGGATATTTTGTTATGACAACTTGGACAGCTAAAACTATATCAGAGGCCTAACCAATTGTAACGTATTGTCATAATCCTAACTATGGCATTGTGAGTTGTCATAATAAAATTTCACCATTCGGAGCACGAAGAAGGATAGTCCCTTTTGCCATGGAAATCATGATCAGAAACACTCTGATTAGTAGTAGATTGAGGGGTATACCCTTAACACCTAACCCAAATCATGGTCTATGAATGGGTTGCTAGGACAAATAATATCGGGGTGTCCGCCCTTTGGAACTTGAACTCATGCCCAAAAGTTTTGACTTTACACACCTGATTTGCCTATCATGTGCTTTTTGTGTACTTTTGAGATGCTAGTTCACGTATCAGTGGTGGTTTAGTAGCACGGATTATAACACTTTCTTTGGACCGTTTAAAAGAGTGTCTAAATTTAAATTGAGAACTGCAGATCAAAAAACATACTACATTGAATCGTCTATATTTAAAGTTAACTGTGTAAATTTTAGATATAAGTAAAGGAATATGCTCAGTTTAGATATTTGTAAAATGGGTGTCGAGGTCAAAACAAGTAAACCCATTTGCTTCTCTCCCTGCCCACCTTCTCCTCATGCGGGGATTATTTGTCTCTCATCATCATTGCTTCTCTCCTCTTCCTCTATCCTATAGAGTTTGCCCTCGTCGCCATTACCACCTATCCCTTTTTAAAGATTTCCTAGAAGATTTTTGGTATTGTTGTTATGCCGATTTGGATTTCTAGATTAAGCATTTGTTGTTATTGTCAGAATTTTAGTAACAATGCATTGTTGTTATGCCTTGTTATCCCCTTTGTAGCATACAACTATTGATGGGTAAATCGAAAATATTATATTACCATATTTTTTATAAAAAAGCTGTTCGGTAAAAATATTTTTAATAAAATATAAAAATATTATTTAATTGGTATATCAACTGTTACTGTAGCAGATTTTTAAATTTAAAATAGTAATATAAATAATCTAATCTTGAAAGACAGTCCAACCGGAGTGCTCGAAGGGTACTACATTCAGTGTTCAGATTTGAAGGAGTTTGATATGCTTGATGTATACACATCGAAGCAATGTTCGCAGCGACTGGTATGATTGGATTTGTGATTAAGAGTTGGATCATACTGTTGAATGATGGAGCCCGTTGTCTCTACTTAACTGCATTTGGCATAGCTTATGTGAAACTTAACCTAAGTTTCTGTCTCTCTTTTAATGTACCTCTTGCCCTCACCCACAACCTTCTCCAATGCCTTGACTCTTCTTCTCTTCTGCCTTCTGCTGTGAAATTTCTCCTCTTATTTTCTTCTGCCTTTCTTATACATATGATATTAGTCGATCAAGAAGCATATTGATTGGCTTCATTTCAATTTTTGCCCCAATCTATTTGATGTTTGTGTAAGATATTTTAATGAGATAAATTTTAATTTTTGGGACTTTTATTATCATAATTCTTCACTAATTTACTATATATAAAAAAATAAATTTACGTATCCGAATCCATTGTCAGCCTTTATACAATACAGTTTTTATATGTTCTTGTCTCGAATAATCGGGGGATGATTTTTCTTTTCTTTCCTTATGATTTGTAGAGTATTTATATAAATTTTATACATCCAAATTCTGATGGCCAAAAACATCCTTTTATAGAAGAGAGAATGACCATTCTCAAATTACCAAAATGTCCATTCTTTCGTCCAAATGATACGTCTTAAATAGACATAATCGTTGATAAGAGATATTCTTTCGTTTAATGAGTATGTCTCAAAAGGATACATTTATTAAATAATAATTTAAAAAAAAATTTTGTTATATATAAATTAATAAGATTATATTAATTTAATTAATTTAATATTTTATATTGTACATCACGTAGAACATATTTTTAACCGTTTGTCATTTAGTTTTGATTTTTATTAAAATATTCCAGAAGTGCTTTTGTTATAAATTGTATTATATATATATAGTTTACAGAGTAATAATTATTAAAAGAGTAAAATGAAACTCGAATATGTGCCACGCAGGAATTTGTAAGGATCAAGCGTGAACTGCCCTATTTAGGAGCTTATAGAGTTAAATAGGTTTATAAATGCACTCATGATAATTATATATGTGAGATCATAAACTAGCTTAGTATCATTGTCTATAATCAAATTTAATTTTAGGGAAAGCTCATGAATTCACAAAATATTAGCTATAGAAGAAAAGTATCGTTAGGGCCTGCAAAATTAAACATGTTATATCAATTTTATTTTTATTTTAAAAGGGTATCTGAATTAATAATTTTTATTTTTATTTTTAAAAAATGTTGAGTGAAAATTAACTTTATGGGTGAAATATTATACATTGATATGTTCCATTAATCTGTTATATATATTATCAAACGGCTGATATGCATCAAGCCGTTAAAAGCCAAAATACAAGATAGCCCAAACCACTCTACGGTGATGATTAGCGAAGACAGGGGAATGAATGCCAGTGTCGAACGCCGAATAAAAGGAGAGAGAAAATTCAAGAATTCTGCTGCTTCTCGTCGGTGGCGGGATACACCTCGACGCCGGCGGTGACATGATCGGAAAACATTCCACCGTCATCATCTCCGCCATCGATCTGGTCAAGAACAAGCACTAGGCCCATAGCAAAAGCGGCGTCAAACCCTGACTTCAGGGACAGCAGGAAGACATCTTTCCCGAGCACCACGTTGGTCGACGCATCCACCTTCCTCCTGATCTCCGCCACCACCTCCCTCCTCCCGTTGCCGACGCCGTAGAAGGTGCAACTCCGCTGCCGGAATGACCCTTCGATCTGGTACTCCTCTCCTTGATCGTTGTACATCTCCACCGTCACTCCTGATCCCCCAATAATTGATGATCTCTTCACGCTGAATGTAGGCTTTGATCCCTCGTTTCTCTCTCCGAGATAACCTTCCCACCTATGGTGAAGACTTGGCCTCTGTTTCGCACCAAATATACATACTCAAACCACAAATAAATAAATAAATAAATACTCACTTAGAGTTTATTCCAATCAAATAATCAATTCAGGAAAGAAACACTTCCATTCAATCAATTAGGTTTAAACTCCTCATAGTGACGAGTCATGTCCTGAAGATTGTGCGCGACGCCCATCAATTAAAATCAGGGACTGAGACCGCCCGTTTGAATAAACTTTTCGTAGCCAACAAAAACAGAAATTGCCTCTTACAGGTGACTTTTGCAATATTTAGTAAAAATTGAATAAACCTATCACTAATCATACAAATTTGCTGTAATTTTATCCAAAAAAATATACACTAATTGTTTTAACAATAAAATGATAACATTCATACCCGAATAGTAAAAATTTGATCCTTTCAAAATAGGATAAATATATAAGAGGAAGAAAATGGAAGTGAAAATGCTATTATAAGAATTCTATAAGAGATCGCCTTGGCATAAGTAGTCATGTTAAGAACCACCATGTGAGACAGGAATGTTGGCATGAAGGTGTGGTGCTAGAATGGGCCTTAAAGGCGATGGATCAAAAATTAAAAGATCGTTTTATTCAAATATCTCTGATTTTTTAAAAGTTTAAGTTATAAGTGTGAAAACGCGTTAAGATTAGATGTCTGATTTTCTAAAGTCAAAGAAATCCATATTGCCCATCTAATAGATCACGTATGTCACTGTCTAAATGCATTATTTGAATAACCAACTATACAATCTAACTGTTACGTGAAATCCTACTAAATCTGTCATCTTTCTAATTGTAATTTTAACCTCAAAATTAGGGAAATGTGGCATAATTAATGGGCAATACCATGGCAATTGCCACTTCGATTCTCATGGAGCCATAAAAATGTGTCAACGTGGAATAGCCGTAGAAAGGTCTATGGAAGATTAGTTGGAGAAAAAGAAACCCCTTTTTACAGAAAAATGAATTTCACGCTATCTATTAAACCAACTCTGAGGGTTATGGAGACTAAGTGGTTACTCATCCAAAAGCATAACCCACTTAGGACCATACAAAGAAAGTGGAAAAACTACATTCAAAATATCCATAAATACGAATCTCCTTAACATATTCATCTAAAAATAAAAAGTTTAGCCACACTATTGTTTGAACATCCACAAAGGTCAAGATCTTATTCACTAAAGTACCATTTGCATACCTATTGCACATATAATTCTTTCTATTTTAGAGCTACAAACAGGTTCGTGTGAGGGTTTGCGCAATATTCACTTAAGAAAAATTCTTTTGGATGAACTGAAAGTTACTGCATCTTATAGGCGCAAGAAGGGACGCATGTGCGTATTTGAGATAGAACAAGCATGCATGATGTATGCTGACAAATACTCAAGCGCCAATTTTAGCTTTTGCCTTTGGCATTTGAACGCCAGCATGCTAGCTCTGAGTATAAAATCTTATACAATTTTTAGGTTATTTAGTACATGACTTTTGTAATCTTGTGTGGCTAACTTGAGAGAAAAAGTGAGAGAAGAAGGCTCTTGCCACCTTTTTGGTATTATTCGACATTCACCGGTATTTGGGTACGTTATCCTTCATTGTTGTTTTAGACATTACCAGTGGTAATCTTTTATTTTCATCTCTTTTTGTATTTATCTTTATTTACCCATATTGTGGTAAAATTGAATAGAATACTTATAATAGGTGTATTTAAACGTATAATTTATAGTGAAATTATACATACCTTTGGTCCCACAATTTTACCATTCAATTTAAGAGATAATCACAAGAAATTCATTGTTCGTTGCTTTTATTATTTATTGTTGTGGTTATTATAATTCTGTGTATTATTGTTTTTGTCTTCTCATGGTTTTAACCAATGGGCTCGGTTTTCAATCCTTAAAGAGATTAATTCTCCACTTGTTTACAGAGCTTTAATGTGTCCCGGGCCCAAAAAGTAATTTAAAGAATTGGATGTGTTGTTTGTAAATTGAATTGACGAATGGCGTAAACAAAATAATTTGTTTGAAAGGTACTAACTATGATATATGATGAACAAGATGAAGGATGTTTGTTTCATAAAGACCATGCATCTTTTTGGTATTTGTTATACAAAAGCTGGAGTCTAAATTTGATGAGAATTTGACTTTTGAATACGAATAAATTTATGGATACATTCAATAATTTGTAAACAATAACATCTATAATTACGTTCAAAATGAGAAGTATGCAAGGGTGCTATAAGAGAAGTATGGAGCACTTTATGCTTCAAACACAGATAACTACAAGCTCTATTACTTGATAACATTGATGCAAGTTAAATATCGGGAAGGGGTTCTATTATAGATCATCTCAATGAGTTCTAAGATAATGTTGACTAATTAAATAGTATGAGTATTAAATCTGATGATGAACTATTAAACTTATGGTTATTGACCACATTAATGAATTCATAAAAGGTTATCTACATAATCATTGCCAATAGTTTCCCAAATGGTGTAGTGACCTTATAGATGAAGAAATGTACAATTCTAAATGAGGAGATGGAGAGATATTTCAAGGCTCCACGCCTTCGAATTTGAAAGCATTTATCTCAAAGTCATGGGAAATAGGCAATGGATGATGCCCAAAATCGATGAAAAGAGTCGAAACAAATAAAGATCGAGGTATCAAAATCTCAAATTGCACAATTATAGGAAGAAAGGCCACATAAAGAAATATTGTTTCAAATAGAAATGTCAGAATAGTGAGAGCGGTGAAAAGAAGACTGAAAAGTCTCAAGACGATAAGAGAGCATCAGTTGTTATCAAGTCTAATCTTCTCTTTGTGTGTAAAGAAAAAGTTGTCAATGTTGCCAATCATGAGACAAGTTAGGTGATTAACAATGGTGAATCACTTCACATGACGTCATAAAATTGTTTTTCATGTTTTATCCACTTGGATATTTCGAGATACTAAAGATGGATAATGACCTTAGAGATAACCAAATGTACGGTCCTAAATGAAGATATGAGGAGAGATCTCAAGGCTCCACACCTTCAAATTTGAAAGCACTTATCTCACAATCATGGGAAATAGGCAATGGAAGATGCCCAAAATCAGTGGAAAGAGTCGAAACAAATAGAGATCGAGGTATCAAAATCTCGAATGGCACTATTATAAGAAGAAAAGTCACATAAAGAAGTATTATTTCAAATAGAAATGTGAGAATAGTGAGAGCGGTGAAAAGAAGATTGAAATGTCTTGAGACGATGAGAGAACATTAGTTGTTATCAAATCCGATTTTCTCTTTGTGTGTGAAGAAGAGGTTGTCAATGTTGCCAATCACGAGACAAGTTAGGTGGTTGACAATGGTAGATCACTTCACATGATGTCATGAAAAGTGTCTTTCATATTTTATCCACTTGGCAATTTCGAGATACAAAAGATGGATAATGATCTTAGAGATAGCCAAATATACATCCCTAAATGAGGAGTTGAGGAGAGATCTCAAGGTTCCACACCTTTGGATTTGAAAGCACTTACCTCGAAGTTCTGGGAAATAGTAAATGGAAGATGCCTAAAATTGGTGAAAATAGTCGAAACAAATAGAGATCAATGTATCAAAACCTTGAATGGCATTATTGTAGGAAGAAATGTCACACAAAGAAATATTGTTTCGAACAAAAACGTGAGAATAGTAACAGCGGTGAAAAGAAGACTGAAAAGTCTTGAGATGGTAAGAGAGCGTTAGTTGTTATCACGTCCGATCTTCTCTTTGTGTGCGAAGAAAAGGTTTGTCAACGTTGCCAATCATGAGACAAGTTAGGTGATTGACAATGGTAAATTATTTCACATGACCTCACGAAAAGTATTTTTCATGCTTTATCCAATTGGCAATTTCAAAATACTAAAGATTGACAACTTATCATGAATTGTGAGACATGGCAATGTCAATTTAACGACTAGTAACGACATGAGATTGATTTTAAGGGACGTTCAACACGTTTCGAACATCCAATTTAATCTTATATAAGTTGTAAAATTTAACAATGAAGGTTATTATAACATTATCTATGATGGCTCATGGAAGCTCACAAGAACTCTCTAGTGATGGTATGTGGGGAAAAATTGTCAAATTTATATGTTTTAAGCGTCGGTTACAAGTGGTGACGTGAGCATAGCTAATGTAGGCAAATCTTTCAAGTTGTGGCATAAGCGGCTAAGTTATATAAGTGAGAAGAAGTAAAATTGTCTTGTGAAGAATTGCCTTTTTTTCCCAAAATGAAAGAGGCTAAATTGAAGCCTTTCCTTCAATGTATAGCAGGAAAATAAGGAAGAGGTTTTTTCCATGTAAGAGATTGCAATTGAATGGAGCGGCCAAGATGATGAACCTAACAATGATTGAGAGGGTATGATATATTTTGCAATTGAATGGAATAGCCAAGAAGATGAACCGAATAATGATTGAGAGGGTATGATATACTTTATCGAAGATGAAGCTACCCGGAACCTTTTAGGGAAAAGCTTCAAATGTTGTGGCTCAAGCAATCAATTTTTTACATGATTGCAGTAAAAAATTGATTCCCTTAATGAGTGCCAAAGCGGCCACCGGTGCTGACAGAATGCGCAAACTCAAATATCAATTGCAGTTAAACACCAACTTGATTCCCTTAGTGAGTCGACTAGCAGAAGAATCAATGTCGCTGAAGCAGTAAAAGAGAGGAAACAAGATCTACCTTTCGTCGAACAGTTAGAAGGCAATGACCAGCGGCATCCATGAGAACGATTTCTTCCTTCTGAATTTCAGGTCCGCCGTACGAGTCGACTCGAAAGACGAGTTGACCGTTGCAATCGTAGACGGTGAAACCGTCGCCTGGAAAGAAGACGGAGGTCTTGCAAACGGTCAAGTAGGTTTCCCGTGTCGTTAACGGACCCATTTTCAACTACGGCTCCAGCCTCCATCGTTGGCTTCAAGTAGTTTTCTCCTTCTTCTCTGAAATAGAATGATTGGAAGGGCGAGACAGTGGAAGCAGCAATGCCGAACGTTAACGCAAAGAGGCGACAGAGGAGAGGGAAAAAGTGGAGAAACGGTGTGATGGGACGTGGGAACTGTAGAAGGCACGAAGGGTGGCTCTCCTAATGTTAACGTAGGATTCTACCCCCCCTCCTCTCTCTCTTTTTTTAAAGACTATTAAATTAAAATTTAATAATTAAAATTTAAAAATAAAAAATATTAAATATAATTACATTTATAAAATTTTTTTTTATAATATTAATATTTATTAAATATTTAAAATATTTTAATAAAAATAATTATATATATTATTATATGATGGAGACACAAATAATGGGGGTGAAAAGAAGGTCAATGAAGCCTAGAAAGACCAATCGATATTTACGGCCCAATAAGAAAGATGGGCTCGGAACGGAAAGTCCAAGACGGTCAGCGTTGGCATTGGCCGTCGCAGCGTAACTTACTGCAAACGGCCAACTCGGCGTTGGCCAGGTTTTTTGGCGCTTTAGAGCAACATTTCTGGGATCATTGGGTTATAACCTCAGCCCATCGTTGACGTCGCCCGTTCTCCCGCCGTTCTCCACGAAGGTGGCAAATCAATACACCGACGGTCAACTCAGACGTTAACCGTCTCCTATACGTTGAGCCCCCAGGGCTTCTTTCTACGGTGAATGGCGTGATTCACTCGGTGTGGCCTATCTGGAGGCTAACACGGACACCTTTCATAAGCGGGCGCGCGACACGCACGCAGGCAGTCAGCGAGGCATTGGCCGTCGGCGCTTTGCTTCGCACATTGGGCCTCGAAGCCTTTCAACAATAACGCTTTGTTCCATTTAGGCCCACCAATCATAAAAAGGCCAACCACGATCCTCCTCCCGAGATATTCCACGATCTCAAACGGAATATATCAAGAAGCGCCCTTGAATAAGGAAGGCGCCAGATCTTCCCGACTCCTTGCCAGCCAAGGAGCTCCAACGGTAACATACCAGGGAGGAAAGAAACCAACTGAAAAAGTGGTCGGCCACCTCAGAAGGAAACAATCCTCCACAATTTGGCAATAAGTATCAGCCTCCAAAAGGAAGGCCAGCAGCAGATCACAGGGACGATCATTCCTTCCAAAGAAAGAAGATCGCCATCTCTGCCATAAAAAAGGCTCTGGATTCACCATCCAGGGCATGCTCTCATTTATGCTTTGATTGATGCTTTCTTGGATGCTTTCATTGACACGCATTCTTTGAGGCTTTCACTCACACAGAAAACCCTAAGTGCTCTGAGAAATAAGCTCTGGTTCCCAGCAGCCAAACTCTCAAACACAATCAAACTCCAAGGCAACGAGCGAGTCGCTACGGCCGTTCTCTGTCTTCCCATCATCCAATCACGAAAGGGACTGCGCTCTCGACATCCGGAACAAGACACTCTCTTCCCCTCTCCCGTTCTTCTCTCTATCTTTCATTTCCTTCCATTGAAAGCCTGTTTTCTGACTTGAGCGTCGGAGTATTTCGGTAGGATTACCGCCGGTGTTAACGCCGACCTCTTGTTCGTTTTGTGGTGGCGGATTCGTACTCGGTGAGCGGAGTCGGTTCACGTCATCGAAATCCGAAGAATTCGAACTGGCTCGGATCTGAGTGCACGCATCATTGGCGAAATCTGTGGGAAACGCTTACGAAAAGCCTACCACAAAAATACGCACAAACTCTCTCCTGTCCACCTTCCCGCCCAACAATGGTGAACACGAGTACGGGCTAGCGACCCGATGATGTCGGTAACCCTGACCAGGCCATGTCTGATGTCCGGGTCAACGGGCCACGGGCGGTTTCGTCGCCTTATATTCAACAACTAGTGGAGTAGATGCAAGGCTAACAATCTTTGCTCCAACTACTACAGGCTTGTGAAAGAACAACAACCAATGGCTCCCGGCCCAAGTCATTCCGCTCCTACCACCAAAAAGGTGGCCGAGGAAGAAGAAGCCAGAAGAGAGGCCCAAAAAGTTGGGAACAATCGCTCCAGCGTCCCGCGTTCTCGGCCGTAATGTGCCAATGGAACGCTCAGGGAGTACGTCCGACAAAGAGCCGAAAGGAGAAATCCTCGATACTCTCGGGCAGAAGACCACCACGCAGTCCAGGAGCGAGCCTCACAGGATCGCGCGAGATCACAGGAGGCGGCGGCCCGACTGGTCGACCGGCCTGGGCAAGACGAGTTGAGAAATTTCCTTAACTCCAACGGATCGACAAACGTCACTCGCGCCGGCCCACGAAAGTGGACCAAATCTGGAACCACGTGTTCCCGAATGACAATGGCGCCATCGACTTGGACAGTCTCCTTTCACTGCAGTAAATCTTGAGCCGTCGGCTGTAGTCCAGTTCAAAATGCCGTCCCTTGACTTATACGATGGGAGACGGTCCCAGGTTGACCACACCCAATCACTTCCGCACCCATCTAAGTCTACAAGGGGCTAGGAAGACGCCGATGATGTGCCGCTGCTTCCTTCACGCCAAGAGGAGACGCGAGAATCTGGTTTCACCATCTCCCTTCGGGCTCTGTCGCAGATTTTGTGAACTCACGGACCTCTTCCTAGCTCGGTATGCATCGAGCCAGCAGGAAGAGAAACGGCTATGGCATCTCTCTCATATAAAGCGGCAGGGGAGAACCCACGAGCGCTTCGGGATCGCCGTGAAATTTTGAGGCCGAAGGATTCGGGTTGCGAAGAGATGAAGTTGGCGACTTCATCTCAAGATCGACTGAGAGATTTCTTCAAGCACTTGGCCCTGAAAAATCCCAAACATTCCGCGAGGCGAATCCATTACCAGGGCCTACATACTGCTGAGAGAAAGAGGCTAACGAGGCAAAACGTCTAGACGGACGGATCAGCTCGGCCCGATCCCTAGAGAAGGAAAAAGAAAGTTTGCGGGCGGAGAACACCCCCGCGAAGCAGTAGCCGACCGGGCCCTCGTAGCGCGAGACTACGGGCCCACCATATTCACACCCTTGACAGACACACGCTCCAATGTTCTAATGCAAATCCGTGGAGAAAAGTTTCTGAAGTGGCCAAAGACACTAAAGAAAGAAACGGAAATCGATCAAAATCTTGTGACTTCCCACACTCTGTGGCCACTCAATAAGATTGTAAAATCTTTGCAGAGGGAAATAAAAAACCTTATTCGCAGAGGACACCTCACCCGGTTGTGAGGACTTGCCCAACTCAGGAGCGGGCGACAAGGCGATGAAGAGGCGGTGGAGCAGAGACTCCTCCGGGGCGAGTTGCGGCGGGAGTAGTAAATATGATCACCACCCGACTGCCCGGGAGCCCTAAGGCAAGAGCAGCGGATCGGGAGGAAGAAGCAAACAGACGAGAGGCAATATCATTAGCTTTAGTGATTGTGGACTAACTATGTAATCTCCTCCCATGCCGACCCCCCTTGTAATCTGGCTTTCGTTTGGATGGTACTGCGGACTACCGGTTAGGCGAGTCTTTATTGATAATGGTAGCTCTAAAGACTTGCTTTAATTGGATGCGTTCTTTAGATTAGGCCTAAAAAGAATCAACTAAAACCCGCCGAAGGACCTTTATGCCTGACAATGAACAGGTGCCGTTCAAGGACAATCCAACTGAAGTCACCACAGGCACCTACCTAAAAACAACAAGTCGCATGCTAACCTTTCTAGTGGTTGACTCCGCCCTCATTTAACGCGATACTAGGCGGCCGTGCCTAACGGCATTTGGGGGCGATCCACGTCGATTTCACACCTTAAAATAAAATTCCCAATGCCCTACGGCGTCGAGAGAGAAGTTACGGGAGGCAGTCATCAAGGGGACACATTCATGCCCCGATTTCCCCCTAGTGGCGGGCGCACGGTGGGAGAACTTCGAACTTCGAGGCGAGACAACTCTGCGGCCCGGCGCGGCCGGAAGCCGCGATTTGGTCCCACTTTGGACCTCGGGAACCGAGATAAGTGTGTCAGTTGGCGGCTCACTCAGGGCCACTACGCGATGAATTGATCGCGTTTCTACGGGCGGACCTTTTTGCTTGGACTCTCGCGGACATGCCCGGATTTGGTTCGAGGTGGCGGTCCACAAGGTGGGTCTTGATCCGAGCCGGCCGAGACGAAGCGGAGAAACCACTCGTCGAAAAAGTCGATCGCCATCGAGAGGAGGTGAAGAAGGCTTTGGGCCACTGAGCTTCATTAGGGAAGTCGATGCAGATTGGCTCTCAACGTCATCCTGGTTAAGAAGAGCAGGAGAAGGCGAATGTGCGTCGATTTTACCGAAGCCAACAAGGCCTGCCGAAGGACTGACTTTCCCTTGCCGGATTGACTGTTGGTTGACTCCACGGCGGGGCATGAGCCATTAAGCTTCATGGACGCTTATTCGTGCTTTCTGACATTAAAATGAGTCCGGAAGATGAGGAGCATACCTCATTCATAACGGACCAGGGCACCTACTGCTACAAAGTAATGCCCTTTGGACTGAAGAATGCTGGGGCAACTTACCAGCGACTAGTCAATAAGATGTTCGAAAGGAAATTGGTCACAACATGGAGGTCTATATTGACGACATGCTGCGTCGAAGCGAGTCACGAGGCGACCACATACGTGACACGAAAGAGTCATTTGAGGTGCTCCGCCAAAGATCAAATGAAGCTAAATCCTGCCTAAGTGTGTCTTGGGGTAGCCTCGGGAAGTTCTTGGGCTTCATCGTCTCCACGAGGAATTGAGGCAAACCCGAGAAAGATTAAGGCCCCTGGTGACATTGCTCCCAGAAACGTAAAAGACGTCCCGATTATCCAGGCGGTGGCTCTGTCCGCTTCCTCGAAAATGCGGAGACAAGTACCGACCCTTCTTTAAAGCCTCGAGAGGGACAAAATCTAACAGTTCAGTGGACTACCGATCGTTGGGCCGCCTTCGATGAGTTCAAGCGATGTCGGCCAGGCCGTTATTGCATCACCCAAAGACGGAGGAGCTATACCTTTACTTGGCGTTGTCGAGAAAATGTCCCTCGGCTCCGTCCTCGTGCGCTGGGAACGATACCCAATGTAGGTCTCTCTGTGAGCAAAACATTGACAGCCCCTTAAACTCGCTACCCGCTGAAAAAAATGGCACTGGCACTTATCTTCGCATTGCCTAAAATTGAGGCCATACTTTCAGGCACGCGTAGTGGTCATACGGACCCCAACACTTGAAAGGCATACTCCAAAACCCGAGCGTTTGGGCGATTGGTAAAGTGGGCTATTGAGTTGGCGAGTTCGACATCGAGTTTAGGCCCGGACACGCCATAAAAAGACTTGAGCTCTCGACTTCATCGTTGAGACCACGACCCCAATTCAAGAAGAGCAGCCCGCAGAAAACGAAGAACAACCCGGTGGGGCCCCAGAATGGACACTCCACATGGACGGATCGTCCACGGACAGTGGCAATGGGGTAGGGGTGATCCTAACGACCCCTGATGGATTTGAGATCAGGTATTCTCTAAAACTTGATTTCCAAGCAACCAACAATATCGCTGAGTACGAAGACCTACAAGCTGGCTTGCGATTAGCAAAGGAGTGCTCTGCCAAGAGGTTGGCAGTTCACAGCGACTCCGAATTAATCGTCAACTGTGTCAACGGGGCTTCGAGGCAAACAACCTTTCTTTGGCAGTGCAGCGAAGGCAAGGAGGCCATCGGGGCCGACAAAGCTGACCCCGGTTCACACTCTCGAGCCGAAAATTGGAAGGCGGATCGGGTGGCTAGGGAGCGCCGAGAACCCGATGCACCCGAGGAACATGCGGGAGGTCTGAACGCTCCGAGTATACAGCAAACAAGAGGCCATGCATTTTCGAGACGAAAAGCTGGATGACGCCTTACCTTAGACGCAAGAAACCGATGGCCTTTGCTATTAGATAAAGAAAGGCTGGCTTAAAAAGACAAATGCTTGTTGATAGTTGATGGGCCGATTCTCTCAGCGGATACTCAACTCCATATCTCCATTTGTCTATCTCAGAGGAGGTCGACTACGTATTTGGGCGAAGTTCATCTTGGGTTACATGGATCACATGTAGGCGGGAAAACCTGGCCTTCAAAATCATGCGACAGGCTACTATTGGCCTCAATGAAAAAGGACGCGCTTGAGTTTGTAAAGAAGTGTGAGATTGGCTTCACGGTGACCTTCATCACTAAATCCGTCCACGACACAAGTCCCCTTGGGCTCCATGGCCTTCATGATGGGGGCTAGACATTCTCGGCACATTTTCCATTGCCACGGCAAAGAAAGTTTATCATAGCGGGCATCGACTACTTCACTAAGTGGATCAGGTGCGCCCGCTTGCAAAGATCCGAGAACACAACGCTCTAGAAGGCTCTCGCCGAGCATTGTCTGCGCAGATTTAGCCCCAGAGGTGTCGTGGTGACCGACAACGGACCCGATTTTTGAAAAGGCTTCACCAAATATTGCTGACCTTGGAATCAAGATGGTCCACACTTGATGGCATACCCCTGTGCGGGCGGTGGAGATCCACAAACCGCACGCTACTCCACGGGTTAAAGACTAAGTTGGAGGACGCCGGGGCCTCGGGCCGACGAGCCCCCATCCTGTCCTCCGGGTCTTATCGTAAAACCCAGAAGGAACCAACACGCGAGACGCCCTTGACCTATGTTACGAGACCGGTAATTTCTGTTGAAATCGGGCTCCCAAGTCTCGGGGTGGAGTCTTTTGACCTTGAGACCAACTCCCGAAAATCGGGGAGCACTTGAACTTCTTTGGAGGAAGCCCGTGACGTAGCTAGAATACGGGACAAAGAAGATACCAACACCGAGTTGCAGACTACAATAAAAATGTGAAAGCCAAGCATTGGCGTTTGAGACTTAGTCTACGAGGCATCGAGGCCACGAAGCGAGTTGGCGAAACAAGCTCTCTCCCAGTGGGAGGGACCTTTCCTTGTCTCCGTCGTCTGCGCAGCGGAGCATCAACCAAGGCACCAGACGGAAAGTTGGTCCCACGAACGTGAACGCAACCCCCTCGGCGTTACTTCCGATAAGAGGCCCAGTGCGTACTAACCCATCTATGTGCATTCATTCGCATGATTGTGTAATTGGGTAAAATAAGATGTTTACTTAGCATATAGGATCCTAGGTCTTGCATATATAGCTGCGTTTGCCTTGCGGTATCCACCCGACCTAGGCGCCCTAAGTCGGGAGGGTCTTCACCCTCTCGTTAAACCCACGGTCATCGGTGGCCTAAAAAGTGGTAAAAAAACAGTCGTCAGGTGGCCCATGCGCCTTAACCCTAGTCATCTAGGTGGCCCATGGCGGTCGAAACCCTGGTCATCCCGGGTGGCCCATAAGCGGTCTAAAACCTTTGGTAAATCAGTGGCCCATGGTGGTGCGAAACCTCGGTCATCCGAGCTGACCCAATAGCGGTCGTGCCACAAACCTTGGTTATCCAGTGGCCCGAGCGGTCTAAAAACCTTAGGGAGCAGAGAATGGCTGCGACGACCTCTTTCCGGGAGACAACGTCGATCAATGATTAGAAGGGAGAAACATTTCTTCTCGATACACTGCCATTGAAGTTGTACTTGCGACGCCACAGGCTGGTTCTTACTGGCCTTGCCTTCGACAAGGATCTACTCGTTAGGATCGTTGACCAAGTTGGCTACCCCACGCGCCAACCTTCTCTATAAAGGATGGCGTGATTAAACAATAAAGCGTTCCTTCTCTATGCTTGATCGCCAAGTCTCCACTTGGAGACAAGCGAGGTTGGTTAATGCAACCACACCCAAGCCCGGGGCTCGGCTCCTTAGGCAACCAAACAGCAGTCGCCGCCACCCGACAGGTTAGCCATGATAACGATTCATGCAAACAACAAACCTGAAAGCGATAAAATACAATGGACAAAGGTAGAAAGGACTTCCTTTTTATTGCTCACAAAAGTATGTTACAATTTACATACGGTGAAAAAAAAAAGAGTACAAGGCTACGGAGGCGGACCACCACAGGCTGTCTCGGGGTTCCCCTGTCTTGGTCTTCCTTAAGTTAATGCCCGGTTTTCTTTGATTAATAAACTCTTTGGGAAGTCGGGGAGCGACGGCCGCGCGGCGTGACGTCTAATGTTGAGCCCATCCCAGCAGTAGGGCGTATAGTGCGCCCCCGGCCTCATGGAGGCTCATCAGGAAGTGGCCTCGCTCTGCGGCGATGGCACGATCTGCGAGGCGTTGTTGCTCTCTTTCATTGGTCATCCCATCCTCCTCCTTTAGGCGAGCAACCTCCGCCCTTGGCCTCGGTTCTGTCTGCGCCGCCATGACGGCCTAAGAGCATTTATCTGCTCACGGAGCTCTCCTGCCGAGGCGGCTGGGCATCTAGCCGAGCTATCTCGGCCTCCGGTCTGCAATAATGGGTTCGTCTTTGCTCCATTTCCGGGAGATAGGCACAATCTTCTTAGTGTGTAGGACAAAGCAAAGTGTGAGCTTATAAACATAAAAAAGAAATACAATGGAGCCCTTGAGGAAGTCATACCTCATAAGTCTTCTGTAGGGCCTCACGGAGACTGGACCCGGGCTGGCCGACCCAGTGGTGGGACAGGAGATGTTGAGCCAAGAGCACCCTCTCGCGCCGATCTGTGTTGTCATCAAAAGGCGATCAAAAACTCATCTTCATGTTGGCGGCCTTGGGCTCTTCTCTTCGCGGCCTCGGGGCAGCCGCTGGAGTTTCCTACCTGGTAGCCCTTGAGAGGCGCGGTGGTGAATCGGCTCTCGGCACGGCTCTACAACATAGCGCGTGAACCCTCGGGCATGTCGCGGCGGGCTCCTCTGAGATCCCATCCGGGCGGCGCACAGAATCGCCTCCCGTAGGCTGGGCGAATAACCCCCTCGGCGTTCGGCCGGCCTTTGTCTCAGCCGGACCTCTCCGCTCCAGTCTTCATAGGACCATCGCAAATCCCGGTGACCATGAGATCAATCTGCGAAGAGGAAGATGAGGGCGTAGCGATCGCCCTCTCGGTAGCCTCCTCCGAGGACCTTGGTCGAATGATCAATTTCTTTGAGACCCTGGGATTCACCATTTTAATCGGAGGGTGCGGCTTACGAACCGGGGGCGGTCCCCATTTATCCTTTTGGTCTCCTCGGGGAAACCAAAAATCCCTCCTAAACTTCCGGAACCCATTATTGCCTTATCGGAATTCTCGCCCCATGAGACGGCGTACCCTGCGTCAGGGACCTTACCCCAGTCCTTGCTTGGGCCATTTCTCTCCCACATTTACAAAGAAGAACCCGGTTTTTCGGTTCTTGAGAGTCGTGGATGGCCTCATTTATTTATTCCCACACCCAGTGTGAAATCCACTGCAGGTCACCTTAAAAATAAAAATTGACATCTAAACTTTTCCAAGCTTTCGGAAAAAAATGCATAGAGTACAAATATACCGCATTGGCATGAAGGCGGGCAATGGGTACTGCAGGCCGTGTGATCGACTCGAAGCTCCCTCGATGCTTGGCAAAGGCGGGCCGCTCCTCAAATAGGCCTCATAAATAATATAGCCCTCCCGGTGGACAAGGGCTTTGTCGTTACTGAGGACCTTCCAGGCCATCTCTTTAGGGATATTAAACTCGGCCAAAGCCTTAATGTCATTCTCTCTCAAATCGGATGGAAAATCCGCCAGAAGTGATCGGAAGAGCTTTAGGGTTTTGGTCGAGAAGCGCTGAAGCGAGAGGTTTGGAAATTTCAAAACGGAATGAAAAACAAGGGATCTACCCCGCACGCGTCGCCTCCTCATTTGACCAGCAAAAAGGGCGGGACTCTCACACGGCATTAATGACACGGGTAGGATTGCCCGTGTCACCTCTCACTTGACCCCCGAAAGGCCGAATCTGGCGCGCATTAATAACCGGATCCCCTCCCAACCAAAGGAGGACACGTGTCGTTTTTATCCTTCCGCCAACTTGCAAAAATCATTCGGAATTTTCGGCAAGGTCCGGACCAACCCGGGTACGAGTCGACTCGAATTGGCGGGACGATCAACAATTTTGGGTTGCCAAAGCGGCCAACAATTTGCAAGCCCTCCTCACGCTTTTATAAGTAGATTCTCAAGTAAGGAAAAACGTCCCATCGCCTGGAAAAGAAGATGGGGGGAGTGATGGTACACGATAATGCCTAAAGAAAGGTCGGAAGCCCAAGTCGACAGGTTTCCGTCGGCGTTCGTTAACGGACCCATTTTCGAGCGTTGACCGAGTTTGTTGGGCTTTAGAGCCAGCCTATTCTTTTATAACCGTTGCCCATCAAGTTAATAGTTTTCTCCGTTCTCTCTGATATCTGGCAGCGGAAAGGCGTTAGAACTCCTGACGTTGGGCCCCAAAGGCTCTTCTACGGTAAAGCACGACTAGGGCGGACACCTTTAAGGGCGGGACACGCACATGAGCGGTCCCAGCCCGGGCGTTGGCCGAACGTTAAAGCCTTCAACAAAGATGGGCGACCTATTTAGGCCTGACCAATCATAAAAAGGCCAACCACGATCTCAAAAGGAATAAAAGCGCCCTTGAATAAGGAAGGCGCCGAATCTTTCAAACTGTGAAGGAGCTCCACTGTAACATCTGGGGGAGGTGGAAAGTGGTCGGCTGCCTCGAGAATGAAACAAAGGCACAAGGCCTCCAAAAGGAAGGCCCGGTAGATGTTAGACGATCGTTCCTTCCAAAGAAAAAAGATCGCATCTCTCGCAAAAAGGCTCTAGATTCACCATCAGGCATGTACTCTCATTCATGCTTTGATTGATGCTTTCTTGAATGCTTTCATTGAAACGCATTCTTTGAGGCTTTATTAAATAAAACCCTATTTCCGAAAACAATTTTGGTTCCGTGTAGCCAAACTCTCGACACAATCAAACTAACGAGTTTTACGGCCGTCTCTCGCCTTCCATCATTAAATATCTCGACATACGGAACAAAATGCTCTTTCATCTTTAATAAAAATTTCTTGGCTGAGCGTCGGAGTATTTTATTTGGGATTCTATATATTATGGTATATCGGAGAATCCGATTTGTTTGGATTTTAGCATCGTTATATAATGTTTAAATTTCAGTCGTTAGATTTTTTTAAATTAACGGTTTAGATGAAAAAAATAATGTCTTATTTTTGTTTTAGAGAAGCAAGATCCTCTATTCTGTCCCTCCTCTATATCAATAAAATTTTAAATATTTGATCGGTTTCATGTATTTATTAAATTTATAATAATTAGATTTATATATATTTATAAAATAATTAAATATATAAAAATATAATTTTTTAAGCTCGACAAATGTAAGCTCGGATCAATTCATGAATTTTTCTTCCCAATAAATTTCATCAAACAAAAAAGAAAGAAAATTATATTTTCATTAACTCACTCTGAATGTTTTTTTTTTTAAATAGCATTTGGTTTTCTAAAAATTATTTCCAAATTTTAAGAAAATATTATTTTTATTTTTCTTTATAAAAATACTTTTAAAAATCAATCTCTCTCTTAAAACATGCCCCGACCAATAAATATTAATTAGGAATAAGAAACAAAAAGGAGCACCAACAAAAATGGGAGAGGAAATAATAAATAAGTTTGATTTGTATAAATATTAGGAAAAAAATTTCAATTATTTCTCTGAAAAAGTAATAAATATAACAGAACTGAGAAAAACAACATATTACTTTTCTATCCATGCTTCTTCTAATTTAGGGCTAAAAGAGAATAAATTAATTTAAATTAAATTTTATTTTTTCACAATATAATGGAATATAAAATGGTGGATATTTTATCATATAAATAGTCATACGTCGGCTATTTTTTTAATATTAACATTCATTAAATTTAAAATTTATTATAAAAAGATTATAAAAATACTATTTTGATGACCATTTTTATTTTCAAAATACCATTCATTTAATTTTTATTATCTAATAAATAAGGAAGAAATTGTTAGGGGAAATGAAAATGGCTTAAGTAGAAACTGAAAACAAATAACAAAATGATAAAATCCAAATTCGTACCAAATTTAGAAACGTTATAGCCTATCCCGCGTAGTATCTTGTCTTTTTATTATTGGAGAAAAAGCTATCAAAAATATATATAATTTTATTTTTTAAAATTATAATTTTGAAGTTTTAATATCCAAAATACAAGTTAAATTAGTCATATTCTGAATTATATGTAAAATTCAAGTGATGTAAAAAAAAAAATACAAGCACAAAACAATTTAAATGGGTGTCATTTTTACAAATAATAATTTCCAAATTTTAAATCCAAAAAAAAGAAAAAAACAATTATTAAAAAGATAAGGGCCCAAAAGCTAAAACAAGTTCAGGCTCATCAAAATATAAATATGGGCCCACTTTTCTTTCTCTGCCCTTGACATTCAGGCTCTTGGCTTTTGAACATCAAAAGGCACTGAGGGTTTTTTTTTTTTTTTTTTACTTTTTTTCTTTTTAGAAAGGAGGAGATTATAGCATAGGATGACCGTTAAGTTCCGAGATTGAGCTTATATCTACTCAAGGCATTGCATACTTTAAAAAAATTAAGGATGCATCCAGTCGTTTGTCCTATTTTAGATAATTCTATTCTTAAAAGGTCATGTTGAACGGAGGAAAAAATTTTCCCATTTATTAATAGGATGTCACTTATTCACAAGATTAATTTAAGACAAAATTCATCTTCACAATATAGTTATCTAATGAAAAGATGATTATGCTGTTATATTGAAAGTATCGGTATATATTTCTATGGATAGCGTCAATGTTGAGTTTCAAAGTCAAACTCATTTCTATTCAATTTATTGTCTGCATTGGTAAAAAGCATGGAACACATCCGATTATAAGTCTCATATCACATAGTTTTATCTTTAAAAAAATATTTTTAAAAAGATAATGGAATATTTTTACTTATAAGTGGAACCTAACTTTTTACGCAACTAGAATAATTACATATATTTATATATAAATGGGTCTTGTACCATGGGTGAGCTCCGAGTCTAGGCCCAAGGTAGGAGAACAGTCTAAAGATTGCAGCCCAGGAGAAGGCCTAGGATCACGTGGCCCGAGATTGCCCATTAAGATGTGAGCCGTCCATGCCACCCACCATATGCAGCCCATAAGCGCGCATCCAACAGTGCCAACTTGGCTTTAACTCAACAAACATACCCACGTAATTACAACTCACGCGTGGCCTCCAGATAGCAATCACAAGCGCATGCAGCCAACCATGGCGCAAAGCGCTCCTCGAGCCAAATGGCTAACAACCTAATCAAAGCCGCATGCATATGGTAAAGGCACTTGTCCTGATTGTTGAGGCAGTTTGACGAATATCAGAGGAGAATCGCCTCTAAGAAAGCAATTGTCATATAGCGTGTCTCATGATAGCCAGGGCCATCATAATCGATTCCCAAAATTGAGATAGCTCAATAAATTCGCATGAACAACCGCTATTAGTTGTATGCCCCAAAGTAGGCTTTGTAGCCCCCGCTTTACAAATATCACCCCTCCTCTACAAAGAGGGGAGAGGTGAATTTGGGCTCTTAGTCCTTAGAGGAGAGAATTTGGCTAATGGTGAAACCCCGAGGAGGAGGAAAAAAGAGGGGAGAAGAATCGCAGAAGAGAACTCCCTCCAAACTCACAAGAATGGAGAACAAGGGAGATGATGAAGGGCATGCGACGATTAGTCTCAAGATTACCTCCCACTAGAGGCAAATCCTTCTTTTTTATCGATTACCAATCCTGATCGAAGAAGACAACTCGTAGAGGAAGGCACAGAGAGCCCCCTCGGTTTGCAGTCGAGAAAAGATTGGCAAGCGTACTTTCTAATCACCGTCAATGCTCAAGAATCTCTTCCTCTTTCAGTTTGCCACCCCTCCACGAGTGTACTCAATAGTTAGCCACTCATTAGCGAGTGCATCACTCCTTTCCTTTAGCCGGAGCCTAGTCATTTTATTTCTCAAAGTGGCCCCTAGTCGGGCACACCTCAATAGAGCTCAATCATCTATCTTTAAAAGCCACACATTTAATCCGACACACTTGTCGTAGCCTAGACCTCCATCTCTTAAAACCGACCTCTGGTCAAGTGTACTCAGTCAGAGTCTTATCTTCTATCTCTAAGCTGCTACTGGTCGATTGCACTTGTCAGAACTCAATCATTCATCTGTCAAAGTCTCCCTTGGTTGAGCACACTGATCCAAAGCATTGTCTTTCATTTCTAAGCCACCCCTAGTCGGGCACATTTATTAGAATCTAGTTCTCCATATCTCAAAGTCGTCCCCTAGTCGGGCACGCTCAATCGGAATTTTGTCCTCCATCTCCAAACTGCCCGTGGCCGGACGCACTTGTTGAAGCCCAATCCTCCATCTTTTAAAGCCGCTCTCTGAACAGGCGCATTAAGTTGGAGCATTATCCTCCATCTCCTAGCCATCCTTGGCCGGTCGCACTCTTCAAAGCTCAGTCCTTCATCTGTAAGTCGTACCCTAACTAAGCGCATCCAAACATTTAATCCCAGATAACATACAATCATACATTTCTTTCATATCTTCGTACCTTTCTATCTATTGAGAAATATTTCTAATTTAAGTATCAGAAGATATACCGGTGAGTATATCCTCTAATATCTTATTTATTAATTGTGGTGTGTAGAAATAGATAATAATTTATATGGAAGCACCTACTAATTACTACTCCCAAAATAATTACAGCACAAATCACTATACTAAATGCTAGTTAAATTGCAATTTAAAAGTAGCATGCACCAATTGCAAATCTAAGCTATTAATCTAGTAAAACCAGGTAAAAAAGATTGCTTAATCTAAGTTTCAGCTTTAAAAAATTAAAATATTTGCCATTTTATTCTTCGTATTATAGAAACATATCATTACTATTGAATTTTGGATCACCTTCTTATGAATCTTATACATATTGAACATGTCATTTGATAGTTCATTTGACGTCTATGTGATAATCCACTCGGGGGAAAACATTTTCAGTAACTTAGGAGATCGATGTGTGTGACAACATTCGATAGAGTTTTAGTGCTGTAATGATGCTTTCATGTAAAATACAATGGTATTTTTGTTGGAAACTTGTTTAAAAAGGTGTACTTATATAGGCTGTCAGAAATAGTTGTACCCAATGCATACACTTGTATACTAGTACAGATATAACACCTAGTTATGATTTTAGGGACACTTAGGGGACAGAATTTTAAGTGCCATGCAATGTGAAGGAGAGAGAAAAGAGTGAGGGAAAAGACAGAAAGAAGAAAATGGAGGACTTTTCAATAGTTTGGGGTTTGAATCTTAGTTTATTATTTGCCAATGTCAGATATATTATTCTAATTTTGATTATAAACGAACTACTCACTTTTTCATTTCTCTTGATCTAATATTCACTTATTTTTGGGATCATTTATTTTGAAATGTATAAAATCAATATATATATTTAGAATTAATGATAATTGAATATTTAAATCATATAATCAAAATAGTGACAATTAATAATAATAATAACCAAACATAAACTCTAGACTATGGTGTAAACAAGTCAATTTAAAGATATTAATATTTAACATTTTTTACGTGTATTATCGTGAATGAGTAATAACTAAATTATTTATAATTTAATCTCTAAATATAATATTGTTGTAATTATAATCGGTAAATTTAATCTCATTTAAAGGGTAATTTCCTATACTAGTTGGTGAAATCTGTCCTGCCATTCAACAATTATCATCATTGGTAATCTTTGTATCATAATAAATAATTTTTATCATTTAATTCCCTCCTTCAAATACCTCACGTGAGCAGAGCACACACCACATCGGCTGATTTCTGATTGAGTGATGAAAGGAGTAACTGATTGACAGACGCATAAAAGGTGGCGATGACCACGACTGAGGGATAAATGCTGATGTTTCTAATAAATGCTGTGCTGTTGCATGGAGATGGATGTTCTTGGTGGAACCACAGCAGCTGCATCAAAAGGAGAGCACGGGGAGCTCCGACACGTTAGGGCACTGTATCTCTTAATGTCTTTTTTTTACCCATTGAGATCGATAAAATATTTTAATATTTTATAAAAAAATTAATAAAATATTTATATATTATATTATTTTAATATATCAAATATCAGTTACTGAATAATAGATGATCTAATAACGAGAGGTCGTGTCACGGGTATTACCCCTGTCAAAGGTCTCCTTATGCGATCAAAAGCGCAGTCAAAGGTTCTGTGCAACAACATTCATGATTTTTCCTCTCAACGGCTGCCTTAGCCGCAAGCTTTGGCTTTTACAACACCAAAAATGTAAAGTTGGGACTTTAGAATTTGAACAAAACCTAATATACATGAAAAGGTCGTACACATAATGAACAGGTTAGGTGGTAATGTGAAAGACGGTTCCTCTTTTCCTGTTCATTGCTCCAAATCATTTTGATGTCTTCGTTTTCAATTCTGCACAGGGTACCTGACCCCAGCTGCAAGCACTCTCTGCTGTTCTATCTGCTTTACACCATGCATGCAATGCATGCACGTCATTAGCAAATCAAATCAAGTGGGCAATTTCCAAAAATAACTGGGGCGAAAGTAAAAATGAGTGTAATAAAGTATCAATACGGATTTACGTTGAAATTATCTGAGTGAAATTATCTGTTTATGGTTATAAGTTGTGTTACCTGGAAAAACTCGTGCAATTTGTTTTTCAGATAGCAGTATTCATGTTCAAGAAGGTCTAATGCTCTCAAACACCTGAATTACAGTAAGTATATAAGCACATATATAACATTAGAAATACCATCGACCTTTTATTAGCATGGAATTATGACTTTCATTGAACATAACCCCCTCTGTCCCTTCACAAAGAGGAAAAATGGCGGCACTCTATATATTTTAGAAAAATAAAATTTGTACACATGATTATACTAAAATTATTGATTTCATTGTAGAGATAGAGACAAAAGAAAATAAAATAAAAAATAAAACAGAATGAAATCTATACCCAATTTTGATTTTTTTTTGTATAAATAAATGTACAAATTGATATATAAATGGTATTTCAATATATTTTGAGTGATTGTATGTTAGCTATCCAGGACCATTCTAGTGATAGTATATAATAAATGAATACGTTAGTTTTATGTTATTGTTGAATAAAAAAAAGTGAAGGAATAGGATACGTTATTTTCAGCAAAAGAAATAGATAATATACTAGAATTCTTCAATAAATAGATGCTGAAATATTTCTGTTATTTTTATCTAATTTTTTCAACAGTTTCCCTTCGTAGAAGCACAAAGTTTTTAACAAAAATATTATGGTAAAAAATTATAAAATTTAGCGTTTCCATGAGCTCTCTATTTAGCATTGGTTAAATGGACCCTTAATAAATGGAAATTGTCGACAGCGCCTTCTTTAAAAGAGTGAGATTGGTGTATTCTGAGATTAACTAATTCAAGAGATCAATCAGAGGCTTAAGTCCCATATGAATGCTGTGAGGATCCTGCCGATTCAATGAGCATTTTTCTCCGGTAATACTATGTATATCGGTTAATAAATGTCACTAATCATATTGCTAATTAATTTCTTGCCAGCCAAATGAACTGTTAAATGGTGGGAAAGCAGCGAGAGAAGGAAAGCATGTACCCAGCACGGTTATCCTGTTCAGAAGCTGCGCGGAAGGCAACGCACACGTTTCGGACTCGTTGGGCTCCGATGCTTGAGCTGCTCCCCATAAGCTGATTCAAATGTATCCCGATTTTCTTGCTGTCCGAAAACTCCCTTTCAGACCTTTGTTTTTTTCCGAATTCAAAAAACAAACACAACAATTATAAGTATACCTCATCAAGTAATTGAAACTGACGTGGAAAAGATCTAGCTTTGGTTGTGACCGAACAATCACGGGCACGAAACGATGGCAAATCTCAGCAGAAATTAACCAGGGCACCAGAAATAATTTCAGAGAGAGAAGAGAGAGCGAGAATGATGAGAGTTACAGTAATGTTCTGAGACTCCTCAGGAGCTTCTCAGACTCATGGAAGTAGATGTTAATAACCTCAGACACAAAGTTCGGAGCGCTCTCATCTTGCAGTTGCTGTAGCTGCAGGAACTGCTCATCCAGTACTCCCTTTATCATACAGAAACAGTATCTCCATTAAGCTTATGAAAATGAGAGAACAAAGATATATTTCGAAGGACGATGAAGAACGAAAGAAAAAGAATGGAATGAATGGCTCACCTGGTGGAAGAGGGACGCAAGCAAGCGATTCATGTCGGCGCGCAAGGAGTCGGCGGCCAAGCCCAGCATCCACAGAGGAAGACCCGTCTTGACTGATCAAGAATTTTGATCACAGTATATTTGATTGTAATTAAATGAGAAGACAGATAGCTCAAGTGCAAGTGCTTTTATATAGAGATTTGATGATCGTATAGACTTGATTAATTAATGAAGCCAAGACCAGGAGCTAGCTAGCTTCGTGCTGATGTTTCGTTAGTGAGCCGGAAAGGGTGTGCGGTTGAGTTGGAATTTAAAGCATAGAGCGTGGTTGCGTAGAATTACAGGATCGAGGTGATTGTGGCGCATCACCCGGACCAGCCTACAGCCTACGCAGCCCATATATCACTCAGAGAATGTAAGAAAAATTATAAAAGCTGTGTTGTTGTGTGAATTGGTGATGTTCATTTACTATTATATATTCCGTTGATTAATTAAATAGATTTTATATTATACAAATAATTGTATATTTTTTAGCAGTTAATGATGATATGAAATTATATGATATTGATGATATATGTCATGTATAAATCTACGGAGAGAGGGAAAGAGAAATATTAAATAAAATGTGAGGAGGGAGGAGGAGGAGTTTAATTTGTCACATGAAAGGGATTCAGGGGAGGTCCTTCTCCCTCGATCAGTCGTCGGATGAAAAAATTCGACGGCTCCCATTTTCTTATCATAAAAAATATAAGTTTTTTATTTTTTATTTTTTTAATATTTTTTTGGTTTTGATTATAAAAATATACATTTTAATATTTTTTATTTTTAAATTTGATAATTTTTTTTTTTAAAAAAAAGAAAGCCGTCGGATCTCCATCCGACGGCTGATGGATGGAGAATGAGGGTCCTTCTCCACAGGGGAGAAGGATAGACCGTGCTCGATGTGCCCTCAAATTCAGGATTTTTGTTCAATTTTTGGCTAACTTGGGATTAGGTTAATGTCTATGTTTAATTATTGTTTATCGAGTTAATTTTATTTTTCTGATTTGTACAGGTATTTTATAGATATAACATACTTATAAAAAAAAAAATTAATTTTTATAAAATAATAATAAAATACTTAGCTCTAATTTTTTGGTGGGTTGACTACCTTTTATTTAAAAATATCATATTATATTATACGTATCAACTGTTTATTTTCACTCTACTAATTTGTAATTTGATAAGGATTAAAATATTAAATTGTATTGTATCATAGACGATACAGCCTAATTAGCGTCATCAAATGTTATTAAAGGACCAATAAATGTTTATCTATATATTAATTTTAATAAATTTATTTAAAAATTATTAGATGTGCGAAAATTTATTTATTGTCTTCGGAAAATAGTGAGGGGAGAGGTGTGGTGACTCTCGGCTGTCATGTCCCCCGCACTCGGAAACCCCGCGTGCTGAGTTTTTCTGCAGAGGGTGCGGCGTTTCCTCCCTCGCACCTCCGACAATCTTCTGTCGTGTCAGCGCTTTGTCATCTCTCGCGCGCTTGCGCTTCATTCTCGTCCTCCATAAAAATCAGTCCCACTCTTTTTGTCACTTTACTTCACACGCCCGTCCCTGAGTCAGTCACTGCGCCTACTGTTTTTTTTAACAGCGACGTTATTTATATTTATTATTTCATTAAAATAATTCATATATAATAATTTCATTAAAAAAAATGCTTTTTTATTAATATAATTTTTGATAAAAAATTTCCTGACCTATTGCCCTCTAATAATAAAATTAACCGTTATTTATTATAAATATTAATGAATAATTTTTTTATATAATATAAGGTAGATTTTAAAAAAATATTAAATAAATTATACTAAATATAACTCATGATAAAAAATATCAAGCTGTGTATAGTATGGTATAACAATTTTAAATTGTGCAAGGCCGTAAGTAGGTGATTTATGGGCCGACAAAATGCTCATCGCGATCGGATCGTGCCTCGGCACACATTGGGCCGTGCTAATGTATAGTATGGCCTAACACTTTTGATGGTGTAAAATCGTGAGGTAGGCAGCATGCGGAATGACTTGGCCTGTGGCATGATTAAACCGTACCTTGACACGCACCCGGAATGTATGTTTTTAATAAAAAAAAAAATTGTTATGTGACTGTTTCTTTAAGTGATCACACGACAGTGTAGGCAAGTAAGGGAAGTGAGAGGGGGAAGGGGGTTTAGCATGGGATGAGAGAGAAAGTTACGATTGTTCAATTATTTATTTTTAAAAAATATAAATATTAAAAAAATTTATATATACCTCATTGCCTTACACAACACAACAGCATATACTCTCTAATCTCTTTATACTCTCGACTCTCTTATTGTGTAAAGTAACGGTAGTGTGATATTTATCAGTAAATTTATATTTATTTTATTAGTTTTTATCTATATATTACTAATTTGATGTACTAATTATTATTCATGTAATATAATTTTTCTAATTTTGATTGTAGAAAAAATGTAAAATATTATTATAATACTCTAATATTCGTTATGCATATAAATAATAGTTTTAAAATATCAAAATTATAATCAAGTTGTGGCCAATATATTATTATTGTTCATTCTAATTCTTGTTACCCCTAAAAAATGTTCCAATAATATATAGTAATCTTTTGAGACTAAATTAGTTAATGGTTAAGAAATAGCCATTTTATAAAAAAAATATATAAAAAAATTATATGTGTAAAAATTTTAAAGGTACACGACACTTAAAGAGACATTTAAAAAATATGAGATATAATAATTATTTTTAATTCAAACTAAACTAAAAATTTCAGGTGATGAGGGGTTAATATTTTTTTCAATATGATCAGTGGCTAAATTAAATAGATATTTTCTTAATATAAAAAATTATAAATTTAAACGATATGTGAAAGAGTGCTTCCAACGCATGGGTATAAAAAAATCTCAAAAAATTGTTAAAAAATTGCTATTCGTCTTTTTATAAAAAATGCTATCTGTTTAAATAAATATATGTATTTTGAATTAATCTACATAAAATCTAATATTTCTTGAATTAATAATATATAGTTATTATATAGTAATTTATTTTATATTTATATTACAACATATTAAATTTTTGAAAATTAAAAATTATAAAAAATAATTATTAATTTTAAAATTTTGAGTACCTATATACTACTTTCATAATTTTTAAAATAATTAATATTATTATAAATAAATTTAGAATATTTAATAAGAATTTTTCTATTACTTTTGATAATATTTTAAACAATAGTCTTATTATTTTTTATTTAAATCATAAATTTTTAATTTTAAATAGTAAATTATTCCATTTAAAATGTGAATGTCATAGTATTAACTTTTATACTAAGAATATTTTATAATTTATTTCTTCTTATATAAAAAAATAAAAATACTAATTTATTTATTAGAATATATATATATTTTTAGGAGCAAGTACTCAAGGCGTTGTGCAAATAAAGTAAGTTAAGATATAATAATGATGGACATAATGCGATAATGGTGGCCACCCAAAAAGGTCAAAGAAGAAAGGTAGTCAGCATTCGGATTACCATCGGAAGATGGGGAGGGCAGGAAAGCAGAAGGCAGGTCGGCGTTTTCGTTGGCCGTCTGGCAGCCAACCTCTTCACAAACTTGTCGCTTCGAGCGTTGGCCAGGGTTGTTGGGTATTTAGAGGCTGCGCACGATAATGGGCATACCATTCGACCCGGCCCCATCGATTGATCGCCCGCCGCTCGCCGTTCTCACGAAGGCGCTGCTGTGGCGGTCAACTCGAGGCGTTGGCCGTCTGCTCCTATACGTTGGACCCGAAATAAGGCACTTCACGGTAATGGGCGACTCACTCGAGCCCATAGCCCGTCGGAGGCTAACGACGGGACGCCTTTCCTCGCAAAGCGGCCAAGACTTGTATGACAGTCAACCTGCAAGGCGTTGGCCGTCGCGCTTTGCACATTAGGCCCCGAAGCCTTTCAGCGATGCACGAGGGCGACGTTTAGAGCCACGAGTCATAAAAAAAGGCCAACCACGGTCCTCAAAAAGATATTCCACGATCTCAAAGGGAATATCGGCAAGATTAGCGCCCCCAATAAGGAAGGCGCGAGATCTCTCAAACTCCTTGCCAACGAGAACCCTAACGGTAACATCTTGGGAAGGAAAGAAATGGCGGGAAAGTGGTTGGCGCGCCGAGAGGAAACAATCCTCGCGGTGGGCAACATGCATCGGCCCTCGAAAGGAAAGGCGGATCATAGGGACGATTACTCCTTCCAAAGAAGGAGGATCGCCATCTTTGTCATAAAGGAGGCCACGGATCCACCATCCGGGGGCATGCTTTCTTGAATGCTTTCTCCATACTTGCTGACGCACATGCTTTCTTGAATGCTTTCTCCATACTTGCAAGCACATGCTTCCTTAGATACTTTCATTCACGCTCTAAAACACGCTACGGCATGCTTTCTTGGGCACTCGAGACATTGAAACTTCCCGAAGCTCGCACAAGCTCTGCTACTCCAAACACGTTCATCTTGACCCTAAGTGCTCGTAGGAAACAAGCTCACGGTTCCCAGCAGACCAAACTCTCAAACACGTTCGAACTCGAGGCAAACGAGCGGGTCTCTACACCACGTTCTCCGCCTTCCCACCATCAGGATACGAGAAAGGACTGCGCCTTTCGACATCGAAACAAGACACTCCCTTTCCCCTCTCCATTGCTCTCTCTCTTTGGTTCCTTCAATTGAAAGGCATTTTCGACTTCGAGCGTCGAAGTATTTCGGTGGGATTATCTCCACTGTTAACGCCTGACCTCTTATCCGTTTTAGTGGTGTGCGGGATTCGTACTCGGTGAACGGGCAGTTCACATCATCGAGAAGAATCCAGAATGCGTTGAAGTCGGATCCAAAACGCATCATTGGCGCCGTGCAGCCCAGGAAGCGCTTACGAAAAGCCTACCACAAAAAGTCGCAAACTCTCTCTGTCGTCGCCGCTTCCAACAATGGTGAACACGAGAGCGCGTGGCTGACCCCGCTAGAATCCGCTAACCCGACCCAGGGCCGTGCTCTTGATGTCGATCACGGGGCCTGGTGAAATCCCACCGCCTTACATTCAACAAGCAGTGGAGGCGGAGATGCAAGGCTAACAATCACTGCTCCAAGCTTTTGTCTTGAAAGAGCCCGCAACAACAAAGCGGCTCCATCGCGAGTCATTCAGCTTGCTGCCACCAAAAAGGTAGCGAGGAAGGAAGAAAGAAGCCGAGAGGCCGAAAAAGTTGGGAACAATCGCTCCAGCGTCCTTAGCGTTCTGGCCGAACAGGCCAATGGAATGCTCGGAGTACGTCTCAGCAGAGCAGAAAGGAGAAATCCTCGATATTCTCGGGGCGGAAGCCGTCTGTTGATCCGGAGCGAGCCTCGGGCGCAAATCCCGGGAGGCGGCCAAGCCGGCATTCTTGAACCCATTTGAACAAGACGAGTTGAGGAATTTCCTCGATTCTAAGAAGATCGACAAAACGCCACTTGTGCCGATCCACGAGTGGACCAAATCTGGAACCGCGTGTTCCAGAATGACGAGCACGCCATCGACTTGGACATGTCTCCTTTCACTGTAGAAATCTGTCCCATCCGCTGTAGTCCAGTTTAAAATGCCATCCCTTGACTTATAAGATGGGGGCAGTGATCCGGTTGACCACCTAAATCACTTCCGCACCCATCTAAGTCTACAAGGATTAGAAGACTCGGCGATGTGCAGCGCTTCCCGCTCACGGCTGAAGAGACGCGGAATGCGGTTTCATCATCTCCCCTTGAGCTCTCGTCGGTGATTTTCATGAACTCACGGACCTCTTCTGGCTCAGTATGCATCGAGCCGACGGGAAGAGAAAGCTTGGCCGTGGCACCTCTCCCACATAAAGGCAGGAGAGAACCCACGGCTTTACGGATCGCCGTGGGTAGAGGCCGGAAGGATTCCTGTGGATTCGAGGAGATGAAGTTGGGCGATTTCATCTAAAGATTACGACTTATGGAGATTTTTTCAAGCACTTGGCCCAAAATCCCCCAAACATTTCGCGAGGCGGAATCCATTACTGGGGCCTACGTCTCTTTGCTGAATAGAATGATGAGGCAAAACGTCGAGCGGGCGGATCGGCCGGCCCAATCCACGGAGAAGGAAAAAGAAAGTTTCTTTGGCGGAGAACACCCCGCCAAAAACAGCGTCGTTTGGGCCCTCGGAAGCGCGAGACTACGGGCCCACCACTTTCACACCCTTGTGAGACACGCGCTCCGATGTTCTAATGCGGTCAAGTGGAGAAAAGTTTTACAAGTGGCCAAAAACATTGAAAAAGGATTAAGAAAATCGGTCTAAATCTTTATGACTTCCACTCTGCCCACCGGCCATTCAACATAAGAATTTGCAAGGCAGCTGAGGAGAAATCGAAGACCTGATTCGCGAGAGGACATCTCACTCGATTCGTCGAGGACACAGGACGGAACTTCGGGAGCGGGCGATGAAGAGGCGGGAGCGAAGCCTCCACGGAACCGGGTACGACGGGAGTAGTTAACATGATCACCACCCGGCTGCCCAGAGCCCAAAGGACAGCAAGGCAGGTGGGAGGAAGAAGTAGCGCCTGAGAGACAACATCATTAGCTTTAGTGATTGTGACTCGAACCATGTAATCTCCCCCATGTGACCCCCCCTTGTAATTTTCGCACTCGTTTGAGATGGTACGCGGACTACCAAGTGGCGAGTCTTTATTGATAATGGTAGCTCTAAAGACTTGCTTTATTTGGACGCGATCTTTAGATTATGCCTAAAAAAGAATCAACTAAAACTGTCGAAGGACCTTTACTACGGCCTTGACAATGGTAGATGCCCGTTCGAGTGGACGATCAACCGGAAGTCACCCCAGGCACCTACCCCAAAAATAAGTCGTTATGCTAACCTTTGTAGTGGTTGACTGCCCCTCATTTGCGATACTAGGCGGGCCATACTTAACGGCGTTTGGGTCACGATCACGTCAATTCCACACCTCAAAATAAAATTCACAACGCCTGCGGCGTCGGAGAGTGGACCAAATCGAACCGCGTGTTCCGGAATGACGAACCCACGCCATCGACTTGGACATGTTCTTTTCATCAGAAATCCTGAGGTCCCATTCTTAGGTCAAGTTTAAAATGCCATCCCTTGACTTATAAGATGGGGGCGGTGATCCTGGGCTTGACCACCTAAATCTTCGCACCCATCTAAGTCTCTGAGGATTAGAAGATCGGCGATGTCAAAGCTTCCGCTCACTACCTGAAGAGACGCGTAATTCGGTTTCATCATCTCCCCTTGCTCACATCGTAGATTTCATGAACTCACGGGACCTCTTCCCGGCTCGGTGTCACGAGCCGACGGGAAGAGAAATGCCCGTGGCACCTCTCCCACATGTCGTAAACCGGGAGAGAACCCACGACGCTTCTCGATCGCCTGGCCGAGGCAAGGATTCCAGTGATTACCGAGATGACGTTCGGCAGGTTTCATCTCAAGACCGACTTATGGAGATTTTCAAGCACTTGGCCAAAAATCCCAAACATTTCGCGAGGGAATCCATTACCGTGGCCTACGCCGCTGTGCTGAGGTAAAGGCCCGGCGATAAAAGCCGTCAGGCCAGGCGGATCCCTGACGAGAAGGAAAAGAAAGTTGTCAAGGAGAACACCCCCTGAAAACAATGATCGGATCGGGCCCCTCGGGACCCAGACTACGGCCCACCACTTACACCCTCGATGCCACGCGCTCCAAATGTTCTAATGCGGTCAAGTGGAGAAAAGTTTACGAAGTGCCAAAACATTGAAAAGGATTCTAAAATCATCTTGGCATCTTGTGACTTCCACCGGTCCACGTTTATTCAATCAAGGCGCAAGACGTCGGCAGAGGGAAATCGAAGACTCCGGTCGCAGAGGACATCTCACTCGATTCATCGAGCTGGAGCCCGAACGTTCGGGAGAGCGGGCGATGAAGAGGGCGGGAGCTGACCTCACTGAACCGAATTCTGACAGCGAGTAGTTAACATGATCACCACCGGCTGCCCCAGAGGCCAAAAGGACAGCAAGGAACAACAGACCCGGGAGGAAGAAGTAGCGCCACAGTGGGCAGCATCATTAGCTTTAGTGATTGGATCAACCATGTAATCTCCCTCATGCCGGCCACGCCGTATTTCGGCGCTCGTTTGAGATGGTACTTGGACTACAGTGGCGAGTCTTTGTGATAATGGTAGCTCTAAAGACTTGCTTTATTTGGACGCGATCTTTAGATTATGCCTAAAAAAGAATCAACTAAAACCTGTGAAGGACCTTTACTCTGACCTTGACAATGAACGATGCCCGTTATGGACAATCACTGAAGTCACCCTGCACCTACCCAAAAATAGCAAGTCGTATGCTAACTTTGTAGTGGTTGACCGCCCTTTACAACGCCGATACTAGGCAAGCCATACTTAACGACGTTTGGGTCGGCCAATCAATTCCCACCTCGAAATAAAATTCACAACGCCTCACGCGCGTCGGAGAAGTTGCAGGAGATCAGTCATTTGGGCGGACTGGCCTGGGACATTGCCCATGGTGGCGAACTAGCACGGTGGGAGAAATCCGATCACCGAGACGACCACCTTGCGGCGGGCGCAGCGCACCTGGGTGAAGCCACTTGACCGGTCCCGTGGACCTGGGGGAACCATGGATGTGTGTCCGGGGATTGGCGGCTCACCACCGGCCACTACGCGTGAATTAATAGCGTTCTACGAAGGAATGCGGACTTTTTGCCAGACTGTGCATGCCCGAGATTTGGTGAGGTAATGGTCCACAAGTGGACTTGACCGCATCAAAGCCGGTTTGCCAGTGGAGGAATCACTCCGCCGAAAACCGACGCCATCCGGGAAGAGGTGAAGAAACTCTCGGACGTTGGATTTATTAGAGACGCCCGCATCTTGATTTAGCTCTCAAACGTCGTCCTGGTTAAGAAGACTGACGAAATGGCGAATGTCGTCGATTTTACCGACATCGACAAGGCTCCGCCAGAAAGGCAGTTTTCCCTTACCCCGGATTGACCTGCGGCTGATTCCACGGCGGGGCACTGAGCTGCTAAGCTTCGCAGGACGCTTATTCGGCTCTGACAGCGATCAGAATGAGTTCGACATCGAGGAGTATACCTCGTTCATGACGGATCAGTGGCACCTATTGCTATAGGGTCATGCCCTTTGGGTTAAAGAACATGGGAGCCACCTACCGGCTAGTTAATAAGATGTTCGAAGGCAAATTGGTCACAACATGGAGGGTCTACGGTCGATGACATGCTCAAGCCAAGAGCGAGTCACGAAGGCGACCACATACGCGACACGGGAAGAGTCATTTAGGGTGCTTAGTCACACTGCAAGGAAACTAAATCCCAACCAAGTGTGTCTTGGGGGGTAGCCTCGGGGAAGTTCTTGGGTTTCTCGTCTCTCGCCTTGAGGGATCGAGGCAAACCCGCAAAAGATTAAGGCCAGCCGACATGGCTCCCGAGAAGCGTAAAGACGTCCGGCGCTGGTAGGCGGTGCCGCTCTCGTCGTTTCCTCGCGAGTCTGGAGACAAGTACGATACTTCTTTAAGCCTTAGAGGGACAAAATCCACCGGATTCAGGTGGGCGGTGACTGCCAGGACACGCCTTGATGATTGAAACGATGCTCCAGCCACCTTGTTAGCATCACGAAGACGGAGAGGAGATGTACCTTTACTTGGCCAGTATCGGAATCATCCCGCCTCCGTCTCTTGGCCGCTAGAGTCCGATATCCAATGCAATGGAGTCTATTATTATGTGAGCAAAACATTGACCAGCCTGTAACTCACTACCCGCCTTGTCAAAAATGGTAATCGGTTTCCTTGTCTCTTGCAAATAAGAAAATTGAGGCCATACTTTCGGCAGCGTCACGTAGTGTCCATACGGACCACCACCAACGAGCATACTCCAAAAGCCCGACGTTTGGCGATTGGTAAAGTAGACGTTGAATTGGGTGAGTTCGACGTGATTCGCCAGGACCGCCATAAAGCGCGAGGCTTCGGCGATTTCATTGTTGAGACCACAACACCAATTCAAGAAGAACAGCAGAAAACGGAAGATGGCGTGGTGGGCCACGAATGGACGCTCCATCGGACGGATTGTCCCTGACAGCCCGATGCTTGGGGCAGGGGTAATCCTAACTACCGACGGGATGGATTCGAGATCAAGTATTCTATAAAACGCCGATTTTCCGGCGACCAGCAACGTCGGCCCGAGTACGAAGCCCTACTAGGCGCTTGCGATTAGCAAGAGTGCTCTACCAAGAGGTTGGCGGTCACAGTGACTCAATTGTCGCCAACAAAGTCACGGGGCTCCCTGTGTCGGAGTCTTCCCGACATTGCGCGCGCAGTTTGCTTTGGTTAATAACTCCAACAGGAAGTCGGGAGCGACCCAGTAGTGCGGCGTGATGTCCAATGTTGAGCCTATCCAACGGTAGGCGTGTAGTCACCGACCTCATGGGAGGCTCGCCTCGAGATGTGACTCGCTCTACTGCGGGCGACGGCTCAATCTGCGAGGTGTTTGTTGCTCGCTTTCATTCGATCATCCTCCTCCTTTAGGCGAGCAACCTCGCCTTTAGCTCGGCGATTCTCGAGTCTCCACTCCGGTCGATAGCCTCGGGAGAGCCGTCACATCACGGAGCTCTCCTCACCGGCGGCCCGACAGCGTCATCTTGGGCCCCATCTCGGCCTCCGATCCCTTGCAATGATACGTTTGGCTGCTCCATTTTCGGGAGATAGCTGAGGCCGATCTTCTGATTTACAGGACCAAAGCGAAACGGAGTCTGTAAACATAAGGAAGAAAGAATTGCAAGAGAAAACCGTTGAGGTCGTCGCTCATAAGTCTTCTATGAGGCCTCCCGTGCCTAGGGACTCGAGCTTGGCCACCGGGTGGTGGAACTGAGATGTTGAGTTAGGAGCCCTCTTGCGCCCGAATACGCCGCCTGCCTGCGGCCCAAAGACGATCCAAAACTCGTCTTCATCAACGGCAATGGGCTGGCTCTTGCGACCTCCGGGAGCGGTGCGGCGGGTTTCTTCCCTCTCGTGCCTTTGGAGCAAGAGGCCGGTGAATCGGGCTCGCGCGACGGTTCCTGATATAAGCGCGTGAACCCTCGAGCACGCGGCAGTCTCTGCCGGATTCCATCCGGCGGCGCCGAGTCGGCTCGCCGCAGTCGGGCGACAATAACCCCTCACCGTATCCACGGCCTATTCAACGGACCTCTCGCTCCGGAAGTCTTTATCGGGACCACCGCAAATTCCGGCAGCCAGAGATCAATCGCGAAGAGGAAGATGAGGGCGTGGCTGATCGTCTCTCGGCAGCCTCCTCAAGGACATCGGGCGGATGATCAACTTCTTTGAGACATCGCTCATCATTTTAATCGAGGGTGCGGCTTTCAACCGTGGACGGCGGTCCCCATTTAGCCTTTCGGTTTCCTGGGAAACTAAAATCCTCCAAAACTCGTCGGGGATTTTACAAGCACGCCTTGGTCACCGGTGCGTAGGCGAATTCTCCGCAGACGGCGTACCCCGGATGTATGTCCGGGGCCTTCCCAGGCCCCGCGCGATTGGCCACTTCTCTCCCACCTTTACAAAGAAGAACCGATTTTTGGGTTCTTGGGAGTCGTGGGATGGCCGTATTTATTTTTATCCTCGCACGAGGGCTGAGTGAAATCCACCCGCCCCGGGTCACCTTAAAAATAACCTTAAGTAGGACATCCTAAACTTTTGGCCAATCTTCCGGGAAAATACATAGAGTGCGAGAGACACCTCATCGCATTGGCATGAAGTTGGGCAATGGGTACTTTTTATGTGGGGCCGCTACGATCGACTCAAACTCCTCCTAAGAACGGTTAAGGCCAGCTCCTCAAGTGAGCCTCATAAACGTAAAATAGCCTTAGGTGGACAAAGGGCTTGTCGTCCTTGCCTGGACCTTCCGTGCCATTTTTTCGGAATGTTAAATTGACGACAAAGCCTTAATATCATTTTCCTCAAATCGGATGAGAAATCCGCCACGGAAGCCGAATAAAAAAAAGCTTTAGGTGTCTTCGAAGGGCTTGGTTGAGAAACGGGAATGAGAAGACAAAGGTTGGGAGGCATAATCGATTTCAAAAACGGAAGGAAAACTTAAAGCGCCAAGCATGCAAAGGACGCCACGTCGATCGCCACGCGTCACCTCTCATTCGACCCGGCGAAGGGCGGGACTCGCACGAAACCCTCATTAATGGCATCGTCAGATTGCCACGTGTCGCCTCTCTCCACTTGACCACAGCAAAAGGACGGATCTTCCGCGCATTAATGACCCGGATCTCCTCCCAACCAAAGGAGGACACGTGCCGCTTTCTACCTTGTAGTCCGGCTAAAGCTTCGGCTTAAATCATTCCAAAATTGGCTAAGGACGAATAATAATTTTGTATACTGGAATTGACCAGGTGGCCAACAATTCCGTATCCAAAAATTGACCAGATGTCGACAATTCCAGACTCGAAATCGACTGTGACGGTCAACAATTAAGCACGCCGAAATTGGCCAAACGGTCAACAATTAATTCCAAGCCTCTCCTTCACCTCTTTTATAAGTTTCCTGTGATTTCTCAAAGCAAGGAAAAACGTCCCATCATGAACATACCGGAGGCCAAAATCGACCACCTGAAAGGGGGCTAGTGCGCGGTACACCAATACCGGCCGCCTAAAGAAAAGGTCAACAAGCCCGTAGCGCCAATCGGCGATTTGACGGCCCAAGAGTGGAAGATGGGCCCAGAACAAAAAGAGTTCAAGACGGTCAACGCTTCGTTGACCGTCTAGTGGCCAACCTACTCCGCAAACGTCAACTCAACGCCGACAAGGTTGTTCGGGCCTTTGTGAGGTTTTGCAATGCTGACGGGCCTATTCCATTCGGCCCACTACCATCGGGTTGACGCCGTAAGCTCTTCCTTTGTTCTCCACTAAGGCGGCCAACGACTGATGGTCAACTCGACGTTGACGTGCGCTCCCTATATGTCAGGCCCAAATAAGGCTCGCCCTATAAAGAATGGGCCGACTCACTCGTGCCCATAGCCCATCTCGGGAGGCTAACGACGGGACGCCTTTCCTAAATGGCGGCCAACACGCACGCAGCACGGTCAACCGGAAAGGGCGTTGGCCGTCCGCTTTGCACATCGGGCCCCAAGAAGCCTTTTCAACAAGATCGGCCCACCCGCTTCACCACTAAGTCATAAAAAGTGCCAACCACGGTCCTCCAAAGATATTCCACGATCTCGAATAGAATATCGGCAAGATCGGGCCACCCGAACAAAGAAGGCGAGATCCTCCCAACTCCTTGCCACCAAGGAACCCCAACGGGGTAACATGCAGGAAGGAAAGAAGCCAACTAGGAAAGTGGTCGTCGCCCTCAGAAGGAAACAATCCTCCACAATTGGGCAACATGCATCAGCCTCCAAAAGGAAGGCCAGCAGCAGATCATAGGGACGATTACTCCTTCCAAAGAAGGAGGATCGCCATCTTTGTCATAAAGGAGGCCTTGGATCCACCATCCAGGGCATGCTTTCTTGAATGCTTTCTCCATACTTGCAAACGCACATGCTTTCTTGAATGCTTTCTCCATACTTGCAAACGCACATGCTTCCTTGGATACTTTCATTCACGCTCTAAAACACGCTTTCTGGCATGCTTTCTTGGGCACTCTGAGACATTGAAACTCCTAATCGCACAAGTCCGCTACTCCAAACACGTTCATCTTCAACCCTAAGTGCTCGAGAAACAAGCTCTGTTCCCAGCCACCAAACTCTCAAACACGTTAAACTCCAAGGCAACAAACGGTTCTACACACGTTCCTTTCCCACCATCCAGACACGAGAAAGGACCCGTCTTTCCGACATCCGGAACAAGACACTCCTTTCTCCTCTCCCATTGCTCTCTCTCTCTCGCCTTCCTTCCATTGAAGGTCAAGCATCGACTTGAGCGTCGGAGTGTTTCGGTGGGATTACCTCCCGCCGGCTAACACCGACATCTCGTTCGTTTTAGTGGTGTGCGCATTAAATCTTTCAAAATAACGGAGCCGTTTCATATCATCCGAAGAATCCAATCGCTCAAATCGGATCCAGTACGCATCAAATAAGATAAAAATTAACTGCCTAATAAGATAGAATTTGATATACTAGATACTAAAGATAGTTTATTCTTTTTTTTTAGTTTTAACTACATTTTACAACGAAAATATCTTAACGGTTAAAATTAATTATATATATTGATTGGAAGATGGTTAAAATAATTAAAAAATTTTAGAAATATTTTTTTATTATTAACAAACTTATATGTACTCATTATAACATTTAGAATATATTGTTTCGTCAAATATTGTCATTACTTACATGATTTATCTTTTTTGAAATGGTTATGGTTTTCACTATATAATATTAGTAATAAAAGAAAAATAAATTATATAAAATTTAAGATAAATAATTTTAAGTAAATATTAAAATTATTAAAAATATCATATTCACTAATATTATATTTAACTATATATTATTTTAAAAAAAGAACTTGTAAAATCAAAGAAAAATTTCTAATATTAGCCTACCTCATTTCAATTATGGACTCTTGTGTGATGTGTGATTTGCGTGAGGCATATATATATTTAAAAAAATTCTATAATAATATGGGAATAATAGATAGTATGAAAGAAATAAACACTATTATCTATGTTAACTTGTGTGTAATATATAATTTATATAAACCATAATCAATATCAGAATCGTCCACTCTAGCAGTAGAAACAAGTAGTAGCATAGGTGATTAATGAGATTTGTTTTTGTTAGTACTGACTTGACATGAAATATAATTGGTTATTGAAAATATAATACCGATTGAATTTATTTATTACTTAAAGTTAGATCACTTTTCTGATATTGCAAGTAACTATAAAAAGTTTTAGATTTTTGATTAGTTGGAAATCAACGAGCACATATTTTTGGTGCTTGCATCAATGGCACGTGACCCCTTAACTCCACTAGTAAGTATGGTATTAGCAGAATTAACTTTTAGTATTATGGTTAAGTAATTGATGAAAAAAGAAATAAGATGGCATTAAAAATTATAAAAATATGTATCTTTTTCATGGATTGGTTGAACATAGATGATTACATTAGAAATCTAAATTTTTTAATTTTATTGAAGAGGTCTTTAGAAGTAGTAGTAATTTAAATATAAGTGAGATCTAAAAATTTGTAATATAAAAAAAATTAAATAAGAGGTCTTTATAAGTGAGTTATTATTAGATATATTTTTTAACTTTTTAAAATTGTAATATAAAAAAATTTCATAAAATAAATAAACTATAATATATTTTTATAATATTTTTGTAATTTTATTTTTAAATATTTTTATTTTTTAAAAATGTAGGTTGTGTTGTGCTGGTCCGTGGCATGGCACAACTCATAGGTGTAATTGACCCAACACAATACAAGTCATATACCGTATTAAATCAGAAATATATAAATTGAGTGTGGTACTAATATATGCCAAATATACGGCATTTGTGTTTAATTATCAATTGATAAATCCTAGTTGAAAAGGTGTTACAAAATCAATGGCCATAGTTCCATGATTGCTCCACTTTTAGATAATTTTCCTCCTTGTAACAATGGTAGGAATAAAAACATAAAAATATGCATACGATGGTAAACTAATGCTTTTAAGTATCGTACAATGAGAACAAAAAAATTGTTTTCTCCATTTTCTTTGCAACCCTCTTAAGAAAAATATTTATTGACAATGTTATCTTTGATATTATTATACAAGTTATAGAGTAGGTCATATGCATACAATATATGATGGCTATACATTACTTCTATTTTATTGTCAATTGGCAAAGTTGTTTGCAATAAGAAAATAAAGAGGCTCGGGAAAATATGGTCTCAACGTGGTTAGAAACTTTCAAAATGATCAGGGAGTTCGGAGGTAAAATAATGAAATGGAATGGCTAATGCACGTCGTGGTGAAAAATATGGGCACGTATCTTCCCAAACAAGTTAGTTACTCTAAGACCTACGAAAATACGTATGGGTTCTTTGGAGGTGCTACATCTTCTTAATATGTGCTTCATTTCCTTAAAGATATGCACCAAGTGCACATCTTTTTCAATTGCTAAATAACGAAATTTAACGGGTGAGATTTAAAATATAAGAATTAATCTAGACTCTTTTTTTTTTTTACTATTTGTTATATAGTTAATGGGTATTAATAAATTTAAAAAAAAAAACGTAGACAAATTTCTTTATCTTAAAATCTCCTCCATTGAACTCTCATCCAACGATGGGTACGTCGCCCCCCCCCTATGCTCTCTTGCGTAGGTCCTACATAGTTTTACGAGTATGGAGCATTTACCAAAAAAAAAAAAAAAAAAAAAAAGCAAAGAGTGTGGAGCATTAGTACGTAGAAAAAGTAATGTTGTAGAACTATCCTTCACACATCTTTTAAATATTTATATTTAATGCTGAATTCCATCAATTCATTTACTATCATATAAACTCATTTAAACATACGAGTGAATTAAGTGTGGCATTATCTAAAGATATTTGGAGTATAAGTAAAGGATGTTCTCGTGCATTTTTCTTGCAAGAATTCTGTGTCATGGCCAATTAAGCCCATTTCTTCTTAGTTAATTTGTTAGTAATTATTTCCCATGCATTTTTTGGGGTTGGTGGAGGGCGGGGTTGCATGGGAAAGCACCTGCTTCTACATCTATTTTAGGGTTCATGTTTAGTGTTTTTGGAAGGAGATGTGTACGTGCATAAGCAGTACGTGGTCAAGTTTAGTCCTTTCAACTTATGAAAATAATAATGATATAAAAGAGATATGCCGTTGTATTTTGTATTAACTAATTAGTAAAATATGTGTAATTATCATGTATTTTAATAAATAAATAAAATTAGTATGCATGTTAACTATAATTATATGTTTTAATAATTGGTAGTATCATAAAGTTACAAATAATCTCAATATATCGTAGAATTTTTCCTAAGTTACGATTTTTTTTTTCTTTTATTGGCAAAAGGGGTAAAATGATCGACCTTCCCTCCCCATCTCACTTTGCATTTTAGTTCAACATTGATTGATTCTTGAACCTCTTTTAAATACATATGACTACAGAAGAAAAAACTATTGATGTGTACTTAAAAAATAAGTTCAACTTGGAGAAGTTTTGAAACAAATAGTTTCAATCCTACGTACTATAATTATAAAAAAAGTTTACATGGTTAAAATTACTCTCTAAATATCCTCCTATATTTAAATTAATATCACACCAGCTAAATAAATATACAAGGATTGAGAACTGACCGCATCTTTTAGTAGGGAAAATGAAGGTCATGAGAAGAAAAGTGTATGAACTTGTGGGGGATGAGCTTTGTGTCTTAGAATGGGTTCACAAGAATGATGAACAAGATTGTTTTTTGAATACTCTTTCAATATGGATAATAATATTTTCTCAATTAAAGTATTTCAAGTTTGATTTTATATGTTTCTATCTTAAGAAGAAGGAAAAAAAAAAGAAAAGAAGAGTCTTCTACTTCAAAACATGTTCCGAAAACTACTAGACTCAATGTTTAGTTGTCCTTCGACATTACAGCCTGATCATCCTTGTACTTAGCATCCAATCGCTCTTCGACATCACCGCTCGGTCTCCCTTGGACTAGGTACTTGGTGCTTGAGTGCAAATGCCCTCGGTCTCTCGCCGCACACGCAAACCCCGCAATCTGTGTCTCAATATAGAACTTGTATATTCGACCGAACCTCCAAATGGTCTAACAATCGGGTATAAACCAACACAGGTGTGACTCATAACCCAATACTTAGGACTCCGCATTTATTGATAACCGTTTCTCGATCGATATTTTCACCCTTTCAATATCTAACATGTTTGACACATCGGACATGTTCTAGAATCATAACTAATTTACTATCACATATCTCATGCTTCTAGAAATATGTAACCGTTATATTAAATGAAATATGAGGTGTCACACGAACCGCTCCATAATTTAACATTGAAACCGATATAATATATAGGAGCATGCACAAAATGAAAGGCGCAATTAATTAATGGGGATGATGGGAGAGGGCAGTGGCAGCAGAGAAAAAGCATGTTTATTTGTTTACTGAGTCCTAGACGGACGCATGCTCTTTATTGACGTAAGCATGCTCTATTTTAATTTTATTTATTTCTCAAAGCCTCTCTTAGAACTATATATCCCAACTTAGGTGCTCATGAGGTTGCTCCTTGGTCCGCACACAATTGCATATTTTAATATTTTATGATTGAAACTTATGATTTAAAATAAAAGCAATAATTATTGTAAGTGATAAGAAAATTCATATTTAACTCATTCTATAGGGACGTGGACTCAGCTAGCTATATTTATAACTAGGTTTATTTTTATATATTCTGACATAATTACTCATTTTTGTTAGAAAAATAGAATAGTTTTAATATTGGATAAAATTATTTAATCTATTTATAATTTTTATTTTTAAAGACTTATTTTTTGTTAAGTAATTAAGATGTATAAATTAAAATAGTACAATTGTTATAAGGATTAAAACTAGCTGGCCATTTAATATAAAATTACCAAAATTAGAAACTCAAATAAGAGCCAATTATATAGCTAACTAACAAAAAAGACACATAGACACCAAAAATACAATGGATTTTCCTATCAATAAATAGACACTACTAACACAGATAAGGGAGAGATTCAAATCTTATCTCTAAATGATAGACCATGACTAACCAAAGTGCGGCAAAGATATCAAATTAATCTTATCTCCTATGTAAAAATGGATGACGTTCGTTACCTTTTCTGAATCGTTGATCACTTTCCCTTTGAAGATAATATTATTTCTATCACACCATATAAAATAAACCAAAATAGTTAGGATCATCTTAAATATTATGACCTTATTATTTTTTCCTTCCATCTACTACTTCCCCATCTAATGTTGGGAAGCTACTTTTCCAATGGTCACCAACACCCATTGCTTCAATAAACAATTCTTCAAAAATCTTGAGAGAAATGACATTGAAATAAGAGATACTAGTAGGATTTCATCTCATTCCCACACATAACACACCCTAAGCCCCCATCATAAATCTCAACATATGATCACTTGTACTAAGATGATTATAGATAGCCAACTAATGGATGAATGATTGTGAGAGGATCCTAGGGAACATCCAAACAAGGGTCAACCAAGAGCGACTTGATCTAGTGGATAAAAGATTCGCCACACCAAAGCAAAAGAAAACACCCTAAGACTATTAAGAGACTACTAAGAGATCTCTCTATTAATAGAGGCTAGAGGCACTTGATCAGCCAAAATATGCACAAGAGAGAGATAAAAAGTTCCAATACCAATTCATCAAAGTTTTGTTTGGGTGCCACAAATCACTCCACAATCTTATACTGTAACCATTACTGATGGTGAATAATATAAATGGTATGATATCTTTACAGAGGATAATAATCTTTCTAAGACTCCAAGAAGTATAGTGAGATATACTAAGAGACCAAAAACATCTATTATTTGACCTATACGAACAAAACCAGTCCACACAAACTGAATTTCCGCATACCAAGAAAATCCTCTATACTTGACTGGCAAGAATGGCATTGTTAGAGGCTTTCAAGTTGTAAAGGTGAAGGCCCCCTTCCTCTTTGAGCATAAACACATCTACCTGTGCCACCTTTGCCACTATACAACTGTCTCTACATTTTGACCATGGAAATTTGTAAGAAGAGTATCAACTTGCTTGAAGATATCACCAGGAATAATAAGGATAGATGGCCAAAAATTATAGATTGAGGAAAGAATAGGTTTGATAGGCTAAAGTCTCCCCACAAAGGAAAGAGTCTTACCACTGTAAGCCACAATTTACCTAGAGATTCTATCTAAAATAGGCTTATGATTCATGATTCTCAATCCAGTCAAAATCAAAGGGGCACTTGGATACCAAATTGGAAGAGGACCCCTGCGGGTAGGAAGCTATCCAAACCGTGGTAACCTCCTCACAATTACAGCAAAAGAATTTAGACTTCTCTGTACTAGGCCAAAGTCCTAAAGCCACCATAAATCACACAAGATACTCTTTTAGAATACCCATCCAATGCAAGTTAGCCAAAAAGAAAAGAAAACGATCTTTCGTGAAGGAAAATATCGTAGCCTTAGTGGCCCTATATTTCTAATGAAACCCAAACCTCCTATCATCCTCCATTTTAACTAAAATTATACTATGAAGAACCTCCATAACAATAATAAAAAAAATAATAGAAAACATGGTCACCTTGTCTAAGATCCCTAGCCTGGGCAAAAAACCCCCATTGATTCTCCATCTAATGAAATAGAGAAGGATGTAATGGATATATATTTTCCAACCGACAAAATAAATTGATTTGGAAAACCTATAACCAACATGACATTAAGAACATATCCCTATTTGATAGAGTCATAGGCCTTTTGAAAATCAATCTTAACATCATATCGTAAAAAGCCTCAATTCAAATGATAGTGGTGGAGGAGCCCCTGCACAAGTAATATATTATTCCCGATACTCTTTTCTTAAATAAAAGTCGATTGAGATTTATGAATAAGCTTTGAGTAACAAACTCTCATACAATTCATAATAATCTTTAAGATTGTCTTGTAAATAACATTGTAATGGGAGATATGTTTAAAATATGAAATCCTAACCAGGGTTGGGATCTTATGAATTAGGCAAATAAGAACTGTATTAATTTACTTTAAGATCTTACTTAAATAAAAAAAAATCCATATCCGCTTCACAAAAAGGGCTCAACCATTTCCAGAGCCTTCTTGAAATACAAACCCAAGGAGATATCCGGACCAAGCGCCTTATAATCCCCAAAGTTAATAAGACAATCTCTAATCTTATCAATAATTATTGGGGCTACCAACACCTTACATCTACTAGCAGGAATGTGCTTACATTACGTGCCTTCTGTTTTTTCATTTTTTCCTCTCCTATGTTTTTGATTTTTTCATTCTGTTTTTATTTCCTTTCTGTTATAAATCTACCCCGCTCCCCTCACGTGGACAGTTAGTCTTCCTGTATAAAGCTATGTTCTGCTGATTAGTAAAGAGAGGAAGAAGAAAGATAACTTTTCCTCACCTTCTCTCTTTCCGCTCTTCTCTCTCTTTCCTAGTCCTCTCTCCGCACCTCGGTACTATTTCTCTTCTCTCGCCCCTCTCCCTCACCTCGGTAATTTTGATTTCCTCCTCACTGTCTTCTCTTCTTGTCTTCTTTTCCGCCTGTTTTCCTTTTTTTCTGCAACCTCCGATCACTTAGCCTCTGTATAAAGCTTGCTGATTTGGTTTCTTATCTTACTCTGAGTCTCTCCCCATCTTTTCCCTTATCTTCACCTCGTCCCTCGATTTTTTCTCTCTTTCCCTATTTTGTTTCACCTCGGCCGTTTTCCCTTCTCTTCTCTTGTTTTTCTCTGAAGATGGACCTCCCATTTATTTTCCCCGATTTTCTGTGTTGCCTTGATTGACGATTTTGGTGAGTCATTGCCACTCGTGCTCATATTATTGGTGCTCTCAAGATTGGCCCTTCCATCATCATCCACGTGGTGAAAGACTTCCACAGGCTGAACAAACTTGTTGTCCCATACTTCATCCATGACCTCCATAAGATTTGGTTGTCCGAGAATTCAGCCAATCTAAGATTTGAGCGACACACTCTTTTACCAGGCGCATCCTTCCTTAGTAGATGCTCCAACTCTTTTATCTTGAGCCTCAACCATACCCCTGAGACAAATCTCATTGGGAGCCATCGGCGTAGTACATATAGTAGATGACCATGTGGATGCAAACCGCACAAGTCCTCCATCGTTGTCGCAAACCCTACCTCTCCTTCTACATACACCATCATTCAAATCTAAAGAGGAAAACAATGGTGATGAGCTAGCTGAGAAGGCAAAGGAAATGGTGAAGCTATTGAGCATTGATAGGAGTAGTTCTGACATGGTGTCGAAACCTAAGGGACTGCAACTTTGTTAGTATGAAGAAGTGAATAAGGAGTGTTATAAAGCAACTGACAAGTTTTTGACGCCAAAATCTAGCACCGAGAACCAGATGAGTTTGAAAAACGGCATCGTCGGTAGTGACACTGGTAACTTAAAGGAGGCTTGGGCTGGCGGTTCAATAACAATATTTCATCACATTTTTTTGTTATTGAACATTGAGGACAAGGTTCTCGTGATGAAGAGGGTAATGTTACGTACCTTCTGTTTTTTCTTTTTTTCATTTTTCCCTCCCTTATGTTTTTTATTTTTCCATTCTGTTTTTATTTCCTTTATGTTATAAATCCTGCCCCGCTCCCCTCACGTGGACAGTTAGCCTTCCTGTATAAAGCTATGTTCTGTTGATTAGTAAAGAGTGGAAGAAGAAAGATAACTTTTCCTTATCTTACTCTTCTGCTTGTCTCTCTTTCTTAGTCCTCTCCTTCTGCACCTCGGTACTTATCTTCTCTGCGCCCCCTCTCTCTCACCTCGGTCTCTATTTCCTCCTACTGGTTCTCGATCTTTTCCCTCTCTCTACACCTCGACTAATTTTGATTTCCACCTCGGTCGTTTTCCCTTCTCTTCTCTCGTCTTCCTCTTTTCCCTTTATTTCGCTCTGTTTCTCCTTTGTCAGACATCCCCTTTCGTTTTCCCCTCTGATTGCTGCTCTGTGTTGCCTCGATTGCTGATTTTGGTGAGTCATTGCCACTCTTGCTTGAATCAGATTGCTGCTCTGTGTTGCCTCGATTGCTGATTTTGGTGAGTCATTGCCACTCTTGCTTGAATCATTTTAACTGTAAAAGTTGATATACTATCAACACTATCACATCCACAAACATAGGAGGTTACAAAAATAAACTGTGACGACCCGAGCTCGGATCCTCGAGCCCGACCCGGACCGTCACGGTAAAAATATTAAATCATCCAAAATCATCAATTATATGTCATCAATGAACTCAACATTATTAAAATATCATCAATGATTCTCATAAATGTATCATAAATTAAACATCCATATTAGTAATACTAATAACTTCAATAAATGGCATCAATATCTTAAAATATCAATTCTCATAAAGAAAATCTAACATAAGTCGAACAATAACTAAATCAAAAATCTTAAATCCCCATTCGGAGAACCTCGAACTCTCATAACACCTCTATCTGATGGTTACCCAAAAGTCACGTGATCTCCTTGATCCTGATATCAATCTATCTAATTTGGAGCCAATAAAATATAAGAGTGAGTCGAATGCCCAATAAGTAAACATAATAAATAATAGATGAGTACAATTAAGCATCCCGGACAATAAAATAATAAATAAAATCAACAATAGTAGGTAATAGATCAACCATTGTCTGAGACTCAATAACATGTCGTGTCCACAACCCGAAGGCCACGTGAACGGCTAAATATCAAAAAAGCAATATGGATTCCGTCGAATCCGATCATCAGCTTAATACGATGTCATAACTGTATGAACGATAGCAGTCTCCATGATAGTGGACCAAAGGTCGAATATTTTGAGTTGGGTGACGAGATTAAAGTATCCATGGTATCCCCACTGTCCTCTGATTCTCTCGGAGTTTCACCCGTAGATGTATCTTTCATAAATCGATACCCCTCGCCAATGAGATATCATTAGATGTCACTAGGTTATAAGCATCTATCTCAACTAATCAGATGAGATAACAAGAATCGAATATCAGCTCAATTTGATGTCACCGGTCACGAGATAATAAGAATCTTCCGGACCTTATTGTATCATAGTGAACCAAAGGCCGTGTATTTACGCTAAAGGATGAGGTCATCCATGGGGTGCACCCGTAGTATGCTCATACCATAACAATATTTAATGATATCCAAGATATCTTTTTGGTCACTAGATTATAAGACGACCTCAATCCTCACAGAATGGAATCGGTATTAGAAAAGTATAGACTCACGGTCCCATCGATGAAAAGTCTTTGCACACTTTCCTTTACTTATCCATAGAGTGCCAATAAAATATACGTACACCACTAATATTAACGCCGAAGAATCATTTATCGGGTTTCATCATAAAGATACGAGAAAAAATCACATAACTGACTATTTGTATTTTCAGCATACCAACACACGTATAATTTCACATAACGTATTCTACCACCAATCGATATACATAATTTCATATAAATCAAATTTATATCAATATCCAGTGCCACCCCCACACATTACGTATATATACACGATCACACGCGCACACACACACACACACACACACACACACACACACACACACACACATACACACACACGCACACCTTTCCCTCCCATCTCCTCACGTGGACCCACGGTGGTGGCACCCATCTTCCGCTCACCACACAACTAGTTTGCACGGTGCACACCTCACCCACACATACAAAGAACATACGCCACAACATTTACGCATATATATACAACGCATATACATATCTACACACACCTACACGCACACATACGCACATAATACATGCACCGTCTTCCGTATAGTATCACCGGCGGAGCCTATCGAAGTCCACGGATGAAAGCACGAGGCTCTGTTTTCTCACCCATTTCACATTCCCATGATTTAACATGAATTCTCAGATTTTAGTATCATTTGGCAAATCTCACGCATGACCTTGAGAATTCGAGATAACAATAACGGAACCCATGCCCTTGTTTTCTCCAAATCTACGATTTCACCTAGTTGGATGCCGATTTCCCTAAAATCAAGTTATGCTGCCAAAAATCAACAACAACAATTAAAAGGGGCAAGTTTTAGAAGTTTGACTTGCAACAATTAGGGAGATTACTTGCGAGGATAGGAATTTTACTTGCATCGGTTTTGAATTCTTCATCCGGCAACGATAGCGATGGCATAAATCGACGGCGGCGGCGACACCACCCAACGACGGCGACCTTGACGACAAAAGCAGCGGCTTCAGCCCAGCTCACGACGGTGGTTGGTAGCGGCAATGGCGACGGCAATGGCAACGGCTGGATGGCTAGGGTTTCACGACGGCGGCTCCCTCTTCTTCCCACACCAACGTCTTCTTAAATAATGAAGGAATCGATTAGGGTTTTGTTGAGTTTCCATTTGAGGCCCGATTTCCTTCCTTCTTGCCGCGCCGTTTTTCTCTCTTCTCCCTTCCTTTATCTTCTCTTCTTCCTTTCTTTTTTTCTTTCCTTTCTTTCTTTCTTCTTTCCTTTTCTTTCTCTTTTTCTTTCCTTCGTTTAAAATTATTATTATTATTATTATTACATATTATTATTATTATTATTATTATTATTATTATTATTATTATTATTATTATTACACATATTATTACTATTACTATTATTATTACATATTTATTAAAATATTAATTAATTATTTATCTAATTATAATAACACTTAAAATTTTTAATATTAATTTCTAATATTTTGACCTCTCAAATTTAATTTTATAATTATCTTTTAAAAATTTCTAATATGCTAATATTCATATAATTTAAATATATGATAGTTTATTTGATTAATTAAATCTATAATTAAATTAATTCAATTAAGTGTATTAATTATTCTAACTAAACTTAAGAGTCAAAACACTCAAACTCAATTTATTAATTTAAATTACTAGCTTGAATATGTAAGTCTAATCACAAGATTTAATATCCAAAATAATTACTCAAATAATTTCTAATTTATTTTCATAAAATTATAAACTAAAAAATATTCAAGATATTATATAAACAATCACACCCCTTTTGACATTTTCCAAGGTAAACGTAGCCACCCCATCATTAAACATGTTATCTACCGATTGAAACCATAAATACAATATCAAATTATCATAAATTCTTATTCTAAACTTTTCATAACAACTTATCCATCAGTCTTGATCATTCTATATATATCCGAACCTCTCATCTAAATAGGTTAGTAAAATAGAAGTAATGATTGAATTAAAAATTTAATAAGGTATATACTTTAACAAATAATTATATATAATTTGTATTTAAAACATATATGAAGCTATCAAAAGAATAATTAATTATAATCTGATACAGTGACATAAGATTTTCATATACTTATACAAAAAATTTAGATTAATCTTTTTTAGAATTTTCTATCGTGTGTTATTTTACTTATTATTATCAAAACATGTAGAAATTTAATTTTTTAGGAACCAATGGCCAGTAGGCTTTACCAACTAAATAAACGTATAATTAAAATTCGAGTTATATTTATTTTTATACAATCAGATAGGTCGTACGTCATTATTCAAACCTCTTATCTAAAGAGGTTAGTAGAATAGAAGTAAAGAATGAATTAAAAATTCAATAAGGAATATACTTTAACAAATAATTATAAATAATTTGCATTTAAAATATATATGAAACTATCGAAAGAATAATGAATTATAATTTGATACAGTGATATAAAATTTTATATACTTATGCAAAAAATTCAGATTAATCTTTTTTAAAATTCTTTATCATGTGTTATTTCATTTCTTATTATCAAAATATGTTGAAATTTTATTTTTTAGGGACCAATGACTAGTAGACTTTACCGACTACAAAAATATTTAATTAAAATTTGAGTTATATTTATTTTTATACAATTAGAGAGGTCGTTTGCTATTATTTAAGACATGTAGGTAGATCGTCATACATATAAATCTATAGATGAGGTCAAATGCTACTTTTCACCCGTGGATAATAGGTTGAAATATTAATTTATTACTATAATATATTAGGACATGTTATAATATACTATCCGCTGAATAATAATCATGGTCTAGAGCATTTATTTAGGAAAAATTTTACATTTTTCTTCATAATTCATAATTTTTTCATTCCTAGAGAAATTGCTCAAAATTCATTTATATAATGGTAGAGTTTTTTTATATAATTTTACAAATTCTTAGTATGAAATAGATAAAACTTGATCTACAGCTGAGAAAATATGGGTTGGCTAGCCACTGTGGCAACCCAACTTCAAGGCACAGAGGCCCACGCATTGTCAACTTCCCCCCAATTCCCTCTCCCATCCTTTGGGCCAGAACTTGTACCACCTCTAATCAATCCGATAACCGGAGAATTAAAAGCAACCAAAGAGGACTTACCATGAAGGCAACCACACGACGAGCTCGCACCACCATACTTTAGAACTACCTAACAACGTTGGAAACCTTGATGCTCTTTGAAACAAAGGGCTTCAATCTCCAACGACAACTTGGCATTCTTTTCATAAACCAAATCCAAACCAATAGTATTGAGGATTTTAGAAAGATTGACTAAATTCCCTGATAAATTTGAAAAACCAATAGATGAAAGAAAGGAAGAGGAATCAAAAGTAAATCAATGGGTGGAGGGCGGAGCACACAGTGGGGAGGACACCGAAGGAGGCATGACAAGTCGGCTGAGGCCACCGGTGGCCCCATCCGCCGGGTGAAGAGAGTGCAACAAGATCAAGGGTTCTAGGTCACCAAAGTATTTGGCCGGCTTACTTATTTTTTTAATCAAATATCACTTTGTATAATAGGCTAATGATTTATCCGTGGAACATGTTATGTGCACTAGTTTTACGGATTCAAAACAAGGGTTTACAAGAAATAGACTTATTTAACAATCATTTAAATACTTATTAAACATAACAAGTGTCCTTAATTAATTATTGATTAATTAATCATAAGAGCCGACGCTTAAGCATGCTTTGGATTGACGTCAGCGGAGGCACGAGAGAATAAACGCCGACATGCATGCCGATGTTCAGCGTAAAGAAGGTCACTTTTCAGGGCGTCAATATCCATGCATTGCTGTTATTGTAGTTTAAACATTGTCTTCATAACCATGCTTTTAAGCTCCCGAGCTTATTCGCTGCAGTCATTATCTACTAAACACAAGATTATTACTCTAATTATTGTATATAATTATTCTCATCCTTAAAATTATAAATATTATGTTTTAAATACTGGAAAACTCTCTCTCTCTCTCTCTCTCTCTCTCTTTTCTTTTTAGGTAAAAGGTATGTCTGTTTGGATCAACAATCTCCGTTATGTATAATTTTAAAAATATATTATTATTGTTATTATTTTAAATATTAAAGTATCAAAAGAATCTTATTATTAAAAAAATCAAACAAAACCTTATTTACAGAAAACATTTGAAAGAAAGTGGAAAAATAAACATGTATTTTTTTTAAAAAAATATAATTATTTATTTTTAACTTTTTATCAATTAGGTAATGTTATAGTAATGATGTTATTTTTTTCATTGCAGATAATATTTGTAGAAGTATAAATAATAGCTCTGTGGACATTTCTCTTAACCTTAATCGTTCATTGGGTCCAATTTTGATGTGAAATCTGACTTGGGCCTAGTGCCCAACTCAAGTTGGGGCCTCAACCTCCTAATTGGCCCAATCCAAATTGTTATGCTCTAAACATTTCTACTTTAGAGTTACTTATGGGTAGATTAATAGAATTTATGCAAGAGACCCGAATAAAATAGAGATAATTTTAATGATTCACAAAGTTAATTATAAAAAGAAAAGACTGGATGAAATTCGAATTAGAATCAAAGATGAATCGATAAGAGCTAACCGCATTATATTTATACTTTAAAAAATAATATTTTTAATACGTTTATGGATTCGAATCATTGTACGGATTATAGAGCCACTTGATCTTCTATGATGAATCGAGCTAAAGCGGGACCGGCTTTTGTCAAATTGAACTTTGATCATGTACACCATAATTAACAAATAAGATGTTAGAGAATAAGAAAAATTTGTTCTCTGATATGTCCTCCGATACTCAAATTAATAATCTTTCTCAGACGGATAGAAAGATAAGAGGATGCGTAAGAAATGATGCGTAAATGCATGCATCCAGGGGATTGAGTACTTGATTGCATATGATTGAGGGGTGACTTGGAGAGGGTGCTCGGCAAGGAGTGACTTTGAAGGATAAAGAAGTAGATTATGATGAGTGTGACCAACCAAGGGTGGTTTTGAGATAAAAGATTGAGCTTAATTAAGTGTGCCTCACAAGGGGGCGATTTTAAAATATGAAGGATTGGGTTCTAAAAAATGTGCCTGATCAAGGAGCAACTTTGAGATATGAAGTATTTTGTTCCGGAGAATGCACCCCATTAGGGAGTGGCCTTGAGATATGGAGGATTTGGCTCCGATGAGTGTGCTTGATCTGAGGATAGCTTTAAAATATGGAGGACTTGGCTCAGGAGAATATGCCCGGCCGGGAAGCGGCTTTGAGATATAGAGGATTTAACTCGGAGGATGCACTCGGCCAAGGGGTGACTTCGAGATTTGGAGGATTGCACTCCGAAGAATACGCTCAGCTAGGGAACGACTTTGAGATAGATACGCTCGTGGGAGAGCAGCTGTTTGGAGGAGAAAGAAACTTCTCGGTGATGATAATGGAGAGAGGAACCCCCGCTAGACTCTTTGTTACCAGTGAGGGGGGCTTCCTATGCCTCACTACATGGACCATTTTTGCCGTCCTAGTAGCGTAAGAGTTCAGAGCAGATGTGGCGCTTATGCAGTTGTGAGCATGGATAGAAGGGTTACTTTGAAAGTCGAGGGTGCTCCTACTCTATTGGGGTAGCCCTTCAAGCTAAGTGAGGAAGTGCGAGGGTGAGTATGCTTTGTCGATCCGCTTTTCCTCTATTCAATTCTCTCATCTCTTTTTGGGTTCTATTCTTTAAAATCTTCTCCTTCCTCGTGCCCCATCTTTCTTGTGGAGGAAAGGTGGTATATGTAGACTAAGGGCTGCGAAGCTTGCCTTAGGGCACATGGCTAGTGATGGTTGCTCAAGGGGATTTGCTGAGTTGTCCCAATGATCGCAGGTACTTGTTATGGCCACCATAGTTGTTTGCGAGTATTCTTCCCTTTTTAGGATGATTTTGGAGATCGGAGTTATAGAAGTTACCTTTTGGGAAGATTCATTGAATCGAAACTACCATCCTGAAGCAACTCATGATCAAGAACAATATTTTGGGAATATTTGATGAGTTATCAAGATGGTTATCATGGCTATATTATGGCAAGTTCTCCTTACTTGTCCGTACTGTGCTGTCGAAACTAATGAGTTAGAAAGAATATTCGACACCATGTTTGGTTGCAGGAGCCGCGTGCTAGTAGCATCACATGGGCCTGCCTTTTGAGCTAGAATCACTGGACTATAGGCCTTCTCTTGGTTGAGCTACATGGACTTCTCGGTGGTCCCTCGGGACCTTGCGTTGGATTTTGGAGAAATCTTTGACTGGTTGTCGATTTATTGTACTTCAAATTTTGTGTCGGCCCATAGAATTGGACCCATCAGTTTTCTATTATGTATAATTTATCTAATTAATGGTTATAAAAATTATTCACATTTCCAAATATCACAAATGAATAGGTTCAATGTAAGACCAACTATGCAGTTTACACATACACTATGTGTAAATTTTGATAGATTTTAATAAAACTATATTATATGTAATGGTTATATTAATTGTAATTTAATAGGTCCAATAGGAATTTAAAACAAAGCTGGCACAATATATAGGCCCAAAAGAAAAAATGAGGCCCACGATGACTCACAACAGCTAAAAGTTAGCTGCACCATGATCAAGCAATGAGGCCACATGAATCTAAACCTCGGCCCGGTAAGAAGTAGACACCAAATTAGGAAGGTGAACCAGGGGAAAAAAGGTTGAATCTGTCAAAATGACTACCTAGCACAACTTCTACTTGCTGCTAGCAATCGCAACTTTGAAGTCCATGATCAATATTACTTAACACGGTCGACATCCTCTCAAAATCTAGAGATGTGTAGCATGATTGTTAACAAAAAAAGGGCCAACAATAAACCTACCGCTTAAGTTACGGACAAAAATAACTCAAAGAGGAAATCACATATAAGATAAATTGAGTTATAAATAGTGACTTCCTCACCGAGAAAAAATAACCTGATTTCAATGAAAAAGGGTAGAGAAGAGCACTTCGATTACCGGTTGATCTATCAAATAATCTTAGTGCTAGCCATACTTGTTTGTACAAAAGGAATTTAAAGTGTGTCACGTAAAACACCCTATCATCCTACAATATTTATTCGGAGCTAATTTCTAATATACTCCCTTCTCTCTCTCTATCCACCCCTCTCTCCCAACTCATTTGTTAAATGCTAATACTAATTTGTTATCAATTGATACTCAAACAGCAAGTCCCACTTTCTATTATTAGGCGTCTTGTGATTTATAGCGTGCAAGATTTAGGTTAAAAATTTTAAGAATTTGATCCGAAAATTCTTCTCCTAAACTTCATTGTTTTTACGGATTAATGTGCATCTTTTATATATAACATTATTATCACTCTATAAAAATATTCATTATAAAAAAAGTTTTTAAAAAATTATTTTTAATAAAAAAAAAAATTATCTAACGCTTCCTATATTAAAGGGTACTTGCGCTCTTCAGGGAGCGTAGGAGGTCCCTGATCCGAGCCGGTCCGGACGAAGGACAGAGAGCGTGGAGGAAAACGTGTCTTCTCCGTCATTATCGCAGGTTTCCATCCAACGAGTAGTGAATTCTTAGGCAATAGGAGTGAACTAGTAAATGAACTCCAAGTACTTTTCAACGTTTTCTCTCTCCGTCGCCCTCTATCCTGGCAGCTGCTACAAGCTTGGAGAGACAGAAATGTCGAAGTTAGCTTCTGTCGGACGTAATGTCTGGGCAAAAACCCGAGGTTTCAGAAACAAAAAATAGACGGAAGATTGCGATCCAAAGCGTCTGTGCAGTAAACCCCCCGAAAAATCTCTCTTATTTGTCTATCTAGCTCTGTCTTCCTAGCTCATGCCTGTGCCGCAAATCTAATGAACGAAGGATTTTGTAACCATTTTTATTTGAAAAAATATATATATATATTTCAAAAAGTCCTTTAGCCGTTGGATTTATGGCCGGACGGCCGTGATTGCAGCACAGGCCCTTCAGCTACTTTGTATCGTGGCCTGTTACTTCCTTAAACCCGATGCGTGTGAGAGAGAGATTGCGGTAAGCAAAAATGGCGTTCAGATCGATTCTGTTGAGATGTTATTTCGATAGTTTGAGCGCTGCACTTTGAAGGAAAAAGGCCAGCATGGACGATATTTTCTTTTAAGGAATTGCCCGTGGCTACAAACAATTTCAGTTTTGATAACAAACTCCGGGAGGGCGCTTTTGCTAGTGTACACTGCGGTCAATTGTGGGATGGTTCTCAGGTTGGAAAAGATGACGTTTGCTTTTAAATATTGCTCTATGTTGTAATTCTTGCAGTATTAATTAGCAGGATTGGTCTTTGAAATAATTTCTGGTGGCCCATGGCGTCTTATCTTGTTATAAGTCTCTGTAGGATTTTTCTTGACACGCCAACACCTGTGGTATTTTTAGACTCTAGTATGGGTATAAATGAGTGGAATTGTCTACATGCTTTGTCTTCGATTCCCAACTACTATGCCTTGGACAAATCAAGCTACTACTAGGTTAGCTCTCACTCACAGCTCGTAGAAGAGCTAACCTACATGGAGTCTCAACGAGTTAAAACTTTGAATCCATTTTGTAAGGGCTGCTAAGTTAAGGTGCCAAACTTGAGCAAAGTACCATCCATGGAGTCTGACTCATCTAAGCACTCCAGAGGCTAGCTCATATAAGCTCAGCTCATGCAGTTTAAGCCTGAATTGATGAGCCAGCTCACATGAAGTACACACAAGAAGCACTTATGCATCTGTAAACTCATTTGTACAGACTGGGTTACAGCAACCAATACCGAGGGCATGCAACCATAATCTTCGGATGAAGTAATTGCAAGGTGGCAACAGAATGCAATTTGCATGGTTACAACAGCTCAGTGTTTCCGCAAGCCTAGCCACTTTAAGTTTCGGTCACGAGAATGTATCCTCACGATCGCCCTCTGCAATGTCGCCCTCCTCTAAGTTGCTGAACTCCAAGAAATGTGTAGGCCTGTGGTCCTCATGGTAATACTCACGGGGTGTCCCAAGCTTCACTCCGTACTTCATGCTCGCACTATGTTTCACCCCCATGAAGTTATAATTCCATGGACCATTATCTGGCATCTGAGGAACAAACCCAAAAAACATGAACTAGTTCAGTTTTTAAAAATGATGAAATCGGATTAGACTAGAGGAAACTTCACATGTTAGGATAATCTTACCATGTAGAATCCAAGGAAACGGTCACTGAGAAGCATCTGGACTTTCTCGTAGTGTGTTGGCAGGTAACCATGAGGATTGCTTCCGGTGTCCTTGTTGGCACGGCCCCACTCGTACCCTGTTGGTGTAAGCTTGTATGCAGTTAGCGAGCAAGAACCCGGAGTGAAACTGCAAGTCAAGATTATGCATTTCTCTCCATCCCACTGCTTATTATTCTCCAATATCCGTGCATGAGCCGTGACATCCTGCACATAGGATATATCATTTAGTAAGGCATAGAACATTGCACAACGAGTTGCTGTGGGGTGGGGTGTTCTGCACCTCAACAAACCCTTTGCCTCAGTTCCAAGGCCACCGGATATAAATCCAACTACCCAGGTGTTTTTTCTTCCTCCTTTTTTTTTTTTAATTTTATTTTAAACAAAACATATGGGGCATTAAATTTATATCCAATGGCTTCAAAGCCGAGGCGAAGGTGAAGTCCCCTTGTTCCTACACTAATGTCAAAAAAAGCTTATACCTCGACACCTCCAACCTCCCCCACTCTCCCAAGGAAAAAAATAAATCATATTCCTCATGCATGGTTTGAAGATAAAGGAGGAAGATTAAAAACCTGCGGTGACAACTGAGGGAGCTCATTTGGTTGTGTGTGCATCCATCCCAAAGGCTCCAAATCATTCAGGAAATCATGCTCAGGGAGAGCTGAAGGGAGATGCACTTGCTGATGGGTCCCCCATTGTGGTGGCATGGCGATACAACGGATCTCCTTAACCTGGGGATTGTCTGGGGGGCTTATACCGTACAAGTACCCTGCAATTTGAGTCCTCAAATCTGCTATGCAGATGAACTTCTTTAAAATGTTCTTGGGCATGATATAGGTATAGCCCGTTTCCTGAAAACACAAAATAAAACCACATCCAACTTAAAACAGCATGAAATCATAAAAAAATGCATAAGCAAAGCCAGTAGATTCAGTTTGTGATGAGATGAAGAAAAAGATTCCTACCTTGATATCCTCTGAGTTCACGTAGATATGATTTACACGGAGATAGAGATTTGTAGCTGAGATTGCTCTCACACGCCAATCAGTCTTAGAGCCAAAGGCTGCTTGCTCATAGGGGCTTGTAGTGGTAACAATTAATTCATCACCATGCACGTTTGTTGTTCGGGTCGTGACTGCTGTTAATTGACTTGCTTCCTTAGCCTGAAGGAAAATGCAAAGCAGTTTAGCCATATTCATAAGGGAACCGCAAATGAAATTTAGCCACCTACATCTAACAAAAAAATGTGCAAAATTAGGACTGCAGCAACTAACCTGCTTCTCAATCTCAGCAATCTGTTGCCTCTGCTGTGAAGGAGGGGTGATCTCAGCACCAAGTATAATATCGCGGATCTCAGACTGCGTCAGGGCAGACGTGTTGACGTTATTCTTCTTGGCATAGTCGGAGAGTATAAGATCTCTCAAAGCAACCTCAACCTGCATTTAACAATAGGTTGTTTTTTGTTAACAATGACACAACAGGAAATAGTAATAGTTCACTGAAAATGAAATATATAAAATTCGTAAATGACTAAGAAGATGATGAAAAAGATAGTGGGCCTAGATTGATTACCTTCATCCACTGATCATCGGTAAGCGAGGGCCAAATGTGGTGAGGCTCTGTGACAACAGTCCTGTCAGGCTTCAGCAACATTTTAGCCTTCTCATTGTTGACATGAAGTGCACGCAGGATCAAGATGAGTCTTGAAAATGCTGTATAAGAGGAGATGCTCTTCAACCAATCATCATATATGTTGAACAAAACCATTTGTGGCTCAGTAGCCTTCAATATCAGATCACCAAATTTCTCAATCTTCAAGCAAGCCTGGAATGGAAGCTGCAGCTCACTACCCTTGATTACTATGTTGGGGAAATCCAACAAGTGAACTTCCAAGGGATCCAACATTCCTTTACGGGTCACAATAATTTGTTTTGGCTGCTCCTCAACAGGCAAAGATCGCACAAGAGCAGCCACTTCTTCTGCTGTTTTCCACTTGGCCAACTGACCGAGACGCTTCTGTCCAGCCCAGACGCTTGTGTGGATAACCTATCCAAAATAAGTGATACAATAGCAAGGGAAAATAAAATTAAGATAGAGCAAGACAATTAAAAAATTGACTACAAGATGGCACTTGGAAATATTAACCCACCTTCAAAAACAGCTGTCCAGTCCGAGGATTAAATATGAATATTGCACCATTGATGGGTTTCGTGGTTAGATTCCCCTCAAATGTCTTGTGGATAGTAACACGATAGACATTAGTATCATCAACAAACCAAATAATCTGATTGCTGAAGACCTCGCCGTAATTTTGTGATGACAAATAAGGTTCTGTAGGCTCGGAAGAATACAATTGCAAACCCTTTCTTATCCGTTCTCTCAAGACATACAGAGCTGGGTTTGACTGCACAAAAAATAAGCAAGGATTAGCACTTTTGCATACTCATTAACTAAACACTCCATATATAAGGTACAAACAGGCATTAAGGGCATACAGAAGAAGCACCTTCATGATCTTATTCATAGCCTGTGCAAGAAGTGGCTTCGACCCAGGAAACCAATTGCCAAAAGCAGAATGCAAGTTGTACGCCAGGTCAATCCCAATCATCACTCCCGTTGGCGATGGGTAGATAGACATGTTATCTGTAGTATAATCCATAAATTTTGCTCTAATATAACGCTCAATATCATGAGAATCATAATCTCCCCAGCGCAGTTGAACATCTACCCAGTATTTATTGCTAGCTTTTTGGTCAAATACATCCTTTGTCTCTGCCACCAGACTAGGCTTCGACATAGGCCATCTATGAGCAGCAAACAGAAGAATGTCAGCACAAGAGCTATTCATCTTGTAACTTTTCCTAGGATGGATTGTTTCCTTTTGGACTGTTTCAATCTCCAATGCATCCAATTCCTGATCCAAAACCTGACAAAGATCCATGACAACACTCTCATGGATCTTCTGCCACAAATGGGCACGGAATATCTGAATTAATGATATCTTCAATGTTGGAATCTTCCCATGCATGAATATTCCGGTAAGATCTAACTGCACCTGGAATCCCACATATACATTCGCACGATTTATTGTAGGGGACCACCACAAAGTGAATCTGCGGTTAGGAATTTGGTTGAGCCCAGATCTCTGTGCATTTGTCAACTTTTTATACTTCATGGATTCCTCAAAACCAGATGCTTTCTCCCAGAAGAGACCTTCCCATGTTGGAAAGCTGAAATTAGAACCCATAGTAAGTCCATTTGCAACATCTAATGGAATACCTTTTAAGATACCAAATCACCATCAAATTATTTTTAATGCATCGAAGAAAGAAAGGATTCTGTTGCATAACCAAATCCTCCCACATAGATAAAAATATAAAAAAGCTTAAATATTTGTAGATCCAACAGTTCTCCACATTTAAACTGCCAAGTCCCATCGCTTAAGAGGGGGGCATACAACCAAATGCTACAAGCATAAGCATATGATGCATGATAACAGACCAAGACATGTGAAAAGACAAAGCAATTAAATGTACACTTACTATGTTCCTTTAAATAAAGTATGCTCCAGTATTCCCTCCACCCCTCCAAGAGCCTGGATGACATCAGTTCTGTAGTTATTCAAGTTCCAAAGTTTTCCATCATGTCTCTGGTGTGTCCACCAGAAAGGATTCTGCTTTAGAACTTGATATTGCTTGAAATCAGTTCGGACTCTCCACCCTTTATCATATGCTAATGTGTGACGATCCTTTTGGAACAAAGTATTGATTCTAGGTATTCCCCTATCCCATGAATCCTGTGGACATGATTCAGACAATGAGAACCATATTTCCACTCTAAGAAAGCTCTTTCAAAATCAACCATATGAAGAACATAAACTTTCATCTTTTCACAAAAGGAAAATATGCAACAATGTATCAATGTGTTAAAGCACCAAGCATGACAAAACACCTAAATATATCAGAGAATTCACCTCCAGATCCTCAAGAGTTAAACGCCTATTCTGTGACTGAGCTTCCTGCCTCTTCAAAGCATACTCAGCCCAGACACGCTGTGAATCAATGAATTCACTTTCCCATGGCTGTCCACAAAGCAGCAAAATTAAACCCATGCTGAAGATATAACTCCACTAAGTAAATTGAAAGAATATGGAAGAAGAAACTTATGGGATACCTGAATATATCGATATAGATTTGGAATCAACTGGTCTTCTTCATGACTCATCCCACTCCTGAAGTGGGTTACACCAACATCTGTTTGCTTGCTATATCGAAGATCACTTTGTGGAATCAAGATGTGACCCATAGAAAGCATCCCAAGACCTCCAATTTCTTTTGGTGTATAGAAAATGACTGGAGGAAACCTGATGAGCTGGGCATCTGTCAGCACTTGCACAAAGCAATGTTCAAGAAAGGGAAAACCAAACAAAAGCTGATGTGCACAATGTTTACCTGCTTGGCATTTTGGAGTTCAATCCGATCTTTATCCGAGTCTGAATTTTGTTTTCACACTTGACCAGCAAATCTAAGAGCTCTTGAGTATGCACAGTTGCTTCACGGAAGTATGTCATGAGACCTGAGAAGGGAAACCCGAAAAAAGTTCACTGAATATAGCTGCATAAGATAACAAATAAGAAGTTCAAACAAGGGTCAGACAGAAGGACCCTAGGAGTACCTATAAGGGCCGTGTTCCATTTGTTCACAATTTTTGTGAATGTAGTTGATCCTGAAGACATAAGAATCTGCCTCACTCGATTTTCAAAAACTTTCATATGTTCTTCATCAACTCTTAAGAAGGCAACAGCAGTCCGCTCTTTGGTCTGCTCATTCTGCAAGTTCCAAACCCCATCTCTTGTGTTGCTGAATGCCTCTTGTGTCATTCTTATCTTGGGCAATATCCGGACCTCAAATCCACACATGCTAAAGAGCAAGTTTGGATTATCTTTGCTGTAAACAGAGACAAAGCTGTTCTCCCATTCTAGTGTTGTGATGCTCCTTGGAAGACGATTCTTCATATCCCAGAAAACACTCCTACCCAAATTAACATCATGTTTCATGAGCCTCATCCTAGCATCTCGCGGCCAACACTTCTTATTGTTGTATCCAACCATATTTTCGTTGTTGGGGTCAGGGTGTTCTGTAAGGTAACGCTGGATAAGGTCCCGGGCCTCTTCATGAGTGAAGCGGAATAGTAAATGCACCTTGTCAATATAACGAGAGTACAGCCGAATAGGATGCCGTGTTTCCACTTTGGCATCCCAATAGGTCATGAACTCATTTGGCATCTGTGGTGGACCAGCAATTTCACTAGCTCGAGTCAATCCAAGGAGAAGCAGATCCAACACAAGTCCATAATATTGTACAACAAACGAGGCAAACTGGAGGCCCCTTATAAGGCCATATGAGTTTGTGTGACTCATATCCTTGTAACTCAAGACAACATTATTCTTTGCAGTGACATAATCAGCAATGTTGTGGTCAAGGATCAAACGCAAGAGCCTGTTGAGCATTGTTAAATCAATCTTTTCAAAAAACTTCTCAAATTTGGTCTGAAGCATTACCACACATTGCCCCTCACTAGTGTCCCATATACCTTGAAGGTTGTTGATTCCCTGACACCATTTATATACCAGTAGGGGCGGCGGCTCAGTATCCGCAGGCTTAACCCAATTGGGAAATAGATGCCGTTTGTCCCCTTCATACCACAGATATTGATCAAGATATGCATCTGTAATCTTCTCAAGTGGCTCAATCTCATAAACAGGAATCAGGTAGCTGTAAAGATCCATGAACTCAATGCCAACTTCCTTAAATGCACGCTGTGTGAGGAGATGACGCTTAATGCGGGACAAAGCCTCATGGGGATTATCATAAGCCTGTTCAATAAGACCCAACTCTTCTCTCTGCTGTTGATTTAATCTGACAGCAACACTATAAGATTCCTTCAATCTCTCCAAAGCAAGGATAAGAAGCTTTGTGTCATGCTTATATGACAATGGGGGGAATGGAATGGGGGAGAACTTCCTAGATTCCAGCCAATGAACAGTCGTAGTGTAAATAGCAACAGCTTCCTCAGGAGTCACATATGGTCCATCTTTCAAATAATTATGTTGTCGTTCTTGTTCTGCTTTTAGCCACAGACGAGTCAGCCTCCCCAGATTTTTGCGACAAACGGTCTTATCAACTGTAGCTCCTCGTCTGATACGCTCACGGTTATAGTGGGCTACATTAGTCCACCAATCTGCTTTTGCCTTGACATAACGAAGAATCATATTTTCAATGGGAACAGGCAAACCTGGAACCTTCCAGGGGATGTTCGCTTTCCAACAACGCCAAGCTTCACTCAAATGCTGCAAGATGGTTCTTGCCTTATTCTGTTTGATGCCTTCTGGCATGGCATCAAGAACATCATGCATAACTGCAGCTCGAAGTTCCAAATCAAAGTGGCTTTCAACACGCTGCTTGGTAACAGTCTTAGCAACACCCTTGGAATGACGACCCTCAAACTGCCTAGCAAGTAAATTTCCTAGCCATCTTTCCAGCAATGGCACTATCCCACGAAGAAAGAACAGCCAAACCCTCCACATTGGTGCCCAAAAACCACATCCAGGTCCTTTCCCAACTGGCCCAGTATTGAAACGGTAATAAATTAAGTGCTTCAAGTCCTTGCACATTCTAATCTGTCGCATAAGCCTATACTTGTAACGGTACATCCCAGTCAATTGGCCAACATGTGAAAAAATATACTGCAAACCGTCAGCCAATTGGAAGGCATCCACATTACCCAGGCGAAACTGGACATTGGCATCAACTACAAGCTTTGTCAAACGAAGAATTTCACGGCACAGATGAAAAGCATTACCAAATCGTGACTTCTTACGTTCCTTTGTTGTGAGGGTCTTGACTGGCTTTAGATTGAAATTATAGTCAAGATGCAGGTAGTTCAGATTTTTTCTGTGAATCAACAGATTCAGCATGTTATACCCTTGTCTACAGACCTGAAGACCAACTTCCACCCAATCAAGTTCGGTACTCTGAAAAAATTTCGTAGCTGCAAGAGACCTGAACAAATGCTTCTTTTTCTGAGCCTTGGGAGGTCTGTGGTGCAGCTCATTCAGGACAAAGCACTTCAACAATTTTTGGTAGCTCACCCGAACTTTGACAGGATAGGAAGGAGGACTGCAAAATATATCAAGTAGTAGGAATAAGATTTGCTGCTAATAAGAGAGGCTCTTTAGAAGTTCATGAAAAGTGAAGCAACTAATATGCACAGCACAAAACAAATGAAAGAAACATCATACCAATGCTCTTTATACCACTCTGACACTAGTGGTATATCTTCAGCTCTTCTTGTCCTGCCAGATCTCATGTTAAAAGGTCGAGGGGCAAATAACAGTGAGATACCAGCTGCAGTAGTGTCAGTGTACAGTTGCGTGTTAGTTAGCAGTGGTTCCACCCCCTCCGGAAGTTGAAAATCATCATCATCCTCATCTTCAGAAACTTTCTTATCACGCCGCTCTTTGTGGGTGGTGGTTATGGGGTGTATCAAGGGATCATAATAAAATGCAGGTAGATCAGGATCCTCAGTTTTTATGTACATAATCATTGGAGTGTGATATATACTAAGCCTCACTTTCCTGGGTCTATTGTTGTAAAGATGAGGAAATGCAATTCTATATTCTGTACGAAGAGGTGACCTGATAATGAGTTTGTTAATGTCATTGAACTCATTCCAGTCCTCGTCACCTTTCTCCATGTCACGATACAAAGGCTCAAACTTTGGACCACCTGCAAGGATGCACCACATTAATAGATTCTCAGGACAGAGTATTATGAGGTCCACAATGACCAAGTATCTAGCATTTTTTGCAAACTAATGAACATCATTAGCATACACAACATCATGATATTTATATAATACATTCATCCATGTATGAGAACATGCACACATTCTCAACATAATATATTGTACATTAAAAGTAATAGGAACTTCAAAAAAGGAAATAGCAACCATAACTACACTGCCAGCAAAGAAGTACAAATTTTCGAATTCATATAGATTGCAGACAGAAAAACACCAAATAAATACAACAATAACAGCAAACAAGAACAATGGTGGACCATCGACTAGTAAGACTAGCAAGTAGCAGCAAGGTTGATAAATGCATTCCAACCACCAGCACAGGAAGTCCAATTTTAATGTACACTATCAGATGTGAACACTGTACAGTCCTAGACAATGGATATTCACACAAAAATAAAAGAACAAATTTTAAATTTATTCTCCAGTCCATGAACTTGAACTATGGTGGTATGGCCTGCGTGTAAAACCAAATTGGCCTTCTGGTGCCTAGCTTCTTCCAAGTGGAGAAGAGTAAAATGGTGAGAGGAAAACAAAATTTAAGAAAAGTAAGAGGTAGGTTAAAGTTCCCAATTCGAAAAGCCAGGATGTCTCAAAAGAAGCCAACTTAGAAGTAATTTATCTCATGACTTATTTTTTATTACATTTTCTATTTATAACCTATAAGAAAGTTTTCTAATTATGCTTATAATATTCCTTTATAACTAAGCAAACGTTTCTATGACAAAATGGTGACCATAAAAACTAATTGAAGCTGGCTTGAGCTATGATGCATCATCTGCCCACATGCCTTGCACTTGACCTATAGCTTCGGGCTTGTTTTGCTGATTCTAGCATCCTCAAGTGACTTGCAGGCCTCGACTTACGTGGCAACTAAATCATGATCTGCCCCTCTTACATCCAATAGTGAGTGTTGTCCCACATGGATGGCTGGGATGCACCCTTATCTGCACCTACTATTGGAGGCTGCACACCTTCTGACGCCACGGGTAGCACCTCTGAATCATCTGCCACTTTGCTCTTCATCAAGCGGTTGTGTGAAAACCAAGTGGACGGCTTTGAAGATAACTTTTAAGCCCACATTACTTCATTGTTTTTCCAAATATGCATTTTTATCTTCTTGGTTTACTCATGCAACGCTTCTTCTTTGTCGTCTCTAGGTTTTTTTCCTCTCGATTGTACATTTTTGTTTTATTAATGTTGCTAGAGACAAAGCTCCCTCCTTTAAAGCACCTTGCACTCAATGTTAGGATATTGGAGCTTGAGGGAATGGAGAGGCTCCCAAGTGTTATTCTCATTTGTGGTTCCTTTCCATTTCCTTTCATTTGATCAAGACCTCTTCGATCCGTCTCTCCCCAATCTTCCACACTATTCGTTTCACCACCTGTTTCGGCTCTAGTAAGGTGCCTCCTCCAATAATAATTGGTGGTAAAGAAGGCAGGACTTCAAATCTGGTCCAGGCGTGTTTCTTCAATACTGAAACATTAAAAACCAGATGGATCTTTGCAAACAGTGGTAGAGCTAAATGGTAAGCTATTTTTCCTATTTTTTCAGTAATTTCATAGGGACCAAAATACCTAAATGCTAGCTTCATATTGTTTTGAAATGCTATTAACTTTCAAGGGTATGGGTTGTAGGTAGAGATAAACCAAGTGACCAACTTTAAACTTCCTATCCCTTTGGTGCTTGTAGTGCTATATTTTCATGGGGGATTGAGCTTTCTGTAAATTTACCTTAAAAGGGATCTAGGATCTGGTCTTGGTCCTTAACTCATCCATTACCTCGTTGGCAGCAGTCCCCTTTACAAACCAGGTCAGTCTAGGGCCCAGGAGTCCATATATCACCTCAAGAGGGATTATCCCTATTAAGTAATGTTTATTTACGTTATATCACCATTCAGCCATTGCAAGTCATTTTAACCAACTTGAATTTATCACCTACATAACACCTTAAGTACTGCTCCTATTATAGACTATGGTTGTGGAAATTCTATGTAATTTGACATGGTTGAGGAAAATTTGGGCAATCTTAGTCACAGTGTGAGGGTAAGGGGAATGAAATGGGCATATTTCATTAATCGGTCCACAACCACCAAAATGCTATCATAATGCTACCAATCAGGGATAGGTAGTGGCTGGAGAAGCCCATACGATTTTTGTGGGTCAATTTTTGTGGTTTGACAAAGAGAACACTCATTAGTAAATTGTTTGATGTCTCTTTGCATTCCCTTCCACAAGAAACTAGCCTTAGCATGATGTAAGGTCTTGTGGTAACCCAAATGTCCCCTCAATAGACTTGCATGTACTCAATCCAACACTTGCTGTTTTTGGTCCTTTGTTCTTTGCCAATGAAAATCTTACCCTTTTTGAAAAGTACCTCGTTGTTTAATTCAAAACCATTGACCCTCTACATTCTTTCCTAAAATTGCAGTAAGAGAGCCTGAATGTCGGGGTCAGTCTGGTAAGAGGCTTTAAGGTCCTCCGTCCAGCTAGGATTCATAAATGATACCATCATGAGTATCGGCTCTTTCTCCTTTCGGGAAATTGCATCTGCTAACTTGTTCTCACGATCCTACCTGTATTCAATGATAAATTGTAGCCTAATAGTTTAGCAATCCAATCATGTTGTGACAGGGTCCCTACCATTTGTTTCAAGAATAACTTAAGGCTCTGTTGATTGGTTTGGATAATAAATGCCTACCCTAGTAAATAGGATCGCCACTTCTTTATTGCCAAAACTAATGAAAAAAGCCCCTTCTTGTAAAGCAAAAAATGAAGGGTCCTTTCCTCAAGAGCATGACTGAAGAAGCTATTAGTTGTTGCTCCTGCATTAAAATTGCCCTTATGCCTACACCCAAAGCATCACACTCGATTACGAATCTTTTAATGAATTCGGTAGAGTCAAGGCAAAGGGATGGGACATTGCCATTTTTAGCTTTTGGAAGGCTTTCTGAGCCTCACTAGACCATATGAATGCATTCTTTTTCAAAGACGGCCGTGAGGGGTGCGGCTATCGTCCCATAGTTCTGGATAAATTATCAGCAATATTTCATGAGTCCCACAAAAACTTTTACGGACTTAACAATCCTTGGTGAGTTTCAGTCCAGCATGGATGATATTTTAGAGGGACTGGTTTTGCCTTTCCTTTAATATCACATGGCCCAAGCAGTCAATCTCCTCACAAATAAACTTCCACTAATTCATCTTGGCATACAACTAATGGGGTTCCAAACACTGTAATGCTTTTTGGATATGCAACTTGTGTTCCTACTTTGTTGGGCTAAAAATCAAGATATCATCAAAAAATATGAGTAAAAACTTCTTGAGGAAAGGCTGAAAATTTTCATTTATTAACCCTTAGAATGTGGTTAGAGTATTCGTTTGTCCAAATGACATTACTAAGAATTCATAGCACCCCTCATGCGTCTGAAATGCAGTTTTGGGAATGTCTAATTTCCTCATTTGGATTTGATGAGACCCAAACCTCAAATTGAGTTTTGACAAAATCATATATCCAAGTAACTCATAACTCATCAATGACTAGGATTGGGTACTTAATTTGATAATTTCATTGTTTAAGGCCAATAGTCCATGCACATTCTTCAGCTCCTAATTCTAGCAAGTCCCACACAAATTCTCAATTTTTCCCCTTTGGTCTTAAGGGTAGCAATAGGGCCTTGTACTGATTGGCTTTGAGTTGTCCTTGATCACGATCTGGTTCTCTTGGCCCCTGTCTAGAGGCAATCCTCAACCAATTTGGATGATTGTAATAATCTTACCACCTTCACTAGTAAGTTAGAAGTCTCCCCCGGTTCTAAACTGTCCAGTAGTTTCAGAACCATCCCTTTGTTTTCTCAAGACAGAATTTGCAGCCATGCACTTCATGCATGGTATCTTCGTCTTTCCTTAATCCGAATAGATGCACAGTCTGGCCCTTGTATTTGAATTTTGTTTGAATGATAAGGAAGTTCCACGTGATGAGGAAAAATGTTGACAACCATAGAACCCTAAAACTACATTGCACCCTCCCAAGGCTAAAATAAGGAAGTCGGCTTGTTCTACATGTCTCGAGTCAGATCGATGCAAGATCCCTCCCTTGCACTACTTCCTCATTGGCAATTTGGACTCTAATCTCGATCTATCCTGACCTTCTCCACTTAGTCCTCCTAACCAAACTTGCATTGAAAAAGTTGTGAGTCCTTCTAAAATTAATTAGGATTACTCCTACCACTCCATTTATCTTCCTCATCGTGTGCATTGTCTTGTGATGGGGTGCTCTTATAATTGCGTGCAATGAGATCTCAGCCAGTCAGTCATTGCTGGAATCAACTTCTTAAGGTGGGGGTTCTCCAATGCCCTATTCGAAGCTTGGCTCCTTTGATTCAGCCACATCCACAATAAAGTGTCAGGGTTTGGAACATTTGTGCCTCAGGTTCCATTTTTCATTGTATGTGTAACATAACTCTCAGTCCCTTCTCTCCATCTATCTGGGAGTAATTCGGTAAATCATCATCTCTAGTTTGATAGCGACTCTCACTGACCTTGTTGTCCCAGAAGGGAAACGATGATGCATTTGTCCTCCTAGAGATGCATTCTGACCCATGTTTGCCATTTTACAACCAGTAACAAACTCCTCCTGAATTCGAGCCATTCCAAAATCATGATGAAGACTAATAGGGTTTAATAGTTTGACAGGGTAACAAATTTCGTCCTTAAGTCCTCCCAAGAAACAATTTAACTTAACTTGAGATGGAACATGCAACACCTCATTGTTTCGATTTGGGTTTATTAGACTCTTGACTTGAGGAAGTCATTAACAAAATTAATTAATAAGTTAATAATTATAGGTGAATTTAGGCTAATTTTGTATTAAGACTAGTTGTATCATATTCACAAAAACATTTGAGGTGTATCTTGTAATTGTTCCATCAGTAGCCACTAATTATTTTCAATGTCGTAGAATATAAATTAGAATTGTTGTGATTTCATTGTGTGCTTGTATGTTTAATTACAAATTGGAAACTAAATAAATTAAGAATTTAATTATCCTCAATTCTTCTAAAATCTCACCCCATGATCATGGCAATCATATTTTCATTTAGTAGTATCATTTATTGAGATAGATTCAATAGAACGTATATTTTCATTGATAATCGGGTTCTATGGAACCCCAATTGCGTTGATATTGTTTGGTTTCAATGAAAATCCTTGATGATTGTTTTTGCGGCTCTTGAGTAGTGACGTTGGATCTTGGATAGGGGATGTTGATTATATGTTGTTATTGCTCTTGCGCATTGTTATTCGAGACACTATTACTATTGATTATATTATTTGTGGAGTTTTTGACTCACTCGTACATTTTTTTGACTTCAGTAGAGGAGATTGATAGGGAGCTATAGGAGATCGTCCACTTGCTATAGAAAAAAATAGAGACAATTCTAGTCTAGTAGCATTCATGATGAGAGATAGGAGATTCCTTTTTACGTGTAATAGATATTGGACATATTGTCGGGGCTGCATTTCCTTGAGTTTTATTTTGTTATGGACATTTATATTATCTTTTATTTTAAGGAGTTTGATATTATAGTGAATTTGATATTTATGATGAGCATTTATGTTTTCACTTCCGTGAGGTGGCTTCGGGACGGTCCAATGATTAAGGTCCAAGTCACCACAAAACATTCAACAGCTGGTTAGTGATGGCCTTGAACTAGGCTTTGTAATCAGCTAACATTGCCTATTTGTCTCAGCTTCTGTAGTAATTCCATGGGGTTGTCATAATTGAGGCTCTCAAATTGGATGAGCAAGGCTTTCCCAATTGTCAAACTCCATGGCATCTTCCACTCCTTCGAACAATATCCAAGCCTCTCACTCCATATAAAAAGATGCAAATAACACTTTGATTATTGGGGGTTTAATGAAGTCTGAAAAATTATCTCGCCTCATAAATCCAATTGTTCGGGTTCTCTTCATCGAACATTGGAAATGATATTTGACAATCTGGTGGATATTAACTCCTAGCTACTCCTCTCGCTCCCCCATGCAAAGGGTTTTGAGCTGGGGCTACAGCAGCTAGTGGTGTTGGCGGTAACCTTTGATATAAGTTGAATAAATGTCTTATTTGCTCCGTGAGCCTAGGGATGCTAAGCCTGAGTTGCTCTATTCATTGGTTGTTGTTTTGCTCGAAATTATTGAGCCTTTGATTGCCTGCTGCTACTGATTTAATAAGCTCATTCATATGGGTTCCCTTTGTCATTTTTTGTCTTTGATATCAATTTGTAAGAACCAAATTGGCCTGACGGTGCCTGACTTCTCACTTCATCAAAGTGGAGAAGAGGATAATTGTGACAGAGGAAAACAAAGCTCAAGAAATTAAGAGGTAAGATAAAGTTGCCAATTTGAGAAGGGAAGAGGTCTCTAAAGAAGTCAACTCAGAGGTAATTCATTTCATACCCTATTTTCTATAACATTCTCTATTTATACCTTACAAGAAAGTTCTCTAATTATGTTAATAATATTCCTCTAAAACTAACAAATATTTCTACAACAAAATGAAGGTTATAACAACTAATCGAAGCTGGCTTGAGCTATGATGCATCATTTGCCCACGTGCCTTGCACTTGACCTTTAGCTTGTGGCTTGTTTAGCTGATTATGGAATCTTCATGTCAGCCACGCACCTCACCTTACATGGCAACTAAATCATGATCTGCTCCTTTTACATCCAACAGTGAGTGTTGTCCCATATAGATAGCTGGGATGCACCTTTATCCGTGCCTATTGTTAGAGGCTATACTCCTTCTAACACTGCCTATAGCCCCTGAGTCATTTGCCACTTTGCCCTTCATCTTATGATTGTGAGAAAACCAAGTGGACAGCTGTGATGGCAACTTCTGAGCCCACACTAATTTGTTGTTTTTCAAATGAATTTTCATCTTTTTGGTTTCCTCATGAGGTGCTTCTCCTTTGTCATTTCAAGGATTTTTTTCCTCCCAATTGCACATTTTCATTTTATTAATGTTGCTAGTGACAAAGCAATGTTCAGAACCCTAAATTTCACAATCAACACAAAACTGACAATACATCCTACCATTGATTATAAATCAGTCATTCTTCATTTTATCACCCCTCCTCCTTTCTTTGCCATGGTAATCGAGATTCTACATTAGGCATAATTGCCACAATCAGACCCAATCACCAATTCACAGACTTGCCACATGAACAGTTGAAATCATATAATGAACACTTCACCAAACTTGCTAATCAACTCTTGCCACTCAAACTCTGAGTACTCATTCAATGCTTAACATAGAACATTTCCCATCTTGTTTTAGTAATTACCTATCCAAAACTATGATTCAACACATTTGTACTGACGACTAAACCAATTGAATTTAGCACTTGGATCCAGCAAAACAGTGACAGCAAAACAACCTTTGCTTTCAAAATTAAGGTTTCCATTTCAGTTTTCACATTTAAGTTTCATTTTTCACTCAGCTGATGATCTCTAAATCTGCCTTATGGACTTCCAACATAGTTAATCCCTTTTTCAGCCACCCAAAGATAGCAGTGTCAGACACTCTACACCATGAGTATGACTGCTAACCAAGTCCAACACCTACACACACATGCATACCTGAGTCTATGCAACATACCTTTCACTACTATTCTGTAACATTAGTGTCAAACAATTTCATTGCTAAAGAACTTTGTATTTAACAAATATAATAGCGTTCTTTATTGAAGAAATACCAGACAAAAAATAAAGACTATCTCATATATTAGGCACAAAACAGTGAGGAAAAGAACAAGATATACCTGGAATGCACATGTTTAATGCTTTAGCTGTAAAGAAAGACTCCATGTCAAACAAGTAGTAGTAGTTTCTATCAATCAAGTCAGAAATCAATTGCCCAGCAAACCGATGAAGAGTTGCCATGATTGGCAATGAAAGATGCCACTTTCTGTAACTTGGACCATTGATAAGCTTTGTTTTCACGAGAGGTTTATGGTCATAGAACCAAGTATAGACCGCTGAATCTTCTTCCTCATCCAACTCCAGCTGAATTGGCTCCAAGGGATCCACATCTAAAAGATTATCAGCATAGTCCAGTGGAGGTTCCTCATCATCAAAAGGTGGAAACCGCATTCTTTTGAAATGCCTACGATCCCTCTTTTCCCTTCTCATCATAATCCACATTGTACCCCACTGTGAAACATCATTTGCAGCAAACCATTAGCAATATGGATTCAAAAGGCGTAAGACCCCTACCCACCCACCCCCCAAAAAACCAGACAAATAAAAAAAAAGAATCAGTAAATCTTGCACAGAAGGGGAAAGAAGTTGCACAAAGCAACCTAAATAAATTTGCAGTAAGCGCCCATGAATTTTCATTATCCGACTTCATTTAACAGTTGAAAACAACTGCATTACCAGTTAGGCTTCCATTGTTGGAGCCAAATGGGAATTTCATCAACAAATGAGGAGGAAATCAGCATACCTGGGCCAGATATATAGGTTCAGCAACCCATGGTATTTCATTAACAAACGTGATTGCACCAGTGATATGGTACAATACTTTTACATCACGGACCTGAAGACAACATAGAGAAAGCATTAACAAAATTATTTATGATTGCACAAACAACAGAAAAATAGGAAATAAGGGAAAAACATTGCAGCATTGATAATAACCTGTTCCCATGGCATTGGCATGTTCTCAAGAAGTTTATAAACAGCATGCGGAACAAACTTAAGGGCCCCAAGATAAACACGTTTGTCATGACGATATTTCTTGGAAGACAGGTCTCCATGATCTCTGTAGGAGAGGAGAGCAAAGACTATTATCAATACAGGGAAACATACACTATAACCTCACAAGTTCAAACAGACAAACACACTCCCAATGCTTATGAAATGGATAAAAGCACAAGTCAAATCAAAATACAAAGAAAAGGAAGATAAATTAAGCTTGCTAAGAACTTAATAGATATCGAATTACAGAAAAGATAGTTACTAGGGCATGATCTTACAGCAGTTGCAAGAAAAAAACACAAAATTCATAACAAAGACAATCGGGAATTAGCAATACAACCTGGACATACTTAAACTAATCAACTACTGAAATGCTGGCAAGAGAACATTGCAACTATTACTTATTCACCACTTGAAAATCAAAGACTATATTTTTGAAGACAACTGAAGACATATATAATTTGAATTCCTTTACAATAAATACCTTCGTAAGTCTAAACTCCACAAACTCATAATATCATTTTATACCTTACATTCATAAGTACAATAAAAAATTCAGTTAGAAAAAGACTCATAAACCGATTATTAGCATGATATACACTACATAGCAAGCAAGGAAAGCTTCACAAAAAAGGAATCGCATCAAAACTCAAATAAAATGCTCTTTCAATTGTCCACAAGACCCACATACCCCAAAAAGTTCCAACTACTGTCTCACATATCACTCCACAACTTGCACAATCCAAGTCCCACATCTCCATCCTCCTCTGCCCCTTCCATGCATTAATATCATGAATAACCAAAACTAGTATGCAATCCCGTTATTCCAGAAAGGCATTTAAATCATGAACTTATAGCTGAAGGCAACAAAAAATCACAAATCAAAATCATCCATTTCTTCCTACCAGAGAAAGAATTGTCGACACACCTTAAAGATGGCATCATTTCCAAATTAACCAAGAAGAACTGCACTTTCTGCATCTCATGACAATGCTACTGAATCCTTCATCCAGCATCTCTCAAATCTCTTCAAATTAAGTTTACCTAGATCATATTTTGCTGCACTGCTTCCCCCTCCCTCCCATCCAAAGACCAGCCTAAACAAATGAGAGGAATTGGTATTGATACTAGAACCAGCTACTTTAACTGTTTCCCCCTCTCTGCCATCCAAAACCAGCCTAAACGAAAAAATGGAAATGATAATAGAACCAGAGATTTCAAGGGAACACTACACAGCCAATCTATTTAGTCATAACTTCGTGTTTACATCAAAATGCAAGGAATGCAGATAGGGGTGGTATTTCGTGCACATTTTCCATTTGCACTTGCTGATAGTTACAAATAATCAAAAATAAAAATCAGTGAATCACCGTTTGTTTTTGGCCTACATGGGCATATAATTTAGTTATCGATCTTGTAAATCTAGAAATACCAACATAGGTTCATTTCAGAGTTGATTAAAATGTGTGGTCCTCAGTATACCTATGCTGCATCAAAAATCTGAGATTTATTTGTTCATATGAGATGTAATAAATCACAGATTCATTTACTTAAACAAGGAATAAGTTTTAAGAACTTGTCAAGAACCAATGATTGAAACGGTATCTAAATAAGTCCTTAGGTCCCTCTCTATATTATTTTTCTTGTTAGCTTTCCCACTATAGCCAAAACATAAAAGTGAGCCACAAGAGAGTTTTTTTTTTTTTTCAGAACTACTTGATACTATACATCTGTTGGCTTCATGGCACGAGATATGCCAACATATTGGTGAGTAAGCATTATATGTCAAGTCCTTCATCCTTTTAACAATCAAACGTCCACAGTGATCCCATTTCCATATCCCTAAAACCTTAATCGTGCATATATAAAGGAATAAGAACGAAGTTGGTAAATGGATGGTAAACCAACATGACTAAAGCCAGACCATCATATTTGTTTTCATACAATTTTTTTTACTCTTTTTCACCACGTTCTCATTCTTTGCATTAACCAGACGGGACATTTAGAGTACACTATTCGAGTTCTCTTCCACTTATAAGGGCACCTACACGATGAAAATGCTAAGCCTCCTTAGAGTTGCCATCTTCCACAGCAAAGCCAAATCTAGTCAACACTCATTAACACCAAACTTCACGAAAAGAATAAAAATAACTTAAAACCAAATTTAGTTCTCACAAACTTAAGCTGATTACAAGAAAATCACTCACCTAATAATCTTCCGAACGTGTTCAGGAGGCATATCCTCTTTCTGCGTCTCAACAAACCCGAACTTCCGCTTGTCTCCATAACGCTTAGAGTTAAGCTGCATCCATTTCCTGGCCTTCTCCTCCAGCTGCGCCTCAGCATCCGCCGCGGACTGCTGAGGCGGAGGCGGCTGCTGAGGCGGTTGCAGCACGGTGTAAGACGGCTGAACCGCCGGAGGAGGCGGTATTGAGGATCCTCCGGTGCCCGGAGGCGGCGGCGCCATTTGACTGTTGCTGTTCCACATCGCTACGAACGAAACCCTAGAAGCTCCTCCAACTTGCAAATGGAAATCGACACGAAATTAATGATTTTCAGTACGTAGTAGAGAGACTGGAATCTACAGGAATAATAGCGTATCGCCTCGGTTTTCTGGATTGGATTGTGTGGGGGAATTGAAAAAGAGAGAAGGAGAGCGCGCGCTCGACACTCCTCTCGGACTACGGAGGAGAGGAGAGTGAGTTGGGGTTCATGTATAACGATGAGGAAGTTAAACAGCAGCCTCCATTAAATAGTTCAGTTATTTATTTTATTTACATTTATTATAATAAAATAAAATATTATATAAATAGTTAACTACAATTTGCTTGGAAACCAGGGGTATTGCATTTTTATTTCAAACAATTTTTTTAAAAAAATTATATTTTATATGTATTTTAAAATATATTTTTATTATATTTACAGATAAAATTAATTAATTTTTTTTAGAACTTGACAATAACTTATAAAACATTAATAAGTTTTTATTTTTATAAAATTAATGACTAATCAAAAAGGTATAAACCAATTTTAAATATAAATTCTATGATCATTTTAAGTATGGATTATGATTTTAATTTATTTAATCGAATGAGTTCAACATTAATCTCAAATTAATATTTTATCATTTTTTTTATTTTTACATTTAATTTCATTAATTTTATTCTAATATTGTGCATAAACCCCATAAAAGGAAATCTAAATTCCGAATTAAGATAGGCTCTATCATTTAAAGAGATAAAAAAATTTATTTTTTTATTTTAATTATTTATTTTTAAATAAATAATTTTAATCTAATTTTTTTAAAATAACTAATTATAATTATTTTTTCATAATTAATTAAATTATAATTATTTATTAAAAATAAATAATCAAAATATTAAAAAACGATCTCCCTATTTCTCAATCCCGTCACCAATGCCCCATCGGCCATGCAAGGCGGATAAGGCGGATATCCAATGCCTATATCTGATATTCTCAATTATTTTCTCACCTAGTCCCTTATTATATTCCTCTAGTAATATCAATCATAACAAAGTTAAGGCAAAGGACGTACAAATAATAGAAGAAGTGCCAACATAAGTCGAGAGAGCTTGGAAAATGATATAATTGAAATGAGAAAGATAACAAAGTCAATTCTCAAGCTTTTGAGAAACAAATGACCATTAGAGGAAAATGTTTTAGAGATTGACAAACATCCTGTTGGGCTCCAATATGAGGGCCCATAAAGAAAGGCCCAATGACCAATACCGCAGCTGAAACCCAAGAAGTCCCGCCCGCTTATGAAGAAGCTCGAGGACAATGCTAGCAACACCCGGGTACACAGATACAAAACAGACCGAGAACTTTGGAAGCCCAGTTGAGTCCCAAAATTGTCCAAGAGATCAAGAAAAGGCTCCCAAACTTTCCCAAAAGATCATCTAAGAACGGCCGCTTCTCACAAATCCGTGAGCTCGCAAGATGCCTCACTCAGGGACAAGGACTGCTTACTCCAGGGCCGGGAACGCCAGCAGGGCAACTTCGCCGATTCCCAATAAACCTGCAACCACTGCCAGTCGCCGTCTCAACAGGGCACGCCTAGTCAAATCAAAACTGTCACTCAGACTCTGCACACGCAGGCCTACCAGCGGCGCTAGCCGCGTGCCTTACCGCGTACGTCAGCAGCATTAAAGGGAGTCGGTGGACCAACTCCTCAACCGCCAGATGGACGCCACGTGTCTTCTCCCCAACTGCCTGACTTCTCCTATAAATACTCAGCAAGGTCCCTCTCAAAAGGGGACTTCGACCGAACACTCTCTCCACAAGATTAACTCCACAAAGAAGAGTTGTAAAAGACTCCCAGCGAGCATAGTTATTCGAGGGAGAAACACGAAACAAGAGGCAGGGAAGGGATTAACCCTCACAACTGTACTTTGTAAAGACTTCAACCTAAATAGTGAAATACTTTCAAGGCCCTGAGTCCTGTGGTTTTTCCTCCCCATTCAAGAGGAGGTTTTCCACGTAAAAAATCCGGTCTCAATCTTCATCTCATGTCCAACATCTCAAACACTTGTGTTGCCTGAAAATCACGGATCCGTCGAACGCCCAACCTCTGCATCTCTCGGACCCCGTGGAATCAGAACGCAACACACCCAAATCTGACCAATGCCTAAACACCACACTAGGACTATTCTACCACAAATCTTTGTTCGTCAATCAGGCTAACCTTGCATAACTTCCATTCACATCATATCTCTACTTAATATTCGTAAGTATGAGATCACAACTTATACATAACCAAAAATCAACAAATTTATCAACATTAGATCCAAATTATAATTCCCAAATTATAATCATACACCAAATTATTGTTATTCTATTAACCTTAAATTCTTTATGAACACTCCCTTTCCTTGATATATATTAAATTCAACAGAGTTATCAAAATAATCATACACCAATCTCCAATTGTACCATTCCTCCAAGTTGAAATCATCCGACAAGATTATCAAATTGTCCTTCCTACTCTAGAAATCATAATAGTAATTTTACTGTAACTAAACACCATTTCCATTTCTCCAATTTTAAGCATGAAAAAATATTATCTAAATTTCTTATTTTGACAATTTTCCAACATATAACACAATATTACATTTTATCTTCAAATTTACATGAATACGTTATTAGGCCACCACAATTTCTATTTCTACAAAATTCAATCATATCCCCTAATATTACATTTAAATCTCGAAATTTACACCAAATTCTCATATAGCTAATACTTCAAGTTTATGCATGGAAATACTCCCAAAATTTCTCAATTCTACAAATTTTCACCGTAACTTATAAAATTACATTTTATCACCATATTTATCTATTTTATATCAATTCCTTCATCCATCTCTCAACCACCATGAAATAACTTTTTCAACATATTACTCTAAATTAACACCGAACAATATGTACACAACCATTTTTATACTCATCCCATAAGTTTCCAACCATGTATATATATTTTTTTAATAATTTTACAAATTTTTCAATTCCACCCCGGAGACATGGAGTCCTACATAAATTGTAGCTGGCTGAAATATAATTTAGTATTAGAATATTTATCAAAATATATGCTTAGAATATATATTAGAAGATACTAAAAAATATTCCTTTGTATCAGTAACTTAATATTTTTGACGTATGTAAATAACCTTATATATACATATGAATAATATTAACCCAAAAACGGAATTTTCTCATCTCTCCTTATTTCATAATTTCTACATGGTATTAAAGTGGGTTCCTTCCTAAACCTAGCCGCCATTGCCACCGTCGCTAGTAATTTTTTTTTAGATACTAAGCCATCGGCTCTCTTTGAATCAAAATCCCAAAGTAACTCTCTTATTCTCCATTCAAATCAGCCGCATTCATCTAGTTAGGGTTCTTTGCCTGAAAACCTAAATTGTTTGATTCAATTGATTTCTCAGCTTTTCCTATAGATTGCTTAATGATTTCTCATCCATGATCATGGACCTAAAAAGCATGACTATTTTGTGGATTTTGAGTGAGTACAAATCATGTTTCATGTTTGACTTGTCTTTTCATGATTTGTTCTTTGTTTGGTTTCTTTAAGTTCTTCAAGCACATCAGCAAAAACATCAAAATTATATTCGTGAGGCTGTATAGTGCTTTCTAGTGTTGAGTATTGAGACTCAAAGGGCTTTCGGTGTGGTGGTGTTCTTAGTACTCTCTCTCCAAATTTAGTTGATGAGAAGGGAAGGCAGATGGAGAGGAACAATGAGAAATTGCAAATTTAGTTGATTTTTCTCTCTAGTCTTCTCTATCCAGTTTGTTAACCTAGTCATTTCTCTTTCTATATAACTATTGAATTTTTTTGCTCCGTATTTTTAAAATTCTCAATCGATCCTTAACCCATATTGTGTGCTTTTGATGGATGAAGAAATAGACAATTGATTTGTTTACATCGTGCTATGGTTGGTTATACCTGAGATTAGTGCTAGGTATTATATGGGAGGCATAATACAACTCCTAACGGATGTTGTTATTATTCTAACCATATTGTTACTAATCTTGTTCAATTCAGAAACCATGCCATCTGTCTTTAAGTGTTTTCTCAGGCTTGTTACTAATCACTTGATTGGATCCATCGGTATTTTATCTGATTGTCAACTATGGTCCAATGTTTCTGACATTGCTTCGGCATTTCTGACATTGCTTCAGCTGATGGATCCTCGACAGAAGTTAAGGGTTTTGATTCTGCTTTACTAATACTGAATTTGCATTTCTCATTGGTTTTCTCCTTGTCAAATTTTTCATTCATTTTGTTATCAGTTAGCAGGTTTACTCAATAACATAATTATTATATAGTACTTTTCTCCACTCATTGTAAGCTTTAAGGCTTTACTACGAGAAAGGTTATGTCATTGCAAATCAGAATGTCTTTACTTATTTAATGTCGAGCTCATTCCTATTGCCTTTTTAGTACTATTTCTATGTCCTTTGATCTTCATTATTGGTTGGATCATCCATATTTTTCTAGTTTGAAAAAGTTATATTCAACTCTGTCGTCTGTTACTAATTTATTTTATGAGTCATGTTAGTTTGTTAAACACCATCGTCAGTCCTATGCCCATTGATTAAATTTATATGCTTTTGCCCATTTCTATTTAGTACACTCGGATATCTGAAGATTGTGTTTAATTTTATCTAAGATGAGACTTCATTTTTTTTATTACCTTTACTAATAACTATTCATGAGTTTTTTGGCTATACTTGATGAAAAACTTTCTAAGGTGTACTTCATTTTTTGTGTATTCTATACTAAAGTTTAGACCTAATTTTTCACTTCCATGTATACTTTAATGAGTGATAATAGTTGTAAATATTTTATTGCCCCTTTTTCATCCTTCCTATCAAAACATGAGATTCTATATGAATCATCTTTTCTCAGTACATCCCAATAGAATAAAGTGGCTGAGAGGAAGATTTGGCATTTAACGGAGTTTATTAGAGTTTTCCTATTCCAAAATGGGAGTTCTAAAAACTTTTTGAAGTGATACAGTGTTAACAGTTTGTTATTTTATTAATTGAATACCATCTACTATCTTTAAAAGGATTACTTATTATGTGTTATTTTCTAACAAGCTATCATATTTTCTTCCCACAAGGATTTTTGGTTGTATATGCTATTTTCGAGATATTCAGCTACAGGTGACCAAGCTTAATCCCGACTCCATGGTGTATTTGCTTAGGATAACTCTGTACTCATAAAGGTTGTTAATGTTTCTCCTCAAAGTTTGAATTTTTTTGGTGTCTTTTGATGTTTCATTTCATGAGTCTACACATTTTTATTCAAATGTATTTTTAGCTAGTCTATGGTTAAGTATCCTTCCCAAGGATGACATTCTTATATATGAGATTGTTCATTAAGGTATATCTCCTGCGTGTATATCATATGTGCCTTCTTGTCCTTTTGTTACTCAAATATATGTTCGTGGTCTTCGTAAGTGTTTGGTTTCTTTCTGAGAGTAGGCTTTAGCCAACCACTATCGATTCTGACATTGAGTCAGTTATTTCGACTGTAGATTCTACTATTCTTGATTAGGGAACAAATTCCAACCTTCTAATTGCACTATAGAAGGGTCATTGCAACTGTATCCAATATTCATTTTCTACTACATTATCTTATGCTAACATTTTATGTTCGCAGCGGGTTTTTGTGTTTGCCTTGGATTTTATTACTGTAGCTCAATCTATATCTGAGGCTATTTTTCATCCTTGTTAGTGAGTAGCTACTTGTAGATGTGGTTGCACTTAAGCATAATCACGCATATGAGTTAATCTCGTTGCCTCTAGGGAAGAAAATCTTATAGTATATGTAGGTTTATGATGAACACTATTTTTTATATTTTTATTCCTACTTATTTCTTATTACTTTTTAGTAATTTTTATTTAAATTACATAATTAAATTATATATTTTAATTATATAGGTTTTATTTTTCGAAGAAGAATTTTTGTAATAAAAGTAAGCAAATGATATGGAGCAATTATTTTGTCAATTTACTCAGCCGATTGAGGAAATATGGATAAGAGGAGTAAAGTCAAATTTTTGAAGAATTGAAATATATGTATATATTAAAAATGTATAATATATATGTGTGTATGTATGTATGTATGTGTGTGTGTGTATATATATATATATATATATATAAGTAGGAAAAAAGAAAAAATGAAGAAAAGAGGATAGCTTCTGGTTATGCCATGCGGGACTGGTGGTGCTTAAAGGAAAGGAGCAACAGGCATTCTTCTGTTGCCATTCTACATTAGATTGGGCGCAATGAGAGTATAGTTGTTGGATGTATTTGGCCAGACACACTGGATAGGGAAATTCCATCAGATTCAAATGACTAAACCCTATAAAGTGGGTCAGTTTGTAAGGTTGAAGGCAGATGTCCTGATGCCCCGCTTCAAATGGCCTTGTGAAAGAGGTGGCGAATGGGCCACAGGTAGGATTACTCAGATACATGCAAACGGCTGCCTCATTGTGAAATTTCCAGTGAGGTTTGTCTTTGGAAATGAACTCGGAACCTCTTTGGCTGATCCAGCTCAAGTGTAACTGGTAGCTTTCAAAATGCGTCATGGTTTGGTGAAGAAGTACCACCATGTTGAAGATTTTCACTGGTGTGTCAGACCATTAGCAGTTGCGTTTGGCTTACTCTGCCATAAAACTCTTGGCTCTTTCATAGGAGTAGTGTCGGCGCAAAACCGAAGATGGGCCGGAAGAACTCTGTCCATCCCTCGAATCTGCACTCGGACAACAAATCCAGATAGCTTCATTCTCCTATGGCAATCATCCTTTTAGTGGCTCTGGCTCTGGCTCAGGCTCCTGCTCAGGCTCCGGCTCCGCTCCAATGGCCGTTAGGTAAATATAAATCTTGATTTCGGGTCTCGACGAAATCCAACCTTGGGACGACTGAGCATTTTACTTATCTAAGAGTGTTCACTATTTGCATGATAAAAACAGAAAAGATGATAGTATTAAGTTGTGTATGGTATGAATTTGAAAGTTAATGCCATCATCATGGTTATTGGAAGGCATATACGTGACTGTTATAGATGTGCATGTGTTTCATTGTTTTAATTTGTGAGTTCAGAAAATAAAAAAATAATTGAAGATAATACTTTTTATTATATATTTTAAAACTTAAATATACTATCTTTGCGTATTCTCATTCATAAGATTGGGAAACCTAAATCTTAAGGGGAACTAAACATTGCAAATTTATTATTTAAGGTAATTAAATTTTAAATGAATGTACAATAAATATTGGGTTAGGTGTTGTTCCAAAACTCTTAATCACACGCGCCTGACAAAAGATAGTGGGACAGTTGCCTTTCGTCATAAACTGTTCTACCCTCATCTGAGTCACATCAGCGTAATAGCTTTATATAATGGACACCGCCCGCAGCCATGTCGATCTCCACTTCCACTTCATCAGACCATCGTCGGAAGCTCGGTGTCTTGATGCCTAAACAAAACCTAACCGCAATTCCTCTCCATCTGTCGTAAATTCTCACGAATATCGAATCCAATCGTGCAGTTTGTCTTTGAATTCTAAATCAAACTTAGATTCCCGTCTTTTTTCTCTCTCTCAACTAATTTCGTAGGTCGGTCGAAGTGTGAAGCGGTGTTAGGCTAGTGATCGAGTAGGGTCGGTGAGAGAAGAAGAGGGAGGATCTAGAAAGTTGACGTCTCGGAGATCAACAAATTGGATAACCATGCCTGCGATTGTGTGCGGGAAGAGATCTTTCTTTGAAGATTTACCTTCGGCCTCAACACCTGTTTCTACGAAGGTTCGTTGCTCTTCTTCCACTTCGCCGGTGCGTTGTTCTCAATTTTCTCCGTCGCCGTTGAGGAGTTCTCTCGTTGATCGACTCACGCAAGTTTTTCCTCGTATGGACCAGCAGGTTTCTCTCTCCCTTCTCAAATTCGGTGTTTTGAATATCTTGTGGTTTTGTGTATTGTGTGTGTTCGGATTTTATTGTGCCTTTTCCTTCCTTCTATTGTTCATTTTGTTGCAATAATTGGATTGTTTGATCATTTTTTCCTTTTGTTTATCGGAAAATTTACTGATTTTTCATCTGCTGGAAATCACAAGATCTTCGTTTTCCTTTAAATTCTTGATACTTTTGCTGAAGCGGCTTGCTTATCATCAATTCCACCTTGTTCATTTTGTTGCAATAACTGGATTATTTTATTAGTTGTTTTTTTGTTTTTCTTATGTTTATCCGAGAATTTACTGATTTATCATCTACTGGAAATCAAAAAATTGCCATTTTCCTTTAAATTATGGATAAGTCTGCTGATTATTATCTGTTCCTCATAAGAATTCTTCAACATTTCTATGGTTGTTCGCTCATTTTTGATTCCACCTTGTTCATTTGTTGAATTGATTGGATATGTGATTTGATCGAAATTCTGATTTTACAGATTTTTGAGAAGGATTATGCTGGGTTGCTATACCTATGCTTCTTTAATTGTACCAAAGGAATAATGACCATATGGGGATATGTTTATTTGTCATGCCCAGTGGTTTACGTTTGTATTTTTTTGCTTTGCGTCCAAGCAGTTGTTTTAGTATCAGAATATATATGGGTTGTTAGCAATAATATTCTGAATTTTTACAACTCATGTATATATATTTAGAACTCTTTTTCGACAAATCAAAAATAGTGCAATTCTACTTATTATGTCAAGTTAAACCAGATATGTAGAGTAAATCGTTGTTTAGTCTTTATTCATACTTAAGTACCATTGAATAACTAAAAATGAAAAAAATAAACAAACAATAATTTGAAAAAAATGGAGTTGAAAAATTCCCCACATTCATCTCCCCTCCCAGCCATGGAATCCACTCCTCCACAACTGCAACTCCCTCCCCTTCTCCTACCTCTTTCACCCCCACCCTCCCTCTGCTATCGAAGATTTGCGGAGGCAAGTGATTCTTTCCTCAGTTAAAACTAGGAGCGAAGGGGAAGTGGTGGCGGTGGGAGGCAAGAGTTTTTTTTTTTTTCGTGGCAGGCTAATGAAATTAGGGTTTCTTAAATGTCTGACTAGGACTGATTATAATTTCCAAGACTAAGTAATACTTATTAGGGCTTAAGTTGAAAAGAATATATTGACATTATTAGATCACGCAATTTGATTTCTTAAGAAAAAATCTAGAATAGATTTGCGAGATTTGGAGAAGTATAGAATTTTTTTCTTCTATATAACCATCCAAATATTTATTTTTGAGACATGAATGGAAAATTTCTTGCAGTGGAAGGACTTTGACATGACTTCGTCATTGTGCTGTATCATGTGCAGTGGTGTGGCTTTAATTCTCACTTTTCCTTTTCCATGCTATTGTTTTTGCTTATGAATTCACTTCAAGGTATGAAAGGAAACACTTCTCCATGCAAGGAATAAAAAATTGATCTCTCTCCTGCGATCTACTGCGGAATGCGGTATCAATTTTGCAACTCCATGTACCCCTCTTCAGTGCAAGCGAGTTGCGATTCTGATGTTGTCATTGAGAATTACTGTATTTTATATGTGGCGTAAACCCTTTAGCTCCTTGAGAAAGTGCTGGAAGAATGTGGTGATGAAATAGATGCCACCATCAAGAGGTTGCGTGAGCTATGCTTAGAGTCTTCTGAGGCAACTTCTGTTCCTGTCAAAGAACTAAAAACAAAGGTTGAGCAAGGCATGTTTATAATTAGGGGTGGGCTAGAGAAACCAAATTGGATGTCCTGTCTTCTCAATTCTCAAATGATTTTGGCTGGCATGTAGTTTGGATTCTCATGGAGCTGCTGGTCCTACTGATGATTCTGCAGCTTAGAACTCTGTGCCAGCTGATCGTACTGAATGGGTGGAATTGTTTGTGAGAGAAATGATGAGTGCAACCAGCGTGGATGATGCTTGAGCTCGAGCTTCTAGTGTGCTGGAGGTTCTGGAGAAATCCATTGCTGCCTGTGCACATGCCGAGGTGGCAGGCAACTTAAAGAAGGTATCATTCTCTTTGTTGTTTGTGAATTAGGTTTTGGTATTTTATGGTCAGTTTATCTTTGTTATAGAAGCAATGTGTGGACATGTAATAATTTGAATAAGGGACATTGATTATGATGCAAAATTTGGCTGAACAATTTCTTTGTTGCCATCATCTAACAATCTGAACTGTGATGGTGCCTGCATTTGCAAGTATTGTCCTGCTACATCACAAGTAGAAGAGGATTGCTTTTATGACAATATTTGCCCTGTTACCCAGGTTTCCCCCACACTCACCACAAATAATATGGCAATTGATTAGTTTCCCATTGAGGGTTTTCAAGTTCATTGAAGAAGCAACTTTAATGTTGTTTTATGCCCTGAAATTATCAATATGGAGATCCCCAACGTGCCCTTATGTTCTCTCTCACTTGCAGACTATTACTCTTACTTGGGTATGAGTCTTGGATACGGTTTCTTCTGTTCTCCATTATTTTGAACAGTCCAAGTGCCCTACTATGCCCGTCAAGGATTTGACACGGATGCTTTACCTGAAATGAAGTGTCATAGTAACTTGAGTTGTGGCTATTCCATTTTGTAATGATTATGACCCAAGGCTACAATAACAATGGACTTTTCATGTCAGGAAAATATGATGTTGAAGCAACAAGACACCATTCTTGCACATGGGGTGCTCAACAAGCATGAGTGTCAGAAGGAGTATGATGCCATGTACTGGGAACTGCAGCACTTGAAGCAGCTGGTGTCTCATTATCAAGAGCAGTTGAGGAGACTAGAGGTCTGACTCGGAATAAGTGCTTAAACATATTTGCTAGTATTCTTGAAAGTAGGTAGATGACCTTACACTTTGAAGTACAGTTTTGTGTGAAATATCGAATGTGGTCTTTTGGGTTGTTGGGGTAAGCAAAATTAGAGACTCTTTTTTTGTCTTATTAATGGACCTACTTTTTTATTCATCACTCAGGGCAACAGTTTACTGGATAGTTCATGTAAAGACCCTTCTTACTTACTGATGTGGTGTCCTTTGGTTGTGTTTACAGGTGAGTAACTATACTTTGAGAATGCATCTCAAGCAGGCTCAAGAAAGCAGCTCAATGCCTGGGTGCTGTCACCCAGATGTTTTCTAGTGATAGAAACAGTTTTATTTTGTTTGTCTTCCGTGACAAGTGATGGCAGCCTAGAAATCTCTATGTTTTGGATGTTCTACTTGGTATCTTTGAAGATCAAATTAGGCAGGCAAATGAGCTATGCATTGCTTGCTGGTCTCTCTACTATGATGTGTTCAAAGGAGGCTGATGATGATGATGTGGCGACTTTCTTTGCCATGGTTTATAAGGTAAATTTCGTAGCTGCAACATTCTAAAATAAGGAGCACAGATAGTAAGTTCATGGGTTTTTCTTCTTAGTCATTTTGATATTCAAATATGGAATTCTTAGCCTTTAAGATGATGTCCATGACCATTTGAATTATCATGGCTTTGCTTCCATCTTGCTATGCGTTGTTCCTATCTCCTCCGAGCTGATAATGTGCATTTTACTAGCTTATTGATTAAGAAACCCATTTGTTTTCCTGTCAGTAAATTCTGCCGTGGGTTTTTGTTATGATTGACTTGAAGACAGTGTGGCTGTTGGTAAGCAAGTGGGGTTATCTAAGGATTCTTCCATTTTTTTATATATTTCTTTATATTTTCAATCGTAAGGATTTTATTCTGGTACGATAGATGGTTAGGATTATGATGGCTACTTTTCATATTCAAATATTTTGGGCTGATTTGATCGAATAGTGATGAGAAAGGTCCCACTCCCCTGAGATGGTTACAATGCAAAAGTTCAAGGTTCGAGGATAGATTGTACAATCCCGAGGTAACAATACACCAGATATATAATTATTATATCTTAATAATCATTATAATTTAGTATATATTTCAAAAGGTTATGCGACCTCCAAATTCTGGTATCACGAAAAGATGTGATATTTCTGGTATAGTATTTAATTTTCTATCCAATTGATTGCTCAAAGTTATGACCAAATTGACAAACTGAGTACTGAGTATGTCTTTCTTATGATATAACTAGAATTACCCATTTGATGCCTAAAACGCATCATATGTCATAAGCAATGTAACCAAACAAATGTTCCATATGTACCGCTCTGAGGGCAAGCGTGTGACTATTTGCCCTGGTGATTTAGTAATAATAAAAGATAATCTCATATACTTACGTACAAAGGAAAAGGCAAAAAAGAAAAGCCTCTGATGTTTTTCAATGTGGGAATTTATTTCCTTATACAGCAGTTTGTATTATTGATGAAAGCTTCGGATGCAACCACCCTTTCTATCATGTGGTTTCTGCTTCATGACCTTCTAAAACGATTCTAATTGGTGGCCAATGAGTTAAAAAATGATGTAACTATATTACTGAGATGCAGCTATGGTAAAAATAAAAAAATAAGTATGTTGCAAATAAATTTATCCCCATAAGTTAAAATGAAAGTTTCTTCTAAATATTTTGAATTTTATGAACACCCAGTATCTGGGATTGCTTTCACAAACTGCACAAAGATTCAATTTTACTGGATGTAATTCATCCAAAAACAACAAATGAGATGGAGGTTTGAGTTCTTTATAATTCCACAGACCATTCTAGCCACAATCTAAACCTTCAATCTCCTGCTAATATTGGGGACAAGGCACTCATTGTAATGTACTCTATTAGTGTAGCTTGTTTAAGTGTATGGATAGAATAAATCTTATACTACTACGAAATGTCTAAAAGGTGTTGCTAAAATTTATCTTTTTTTACTTTAACGTGAAAACATCACAACGAATCGAAGTGTTTGTGCCGAAGCGGCATGTTACAATGGATAACTAGTGAAATTCCATAAAGAATGATCATTCGTCCGTACTTCCCTTAACTAGAAGCAGAATAGCTACAACTACAGGGACTGAAATCATCAGCAGGGCCTGTACAATGTCGGGTCTAGTGATACCTGGGAATAAAATGCTGCCATATTTTATCACCGCTGCACCAGCAACTGAACCGTTGGCCAATTTCCACAGGTAGTTCCAATTCTCCTGCATAAACGAAGAGAAGCAATAAGTAAATGTGACCGCAGAAGAATCATAAAGACTACCCAATGAGAGTATGCCATGAATTCAAGGCCCTCCCTCGTATCGTGAATGCTAGAGCTCGTCATAGTTGCTTAGGCATCGATTTAATGGAGCATTTGATGGCTTCTATTGGTGGCATAAACACGCCGCATTATCCAGAAGATGTATTTTGGAATCTTGTGATGATGACGAAAGACCAGCAGAATGTCGAGTCCAAACCTTTGAACTTCAAAATTATAGGAAAAAGGTTTCACAGAAGCGGTACTGTTTTGCCTCTTGGGCTATTGGAGTGGCATGGGGGAACCCCATCTGCTGCACTTGCTTGAGGTCAACTCACTTATTAATAAGAAAGCTTCAGTGGCATCTACAGTTTAGTGTCCAAAGGATGTAATAGTAGGAAGGATAGCCACATATATGATTCTCAATTAAAAGAGCTATGTGAGTTTCCCTATCTAATGGTCAAAAACATCTTCTGTCAATCGGATCTAATGTGGTAAAAAAAAATGAAGGAACAAAAAGAGATTGATCAGTATTAGCCGGGATAGCATCTAGAAGAAAAAAAAAATACAAAGCAGTACGGATGCTGAACCAGTAGTTGAAAGTTTTATTATTTAAAATAGGGGTGGGCATGGCCTTTCAAATTTGAGCCATCAGCTCCAAGGTGGCATTCCTTTGGTGAAGCATCTGGAGGACATTGGCATGGACAGGGTAAGGCAGGCAACGTTACCCAATTTAACCTGTGGCACGGTTGGAACAAACCTCACCCATTAAAATAATAGACAGACCATATGCCCATTTCAAGCATATTAATGATTATTAACTCTTGCCATCTAATGTTCAAACTCATACAGAATGAATTGTCATACACTATGAATATCATCTAGCGGAATTGACAGTTTGCACCCACATCAGAACATGGTATAGAAAGGAAATCCATCATAAGAACTGCGATGAAATAGATTACAGAAGTTGAAGAACAACGTAAGGAGTTACAGCCAAAAAGTGAAACAGCATTTTGGTTCTTGAGAAAGCAACCTCTGTGAAGCTTGAAGTAAGCCACTTGCTTCGAAAAAGATTATGTTGCACATTTCAGGGGGAAGAATTTTGTAAATTACGATCTTGCTCACAACAACAGTGCAAAAGTGAAAATAGGCAACACGAGAGAAAAGACCACAAACACCAGAGCTGGTGCAAGGGAGGAAGCTATGGTGCCACCTTATACATTAGAACAGCAAAAGGGCCGGGACATGGAAAGAAGAACCAATGTCAATGAGTGTAAACTTTGAAAGATGATATTAGGCAACACATCCTTCGAGTGGAAAGATCTATCAGAGTATAAGGTCTAGAGCAAAACCATTGGCTTCCAAAAGTTTAGAGGCCTATAGAGACAGCAAAGGACCAATGCCTTAATTATACAGTTGAAATTGTAGAAGACAATATATAGAGGCTGAGGGGCTACCTCAGTTAGGAAGCTATTTCCATCTCCATGTGTTGGTGGATCATGATAGGAAATCCATTGGATTCGGGAAGGGGTTGAAGATTCATGGGAGAAGGGAGGAATGCCATAAAAGTTTAGCCCCAAGTAAACTTAGCCTACCAATGCACAAAAATGCACACAGAACCAGATAAGCTCAGTGGCAGCTTCCTACAACAAGGTCAAAAGAAGTAATCCGAGAAATTTAAGAGAGAATTATAGAGACTTGGAACTCGAACCCAGATTAGGAAGATAAGATAGTTAAGGACAACTCCAGCAGAGAAAACTTAAAAAATTAACTCCCAGGGTCTGGCATAAGTCTGCAATTCCTAGCGTTATGTGGCTGGTAGTGTAATGACGTTACAAACTAAGGCAGCCCTGAACAAGAAAACAAAAATAAATTTACATGCTCAGACCTTGAACTTAGTTTTTACTTCAGGATATAGAAATGGATTGCAGTACATAACTAATTCGCCGTTTCTTGGAGATTTTACTGTCGCTCATTGGCATGGGAGGTAGAGATGTCAAGTCCAACACCAACATGCTTACATATTCCAGTACAAGGAGTCATCAGACCTGTTTTTGGAACTAATAAACAACTCCTGCAACTTCAATTTCAATCCATAATTACCATCTACCAACCTCTTCAGTCATTTTACGAATGATAATCATCCTTTAGCCACAATTAAATGACTACCTTATCAAAGAAGGCAATGGCTAAGCAACAGTAAATGTACAGAATATCAACTAATGCATTCGTAAACTGGCATTTATCTGTTGCAAACACTTAATAAGGCAATAACCTCGCAAAATGCAAAAGCATTTTTTTCCCAAAGAAACATCCTATCATTAGCATTTTCCTATCAAGAATCATTTCGTCGTGGCAGAAATATTAAAGATCCAAAAGCAACTGTACAACTAACAACAAAAAAAGAATTCCAGGAGAGATTATAAAGGACAAGAGAAGTCGCTATGCAATTAAACCGATGAGTATGGATCGCTCAGCTTAGTTAGAATCCGAAACCAAAGAAACGGACGAAAATTTCCCGGGAGAGGAGAGAGAGAGAGAGAGAGAGAGAGAGTGAATGAAGGACCTCCAAAATGGAAGTTATGTCGTCAGAGGAAGTAGAGGTATTGCCTTCTCTTTTGGGATCGGAAGCTCGAATCAGACGCGAAGCATTATGCAAGGTCGACGAAAAGCGAACGCCAGCTGTTAATCTTGATTTCAGTGACGCCATCTTCCCGCTAACGGCGACAGAGAACGAGGAAACGGGGGCAATTTCAATAGCAAATGCTGTGGTTGCCATGGATGATGACGGTCCGTGCTATGAACAGTCGGGTGCCACGGATATTTCACCACCACCGCACCATTATAAAGTGTCCATTTTTGCCTCATCTTACCCTCATTTTTAAAACCACGACAGCATTTAATGCAATGGATAGTCATACAAAATTTATCTTTTGTATCCATAAACCTTTATTATGTATTAGATTTAGAAATAGTTAAATTATTTCACATAATTTTATTTTATATTATATAAATTATTATTTCTAATAAGTTTATCACCCATGGACCAGCTCAGGATCAAAGCCCACAGCTGAAAAACAATTTGAAAGGTGTAGTCTAGAAGAAGGCCCCTGCAGCCCAAGATCTAAGAGCGTGGGACCCAAGATTGCCTGTCAAATCATGGTCTGTCCATGCCGCTCGCCATATACAGCCCACAAACGCACTCCTAGCATCGCCAACTAATCAATGCTAGCTACTCAACTCGGCCGACAAACCCATGTCCTCCCGCAAGAGCATGGCTCTCAAAACGACAACGATAGCTCAACGAATATTCGATGCATTGTCACGTGCCACAAAGTAAGGCACCAATCACAGCGCTCCTCAAGAAGGAAAGGACCAGTTGGCCTATCGAGGATTCCCTCTACATATACCTCATTTCCCCCGTAGAAAAAAAGGGGGAGAAAAAAAAGAGAGAAGAGAGAGGAGGAGAATCATAGAATAAAACTCTCTCCAAGATCGCAAAAATGGAGAATAAGGTAGACGACTAAGGGCTTGCAACGATCACTCTTCACCATTAGTGCCCAGGAAGCTCTTCCTCCTCTGGTTAGCCATCCCTCCATGGGTATACTATTGTCTGCCACTCTTTAACGAGTGTATCACTCCTCTTTTTTTGCCAACCACTCCCTTGCGAGAGCCAACTAGTAGGAGAAAAGTCTCTCTCTCTAAGACAACACTTGGCCAAGCGCATTCAACAGGAGCAAAGTTATCCATCTCTCTAAGCCGTCTCTTGGTCGAGTGCACTCAATAGAAGCGAAATCTTCTATCTCTATAAGTCGCCTTTAGCATGGCACACTCAGCAAAAGTTTAGTCTTCTATCTTTTTAAACCGCCCCCTGGTTAGACATAGTCAGTAGGAGCAAAGTTCTCTATCTCTCTAAACCGCTCCCTGGCCTGACGCACTCAACAGGGGCGTAGTCCTCTATCTCTCTAAACTGCCTCCTAATTGGGCACACTCAGTAGGAGCGAAGTTGTCCATATCTTTTGTAACACCTCAATAATTTGACTCGGGTTATTTAGTAATAAAATTAATATAGTAATAAATAATCTGAAATATTAATATTAATAAATATTATAAATAATAATGGGTATGAAATAATTAATAATAAATGATAAATGATAATAATAATAAATGGGAATAAAATATATATAAAATATAATACTAATAAGTATTAATAACAATTAGTAATAAATAATAATAATAATAATAATAATAATAATAATAATAATAATAATATGAAGGAAAAGGGGAAGCAAAAGAACGAAGGAGGAGAGGAGAGAGGAAGAAACTACCGGCCGATTCATACGGCGCCGACTCCTCCTCCTGCCAATCAGCCACTTTCCCCTTCTTCCTCTTGGTCTCAGCCCCATTTTTCTCCTTTCAGTTTCCCTTGTCCCTTTTTTTTAAAATCGTTGCCTCCTTTTCTTCTATTCCCTCTTCTTCGGTTGTGATTATGGACGAAATCAAAGAGAGGGAGGCCAGGCCACGATTATTATTGCCGTCGTTGTCGATTAATCGGTGCCGAAGAAGGTCACCACGACTTTTCGAAGCAGCCGTTGAGTTGTGCTGAAGCCGACGATGCCACTAACCCTAGCCATGTTGTTGTAACCATGTAAAGTAGGCAAGTGATTTCCCTCTTTGTATCATTTCTCTTCTTGCTTCGCTAATAAACATTGCTTTATTACAAATCTGCTTCTTTTCTCCCTCAATTTTCATGATGGTGTTGAAATTGGATGAAACAGAGCCACGGTTTGTGTGGCACCGGGAACCAAAAAAAAAATTAAAGGTTGTCGCTAAAATTGGGGTTTGATAAACTGTGAAATCATGTTATAATTTCTCTTTATTTGTGAAAAAGGATTTTTTGTCCTAAATTGTACAATCAAATTTTGACCCCAGTAAAAAATAGCGGACGCAGTAAAAAGTAAATATCTAATACATGTAAAGAATATTTATTTCTAGATGTTAAAGATAAGGACGAGCATGCAAAATATAACAGAGCATAAGTAATAATAAAAAGACACGATTTTTTATGACGAAGGGAAAACTCGATACCCACGATAATCGAGAAAAATTCTCCTGACTTCAACGGCCAAGGAAGAAATGCACTATGAAAATCAACTTACAGATTGGATGGTAACGACGCGCTAATGTAAGCAACTTATTCCCGTCTTGTGATCCCTACCAAGGAACTCCTTGGATTTGCCCGCAACAACAGAACCGGACATCTTCCGATTTTCATGTCAATCTTTCCTCTTTAGCCACTTGAATTGCCGAACATGATCGAGTCTCTTTCTTCAACGTATCGACGTCTTCAATAAAGGTAGAAGGAAGTGTTTAAATGGTTAAGATAAAGTGAAGAGAAAACTTGTTAGAATATGAAGATCAATCTCGTAGCTTTTGGTTTTCTCAAGAGAAGTAATATCAATGAAACATGAACAACTTTCTTCTCAAGTGGGGTACGAAAATCATCTGTTAAGAGTCCTTGGGTTCCAAAAATATAAGCCAAGTATTTATAGAGGGCTCAAAATTTACATTTAAAAACTTGCCCGTTGCGCTTCAGCGCACGATGGGAGCACGGAAGGTTTTCAGATAAACCCTACGTGCGCTCGAACGCGGGGCGGTGCACAACGAGGGAGGACCATTCTGGATTTTGGGCTCGAGCGGGTAGCGAGGGCACAGCAAGCGGCGACCATTCTGGATTTTGAGCTTGAGCGGGTCGCGGGCGCACAGAGGGGGAGAGGCTTCGAACGGGCTTGAGAGACTGAAAGATGGAACGGATAGAACGGATATGTAAGGATACTGTAACTCGACACCCCATAACCCGACATCGATACAATAATACATATGGTCACGGAATATGCCAATTAGACAAATGTCTCTAACAATTTGCATAATTGGAAGTGAAGGTTGAAAATTTTTTCACCTAGATGAGAATCTGATGAAACAGAGTGTATTGTTCTATTTTGCAAAACGGGCATGGAAAAGGGGCATGTGGCAGTATGGGTATGTGTATAAAAGTATGTATATATATTGTATATATGTATGTATACAAAGAGGTGCGTGTGGGTATACTGCTCGTGTTACTTCCGGCTGTGTGTGTGTATAGCAGAGTCAGTGGGGGTATTTAAGGGAGAAAGAGCTGCTGTGGGTGTTGACGGTGTCATGGTGCGTGTGTGCTGTTGGTGCTGAGTGTGTGTAGCTGCGTGGTTAGCAGTGTATATGTGTGTATATAGTAGTATGAGAGCAGTGTGGCATGCTCCTGCTGTTGGTGGCTGGGTGAGGTAGCCGTGTGTGCTGTGTAAATTCGGTGCACTGTGCGCAGTGTGTGTGTATATATATATATGTACAATGTATTGGCAGTAGGCATTTATATTGTGCGCATGGGTAAGTTTGACAAGTTGATTTATAACAATATGGTTAAAATTATTATATGATTTTGTTAAAATTGCTAGACGAATTTGGGATAATTGAATCAGATTTGATGATAGTAAGATTGTTCATAAGTAATAATTAAGATATGGTTTTGGTGATAGGATACGTATATCGAAATGGAATAAGAAACTAGGTAAATGTTTAAATTGGTCAGAATGTATATTCTTTCGGTTCTCTTTTGATTTTTTCATCGTTCTGTGATAAATTAGTTTATGTTAATCTTAATGGCGTGAGTACGGTCACTATCAACACCAAACAACATTTCTATAGTTTCATTTGCGAAGCCTATTTTGCATTATATTCAATTGCGTGAATATTTGGATTATTAATTTCATACGGCCAAGGTTAAGGAAAGTGTACGAAAACACTAATGTATCTAGTCGAATGAGAGGTTACAATACCTTAGCATGATCTATACTTATCCGATATTGATTTCTATATCATGGTGATAATGAGGTATATTGTTTATTATGGATGTATATTTATAAACATGTAACTATCATAGAAGATAATATCAAGAATATCATTTGGCGATGGGTATTACGGATGGTATCGGCATGCTTCAGGTACAGCCTCTGAGAGGATTGTAAGGGTAGTGGAATATCATGGATAACCTTGTTACACTTACTCAACTGTTGAGGGCGTAAATATACGGCTTTTGGTTCGATGGCAGAATAAGGTCCAAGGAGATTTATTGTAATAGTCGTTATTATTCATACCTCATGAGTTTGGAATTCGGTTAAATCCGCGTGTTATATTCGGTAAAATCTATAGGTCAGATTTTACGATATTCGGATTTAGTAGAATCCATGTTATTTATTATTGTTTGATGTTCAAGTTATTCACGTTGACATTCGGATCAGAAATCCCTGCATATCTATTGATGTCGGATTCTGAGGGGGTTCCCGTATGTTATTGGAAATCTTGTTATCTTCGTCACGTAAGGGTTTGGGGAGACCTATCTTTCTTTGTGGTTTGAGTCGTATTTACGACCTGTTATAGCTTCTCGGATATAGTTAAATTATTGTAGTAATATTGCAACCATTTTATTTTTGATATCCGAGATATATATTATTTATTAAGTATTTTTTATTATTATCATTTACTGGGTTTTGGTTCACTATTGTATTTTCTTTGCTCCATATTGAGTTGATTGTATAATACGGATCGTGACATCCTACTTTGGCTACAGAAACTCGAGATAGAAAAGATAGTAGAGATAGAGGCTCGTAAGAAGAAATTCTAGTGACAGTTCATCGATCGAGATTTTATTTGAATATGTTATTGTGGCTGTATTCGGAGGATAATAATATTGTATATATTCATTATCTCGAAAAATTTATTATGAAAATTATAATTATGATGTTGAATTTATGATGATGATTGACATTTTGAGTTTCCTCATGATCGGTTTAAATTGGGTCGAGTGACTCGGGTTTGGGTTGTTACATCTTTAAACCACCCCCTGGCAGGGAACATTCAGTAGGAGCGTAGTCTTCCATCTCTCTAAGCCACCCCTAGTCGAGCGCATTCAGTAGGAGCATAATCCCCCATTTCTTTAAGTCGTCTCTCGATCGGAGGCACCTTTAAGTCGCTCCCTGACCAAGCACACCTATCAAGAGCCTAGTCCTCCATTCGTAAATTGCTCCTCGGACAAGTACATCTCTAAGCCATCCTTCAATTGGACATGCCTCTAAACCGTCGCTTAGTTAGGCATACTTCTCTAAAGCCTAATTCGTCATTTATAAGTCACCCCTAAAACAGGGGCACATCTAAGTCGTTTCTCGATCGGTTGCACATCTAAGTCACCCCCTAACCGGGCACACATATCTAACCCAGTCATTCATCCGTAAGCTACTTCCTAGTCAAATGCATCCGAACACTCAATCTTCAGAAAACATGTATCCCATGTGTATTTCTCATATCCTCACATCTTTTTACTCATTGAAAAAAATTTTTGACTTGAATATCGAAATATATACCGATGAGTAAATTTCACTAATCTTCTAACATTTTATTTATTAATGGTGTTGCGTAAGATCCAGGTTTAAAATAAGAAAAACTAGATCCATTTTTACTCGACTTATTGTGAAAGATCAAGTGACTTCCTAATCTGTACAATCAATACCCAGAAATATATTAATTTTTATTAATAAAGTTCATAATTTTCAAATTACATAATATTATTAATATTAATATTAATTCTACTACTTATGTTAAGGATCGTTATTTTATTTTTAAAGGATTGAAATTTAATTATAAATATCTAAATACAAGTCCCCACATGTATACTTACCTTCACCTTTTCTCCGTAAACAATTCAATGGAAAAAATAGCAGTAGTGTTTTTTTAAAAAAAAAAAAAAAAAAATCCAACTAAGAAGATGTTATGATTATTATTTTTTTTCATATATAAAGAAACATTTCTAGAAGATAAAATCATTTTAAAGCACATTTAGAAAAATTATGATAAGACTTTATTTAAAAAAAATATACTCATTATAACTCAACGAAAGACATCAATTAAGTTTTTAAGAAGATGTCTACAGCAAATGCAATTTGCAGCAGACCTTAATCAATTTTTTCAGGAAGATGTTAAAAATATGCAGAATAAAAATTTAACAATAACGCCAGACACTATCTCTTCGGATTTCGAATTTTAATGGTTCAAACTCCAAGCAACGGACTTAGAACCAGGTAGAAGTGAATGGCTCAGCCGGACGGCGGAAGCTTAGAAAATACCACATGAAGGAGACGCAAAGCTTATTCATTTGACAAGCTTTAAAAAAAAAAAAAATCTCCCACAAAATCATACTAAGCTGCAGGGGGAGCATCTATATCGGTGGACCTACATGAGAAAATCATAGTTAGAGGAACAATTCTTTAAGAACTGAAACCTAATTTCAAATTTCCAATTTTATAAAACAGAGATTAATAAAAAGAAAACTTTGGGTAGATGTGCCTCTGATTTTATTCTGCTCCTAACTTTGAAACAACGTTCACCAGCGAGCAAGCCAGCACATACCACTGCCAAATGCTCAGACCCTGCGGTGAAACTGTTGGTTACAAAGGCTTCGTTTGTTCGCTTTAGCTTTTGATGTTCAGCTGTAATGCGAGATTCATGCTGGCAGGTGCAGCATTGGTCAGCCGACAGCAGCTCAAGAAACCTTCTAGCTGCTGCTACTAGTCTGCACCTCCAAACATGCCCATCATGTCTTTAGAAGAACCCATTTGTTTCATCAAGTTCTGTAAACCGCCCATGCCGCCAATCTGCTTCAGCATCTGCGGAGGAAGGATTTTGCTCATATGCTGCGCATTCACATTTCGGGACAAGGCACTCATTTCTCCCTTCTTGGGGATCTTCAGCCCCTTCATCTTGCTCCACATCTTAGCAAGTCGCTTATACTCCTCCAACATCTCCATTACTTCCCTAAAAGGGCGGCCAGATCCCCGAGCTATCCGCATAATTCGGGACTCATTCATAAGCTTAGGGTTAGAGCTATCCAACTCTGCAACATATGGAATCAAATCAAAATATGGGACTCAAACACAAACAAAATCGTTTGTCATCTGGGCATCTTAGTCATGCAGGATCAACTTGCCTTCGTTTGTCATCGAGTCCATCATGGTCATGTAGCGCTTAAGCTTTGCCTGGCTTTCCTTTTCTCGGCCTTTGGGCATTAACTCAGCACTAAATCCAGGCAGCATGGAGAAAACCTATGATCAACAGGACCATTAATGAACTGCAAAAGATAAATTTAGGCAAGAATAAACAAATATTTTGCCTGTGCATGTGTGAAAATAAATTTTCATATTTGTTTTTCAAATCTTCTTATAGAACCAAATGGAAACGAAGCCATGCACCCAGGGGTCTCTGGCTAATAATCAAATTCCAATTCCAATTGCCTTGAATCTTGTCTCATATTAGATTAGCACAAAATGTAACTGTCAAATATTGTCCAATTACTACAATCCATGGATAAAAATATCAGTATTAGTATCGATATACGCATTAGCCACAATAATATCAATATAAAACATATATTGCTATACATATTAATATCAAATGTATTGAAAGTTAAAAAAAAAAATCAAAGAATTATAAACTGACAGGCAAATATCGACCGATATATAGCTAAAATGGCAAAGTCTTAGATTTTGTCGTGGTACAATATCGACCGGTATACAGCCAAAATGGCAAAGTATTAGATTTTGTCATGGTATTGAAAAATACTGATATTGGGGCCCAATCAGGATATAAATCAGCCAATATTTTCATCCATGTTTCAAACACTCTTATGAAATCCGTGAAAGATACATATCCTGCAAATAATTAAGTTTTACAACAGTTCAAGTCAACCCACTGCCCAACAAAGGAGAAGGAAAGGAGGAGTGGAAACTGAGAAGGACAAAGGGAAGAAACAGCAGAAGGTACAAGGAGTAAAGGGAATGGAAAGACAATATATCATGGGAGAAAGTAAGAAGATAAGTGCAAAGATTCTCACATTTCTGCTCAATCATCCACATAAAGCACTTTGTGCTTTCACAAAATAAGAGTACAGTGTGCACATGCAACCAGAACTGAAACCAAAATTTACAAAACAAAACTTCTTCAAACTGGATACAAAACGCTTCCAAAAGGGCCAGAAGCATAGGTATTCAAGGCAAACCATCTGTGACAGTTAATTCAAGCAAAACAAAACTCTGATCTTTCCGGAGAACATTGGAAAGTGCAAAAGCAGTCATTATGCACACAGAAACTGACACGAGTAGAAGCAGAGAAAACTCACATTCCATGGTAAGCATTGGCACAACTAAGGATTCTGTAACATGGATAGGAAGTAACAAACCTGGCCAATAGGACCCATTTTCAGTATATTTTGAAATTGCTCGTACATAATTCTCAGAGTAAAAGTCCCCTCCGTAAGCTTTTGCAGAAGCTCAGGCTGCTGATCCATTGGGACAACTTCATGGATTTTGTCCATGAACCCGGACCAGTCACCCATGCCTAGTTAAAAGGGAACTCAAATATCATCATTCAACTATTCAGAAGCCAGACAGTTCCCAAATTAGAACACACAAGAATGTGCTAAAGTGTGCTTACTTTCAAAAGAATAGGAATGTACCTAAAAGCCGACTGACAAATGGTTTAACATCAAAAACTTCAAACTCATCCATGTGCTCTCCAGTTCCGATGAATATCACAGGACTTTTAGTTGCTGCCACCCTGCAATTACAGCAAACACAGTCAGAATGCACAGAGCAGAAAGCAAACTTCTAGTAGTTTCCCCTTAGTTCACTATCAATCAGAGACTACAATTATAGCAAATAGCATCAAGATGCAGATGGTTGTAGAGCGGAAAAAATTTTTTTGCCAGTCTTCCCTCAGTCCACTATCGACAAGAGACCTTATATTTCTGATTAATGTCAGTGAAACAAAAACTATCTTCAAACAAAAACACCATCCAATAGTTCAGTGGATATTAGGATTAAGGAGAACACTGAGAATTTCAAAGAGAACAATTTCATAAATCATGAAAAGTTTTACAGATGCAACAGTTTCCGTTTACAAATTCGCAGGATTGAATTTATTTGGCTATTAGGTGTCTATGTAAGTGTAAACTTATGTCTGCACTTTAGATGTTCAAGATGTCACGATGAATTGAAGTTGAAGGTTAAGGCTACAATAAAATTGGTCAGTAAGTGATATGGTTGGTGTTTAGCATGAGTGAATGACTCAAACAAATCCCACAGGTAATCAAAGGCTCATTCTGATAAAGGACATAGCTCACAAGACTCGGCTTTGATGATGCCACTAGGCATCTGATTAGGACATCATACTGGCATATTTGTGTGTACTTCAAATGGTCACAGTTTTTCCACTGAATCAATACAAGTCCCTTTTTGCATAAGGAAAACATTAAACTTCTCAAAAGCAACAATACTAGAAGTCAACTATCCCAATTGAAATTATTTTGACACCTCTAGTGTCCATTTCCAAAGGTCTAAAGGATTGTTAGGATATGGTTCCATATTTCTTATCCATCCTCAAAAGAATTTACCTTCTTTTCATACATGATTTCTCTTCTCATTAAGCTCACCCTTAAGACACCTAAAATATCCATTATTATCAGATAGGATCCCCAGCAGAAAAGCCCAACATGACAATGCTTCAGAGGATGTTTCATGATGTTAAAAAAGAAAAGGCTGTATCCTGCACTTAATTCACAAAGTGCATGCTAGCCCATTACTCTTCTATAATTGAATTGTTTCATAGCACAAACCTTGAACTTCATGCCATTGGAGACAAATTCATGCATTTACACAAGCACATATTCGACCAATTCTGACACTGCAAAGATCAAAACCTACAGTGATTCCTAGAGAACAAAGAAGACATTATCAAGTAACAAAACTTTACAGGAGAATGGTAATCTCCTTGACAAATAGAAGGGAAGAATCGAATTGTAGTCGCCCCCTCGTGATATAACTTATAAAAAGAAGAGTAAAAAAGGGGAAAACGAAGAAGAGATGAAAGATTCAAAACACAGAACACATGATGATCGCATGAAGAAGGCTTAAGTCCCACTGTGAGCAAGCTCCAATTACCACCCCTCTTTACGTTATCAAAGGAGTTTAAAAATACTATGATGGATCTGTTTCCCTGAATTTTAATATAACCAACATTCTTTTTATAGTGTTACATATATCCCCTTTGCCATTGCAGATACTCTGCAAAATAAACCTTGGTATTTTAGGCTTCATTTAGGATTTCTTAACATCATATTTTAATATTGTTTATTTTCTGAGTGGAAGTTGGATTCTAGGTTTATATACAAACTTCTATATTCAATTTCTCAGCATTGAGTAAATACATCAACATCATTGCACGATCTCCACTTTCCCTGATCTCCCTCCCCCTCTTGCCTGGACTAACTCTTCTCTTTTTTCTTTGTTTGCTTCCAATTCCCCTCCTCTCCCTTCAAAATTCCCATCCTACATCAACATCATCCATTGAAATTTTGAAGTATGTTAAAATCCTTTTTCCTTATCTCATTTCATGTTTTTCTCAGCCTACCGCTACTTTTCCCATTATTCTAACCCCAACCAAATTACTTTTCCTCACTAGTCAAAATCATATAGACTAAAGCTGAAGTGTCCCAACAAACTTAAACGTCTCTCCACATGTTCTTCTTCTATATAAGTGTGATTTCTAATTTGCTACAAGCATGTCCATTTCTTTTTTCCCAAGTTACACCACCTTTCTATCTTAATATCATCAACTACTATACCTACTCATACATTACCACTGCAGCAATTTAATGGTAGAATGCAAATTCTTGAAAATTTTCTCCATTTCTTTTCTACATACTAAATAATCAGAGGAGCGGAGATCTACCATTATTTTGTTGATAGAATGAGATAAATGCAATCAGTTAGAATACTTCATAAAGAATTCCCCAAAAAAAAAAAAAAATCCTCTCTTTATATATCTAGGAAAGCAGCAACCATAGAACTTACGCACTAAGAGCACCACCTCCCTTTGCATGACCATCCATTTTAGTTATAATCACAGCTCCGACTGCAACACTTTGTTTGAATGCTTGAGCTTGGTCAAATGCAGCTTGACCAATGCTACTATCCATAACAAATATGACAAGATCTGGTTTCTGAAAGTTAACAGAAAATGCATTAGGTCCTTCTGCACACCCTACAGCAAAAAGGAAAATTAAAGACAATTAGCAGCAAAAGTAAAAAGTGTGTGAAAAGAACTGAAGATACCGTTGCTTCTGAAACTTGTCTCATTTCTTCAAACAAAGCAGCTTCTTGCTTGTGGCGTCCACTTGTATCAATAATTATGAGATCACAATTTTCCTTCTTAAATCTTTCTACACCTTCCACCGCAATCTTGACTGGATCTGACTCCATGTAGCTATGACCCAATACAGATAAGCATTGAAGGCTCATATGACAGGAACAAAATGATAGTCCCTAATATACTAACAAATAAGCTAAAACTTCAAGTTAAGACTGACGAATGGTGGTTTCTTTAGGGTGTGATTTTCAAAGATGTTGGTAAATGGAAACTCCTTCAATTGCATATGCTGTTATCCACATCATTGTCTTACTTCACTTCAAGGTGCTCCTTTTCAGCTTCCCATCTTCATCATGGCAATTATATTTCTCGAAATCTAACTTTTGAAGAGGCCTTATTGCATGAAAAATAGAGTTACATAATGCTCACACATCAAACTTTTGTCAATTCTCTTTCAAACACAAAGATGTTTTCTAACTTCACATAGCTCAAAAATTGCTCTTTCTTTTCCTTTAAACACTGTCACTAAAAAGTTAAGGCCTTGTTCAGCAAGTGAAAATTTGAAGTTGTTTTTTGAAATTTTTTTAGAAAATAAAAAAACTTAGAAAATATGTTCAAAAATCTAACTGTTTTTCATTTAAAAAATAGAAAGCAGAGTTTTTAAATTTTTTTATTTTATGCTAAATTTTAAAAAACTAAGACAACATCAAAAAAATTATTTTTCATAATTTTTTACTAGTTAAGAATTAAGGTTTTCCACATTTTTAAAAGTCTACATGTATAATAATATTTTAAGAATATGTAACTATAAAAATATTATTTCATAAGTTTATAAAATATAAAAATATGCATTTAATAATAATAAAATTTTGATTCAATTAATAACCAAAATTTTTTAATTTTTTCAAACAATTTTTATTTGAACTATCTAACATTTTTATATGAATTATTAAATTGATATAAATTATAACTACATATTCAAAAATACAATTACATTTATTAATGTGAAAAACTAAAAATATGATTTTTTTTAATTAGCATTTAGGTCATTATCAATATTTAGCTTGCCGTTCAACTTCTTTTATGACTTAAAAAAATATTGTGCACTATTAATTTAATTAAAAAAATCAAACTATATTACAATAATTTGAAGGATGAACCTTATTAAAAACAATGTATCATTAATATCTATTTTTGATTTATTGACGATTAAAATACATAGGTGAGACCATAAAAGTTAAGTATTAGTAAACTTAGGCTCGAGTAATTAATTTTATAGTGATAAATTAAATTCTAATTTAACCTAATAATTTAATGAGTTTAGCTTAAATAAATTGAGCTCACACTTCTAACAGAGCCATAGTTACTAGTTCAATATCAAGTATGCATACATATTTATAGACATACGTCATTTTATATGATACATTATAATTGAAAATCACATTCAATATACAATTTACTATTATGTCATACATAAATTTTCAACAATTTTCGATAACTATGAATTAAATATCACAAAAATTAAGTTCAATCAGTTAGTTTATTGCATATTAAATGCATCTATCAAATAATTTAAAAACCAATAATTTTATCATATGTCAGTTAATTGAAGAACTATTAATAAAATAATACTTGTTAAAATATTTACATTTCCAAGAGAAACAAATGAACGCATTTTTCAAAAAAACTATGAAAATGGAAAAGTAAAAAATAAAAATAAAAATAAATGAAAAATGAAAAACAGAAAACTGTTTTTCTAACTAAACAGGGCCTAAGATTCTCTCAAGGGTCAGTTTGTTTTATAGATTCAAAATGAACTAACACTCAAAGTTGTCTATAGATTAGGGTGCCTACTAAACCTTTATCTCCAACCATTGCCTCTATACTACTATGGCCAGTTTGTTTTATGGATTTTAACAGAACTAATACTAAAGTTGTGAGGGTGCCTACTGTACCTTTGCCTCCAAACACTGGGGTCAGTATAGCCAAAATGGCAGGACCAAAAATCTTCAATTTGGCATTCTCAGATGATCAGTCCCTGTGAAGTATACTATCTTGGGTGTGCCTTGTCCTGCTTGAGTATTATTCCATTGGGTAGTTCATTAAACTCTAGATATTCTGTGCAAGTTTTCGATTATCTTCTTCAGGATTAAATGTGTTAACCTTCTCTTATGATAAAGCAAGCTTATAATAGTTTCTTGTAAAGGATCATTTCAACTGGATGAGGTTCCCCCTAGGGGATGCCAAGGTGAATTTTTCTATTTGGCATTATTGTCCTTGGGCATGCCTGGTATATATTAAAAATCTCATTTAATTAGTAATTTACCCTCCCTTACCTTTCAAAATAACATCATCCAGGCAATGAAGGGATAGTTGTTTCCACCATAAACAGACTTTGGACAAGATATTGGGTCCACATGAAATTACAGTTGAACAATAAAAATGCAAGAACAATAACTGGCGCGTAATTAATATGTAACCCAAGGCTATTAAAAAAATCCCTGTATCTTGACCAATTGAAATAATCAGTTCATGCTGAAGTTCTGCCATATGCCCACCAAAATTTCCAACATTAACCTCAAATCTTGAACAATTTCTGTTCTCTAAATGGACATCTCAAGGCATATGAAGTAGATGATAGAAAAGAAGTAAATAATACAAAAAATCAGAATTATGTAAGTTAAAAAATGGCTACTAATAAAAGTCATTCAAAGAAGAGTCAGGTGAGCACCTAGGCACTCAGTTAATGCGAGATGAAGCTTAATCATCTTCCCATGTCCAGGCAAGTTGACTTCAAGGAAGCATTGCCCAGGAAAGCACATGAGTTGAGGTAGCAAGGCGCTGAGACAATTACCTGATAATTGGGTCAATTTGTTCAGCCCGATTTTCTTCTTTGCTGCATAGGAGCCCTAATTTATGATATTACTACTTAGTCCTTTGTTATAAAGCAATTGTGACAATAGGTTGAAGGGTAATTTTGGTAAAATCATGGAAACTACTTTTCCATTGTCACAAAGACTTCAGATTCATTACTTTTGAATAAGAGGGAAATAAAAAAGAGTAAGCATGATGTGTGATGGTGATGAGGATGATATGGTAGAAATTGATGATGACAAGAATCTAAAGCATCTTAGGATTACGTCTATGTGAGAGAAGAACTAGAATAGATTAAGCCATATCCTTTTTTTGTTTAATGCATTTCGCTTTGGAAGCTTAATGACATTCTTAAGAACAAATTTCATTAGCCTTAATTATCGGAGAGTATACACAGACATACTAGAATTTTTGTTGATCACAATATATAAATATATTTATTATTGTTTTCAGTTGTTCGAATATTTCCTTATACAATATCTATATAATTTTAATTAGCACCTAATTGTCTTAGGCAAGTGATAAAGAGGAGTCTAGAAGCCTTAGATCACCTTGCATTTTTATTAACACGGACTAATACATCAACGACCAGAAAATGTAGGTCAGCAAACTGAAATTATTCACTCTATGGAAAATGACAGCAAATGTTGCTTTAAAAAGGCATTAGTATATAGAGTTCCTGTCATTTTTTGGTAACAAAAAACCTTTCCACTTGTAAGAAGGCAGCAGCCCTCCCCGATAAATGTGCACCCAAAGAAAATTTTAACATTAGACTTGCTAAATCCAACGTCATTATGCCTCTGCTTTGCATGAATTTTTTAACTTCATCAACTTTGAAGGCTACCACATATGCAATATCGTACCTGTTCCCCTTCCGTGGCAAAGGTATCATATTTAATGAGGGATTATCATTGAGAAGAGAATTTGGCAAACAGTACACTCGTGGGCACCTTGACTTAGATTTAGAACACACATCTTATAATGTGAACGAACATGACCCTTGGACCTTAAAATGCATGCAAGAGGAAAGAACAAGCTGTGAAAATGAATTGTACCTTCCATAAAATGGAATCTTAGCTTTAGTGGCATTCTGCTTCAGCTGATCAAAAGCACCAGCTCTGAATGTATCAGCACAAACCAGAGCTGGTTTCCAACCTTTTTTCTGGTGATAATATGCATACTTTGTGCAAGTCGTGGTTTTCCCAGACCCTGGAAACATTTAGAATAGCTCTGAATGAATAAGATTTTTTCAATTACATCTGTTGTTTGGGGGAGAAGACCAGAAGGACAAAAAAATATACTTGAGACCAGCTATATTGAGGTTTTCCAAAATCAGGTTCTTTATTCAAAACAGTACATGACTTCAACATGCTCAAACAAACAAGTGGACCAATCTTTAAAGCTCTACGTACCTTGCAGACCAACAAACATGACTATACTTGTTTTCCCTTTCTTGGGTGTGAAAGATGGCTTCCCAGCATCCAACATTTTGCAGAGCTCATTAAACACAGCCTACAAGCAAAGTAAATGATCTTATTTTCCAGGATATGATTGGCTTTGGTTTACTAATAGCACCAAAATATGAAATAAGTAAGAATAAAAAGTTCTTGCCATTTTATTACCCCCCTTGTCTGCCCCTGAGGGAGTTACAACAATTTCTGAGTTTCATTCCAATCGTGACCATTAGAAGGAATGTAGCATAATATTAGAACCATTTCATTTAGAATTTTGCTCACCAATTCCAATTATGATTTTGCATTCTCATCAACCATATAAAATACTGCCTAACAATGGTTACTCCAATAGCAAAATTTTCCAGTGTTGGAACACTGCATAACAACTGCAAATAGCACTCGTGAGGTCCTTCTAACATGAATTTGCCCATTAAAATATATATATTTGGCAGATCAGCAAAAGAGAGTTTCTTTCAAAAAAAAGGTAGCTGAGAATGGAAAATACTATAAGAAGGCATCCTGCAGTCTAGATAGATAACGTCTAGGGGAGAATAAACAAGTTTATGCTACCACAGATGTACAGTGCCATTATGAAACATTCATTATACTATCGAAGAGGCATCTAAGCTCTAGCAAACACTCTTTGCTTCCATTCCCACAAAAGGATCCACATATAGCAAGTGGGATGCAGGATATTTGATGTCCCCAGCCTTTCTTGAGAAAAAAAAACTCACCAAGCTAGGAACTCCTCTAGCAAGGATTTGTTATCAGCCAGCATAAACCAAAGAAACTAAAATTGATCAGCCCAAAACTTCTAGCTGCATAATAACGAAAAGGATGCTGATTAATGGATTCATTAGCTAATTTGCATAAATAGCATCCATTCATCACAAATCTTAACTCTCTTTGGAGGTTACAAATCGTCTAGAAACATTTCCAAGAAGCTTCCCATGCAAAAATAGTACAATCAAGGTAGCTTTAAATCTACAAATTGCCTTCCACCAGGAACATCTAACTCCTCCCAAACAGCTACCATGGGGAGCTTCATACCAAGATTGATCAAGAAGAAACTCTTTTGGGAAATTCTGTCAAACTTTATCAACAAATACCCCAACCAGAATGGAAAAAGGAAAGAGTAATTTCCTTCCATCAAAACTCTCCTCTTAAATAGCCTCCAAGGAGAGATTCAGATAGATTTAATCAAACCACTGCCAATTTTAGAAAATTCTCTGTCTAGTGTTGATCATTATCCCCCAAAACCCCAGAAAGTATTTCAGGCAAACATGTGATTTCAAGAAGCTCAACAGGGATTTAGTACACAAAGCTTCTCAAATTGCAGGATCTAAGGAGAATCAAACGTATGCAACCTCTCCAGTGCAATACAAGGAAGCTGCTTCCATACCCATCACCTCTAAGTCACAATGTCTGTCACACCAAACACCCTATTCTAAGAAGATAAACCATTTCAAACATGAGGTACTACTGCTTAACATCCTTAGAGGAGGCCATTGTAGAAAATAATTACTTGACTATGAAAATCAACCATTTTACCAGAAAATAATACAAAAATGAAATACACAACCCCCTAAAACATACAAGAAACCTAACAAAGAAATGAAATGAGCAAACAAAAAATAAAAATCAAAATGCAATAATAATTTATATCAAACCACAATGCACACAAGCCTAGACAGATGAAAGTGCCAACCAAAACAACTACCCAAAAATCAGGTTTCCTTTGAATTATTATTGTATCATTCAACTGACACCACTTTTGCTCTTTGTTATCTAAAGCTGGGTAGCATATTTACCTCCATTCTATCAAAGCCCTATGACAATGATACACAAAAGCTCCATCCAAAAAGAAGCCAACACCTCAGTGTACAATGAGAGGATCAAACAATTCCCAATAGAATAATTTGTGCAATAAGCCCGTAACACTTTTAAGGGTTTAAATAGCGGGATGTTTGGTGCAACAACTTTCTTTGTCATTAAGTTATCTTGATAGCATCGTATTAGCCAGAACCTCTCCAAGTATATGAAGAAATTCCCGATCACCCACTCAATTAAAAGAAGAGCTTTAGTCATCATGTTTGCCTCACGACTCTGTTCTTACTACGCAGTAAGCTCAAGAACATTCTTAATAATTTCCACAAAAAGTTCCTCCCTTCCCCCCTTATTGCACTGTTTCCATAACTCTGAACAGAAGCCCTCAATCATGTCTCCTTAAAAGGTTCTACTACAAGTTTCATATGCCAATCTTCATGCATTCCTCAGCCTCTTAGCATCTCTTCATCTATTTAAGCTTTTTTCCCAAAGTTGTGCCTCTAGTGAGTGTTGTTCGGCCTTAACTCATAGATTCTATGTATGTTTAGCTGATTCCAGTGATTGCATCAGGTGTTCATTAACTAAATTCTTATTTACCCCTAGTTCCAGTTTTGGTCCTCTCGTTTTGAAGACCTCAATATATTCATCAATTAATGCAAAGGACAATCCATGAGCCACTCTGTAGATCGCTAAAAACCACTTTTCATGGTAGATATTATGAGAAATTTTGGAAGAGAAGAAATGGGAAGCCCATGAACAAATGGGAGGAAGCCCGAACAACTGCAATGTCCTTAAAAAACTTCTGGTATAGCTCAGCAGGTTTGCATAAAATAATGAAACCTTACACAACTTAATAGACCAAGCTCCCACCATGGTTACATGAAAAGGGACACTTAATAGATCCTGATGTACTTTGTTAAATAAATTTAGTTAAGAATGCATCCTTTTCCCTTTAACCCTTGCACCATGGATGAAAATATTAGTATCAGTCAAAAAGTAATATTGGCATCGAACATACTAGATAATACGTATCGATATCGGATATATTAGGAAAAAGTATTTTGAGAATCGTTAGCTGACAAACAAAAATTAGATATATTAGTCGATATTTTAAATATCGGCTAATATATCGCAACATATCACTGATACGACAACATATCACAATTTTTCCACAATATTGGAAGGCCAGATACTAATATATATTGACTGATTTTTTTCATCCATGCCTTGCACCAATTTATCAAATTCTTTTTCTTTCATTTATTTATTTATTTATTTTATTTTTTTTTGCAGTCATACTCTGATGCAATGTAACATCAGTTTGCTGTTGCGAAAAAATATATTCTACATTGATCTTACAAGGAAGAATTAGGTTAACAGACAGATTCCATAGCAAAATAATGTTCTACCCTTCAAGGTGCATATTACACGATTGCAAATAGGCTTTTTCGTTGTTTAACTCATGACCTACTGGTCAATTTTCTACTGTCATAACCATAAGCATAATTGACAGAATCAACATCACATCATGTCAGCCTCACTCCATCAATAAAAGTTTTGGTTTTCAGACCATAAAGTCAATTGGGAGCACATCATTTCTCTTTCTATGTCTACTTTTTCTCTAGGTTTTCTTTTGATCCTGGCCACCAAATCTTCAAGTCTTCAATTGCATCAACTTATCCATCCTAGTTGCTAATCAAACAAGGGCCGAAAAAAAAAAAAGTTGTCATCTTATAACACATCTATTTCCTTCAATGCACATTTTTTCTGCATATCATACACTTGCTGAAATGTCCAGTATCACATTTTTTTTCTCCCTATATCTACTATATCCCACGTATTCACCCCATAAATTTCTTAACAACACAAGCTCAACAATCAATGAAACATCATTTGTCTTGTAGACATTCTATGAATCTTTAAACCTTTAAACAGAAAATATATGCAAATTGAACAATCCATGCACTTTACTTTCACAAGCAAAATGTTATCATCCAAGACTCATAACCTTCTTTTTCTAGTGAATGGAAAAGGTCCATATGATCTTAGCAGTCACTGGCAGAACACAAACCCGACCAAATATAGCTGAGCCTTTTCAAGCTGTATTAGTAGTTTTCATTTAGCTTCATTTTAATTGTCTCCTTGGCTAACTCAAAATATGCATGATAATGATTTCTTTTATGGCAAGTTTTGGTCTTCCTCTGCTTCTCTACCCCACTTATAATGAACATCTCCCATCCCCTCACATTACATGGGCACTAGATGGATTTCAAGTCATCTAACCAAACTGCCTCAAAAGTATTAGAATTCAAATCAAGTCATATAAATTTTTACACAATTTTTTTCTAACATCCTTGAATTTTTCCAAGGATTTAGTAGTCTAAAATTTAACATTGCACAAAAATTAATTACCCCATAAAAACCTAATTTCTCCGATGAGGAAAAGTTGTTGTTCAGTGCTCCACCCCTCCAGGATGTCATTGTGTGACAAGGTGCTATCCATAACCTAAGTGAACTAACTTGTGATGGGAGTTGGGCCTTAGGGTAGCTCATGAGGTCAACCTAGAGTGTCCACAATCCGGGTACTGAGTGGGCATTATTCCATGAAAGTCGAAAGACTCAATAGTAGATAGTGGTTAGGATGGAGATTTAGACCATGGGTCGCATTCAAGATAGGATACTGTATGTCATACTTAAGAAGATGACCTACCCTGGCAAGAGGCAAGCTAAGAGCCTCAACCCAAGTGGACATTGTGAGCATGGAATGAGGTAAAACTATCCCACATGAGATTAAAGTCATGGTTGCCAAGTATGTTACCTGTCGAGACATGAAGGTTGGTGCATGCTATCATGCTCGGATGACACAAATGGGTCACTAACTGAGTTGCTTTAACGAGTGTCAGAACCACTAGTGGATACAAGGCTTGAGTGTCTGAGTAACAAGAACAGTATGTCAATGACAAAAGTGGCATACGCTGGTGGACTAGTGAGTTCTCAATCATGGATTGGAGCGAAGTGCTCCATGCGTCAAGGTGCTATCTAATTCTATGCGAGCATGTGTCAAGTGAGACATGAAAACCTATTGATACGGTGAGTGCCAACTTGACTGTGAGTTGGATGTTGGATAGCAATCCGTACGTTATTAGTTGCTTGACTAAGATGTGAGAGCCTTGAAATTAAGGTGGACAATACAAGACTCATTGATAGTGGTTTGACTTGCCAGTCACATGAAACTAAATATCATAGATGAAACTATTGAAGACTTTAAGGTGAGAAAGGTAGCCATAACATGGAAATGTCTTGACGCTGCATGGAATAATTTCTGCAGCATAAAAGCGAGTGACAAGGCGTTTTTTTCCTATTAGTGTCAGCCCAAGTCCTAGAATAGTCAAAATACAATCTTTGCGCAAGTAATTGAAAACAAAAATGTCTGTTTATGTTCATAATCTTTCATGGAAGGTAAGCTTCTATGATGGTAAGAATTGGCACAAGAAGTCACTGACTTGAATAATTAAAAGCCTCCTTAGGACAAACAGCACACATCTAAATCCACAGACCCCGTGTTAGGAGCCTTGTGCACTAAGCCACAAATTTTACTCTCCCATGCAAGGATTTAATTATCAAAATATCTCTATATGCATCACTAACCATCCCCGTATATCACTAAATTCTGCCACATTTTACTAATTAGTCCCAAAGATTTCGCTATTGAACACATTTGAGAAATTCTACGTGGTATTCCCCATAAATATCGTTTTCCCACTTAAAATATGGAATATTGCAAGATATTTCATAGGCCATTGAAAAATATAAAATCCATTTCCCAAACAATATTTGAAGAGATACAATAAGCTAGACCAACACAAACAGAGAAAATTAAAATAAATTCGAACTTGTCACCAACTAATATACTCCACAAAGAGAAATCAATCACACACCTGTTGAATAATTTTACGCTTGTTGTGACCAGCGGCGAGATCGTCGAGATTGACGATCTTCTTGATGTTCTTCTGCATCTCGCTAACAAGCCTAATATTAACATCTGCCTGAAGAAGTGCGCGAACGATCTCATTAAGACAACTATTGAGGACAGCCTCGTCGATGATTGTGGCATTGCTCATCTGCTGGAGGGCACGCGATATGCTCCCCCCTAACTGTGCCAACACCATCTTTGCAAACCCGTCGCCAACTTCTAGGGTTTCGACTTTTATGGATTTTCGGTCGAATTCGAGGTAATCGCCTGACAATTGAGGGTAAGATCAGCAAACTATGGATGGATTCAGGAGATCACGCGTATAAAAAACCGAGGTCTGATCGCCGTCGTCTAATGTCGCCGTCCGTGCCTCCGTCGGAACTGTGTCGGAGAGAGCGAGAGAGCCACGCGAGGTTGATTTATGGAAAGTGTACATATACGTATATACTGTCACGTCATCGTTATATTATTTCACAAACTAAAATTATATTCATTTAATTTAATAACAACATTTTAAAAAAATTTTGGCCACAACATTTAAAAAAATAAATTTTAGAGGCAATTAAAAAGACTATAAACCGATTGAGTTAAAAAAGAAGTAGGTGATACGATTTTCATAATAAAATTAAATAAACAATAAAACTTCGACAAACAACAAAAATAAAAATTCCAACCGAAAAACAACGGCAAAAACACTCCACCCTCCGACTCGAGGGCCTCCAAGTACCACCAATCCTCCATCTCATTGTTGAATTTTATTTTAAAGATAGATATTTTAAAATAAAAAATAAATTGAGATAGTTAATTTTTTTAATTTTTTTAAATAATATTAATATTACGTTTCAGATTTTGGGGTCCGGTGTAACACAAATGTTTGAGGGTGTAGGGATGTAGAAAGGGAGAGAAAAAATCAAATTTTATGTGGAAAACCTCCCCTTGAATGAGGAGAAAAAATTACGTTTGCAGGCGCTGAAAATCTTATTTTATGGGTAAAAGTGTCACAAATACAAGTTTTATGGGAGTGTCCTCCATTTTTCTTCATAGTCCCTCTCTGTCGAAAGCCTTCTCTTTTGGAGGCTTTGAGCCTTCTTTTCCTTTTTTCTGGAAAGAAAAAAAGGAAGGGTCCTTTGTTTGGAGCATTTACTAAGTATTTATAGGAAAAAAATTATGCCGTTGGGGGAAAGATACGCGTGGCGTGCTAGGAGAGGACGTATGGTTGGGAGGCGTATCGCTGACGTGTCGGGCGCTGCCAGATACGGCGCTGCCCTGCCAGATATGGCGTGTCGGGAGTGTTTGGATTTTTTCGTGATGGCGCGTCTTTGGTAATAGTGAAGTTCTTAGTTAGTGGCTGTGGTGTGTATGAGATACTCCTTGTCCTTAAGTAGCGTGCTCTGTCCCTTTGTGAGTTCGCGGATTCGTTTGAAAGAGGCTGCTCTTTGACGTTAAATGCCTTCTTAGTGATTTGAAGGATCTTTGGTTCCTTGTGAACGGTCCTCGGGTCTTTTCTGACTTCTCGGGCTAATCTGTGACCTGAATGAACGTCTGAGGTTATCGGGCTTCTTAGTCACTGTGAGCCAACTGAATTGACATTTGTGTGGGGACGTCACGGCTATCCTCGTTTGTTAAAAGGTCCTCTGATCCTTTTCCCAATCCTCGTATTTGTGGGGCTGGGGTTCTCGGACGTTTCTCGGGTTTCTTTGATGACATCAACTCCTCGTAGTGTCCTCGAGCCCGTTTTGGTTAAGTAGACCTCTCGGACTTTTGTCGTCATTTGGGGCTTCTAGGACATTAGCCCACGCTCTCGGGCTCGTTAGGCTAATTGGGCTTTTGGGCCTCTTAGGCCATCCCGTCCTCGTGATCCGTGGTCATCACTTTAGGCCGTGTTTTATAGGCCCTAATATTGAGGCCAATAATTAATATTAATTACATATGATGAATAAATATAAAAATTTTAAAAATGTAACTATTTAAAAAATAAAATAAAAAATCATTATTTGGATACAACGTCCCAGCGCCTCATTATCCTTTCCTCCCCATCCATCAACTTTCCCCAACTCCGACGGGACATTTTTATAATATTTATAAAAATTCAGTGCTTGTGAGGCATCCTCCCACCGTTAGATTCAAATCCAGCGGTGGGCATTTTAAAACAAAAAAAATTAAAAATATTTATTTTTTTTAATAATATCATATTCAATATTAAATTTAAATTTAAAAAAATTTTAAAAAATATATATAACTGTTTAGAAAATAATCCTTCTGGTTTAATCATCATCATTTAGATTTCTCTTTTAAATGATGAAGTGACGCAAGCACTGCAACGTAACTTCCCTTTCTCCATTGTTCAGTCACCGGCGAGGAGCGTGAGGCCACATCTAAATTCACTATTGGCCGGCGAGGTTTTCTTCGGTGCCCACTCACAAATGCCGATCACCTCCTTATCACTCTCTCTCTATCCCTCACGAATCACTCTCTCCAAATAGATCCCTCGTCAGCATCAACTCGCAAGCAAATGACCAGGCAAATAGACTATAAATTCCAAGGGCGATGCGTTCACGTATAATATTCCCTGCTTGCATCGAGTGCAAATGATACTGCCTTCAAACACCAATAATGTTATTTTGGCTTTAGCTGGCAAGCACTTCTGATGTAACAGACCTGCATTATTTTCCCTTTGTTTTACTCGAATTTGATTGCCGAGACATTTCAGACATAATTGAGAAGGAGATGCAACGATCATGACCTCTTGTGTAGCAGGGCTTGATTGTGCTGTCCTCGTCCCCTTGCTGAAACTGTGGATCGACGAGACTGTTGTAAGGAAACGATAAAAGAGGAAATAGATTTCTAAATTTATAACATTTTGCTCATAAGCAGTGATTCAACCTATAAAATCAAAATTCAACGGTAATTTCTTCAGCACATGCTTCACAGAGTGATCCCGTGAAAACCATCTCCACAGATTTATCCTCGTATTTATCTTTACAGAAATTTACTCAAAACGGTTTTTTTCAGGGGGGCATCCAGCTCTTCATCACCCCTTTCAAACTTGTCATGGCCAGAAGTATTAAGGGCATAACGAAGGACAGAATTGATTTGCTGCCTTAGCCTGGCATTGTCAATGAAGATATCCGTGAGCATCTTCCTTAGCTCATCGTCTGTAGTGATACCTCTGTCAATGCCGTGACCCGTGTCTGCTCTGACAAAAGAGTTCTCAACGTCTTGAGCAAGAAGCTGTGCCTGTACAAATTTAGTGCCCATGAACACAGGTCAGGAGATGAGGGGAATATTTTGCATTCCGATAACAGAAATGGATCTATTGTTTCACTTCACGAGTTGCAAGAGCAAGCACGAATTTTACATATATTATTTTCCATCACAACGCTATATTAAAGCTAATTAATTGATTCTGGAAAGTCACACCAGGAAACAAAGTAATTTTTTCAGTCTCTCTTTTCCAAGCCTTTCAGCAATAACTCATCATTGCCTCTCAATACTATGCATCCACCCATCTTTCTGTTTTTCTCTCTTTTAATTACTCAAGAGAGTAAAATTGTTTTGGAAGCATCAGTTGTCAGTGTACCTCTCTCTCCATTGAAAATGTAAATTCCTTAAGTTTCAACCATGCCAAGAAAATAGACAACATGAAATGAGTGTGAAAGAAACATAGCTTTTAGTTTTTCATTCCAGTGTATGGTGAGGGAATTAAAAAAAAAAAAAAAAACTGTTAGAACTAAAAAGTGTCCCATGAAAACACAGATGGCCATTGTTCTTTCAAAGGCAAAATCGCGTCGCCCTAAGTGTCGCTGAGGGATATTTCACAATTTTTAATCATAACATATGGTTCAGTGTAATGAAGTCACATCCACCAAATTTTGAATCAGTTAGGGGCCATAGAATTTTAGGGACTACGCAGACATGCCCCCTATATCTTTGGTGAGATAACACCGACTTTACACCATCATCAATACTAACATGCTTTAAAATAAGTTTTCTTAGTCATGCATCTATGAGTATTTGTAGATGAGTCGTCATACAATGGTAGGGTTATTACTATGGTGGCCTCAAGTTTATGGCGTAGAAACAACAATGTTGTATAAGTATAAAATAAAACCATATAAAAAACCTAAAGTGATCAGACTCATCCCTAAACCTTGTGTATAGCACGAGTTTTGTGCACCAAGCTGCCCTTACACTTATTTCAATGAAGTAGGTGCAATATCATTATCCAATTTAGCAGAAAAAATCTACAAGATCTACGCAAGCTATGTACACAAAAATATGCAGCAGGAAGTTCTCTATAAATGAGCAATACAAGGAAACATTAAGATATATCAAGTTTTGAGCATGAGATCAATAGCATCTGATCAAATCAATATAGCAAAATTACCTCTGCGAGAAGGAGACCAATTCGATTCTCAGATGTTGTCAGTAAATCTATAACATCAGATGACGAAGAAGTATCCATAATCAATTTATCTTCCTCTTCAACAAGGAAATTGACGCTGCATTCTTGAAGCCGATTGCAAAGGATTACACATTCATGCAGCAACTTTGAATTAGTGGCACTTGAAAGCTCCCTTCTCTGCTTTTCTTTTTCCAGAGCCCTCTGAAAGCACAAATGATAACCAAACAAATTATTGAATACTAGTGGTGAATGTTATCTCAAAAAAGAATATGCAAATGGATAACAATCCTTAGAAGCATGGAATGAAATATCCCCAATACCAATATTTAGCGAAATCGTGATATATCAATCGATATTTAATACACCCGCTATTTTCTATTATGTCGGCCGATATTTGTCCTCAGTTTCAATTCTCCAAAAACTGTTGCATCCAATGTCAATACGTGTATCCCAATATGGCCGGTACCAATACAGCCACGACTATTACAGATATATTACTAATATTTTCATGCATGCTTAAAAGAATAGCCAAGAATTGATGTCATCTTGCAAGTATAGCACATAAGCAAGAATCATAACATCAGGAAGCAGGAAGGTTCTATATTGCAAAAGGACATGATGCAAAATTCCCTTTATGAACATGGGATTATTGGACCATGATCTTGCTATTCTTAATTTAAACCACTACTCCCAAAATGAAAAAAAGAAAATTAGTACATATTTCTGTGAGATGATGTACCTCTGCTTCCAATTTTTCTTTCATTAATCGGCCAAGCTCCTGCTTCATTTCTGATTGTGACCTTCGAAGAGATTTAACCTCTTTGATAAGAACCCTCACATCTGCTTTTGATGTCAGCTCCGATTGTTCGTGACTTTTCTGTAATTTCTCAAGTTGTTCTCTAGCGGCATCCAATGCCTGCAGCAGCATTTCATTCTCTTCAATCACGGATAATTTGGCTGTCTCTATCCGTACCTTTTCATCCTAGAAAGTCACATAGTTTGCCATTAATTGTGTGGAAATTCAATGCATTAGGAAAAAAAAAAGAATATAACAGCAGTACTTATCAATTCAAATATTTTGAACCTGTTCAGCCTTTAACCTTAATTCCATCTCCAGGCATGTTTTGCGAAGTTCCTCCATATCCCACTGCATTTGAGTAAATCTCTCTCTTTCAGTTGAGACTGCTTGTTGCAGGTTTTCTGTTCTGTTCTCCCTAGCAGTTTCAAGCTCTACTTCCAGATCCTTGACCTGTGAAGAACGTCTCACAACTTTGTCATATAATTAAGCACATGTGACATTGCTGGAAGGCTCTTTTGATATCTTTAATTTCAGTTAATGTTATCAAGGTAATATTTTCTGATCCTCATTATGCATCAGATGGCCATCCAAAGCGGATGAGTCACACGAAAATTACCAGATAAACCATAAGAAACTAAAAAGAAAATTCATTATTGAGAACACCTAAATGGATCCCCATTAATTCATTGCATTGGAAAATGTAAAATAATGAATGGAATAAAAATCATGGTTAGTAAAATCTAAGTAATCATATTGCAATATGATGTCTCAGCCACCCAACCCTGATACATGCCTAGGAAAATAAACATCACACCAAGAGTATTGAGCACATTACCAATTTTTTCCACATTAAGAACAAATAACTCACCAGTGTTACATTAAAAAAAAAAAAAAACCAGTTTTTTCAGCAAATAGAGATAGCCATAGCTAGAATTTGGTGCATGACTATCATCTATGATAACTTGAGACTAAAAGCCACATAATAAAGGAAAACTAGCACATATAATGTTTTTGACTACATTTTGAAACTCTTGTAGGTATTAATCAAATAAATGGGTGACTTGGCATAATGATAGGTTGTCACTGTGTGACCTAGCGATCACAGTTTTGATTTATGGTAACGGCCTCATACATCATGTAAGGTAAAACCATCCATAATAGACTCAAAAACAGTCCAATCCTTCCTTGCACCATGAACATAATGGGAGCTTTGTAAACCAGGTTGGCTGTCTTTGTAGGTACTAAGTCATATCGGTCCACTTCAGCAACCATCGTGAAGAAAAACAGGAGGCAACACTTTCTAACTTTGAGAACCAATAACTGCCAGTGCCTTGATTTGCCTTGATGTATAATACTTTGCAACTCACAAACTACAAATCATACAATTGGTAACCTCAACAAATTGCAAGGAACAAGTTAAAGCATACCTTTGTCATAAGGTATTGACGAGCAGCAATTTCTTGATTCAATCTTGCCACAAGATCCTCCATGTCTGTTTTTGCTGTTGCTAGCCTTCGCTGCAGGGTGACAAGGACCCTACTGAATTTATGGCGCAGCTCTGAAGGAAGAGTCACTATCAAACGGCTAGGCGACTGTATTCTTGAGTTCACATCCACAGTCTTCCAAGCTTCAATACTTTCATTGAAGTCAAAGATATCAGCAAATATATAGTCTGCCCCACGATTTACAATTTCACTAGTTTGTGCAGAACTTTCATTATTTTCAACACTTTCCGTTGACAACCTCCTGACATGAGCAGTTGCCTTGCAATTCGCTTCTTCAGATAAATTACCCCGTCCATCCGCACCATAAGAGGAAGCTCTGGAAGTTTCCGGAAAATACTTATCCTTCTTTGCCTTTCTTGCAAACATTTTATCCCTAGAAAACCTCTGAATGGAACCTATAAAGTCTCCCATAGGAAGACTATTGCTCCTGTTAAGGGTTTCTTCTGCTGCTCCAGTCAAGTCAATTTCGGGTGCTGAGTTTTCCCAGCTAAGCTCAGAAATGCTGTATCCTCCATGCCTAGGTGTCCCAATCTCAGATTTCTCATAAACACTGTCATCACCATAATCTGATGCAACTGATGAAGTACCAGCGACCACAGACATGTCTAAGCTGGGATGGACCTGAAGAGATGAAGCCATGCCACTTGCAGAAGAATCACTGAAAGCTGAGAAAGAAACTAAATAAAATCACTAACAAACCTTGAGATTTACAACTTAAATTCGTTTTTTCCATTTAATATTTCTTCAGATAAGTGTTATCCATAACATCATTACAAGTTTTTTATGACAAATTAAAGGATTTCAAAATCTCAGATGCATAAGCAAGAGACCTACAAGACCTGGCTGCAGCTTCTAACTCAAAAAAATTGCCACAGGAACACTCCTTGAAATATCGATGTCTGATAATAACTTCTCCATCCAATCCTCTAACAAGCATCTTCGCTGCATAATATAAACAATTGTAATACCATTTCTGCATATTTTCAATGATGCAACTAAGAAATGTTGCAAATTTCCTAAACAAACCCGAATCAAAGATGACAGAAAAGCATTAATTAGAAACAATCAAATAGAATATTTGATCTCCAGAATGCAGATTAGCAAGGTCCAAGAATGAAGCTGATGCGGACATCCAAGACAAATATTCACTTTTATTTGCCTTTCAAATATGAAAATTCACTTTTATTTGCCTTCCAAATTAGTTGTCATTTTATTTTTATTTATTTGATTTTCTTTTTCACTTTTTCAATTATTTGATTATGATTTTGTTTCCAATTTTCTTTCACATCGGATTCTCTATATAAGAATCCCTAGGGCTATTGTTTGGAGGACAATTGATTGATTAATGAATGAATATTTGAGAAATTGATTGCAAATAAGCAATTGTGCTTTCCTTCCCCCCCTCTCTCCCTTGGTTGTTTCTCCTTCTTATCTCTACCCCTATATTCTTTGTTCTTGTCTCTACCCCTCTATTACTCTTCCCTCTACTTTTTCCCTCCTCCATACATCAGAAGCACAAGCATTTGGCTAACTTTATTTGTCAATCAATCGGATAAAACACAACTTGTTTTCTGTCCCATCAGTTTGGAGATCAGAATGTTTGGATGAAGTCAGTTATTAATTGGTTGAATATTTCTTTCTGAGTACTATTTGATTCCTCTCAATATCCCCCTCTTCCTTTGTTTCTTGCCTGTTCCTTTCTCAACCCCTGAAAATCCACACTTTCTCAAACCCAGAAAACATAGAGAATGTTAGGGTTTCTCTTTAGGACCAGTACTTTCATGCATACCTCTTCCGGTTGATCCACACCAGATACTGCTTTTGGGCAACCTTCTTAACAACTAGGAGATCCATTGGAGTAACACAAGACTAGTTGAAGTAATGAGCCTTCCAATATAATATTGGGAGGCTCATTACTTACAATGGAATTAGTTTGTCAACCCCCCAATCGTACTATAAGAATCTGTACTAAATATCCTCCCTCGGGGGGTAATTGTACACACTCCCATAGCAATAACAAATCTTTATGATTTGACATTGAGTATCAAGGAAATATTAATTTGAATCACTTCCTTTTCTTTAACTCTTTCTTAATTCTGCATATACTTAAACCATTAAAAGAGCACCTAATAACTTTAGGGTGTACAAAGTATATGAAATATGGGGGAAAAAAAATACCATTTAGATAATATTTTCAAAGGAGTTACAAATGGATCTAGAGTTCACCAATCATTGATAGTTCTAGAACCACTAAATGCTAGATACAATAGTACCTAGAATAACTACTAGAAAGTTCTTATCTGTTTGTCTCCCTTCTTCCTAAATTTCTCCTCTTACTTTGTGATGTCCCCCATCTCCTTCTCAAAGGATGATACAAAATGAATTCAAATTATCAATTGATTAAATTAGTGCACTTGTAAGGGGATGTGAGAGGATGAAAGAAACCCATTGAAAGGGAGAGAGGCAAGACAAAAAAAGGTTTGGAGAACTGTGAAGCCATTATTCTTCTTCAATATGATTCATTTGGGTGAATGTGCTCCATGTACCTGGTTGATGTTAAGCATGGGACACTGAGTTGTCATTAATAATCCATGGAAGATTACAACACATTGATGGCTATCATGGGAAATAGAGGAGTATTGATGATAGTTTTTGATGACTATGGTTAATGCCTCACTTACAACACCTAAGAACTTCACATAAACAATAACTCATTTGATTGCACTTGTATCTACATATAAAGGAGTGTGCAAGATAGTTAATTGCCAAAAAATACAAACTGTCAGCGTAGTTAGCCATGTAGATACTCTGAAAATTCCAGATTTCGGGCAGTTCAGGTATTCATAAAACAATTGGGAGTTTTTTGTGAGGAGAGTGCAACCAGATTATTTCCATCACTTGTAACTCGTTGAATTATAACGAAACCACTTCATCTTGTGCTACTGGACTTAACTCTCATCCAGAGAGTGAACAAATTTTCATATTCATGTATGTGTGCTTGAATTCTTATTTTAGGTCTGCTGAAACTCACAACAAGAACATCAAGTTTGATCTTTGACATTAGGAGCTAGTGGAGGAAACAGCTTAAATGGCCCCACCTAGTGGAAAAAGTAACCTACTTTAATTAATAGAAACTTCCAATGTGCAATGAACATATGTGAAGCCAGATAGACACCTTTTGTGGCTAAAGAGAACTAAAATTTCCTTCGCGACACTTGGTTTAGCAAAAAATGAAATCAGCAAAGTCAAGAATGAATGTAGGTGCTTGTTGGAAAGGCAGAGGAACATGCGCTTTAGGAACACATAAACTAGCATGTCCACCTGCCCTTGCTTGCATAGTAGCAATTCTTTGTGTCTTTATTTAAAAAGTTCGCATATCATAAATGGCTTATAGCAAGGGAAAAGTACCATCTCACTAGCAAGGACATTGGTAAAAGCACATATCACATTCATAAAGCAAAATATTCTTACACACTTCAAGAACCAATTAAAGAGAAGAATGATTATCACCTCTTCCAAAAACGTCCTACTCTTAATTCTCAAAAGCCTTCTTGGAGGAGCAGAGGGCAGATTTTTTTGGGGAAATAACTTCTTGAGCTGCAAAGAAAGGAAGAAAACACCATATGAATCAGATATATACAGCCTGATATAATTGCAATAACTCACAAACAACCCCCCTACAGGTAGGCCAACACCATAACTAGACCTATTGCAATAATGGAGAACAAATAGCAAATATGGAAGAGTCCTGATTCCATCAAATTGAAAAAATAAATGGAAAACTCACTTCAGCAAAAAGCTTTAAAAAATCGCTAAATCTGCGTAATATTCCTCTGATAGCTGTGATTGCTTCCGGCGACTGTATACCAACTTGAACTCTGTAAAACTGTGACTTATGAATGTTAGAATAGAAATTATCAAAGAAAGAACACATTATTCGGAAAGCTGGAAACATTGTACAGACTATAACAGAATGGTAACAATCATTTCCTTGTGAACGATAGTTTTCCTAAGCCAACTAAAGTAATGTAACAGCTACTAAGATGAATTCATCTGTCTAATAAACAATTGAGTTATTAAAACATGGAACAAAGAAAGATAGTTCTCAACAATTAGGACAAAAAAGGTGTGCAAAACTTATTCATCGTACTTATTTACCATCATAAACAGAAGAAGAACTTGTCACCCTGGCTCCACATAAAGGCACAATCCTAGTTGAGAGTATGCAGCAGAACTTCAACAAACAACATAAGCAGAACTTACATTCAAGCATCCAAGGAAAATACATCCAAAAAGAAATCTACCACAACTAACAAAAAAGTAGTGATCCGTCCGTTGAGAACACAGTTCCCAGCATGAATTACGAAAAAAAAGGTGCAAATGGGGATATAAAATACAAAACAAATCTGCTTATTTCCAGATGCACAACAAACTGCCAAGCAAGAAAAGAGATCCCCCCGGGGCAACCTTAAAATAAGGGAACAAAAAACAGGAAACACCATACAACCAAAAAAAGAAGGATAAAAAGAATTCTCATAGTCAAGAGAAACAACGTGGAGAGGAGGGAGAATCATGCATAAAGACCAGATCACATAACATGTTCCTTTGTCTTTTGTTTCAGCAAAAAGTACACAGCAAAGGTCATTTTGGTAGAGTAGACAACAATGCCAATATTCAAGGAATGAAAACTAAAAGTGGTAAACTTAGCAAATAGTTGTTTTGAATGGTAGATTTCTTTGAAACTGTTATCACAGGAAAATGAAATCACCAGATTAAAAAATGCAATCATGCATACATAGCTTCAATATGCCATAGTTAGTGTGAAACTGTGCATGAAAAATTAATTTAAATACACTAATGAATGTTACCACAGCATGATCTGAACCTCTTGAATTTGGCAGGATAGTCCAAGAAGGAACTGTGACACAGTAACTCCATCCTGTGTGAGGATCATGAGGCCAGATAGAGTCGCACCCATCCTACATGAATATGAATTCTATCATTCATAAAACCAATCACAGAGAATGCACCGCTAAAAAAATATCACACAATCCATACTTTAAATCATCATATACTGTTAAGCAAAGATATGCATAACCAAAAGGTAGCCAAGATATGTTGGTGGGGGAACCTAACAGACTGCACTGGAAAGTAATTTGAAGAAAAAAACTCCTTTAAAGTGTCCTCATTCGTTTGGACCCAAGAGGTGAAGGAATTCCTATAATTCAAGGAAAAATATACTTCCATCAATACAACAAAATTTTTGGATGAGGAATCTTGCATTTAAGCAGAAAAGAATATAATCACCTCTTTTGCTTCTTCTGCAAAGTCTCCTAATATGATATCATTGCCTTAGTTTTCGGTATAATTTTTCCAGGTCTTCTCCAATGTACTTAGTTCTCTGTATAACTTTAGTCGGGTCTTCTCCAATGTATGCTTCCAAATTTCATTATTGAGTATTATTATTTCTCCCTGGCGCAAGTGAAAATGTGCAAGAAAAATCAATCTCATTCCTATTTCTTTCATCCCCGTATACCAAATGGCAATAGAGAATCAGCACCACCATAGAATTAATATGGACATTCATTCTGTCAACTCAGCAAAGAAAAGCCAACTAATACTTCGATGTCTTGATTTACCAACACATGCAATCAAAATAAATATCCTGCAGCATAATTTGAACTAGACAATCATCATTTGGCTCTTCGTTCCACTTGACACTTAGATCACCACTAACTTGCAAATAACCCTTCCATTCCATTTTCAAATCCACTCAGCAGCTACAACCCACCACCTAACTTGTAAACATCAGATAAAATCAACCCAATCCACAAGAAGGGAAAAACATCAAATATATTGTGTTTTGCAGGAAATATGGATTCAAGATTGAACTCATGTATTCAAACTCAATTCTACAGCATGCGCCAATAAACTGAACTCATGTAGTTTGACTCAATTCTACAGTATGCGCAAAAAAATAGCATAAAATTGATTCAGATAGTATTGATCCAAATTATTTGATAAAATGATCTTTCACGCAAAATTCTGAGTATTCTCGATGCTTTTCGCTCAACAAACCCACTAAATGTATCCCCAGTTATTCATACAGTAGCGAAACGCCGATGACCCATCAAGGAAATATTAGAAACTACCAGAGAAAGAAGCGAAAATAACAAAATAGAAACATACCCATACACGAGGAGGGAGACTCCAATCCATGCCCAAAGGTAGTGGGGAAGTCCCATCATGGCGGTGCCGTGGAGGGCTGCGCTTAGCCTTCTGAGTCGCGGTTGACGTTGATGCCGCCGATTCAGGCAGTGAAACCGGAGGCCATTTCCACTCCACGGCTTCCATGAAGAGATCAGAAAAGCTTGATTCTAAAAGAGAGAGGTCGTGCGTGTAATAGTTCATTTTCACCGATAGATCTGCCACTCTCATCAGAGCTCCGAACTATAGTTCCTCATACCTGATTTATTACTTCGAGTTTTCGAGAGGGGGTTAACTTGCTCGATTCGAGAAAGAAGAATTTGCAGTTCTCATTTTTGCTTCTGAATCAACTTCAGCTGCCCCATCTACCTGTCATCGAGGCACCACGGTGCTTCATACGTGATTTTTGCACCTTGTACTTCACACAAGTTCCGCCATGGCATTTTTGTAAATTAGGCAAATTCGGAACCTGTTTAGTAATTTTACTCAGTGTGGTTGTTGATGTGATTTTTTTTTTTTTTTTTTACCAAGGAACTGTGAATTGTTTTGTGCTCTGAATATTGATAGTAATAGCCTTAGTAATCACTTGCTTCTATACGTATCCTCCTCCTTAAAGGTTGTAGCAAGCATGGAGAATCACACAAAAATGAAGCGAAGTAGAATAGCTAGAAATTCAGTATTTTTTATAGAATATAAAAATAAGCAAATAGAAATTTTAAGTTATGAATCTACCCACAAAAATTCACAATAAGACAAGGTGTTCATAAAAATAATTTTAAAAAAATGTCAAGATCAAAGGCCACTGTTGACAAGATACAAGACGATATAAAGGAGGGAGGTGATACTTGAGTAGATCTCCTAGGTGATTAGCTTGTTACTCGTTGGGTTCACTTTTTTTTGAGTTATAGTCATTGTACATGTAATTATTTTTTATATTTAGAGATACTAAATAGTGTCGCATAATATTCATTTAAAAGTTGATCAAAAGATGTGATTTATTGAAGGTCTGTATGAGATTTATTCGAGATCTATTTAAAGAAAATATATTCCTTCGAGCAAAATAGACACTACTTGTGCATGCCCAAGAGACACATGAGTGAAAAAATAGGAGTGATGCACTTACACGTTTATATGGCACACATATGTACCACATTATTTTTTATGTATGATGTGTTCTTGACGAGTACATATACACTGACACTATAATAAAAACATTTACAATTTTAGGTTATTTATTACATAACTTTGACAATCCTTAGGCAATCAATTTGAAAGATAAAGGAAAGCAAAAAAGTAGAAGACTCATGTCATCTTTTTAGACTTCAATTCTCATTATAACATTCACCACATATTAGTAAGTTGTCCTTCATTGTTGTTTTATATATTTTTACTAATGGTACATTTTCAGTTTCATCTCTTATTATATTTATTTTGAATTACCAATATTGTGGTGATACTGATGGACATATTTGTAGTTTTTTAGACGTTCTATAATTTTACCCTTCGATTTAAGAAATTTTCATTATAAATTTAATATATCTTACTTTTACTAATTGTTATTGTGGTTATTATAATTGTGTGCATTGTCGTTATGATTTTCATTCAAAGGATTGATTTTTAATTCTATAAGAGATTAGTTCTCAACTTGTTTTGTGAAGCTTTGGTGTGTTTTTGAGGCCAACAAGTAGTATCAGAACTTTGGATTGATTGTATTGTTTATTGGTAGAATTGATCGATGGCTTAAACAAAATGATTTATTTTAATGGCACTAACTATAATATATAAATAAGTAAGATATAGGATCTTTTATTTGTAAAAACCTTACATTTCTCGATGTTAGTTACTCAAAAGCCAGAATCAAAATTTGATGAGGATTAGACTTTTCAATACAATCTTTGTGTATATGTAATAACTAAATCCCTATTTGATATATTTCGAATGTATTTATTAATTTTGGGTTTCTCTGATATATTGGATGAAAAGTATTTTTGTAAAAATTTGATGAAATTTGGATTTAAAAATCCATGCCTGAGGCACGCTCGAGCGTGGGTTGTGTATAAAAAGAGCCACGGGTTAGATTTTCACCATTCTTGCACATAAAAGGAGGAGAGAGAAGAAATGAGGGGAGAAGAGAAAAAAAAGGCATTCAGGTAGATTGGAGCCTCCATTCTTCAAATCTTCTTGGCACAAGGTCAAGACAAATATCATTTTACTCTGTCATTCGTCTATTTCTCCATTGAATATGTTTTATTTCTGATTTGGAGATTTAGGGTTCGTGCGTGCATTTTAGCTAGCCCAATATTTTCTTGGAACATGCATGATAATTTTACTAATTGATTTGGGAGTTTTATTTGTCTTTATTAATATTTGAGTATCTCGTCATTCCTGGAGTTATGGATATGTAAGAGTACTATCAAGACCCCCGGCGTGCCAATTTGTATGCAAATCATGGTGGTTCGAGACTCAATGGGTCGATTTGTACAAGATCATGGTGGTCTGAGACCCGATGGATCAATTTGTATGGGAACATGGTGGTCTGAGACTTGATGGGTTGATTCCAAGACTTGGTGGGCTAGTTTGTGTGCGGATCGTGGTGGTCCGAGACCTGATGGGTCAATTGTACGGGACCATTGTCGTCCGAGACCTAATAGGTCAATTTGTGAAGGACCATGGTGGTCTGAGACCTGGTGGGTCTATTTGTATGGGATCGTGGTGGTCCAAGGCCCCAGGTGAGCCTTTATGTCATAAAAAATAATTAAGAGTTGCAAGTCTAAAACGTAATCGGGTTGTAAGCCAATGATATGAGACGATCGAGAATTATAGGTTTAAAATGTAGTCGGGTTGAGATTTGTAATACTAAAATATAGACAGATGTTAATGATAGGAGATGGTCAAGAATTATATACCTAAAATATAATCGGGCTAAAATCAGTAAGCCTAAAATATAGAAGGAATACTAATGACATGAGATGGTTGAGAGTTGTAAGTCTAAAATATAGCCAAGTTGAGATCTCAAGGCCTAAAATGTATACAGGTGCTAATGATATAAGATGATTAAAAGTTGTAGGCCTAAAGTATAGTCATGTCGAGATCTATAGGCCTAAAATATAGATGGGCATCAATGATATAAAATGATCGAGAGTTGTAAGCCTAAAATATAATTAGGTCGAAATCTACATGTCTAAAATATAGACAAGTGCCAATAATATAAGATAGTTGAGAGTTACGGGCCTAAAATATAATTGAGCTGAAATTTGTAGGCCTAAAATATAGACAAATTCTAATGATATGAGATAATCGAGAATTACAAGCTTAAAATATAATCGGGCTGATATCAGCAGATCTAAAATATATATGGGTGCCAATGACATGAGATAGGTCTAAAATATAGTCGAGTATAGATCTGCATGTCTAAAACATACACGAGTGTCAATAATATGAGATGGTTGAGAATTACATGCCTAAAATTTAGTCAGTCTGAGATCTGCAAGCCTAAAATGTAAATAGATGCCAATGATATGAGATGGTTTAAAGCTACTGACCTAAAGCGTAGCTGTTATAATATACAAATTTGGATTCTAAATTGCCACTATTTGTATGGATGTGTCGTTGGCTTCTATTTGCCGTGGCCTCTATTTTTGTGGTTGTACCACAATCTTCTATTTACATGGGTATGTCGTGGCTTCTGTTACGTGGGTGTGCCATGGCCTTTAATTTTGTGTCAAGGTATCACAGCAAAATTTGTTATGCGTTTGTATCAGCGGGATGGCACAATGAGATTTTATTTTGGGTCTGCTAGTATTTGGCTTTTGATTTGAGCTCCTACTTTAGATATGATGATTTAGCTTTTAATATCAACAATTTAAGATTTGTATTTGGTATCTATTTTGATATTTATTTATGAATTATCCCTCTGATTTACATATATTATTTTGTACATATTTATGACAATACTTGTTGAGCCTCCAACTCATATTTTCATATTTTCATCTCTTTAGATTTGTAGATGGTTGGAATATTTTGTAAGAGTTGGACATGATCTGAAAATGCGTCATGTAATCCGGTGGGTTGGATATCTGTTACGACTTAGATGGCATTGGTTGTATTTCTCTATTATTTGGATTGAGTTTGTTATGAATTTTATTCTTTTTAGATAATCAAATTGGCTAAGAGTAGGCCTTTAGATTGTGTAATAAGGACTGTTGAATTCAATATATATATATATAATGTAGATGAATTTTTGTCATGATTGAATATTTTCCTTACGATATTTAGAGTAGGTCATATTTATATTATTCAAACGGTTGTCCGATGACATTTTATGCAGGTTTGACTTATTGGGTTCTGTATTTTGATTTATTACACTCGAATATTATGATTTAATTTCATAAATAACAAATAATTAGACCTACTAAAATTCGGGATGTGACAATATACATTCGACAAGTCATTAACAATAATATAAAAAATCATATTCAAAATTAGAAACATGCAAGGTCGCTATGGGAGAAGCTCGAAGCGCTTTATACTTTAAAGACAAATAACAACAAACTCTATCAATTTGGTAAAATTGATACAATTAAAATACTAAAAATTGGTTCTATTATCAATCATCTCAATGAATTTTAGAAGTGGTACTGATCAATTGAGTGACATGAGTATTAAATTTGATAATGAGTTATTAGACTTGTGGTAATTGACCATATTATCAGATTTGTGAAAGATTATTCGCATAACTATTGCCAACACTACATTTAAATGATGTAGTGACCTTGATTGAAGGTGTGGTCCCAAACAAGGAGATGAGGAGGAGATTTCAAGGCTCCACACCCTTGCTTTCATGAGCACTTCTCGCAAGGTCATGGTGAAGAAGAGGAGATATCCTAAATCAAGTAAACAAAAAAATCTAGATCGAAGTATCAAAATCTCTATACCACTATTATAAGAAAAAAGGCAATATAAAAAAAATATTACCACAATTTGAAGCATAAGACAGATGAGAGCAATAAGAAGAGGACCAAAAATCTCGAGATGATGAGAGAATATCAGTTCTTACCTAGTCTGATATTCTCATTGTTTGTCAAAAAGATGAAATCAATGTGATTGTTACCCAAATAAGTTGAGTAATTGATAATGGTACATCACATCATATAACATCTAGAAGGAAATTCTTCACATCTTATACTCCTAATGATTTCAAAATATTAAAGATGGGTAATGACGGATTGTCTCGAATTATAGGTTGTAGTGACGCATGCTTGACCATCAGTAATGGCACAAACTTCGATTTTATAATGTACGATATGTCCCGGATATCCAATTGAATTTAATTTCAATTGGTAATATTGATGATGGAGGGTTTTGAAATACTTTTTATGATGACTCATGGAAACTTACTAGAGGTTCTCTACTGATGATGTGTGGGAAGAAGCTTTCTTGTATGTGTTGTAAGCTTCGGTTTCAAATGGAGGTATGTAAGTGGCTAAGAGTGATAAGCCCATTGACCTATGGCAAAAGCGGTTTAACCACATATGTGAGCAAGGGTTCAATTGTTTGGTAAATAAGAGTCTTTTTCTAAGAATGAAGAAGGTGAAGTTGAGGACATGTCCTTATTATATAGCCAAAAAATGATAAACAATTTCATTCCATTAAAACTCATCGATGAAGAAGATAGATCTCCTTGAGGTCGTGTATGCTGACACATGCAATCCTATTAGGGTAAAAACTCTCGGTGGTACACTTTATTTCATAACATTTATTGATGATTACTGTAATACCATGATATTTCAATTCAAATTTGTTAGACTCATGACCTGAGGGTAATTAATTAGCTAGTTATTATATGCGAGTTTGGGCTAATTTTCTATTGATGTTGGATGTATTAGATTTACGAGACAATCAAAACGATATTTTGGTAATTTTTTATCAATAGTTAGTAATTAATTTTAGTATAATAGAATAATAATTTAGTTTTGGTGTGATATTAGTATGTATTAATATATTTATGTGTGTGCAATTAATAAAATAAAAATATAATAATTAAATTTGAAAAAGCACGTTTCAGTGCTTACGTGTTTCGACCCCGTTACAAGTATAGCGGAAGCAAAAAAAATAAAATAAATTAAATATCCGATACACGTAAGGGATATTCAACTCTAGATGTAAACGGAACTAATAAGCATGCACAACATTAACAACAATGAGCAATAATAATAAAGACTCAATTTTTTGGTGACGAAGTGAAAACTCGATACCCACGGTATCGAGAAAAATACTCCGGGCTTCAACGGCCAGGGAAGCAATGCACTATGAAAATCAACTTACAGCCCGGGTGGTAACGACGCGCTAACCTAGCCGACTTACTCCCGACACGTAATCCCTACCAAGGAACTCCTTGGATTTGCCCGCGGCAACGGAACCGAACTCCTTCCGGTCTTCACGTCAATCTTCCCTCGAACCACTTGAATTTCTAATCACGAACGAGTCTCCTTCTTCTACTAAAGACAAAGTCTCCAACAATGTTGGAAGGATGAAGGTTTGAATGGAAAAAGAAAAGAAAAATAATGAGAAACTCTTTAAATTATGAAGCTCAAAGTAATGTCTTTTGGATTTCTCAAGAGAAGTTAGAACAACTTTCATTGGAATTGTCTCTTCTTTCGCCCAGCATTGTCTGTGGTACTTGATTCATTACAACTCATGACTTGTGAAAGCGTTTCGGGATCATTTTCGGCTCCACATTGTAGTCGAGACTCTTCCCGGATATACAACATAATCACTAGGGATGTTTAGACTTTTTCATTCTAGAAGACCTTCTTAATGTTGTATCATCATCCTCAATAGGAGCATGTTTATCTGTTATTTGAGATAAATCGAATTTCATGGTCATTGAAATAGAATCAGCATTTTGTGGAATGACATTGATTGGTTGTTGACACAGTTGATCTTGAGGGGTGTTGTACACAATATCAACCTATCGTATGAAGTGGAGGTTGTGAATCCAAATGATCGGGTTCTTGATCGTTTCCTCCACTCATTAAATCATTCTCAAGAAATTTTGTATTTCTTGATTCCACAATCCTAGTGGTATGAGATGGACGGTAAAATCTGTATCCCTTGGGCCCATTGACATATCGATGAAATGCCCACTTATGGTCCTGGGTCCGATTTCTTTTCATGTGGGTTATAAACTCTTACTTCGGATGGGCATCCCCATACGCGTACATGTTGCAAGCTCGATTTCCAACCTTTCCATAACTCAAAGGAGTTTTGGAGCGCTTTTGTTGGGACCGGTTTAATATGTACACCGATTTTAAGAGCTTCCTCCACAAAGATTTTGGAAGTTCGAGTTCTAAGCATACTCCTCACCATGTCCGATAATGTTCGGTTTCTTCTTTCGCTTACACCATTTTAGTGCAGAGAACCCGAGGCATAGTATATTAGCAGCAATCCCATTTTCTTGAAGAAACTTTGCAAATGGACCGAGGCATTTGTCCATCTTGATATATCTACCATAATACTCTCCCACCTCTATCTGATCTCACAATTTTGATATTTTTCCAGTTTGTTTCTCTATACTGCTTTAAACAATTTAAAAGCATCCAAGGCTTCATATTTATTATGAAGCAAGTGAGAGATACATATATATGAGAAATCATCGATAAAGGTGATAAAATATTTTAGGGCTATATAAGTCTATATCGGGACTACAAATGTCGGTATGTATGATCTCTAATATGTCAGAACTCCTCTTTGGCATTTTCTTAGTCTTGTTGATGCGCTTTTTCTTTAATGCGATCCACAAGTCTCAAATCGATAAAATGAAGTACTAAGTACTCATCATTTACAAATCTTTTGATTCTATCAATGGAGATATGTCCCGATCTCTATGCCCAACAGTCGAGGAACATTCATTCATAACAACATCTTTTAATTCCGTTATTAACATGCCTGTATTGAAATTGGTATTATTTTGCAAATTCAAACAATAAAGACCATTAAGATAAACAGACCATTCCCAACGTGATATCGGACTTATAAGATAAAGTTTGAATAATGAGTGAAAATGTAAAGGAATATCCAAATGGTACAAGTCTAGAAAGCAAAATCAAATTTCTAGAGAAATTTGGAATATAAAAGTCTTTTCAAGAAATAGCTCAAAACCACTACTCAAAAATTAAATTGCATGTCCGATGGCCTCCACATGTGAACGCATCTTGTTTAGGAGAAGCATTGTTTCTTCACGCCCCAGTTTCATAGGTTTTATGACCACCGTAAGGAATTAGAAATATGGATTGTAGGGCAGTCGATCAGCGTGTGTTATATGCAACGTTAACGTATTAGATTCATAACATACAAAGAGAATGGATTACCTTTCTTTTGAGCCAATTTTGATACTTGAAGCTTGATCCTTCTTTCGTGTCCTTCTTTTTACGGAAGAAGCACTTGGACTCCTTCTTGATATCCCGGTTTGGGGAGGTACTTTACCTTTTACTTTGACAGCTTGCGTCTTGAACCTTCCTTCTTTTTCGTGAAGACGCTCTCACCTTTGCTCATCGTGAGTCTTCCTTCCTCTTGTACACACATAGTCGGGAGTTCATTGATTGACCATTTATCATATGTGTGTTATAAGAGATTTTAAAAGCCCATATTGCGGTGGCGAATTTAAAATGTAATGCACCATGAAAGGTTCATATATTTCCACCTCTAGATTTTTTAGTTGAAATGCAATATCCATTTGCATTATGTGCTCACGCACACCTTTATGCTTTGGTGAGCCTAATAGATGAAAACTTCATTATTAGGGTGCTTGCAAGTGCCTTATCGAAGTCACAAATTGTTAAATCTATGGCCTTGATAAATCCGCACTTTTTGTATCTTTGGTGCAGAGCCACGAATACCGTGAGAAATTTTGTCTTTATGAACATTAAAGGCGATTAGATCGCTCCCAGCGTTCATAAAGAGTTACCTCATCCAGTCTTTGGTAAGGGTAAGAGCGGCGGTTCGTCTTTTCGAATAGCATAATCGATATCGAGCCACCCTAAGTGAAGAAATTCTCTCCTTCCACACTTTATAGTTGTCACCTTTTAGTTCGGGAATTTTCATCTAATATCGAAAAGATTTCTGATTGAATAGGCTGCGTAAAAATAAATCATTACTTAACATCCAAAATTGAGGCTAACAAATTACAAAATTATGTTTTACCAATGTAAAACATACATCATGAATCAATAGACAAAAAAATTACTGTGGGCTAAATTTTAATTCGGTAGATTCATATCAATTTTATGATAAAACTATCAAATTATATTCCTTTCTTAATCCCTCGTGGCAAATTAAGAAAATAATAATTTGACATTTTATACTTGATTAATTCATTTAATATAATAAAATTTCTGTGGGATAAATTTTATTATATCAAAATAATTACCACAATTTATGTCTTTATACCATACGTGATAAAAATAAAATAAAATAATTTATTAATTAAAAGTGCTATGGCTAATCCTCAATTAATTAAATTATTTTAATCACAAGACATTATTTATACATATATACAATTATATCTGGATATTATATTTTATACTTTATATATAATAATATAATTATATATATATATAAATGTAAATATATACGTATATATATAATATATATATATTTACAGAATTGTATATAAGCAATTGAAATGCCAAAATTGCCTTGAGGCGCTAACGGCGCAAGCGTATTTGCCGCTCCTTCCTTCGTCAGCGTCCGGGTTCGAACCCGTCGGCCGCATCAAAAATTCTTTTTCCCATTGCTACAGTGATGGGCGGAAAACCGGGCCGCATGACGAAACGGATTTGGGCATGCGAGCAAGCGGCCCATAACCGATTTAATTAAATTAATTTTTTTAAAGCGTAGCAAAGCAGCGTCGTTTTAATATAGAATTCGTTCAACGTAAGCGGCGTCGTTACGGAGCACAAAATAAAGCCATAAAGCGGCGGCGTTTACTCTGCCGAAGCAAAAAGCAGCGCCCGTTCAAGTCGTCATCTACCTTCGTCGGTTTCGCAGAACCCGACAACGAGCGACTCGACCGAATTCGGACGATTCACCACAAGCACCATACGAACACCATAAATGATGAAAAATATATGGAAATTTCAAATTTAATTTCCCATTGATTTCGAGTCTTCGTTTGAACCGAATCTTCAAAAAAGCGAAGACTTTAAGTTTTTCGATTTGGAAAAAATCGGAAAAACACTTAACATCAAAGCGAGTTGAAGCCTTTCTACGATACCAAATGTAAGATAATTATGTGGCTAAAACAACCACAAATGCGGAATTTAAAATCGATTAAGTATACCTCCGGCCATTTGGTGCTGTTGTTTTCAACTTGCGATTCGGGCCAGCTCCGCTTGAACACTCCTTCACTCTTTTAGATGATGGTGTATTGCTTGAGTTGGGTGCAGGGGACAAAGCGAATGCTCAATTTATAAGGCGAAACCATCACCCGCCTCAACGCGTTTGGAACTCAAAACGGCCAAAATTGATGAATTAACTTAATGGGAGAGTTATCACCACTTAATGGACCACAATTCTTGACAATTAAGAGAAAACGTCAAATGGTTACGAAATTGATCGAGGAAGGCGAAGCGAGCAATTTTGCTCGCCACTCGAACCGGCTCGATAGAAGCTCGATGAAGCCGTTTAGCTCGGCTCGGCTTGGCTCGATCGGCTCGTGGGCCAGGCTCGATTAATTGGGCCCGAATTTTGGGCCTGAAGTTTTACAGTGATACTTGAGTAGATCTCCTAGGTGATTAGCTTGTTACTTGTTGGGTTCACTCTTTTTTGAGTTATAGTCATTGTCCATGTAATTATTTTTTTATATTTAGAGGTACTAAATAGTATCGCATAATATTCGTTTGAAAGTTGATCAAAAGATGTGATTTATTGAAGATCGTATGAGATTTGTTCGAGATCCATTTAAAGAAAATATATTCCTTCGAGCAAAATAGACATTACTTGCGCATGCCCAAGAGACACATTAGTGAAAAAATAGGAGTGATGCACTTACACGTTTATATGGCACACATATGTAACACATTATTTTTTATGTATGATGTGTTCTTGACGAGTATATATACGTTGACACTATAATAAAAACATTTGCAATTTTAGGTTATTTATTATATAACTTTGACAATCCTTAGGCAATCAATTTGAAAGATAAAGGAAAGAAAAAAAGTAGAAGACTCATGTCATCTTTTTAGACTTCAATTCTCATTATAACATTCACCACATATTAGTAAGTTGTCCTTCATTGTTGTTTTATATGTTTTTACTAATGGTACATTTTCAGTTTCATCTCTTATTATATTTATTTTGAATTACCAATATTGTGGTGATACTGATGGACATATTTGTAGTTTTTTAGACGTTCTATAATTTTACCCTTCGATTTAAGAAATTTTCATTATAAATTTAATATATCTTACTTTTACTAATTGTTATTGTGGTTATTATAATTATGTGCATTGTCGTTATGATTTTCATTCAAAGGATTGATTTTTAATTCTATAAGAGATTAGTTCTCAACTTGTTTTGTGAAGCTTTGGTGTGTTTTTGAGGCCAACAAGTAGTATCGAACTTTGGATTGATTGTATTGTTTATTGGTAGAATTGATCGATGGCTTAAACAAAATGATTTATTTTAATGGCACTAACTATAATATATAAATAAGTAAGATATAGGATCTTTTATTTGTAAAAACCTTACATTTCTCGATGTTAGTTACTCAAAAGCCAGAATCAAAATTTGATGAGGATTAGACTTTTCAATACAATCTTTGTGTATATGTAATAACTAAATCCCTATTTGATATATTTCAAATGTATTTATTAATTTTAGGTTTCTCTGATATATTGGATGAAAAGTATTTTTGTAAAAATTTGATGAAATTTGGATTTAAAAATCCATGCCTAAGGCACGCTCGAGCATGGGTTGTGTATAAAAAGAGCCGCGGGTTAGATTTTCACCATTCTTGCACATAAAAGGAGGAGAGAGAAGAAATGAGGGGAGAAGAGAAAAAAAAGGCATTCAAGTAGATTGGAGCCTCCATTCTTCAAATCTTCTTGGTACAAGGTCAAGACAAATATCATTTTACTCTATCATTCGTCTATTTCTCCATTGAATATGTTTTATTTCTGATTTGGAGATTTAGGGTTCATGCGTGCATTTTAGCTAGCCCAATATTTTCTTGGAACATGCATGATAATTTTACTAATTGATTTGGGAGTTTTATTTGTCTTTATTAATATTTGAGTATCTCGTCATTCCTGGAGTTATGGATATGTAAGAGTACTATCAAGACCCCTGGCGTGCCAATTTGTATGCAAATCATGGTGGTCCGAGACTCGATGGGTCGATTTGTACGAGATCATGGTGGTCTGAGACCCGATGGATCAATTTGTATGGGAACATGGTGGTCTGAGACTTGATGGGTTGATTCCAAGACTTGGTGGGCTAGTTTGTGTGTGGATCGTGGTGGTCCGAGACCTGATGGGTCAATTGTACCGAACCATTGTCATTCGAGACCTGATAGGTCAATTTGTGTAGGACCATGGTGGTCTAAGACTTAGTGGGTCTACTTGTATGGGATCGTGGTGGTCCAAGGCCCCAGGTGAGCCTTTATGTCATAAAAGATAATCAAGAGTTGCAAGTCTAAAACATAATCGAGTTGTAAGCCAATGATATGAGACGATCGAGAACTATAGGTTTAAAATGTGGTCGGGTTGAGATTTGTAATACTAAAATATAGACAGGTGTTAATGATAGGAGATGGTCAAGAATTATAGACCTAAAATATAATCGGGCTAAAATCAGTAAGCCTAAAATATAGAAGGAATACTAATAACATGAGATGGTTGAGAGTTGTAAGTCTAAAATATAACCGAGTTGAGATCTCAAGGCCTAAAATATATACAGGTGCTAATGATATAAGATGATTAAAAGTTGTAGGCCTAAAATATAGTTATGTCGAGATCTATAGGCCTAAAATGTAGATGGGCATCAATGATATAAAATGATCGAGAGTTATAAGCCTAAAATATAATTAGGTTGAAATCTACATGTCTAAAATATAGACAAGCGCCAATAATATAAGATAGTTGAGAGTTACGGGCCTAAAATATAGTTGAGCTGAGATTTGTAGGCCTAAAATATAGACAAATTCTAATGATATGAGATAATCGAGAATTACAAGCTTAAAATATAATCGGGCTGATATCAGCAGATCTAAAATATATATGGGTGCCAATGACATGAGATGGCCAAGAGTTGTAGGTTTAAAATATAGTCGAGTAGAGATCTGCATGTCTAAAATATACACGAGTGTCAATAATATGAGATGATTGAGAATTGCAGGCCTAAAATTTAGTCAGTCTGAGATCTGCAAGCTTAAAATGTAAATAGATGCCAATGATATGAGATGGTTTAAAGCTACCGACCTAAAGCGTAGCCGTTATAATATACATATTTGGATTCTAAATTGCCACTATTTCTATGGATGTGTCGTTGGCTTCTATTTGCCGTGGCCTCTATTTTTGTGGTTGTACCGCAATCTTCTTTTTACATGGGTATGTCATGGCTTTTGTTACGTGGGTGTGCCATGGCCTTTGATTTTGTGTCAAGGTATCACAGCAAAATTTGTTATGTGTTTGTATCAGCGGGATGGCACAATGAGATTTTATTTTGGGTCTGCTAGTATTTGGCTTTTGATTTGAGCTCCTACTTCGGATATGATGATTTAGCTTTTAATATCAACAATTTAAGATTTGTATTTGGTATCTATTTTGATATTTATTTATAAATTATCCCTCTGATTTACATATATTATTTTGTACATATTTATGACAATACTTGTTGAGCCTCCAACTCATATTTTCATATTTTCATCTCTTTAGATTTGTAGATGGTTGGAATATTTTGTAAGAGTTGGACATGATCTGAAAATGCATCATGTAATCCGGTGGGTTGGATATCTGTTACGACTTAGATGGCGTTGGTTGTATTTCTCTATTATTTGGATTGAGTTTATTATGAATTTTATTATTTTTAGATAATGAAATTGGCTAAGAGTAGGCCTTTAGATTGTGTAATAATGACTGTTGAATTCAATATATATATATATATATATATATAATGTAGATGAATTTTTGTCATGTTTGAATATTTCCCTTACGATATTTAGAGTAGGTCATATTTATATTATTCAAACGGTTGTCCGATGACATCTTATACAGGTTTGACTTATTGGGTCCTGTATCTTGGTTTATTACACTCGAATATTATGATTTAATTTCATAAATAATAAATAATTAGACCTACTAAGATTCAGGATGTGACAATATACATTCGACAAGTCATTAACAATAATATAAAAAATCATATTCAAAATTAGAAACATGCAAGGTCGCTATGGGAGAAGCTCGAAGCGCTTTATACTTTAAAGACAAATAACAACAAACTCTATCAATTTGGTAAAATTGATACAATTAAAATACTAAAAACTGGTTCTATTATCAATCATCTCAATGAATTTTAGAAGTGGTACTGATCAATTGAGTGACATGAGTATTAAATTTGATAATGAGTTATTAGACTTGTGGTAATTGACCATATTATCAGATTTGTGAAAGATTATTCACATAACTATTGCCAACACTACATTTAAATGATGTAGTGACCTTAGAAATGACTGAAGGTGTGGTCCCAAACAAGGAGATGAGGAGGAGATTTCAAGGCTCCATGCCCTTGCTTTCATGAGCACTTCTCGCAAGGTCATGGTGAAGAAGAGGAGAAATCCTAAATCAAGTAAAAAAAAATTTAGATCGAAGTATCAAAATATCTATGCCACTATTATAAGAAAAAAGGCAATATAAAAAAATATTACCACAATTTGAGGCATAAGACTGATGAGAGCAATAAGAAGAGGACCAAAAATCTTGAGATGATGAGAGAATATCAGTTCTTACCTAGTCTGATATTCTCATTGTTTGTCAAAAAGATGTAATCAATGTGATTGTTACCCAAATAAGTTGAGTAATTGATAATGGTACATCACATCATATAACATCTAGAAGGAAATTCTTCACATCTTATACTCCTAATGATTTCAAAATATTAAAAATGGGTAATGACGGATTGTCTCGAATTATAGGCTGTAGTGACGCATGCTTGACCATCAGCAATGGCACAAACTTCAATTTTATAATGTACGATATGTCCCAGATATCTAATTGAATTTAATTTCAATTGGTAATATTGATGATGAAGGGTTTTGAAATACTTTTTACGATAACTCATGGAAACTTACTAGAGGTTCTCTACTGATGATGTGTGGGAAGAAGCTTTCTTGTATGTGCTGTAAGCTTCGGTTTCAAATGGAGGTATGTAAGTGGCTAAGAGTGATAAGCCCATTGACCTATGGCAAAAGCGGTTTAACCACATATGTGAGCAAGGGTTCAATTGTTTGGTAAATAAGAGTCTTTTTCTAAGAATGAAGAAGGTGAAGTTGAGGACACGTCCTTATTATATAGCCAAAAAATGATGAACAATTTCATTCCATTAAAACTCATCGATGAAGAAGATAGATCTCCTTGAGGTCGTGTATGCTGACATATGCAATCCTATTAGGGTAAAAATTCTCGGTGGTACACTTTATTTCATAACATTTATTGATGATTACTGTAATACCATGATATTTCGATTCAAATTTGTTAGATTCATGACCTGAGGGTAATTAATTAGCTAGTTATTATATGCGAGTTTAGGCTAATTTTCTATTGATGTTGGATGTATTAGATTTACGAGACAATCAAAACGATATTTTGGTAATTTTTTATCAATAGTTAGTAATTAATTTTAGTATAATAGAATAATAATTTAGTTTTGTTGTGATATTAGTATGTATTAATATATTTATGTGTGTGCAATTAATAAAATAAAAATATAATAATTAAATTAATTAATTATAATCTATGAATTCATATTACACTCACGTTACTTTTATAAAATGCATGCAGCTGCTGTGATGGACCATATTCCTAATCGAAAACTGGCAAAATTTTGATTATAAAATGACCATCAGACTACATACAAACTTGTACAATATATATAAAACACAGCAACAACCATCATAGGATTCAGATGCCACAATATATTTGTGGCTCCAACGTTGTGTCTTCGGATACAACGTCGGACAGAAAGATACCAATAAGTGTCTAAACAAACTATAAAAACTTGCAGAAACGCATACATGCAACAAATACAACCAAAACTAAACTATATGTACAATCATCAATATACATATACATCATCAGTACATATCCATCTCAAAAATATACAAAAGTATTCCATGAGGTACAAATTACAAAACTAAATCCACAAAATAATCCTCCAAGGTCTTCATACCTAATTGACTTTTAATCCTCTACTCTATCTCATCACGTATAGGCTCGTACTCATTTGAAAGAAATAAAATAGTAATGAGTAAACCAAATGTCAGTATGGTATAAATATAATAAAGACAATAAACAATATACTCAAAATAATTCAAGAAAAGAGAAATATGTGCATAATACGTGAAGTATAAACATGATGCATGATTAAATGCACTCCCGGAATACATTTAACTTTCATATCTTGTTTCTAATTTTCTTTAAATACAGATATTGCATTCAAATTTTTAATTCTTTTTTACCTACAGAATCTTATAGAATTAGATACAGATGGTAATACCGATACAGACGAAACAGATAATAGATTTTGATGACAATACCGGTACTAATGGAATAGATAACAGATTCAGATGGCAATACCAATACTGACGAAACAGATAATGGATTTAGATGACAGTACCGATACTGATAGAACGGATAATAAATTCAAATAATAAATAACGGATGTCGGATAACAGATTTTAGAGTTTCAATTTCTTATCTTATTTTAAGAAAATTTTCACACTTAGTTCTCATCGCTTAATCCTCACTCTCTGGAGAACGGTTCATAATTCTTAATAATTATGGAGGTCCCTTTAAATACCTTATATAATTTGCATAATTCTTTGATACGGATATAGTTAATCATTTTCTTATGAGTTCAAATCTTCACATGTCTTTAATTACATGCACAAATTAATATAACGCTTGGGATATGTAAGAAATTTTTATCATGATGAGCCAAATATAACTTTAGAACTTTTGGATAATAAATTCCTTAACAAATGCATAAGACATAATTTTCGGAGCATATATGAGATAACATATATAACGTATATATAAATACATATCACTATTCACGTCCAATAATATTTTTAAAATACATAAAATAATATATATAAAATACATGTGAACAAATGCCAAATAATGAAAATATTCACGTCCATGAAATTAGGGTTTCAAGTATCTAAAGCCAAATCATATATAAATATCAAATAAATCGGGTAAATCCAAAAGGGTATAGGTTAGGGTTTCGCAAAGCAATATACTGTATAAAACTACCAAATCGGACATCCAATCGATAAATAATCATATTCAAGGTATGTGTATCAAATTTTTAAGGTCAAATCATGCATAAATCTCAAAATAAACGGGTAAAAGTATTTGGACGTGGGGTAGGGGTTTCACATACGAAATACCACATAAATATTAGAAATCAAATATAAAATGAATACATATGCATGATCAAGTCATGAGTATCATAAAATAAAAACATTGATGGGTATCGGGACGAAAATACCTAAATGGATCAAAACAAAAAGTGAAACAAGAGGAAGAAAAGTATATGAGTGTACTTGTCTTGATCCGATCTACAACTTCCTTAATTAGCTCGAAGCCGGAATCGAACCCGAGAGCCTCGATCTCCTCCTTTTATCTCTCTTCACCACACATTCTCTCTCTCTCTTTTCTCTCTCGGTTTTCCACGCAAAAATGACGAAAAGAAATATCCAACACGTTTAAATAGCCAAACTGGCGCTCAAGTGCGTGTTGGGCCCCCCTCCCTTGGATCCGGCGCTCATCGGGCGTGCTTCAGGCGCCCCCTGTTGGAATCAGCACTTGATAGGGAGCTTGAGCTCGTGTTGGGCATGGGTCAGGCTTGGGGTAAGCCTGCAACGAGCTTGCTTCAGGCACGCATCGTTCGGAATCCGTTTCGACCATTCTAATCCAATATTTTACATTCTTGGATTATAATTTTAATTATATTAGCTTAATAAATCGCGATTATCATAATTTAAAACTCAAATCTTATTTACGGCTTAACTTTTTAAGGTTTACGATACCAGTTTTCGATTTTACCAATTCTGGGTCTTTGTGCTTATTAATCCGATTTCTTTCATATCCTTTGACCTTGATTCATTGATATTAACTTAATTACTTCTAATTATAATATTTTGAAAACTGGTACTTTACAGCCGCCTTCCTCCATGTCTCCCGGCAGCCCATGTATGTTGGTGAAGTGGCAATTAAGGCTAATCAGTGAGGGAGCTTTCAGCTGATATATCAAGTAGGGGGGGAGTGTAACTGAGAATCATGTTCACATTGTAAGTCTATGGATACTGGCCTTAGTTGTATCATATTACAGAGAGAAAGAGAGTAGTGCGTTTTGCTGCTGCACTGTGGAAGAAGAACACCAGGCAAGTGAATTTTCACTCATTGCTACATTATTATAAAATACCTCTCCATCTTTGTCAGTTGATTGTGCAAATGAAATTCAAACTCCCTGATATTCATCTTCTGCTTTTTAAAAACTACGGCTTAACTCTTACATTAAGAATCTTTTGATGAGCATATCGTATTTAAATCTTGTAGAATACATTAGTATATCTTAATAAATAAGAATAATAGCCATTTGAAGAAGTTTGATCCACCGCAAAAATGCATAAACAATACCAGCGTGAGGAAAAAGAAGATGAACCATGAGCAGGTGAGGAGAAAAATAACTATCTAAGTCATTTTCGGGCTAACTATTTATATATCTAATAATTGTGTTAATACCTGTAAAATTGCCATTTATCTCCTATGATGTGGTATGTTTGATATTATATTGACAAAACTCATTTCAATTGCCTGAAATAGTAGTAATCTAGTGATGAAGGAGCGTCAATGAGCACTAAAATATGCTCAACTCACATCTAACTGAGGCTATGGGTATTTTCAAGCTAATAATTCATATAATAAATTAAGATATTTATGATAATAAATTTATCGGTTGTATATTATGATATGCTAAGTTTAATATTTTGTTAACAAAATGCAATTTTGATTGCTCAAAGGCATAAAAATCGAGTGATGGATATGTGATGTTGAATAACGAAAACTGGCACCATATGCAGCTTGTTGAAGCTGCTACCACTATTACTTTTTGCTTTGGGTGATGATTTGGGGATGGAAAATTCAGGAAATATATTCTTATAATTTAGACTTGATGAATCCAATATGAATATGGGCCAACAGAAATAATACCTAACTAGCAAAAATGAGGCCCATCAAGTAGAAAGGTCCAATTAGACGATGGGGCCCAAAGGTTTCGTGTGAAGCCCAGCACCATGAGACAGATCTTGGGCGAGATGGACCACGTCTAGGCCCATTAAATGGCTCCTAATGCATACCCAATCACCACCCACCTGCGCTTCTCCCAAGACGGCTGCAGACTAGTAGCACAAAAGGCGCCGGCTCAAGAAATATCAGCAAATGGCGGATGAAGTTAATTCTGATAGGCCGCAGTGCTCTCCATCCTACAATATTTCAGCCAATCCTAATGAAAGTCAACCAGGCCCATGCCAGCCACGCCTAATGACGGTTCCCTCGCCACCACAAGGTGACAACTAATACTGTTAGCCACCGCTAGCACTCCGTAGTTGGCAAACCTAGCCAGGACACCTATCACAGGTTCCCATACCCAAAACCTCCTCCACGGAGCCTACAAATACCTTCTTCTACACTAGAGAAAGGGGATTACATCATCTATGGTCACTCGAGGCACCTCTAAGCTATCCCAGGCTAAGTTTCAAACCAAAACGCAATGAGAAAGAACTAGCTCTCTTCCCTTCGAAACCGCTCGTTCTAGTCTAGTGATCTTAGTGCGCCACTCTCCGAAGTATACAAAAGGAGTCAAAGCCTCCTCTAATCCCCACTCGCTCCCCTTGCATGCAAGCATTTATGCATCCCATATCACGTTAACCTTCACACGCTTGCATCTTTCCATTTCCTGGAAAAGATTTCTAACTTGAGAGTCGAAGGATTCACGGTGGAATACTTTTGTCATCTTTGACCTCCTATTTGTAGTTTGTATTGCACAGAGCCCAAATTGAGAGATATAGAGATTGGACCCATTTGAGCTCGATGCGACATGAGGAATCCAAAGGCTCCCTAATCCGCACGGTAATCCAGACCCAATGATATATCATTGGCTCAATCTATGGGAACGACAATAAAGTCTAACCATCTATCACCACATCCACTCTCAAAATCAGAAAATGGTCAACACTAGAGTGCAAGCTAGCACACTAACAAGGAACACAACCACCCATGGCGACGACCCCTTGGTGGGTAGCCATGCTGGTAAGTAGCACGAGCTTGATGTGCACAAGTTGGCCGTCAACGTAGGTGACATGAAGTAGATGCTTCAGATGCTATGCGCTCGGATTGGCACGTAATGGACGAGAGCTTCTCCCCGAACCCCCAAGCGTCTACCCTTAGACGAAGGGGCCATGGGCTGAGGCTCCCCACAACAAGAACAACGAGACCTGACAACTCCGGAGCTCAAGCGGCCTCAGGCAGTAGGGCCTAGACATCGCACGGAGCCTCCCAAGTAGGGAAGCGCCGGAGGAAAGCTAGGAGCGGCATAGTCCTCGTAACTCCCAAAGCGACTGGAGGACCGCGACCAAAGGGGAGGGCTCATGCAGTACATGGCCACCCAGTGTAGGCAGCCACTTTTGAACGCTACTTTCCTTCCACGGGGTGAGCGAGGCCACCATGTGCCAGTACTTCCCTCGGACACTCAAGGGTAGCGCTAGGCTCTAGTTCCACGGCCTCCAATCCAATTCCATCTGATCATTCGACGATTTCGCCGACTTCGTCTTGTGCCAGTTCACCTACAGTCGGAAGGAGAAGAAGTAGCCCTGGCATCTTGTTCACCTCCGCTAGAAACCTAATGAGAGCCTGAAACGGTTCCTCAACTGCTTCACCATGGAGGCCCGCCGAATCCACCAGTTCTTCGATGAGATGAAGCTAAGTGGCTTCATCATCACGTTGACGGATGGGGAATTCTTTAACCACCTAGCACATCAATGCCCCTAGACCTTCCGGGAATAAGAGGCCATCACTCAAGCCTATATAGAGGCCGAGGAGACCAATGAAATGAAGCATCCTAAACCCATAGACCGGCAACCCTAAGGTCCAACCATGGGGAAGAAGAGAAATAGAGATGGCAGTTGCTCTCAGGAACCTTGAAAATAGCCATGGTTCGAGCCGACTGTCCAAAGGAAGTATAGGCCCTTGTCCCTGACGCCCCTGAATGACACCCGCTCGAACATTTTGATGGACATCCGGGACGATAAGTTCCTGAAGTGGTATAAGACATAGAAGAACCCAAAAGCCAGAGACCAGACCAAATATCATCATTTTCATCGGTCTCTGGGATATACCATGGAAGACTACCAGACTCTGCAAAAGGAGATAGAATAATTGATCTACCATGGGCACCTCATACGGTTCTTGAAAAGCCCGGGGTAGGCCCCTGAGGCAACAATTGATGAAGCTAGAGAGCAGCTGAGGAACCGTGTCGCCCTGGCGTTAGCAACATGATTTTGAGCCGATCGGCCAAGAGCGGCATCCAATATCGACTCGAGGCTGCATCCGGCAACAAGAGAGTAAGGGTAGGGGTTAGGATTGATATCATTAGTTGTAATAACAACGATATAACTCATATAACGTCCCCCCATTCTGACTCTTTTGTTGTATCTACCATCATTTTAGATGGTACACTAGAGTACAAACTGAAATAAGTTTTTATTGATAATAGAAGCTTTTATAATTTGTTGTTTTTCGATGTATTTTTTGAACTTGGACTGAAAAAGAGTTAGATGAGAGTAGTTGATGGCCCTCTGTACAGCCTGAACAACGAACTGGTACTCGTACAGGGAGAAGTACAGCTCGAAGTCACGATGGAAACTCACCCGCGTATGGCCACCCAAACGCTTGCATTCCTCCTCGTCGACTTGCCATCTATCTACAACGCCATCTTGGGCCAGCCATTCCTAACAACCTTCGAGGTGGTGACGCGATCCCCCACTTAAAGATGAAATTTCCAATGCCACATGGAGTAGTGGAGGCACTCGGCGACCATATGATGGAACGGACGTGCTACTTATCCTAGGTCGCACCAGCCAATCTCAGCCGGCCAACGGAGGATCTACATTTCTATGGTGAGTCCACACAGCAACAGACTTAGTACAGTGAATCAACAGAGTTGGTCCCCTTGGATCCCAATGAGCTCGAGAAATGAGTACATCTCGGCAGCTCCCTTTCAACACCGGTCCGCAACCAGCTTGTGAACTTCCTTAGGCAGAATTCCAACGTTTTTGCATGGACTCCTACAAACAAATTCGAGAAACCAACCGGAGTAAATGGTCTATAAGTTAAATCTCGATCCCAGTCATAAACCCGTCTGGTAGAAATATAGAAACCACTCCGTCAAAAAACTGATCGTCGTAAGAGAGAAAGTGAAGAAGCTGCTCGACGTAGGGTTTATAAGGGAGATCTAGTACCTAAACTGGCTATCAAACGTTGTCCTCACGAAGAAGCATAATGGCAAGTAGAGGAAATGCGTCGATTTCGCCGACGTCAACAAAGTTTGCTCGAAGGACAACTTTCCGCTTAGAGGATCAATCAACTAGTGGACTTTACATCTCGGCACAAACTCCTAAGTGTTATGATGCCTACTTAGACTAAAACTAGATAAGGATGTGCCCAGATAAAAATGAGCACACCTCTTTTTTGGTTGACCAAGGGATCTATTACTATAGGGTCATGCCCTTTGGTTTAAAGAACGTCGACGTAATCTACCAGCGGCTGGTGAACATGATGTTCAAAGCCTAGATCGGACGAAACGTAGAGGAGTATGTGGATGATATGCTCGTCAAAAGTAAAACCACCGACAACGATGTGTGCATTCTAGCCGAGACCTTTGGGGTACTTTGGGCTCAGAGGATGAAGCTCAATCCGGCTAAGTGCGTGTTTGGGGTGACATCCAAAAAGTTCATGGGCATCATAGTATCCCAACACAGCATCAAGGCAAACCTCGGAGAAAATAAGAGCCATCCTTGACATGAGCCTACCTCGAAACGTGAAGGAAATCCAAAAGCTCACAAGAAGGCTTGCCGCCCTCTCTCGATTTTTGGCCAAATTGGCAGAGAAGTACTTGCCGTTTTTCAAGGCCCTTAGAGGGATGAACACATATGGATTCCGATGGACCGCCGAGTGCATGGTTGTATTCCACAAGCTCAAAGAATATTTCTCCAACCCACCACCCCTGACCTCGCCCTCCAGTGGCAAGGACCTAAACCCCTATCTGGCGGTGTCAAACATGACCCTGGGTTTGGTTCTCATCTGAAACAGGGAAACGTGCTGTGACCCGTGTACTACGTAAGTAAGGTACTGACAGACACGAAATCTCGCTACCCTCACGTCCAAAGGATTGTTTTGGCGCTCATCTATTCTACAAGAAAGCTATGGCCATACTTCCAAGCACACCGAATCGTCGTGTTGACTAACCAGCCACTGAAAGAAATCCTACAGAAATCGGAGACATCCGAACGATTGGTTAACTGGACTAAAGAGTTAGGCGAGTTCGATGTAGAGTTCGACCCCGACCGGCCCTGAAGGATTAGGCCTTCGCAGACTTCGTAGTCGAAACGATGATACCAGCTCTCAACACCCCCGATCAGGTCGAAGGCGTAAACGCTTCGAGCACCTCGATATGGACCTTACACGTTGACGGATCATCTACGTAGGCAGGCAGTGAGGCCGGGATAGTCCTTGGAACTCCCGATGGTTCGGAGATAAAATACTCTCTAGCGCTCGGATTCCTAACAACTAACAATGTCACCGAATACGAGGCCCTTCTTGTGGGACTCAAGCTATCTAAAGAGTGCTCAGCAAAAGCATTTGTTGTCTACATCAACTTAGAGCTGGTTGTCAGCCAGATCCAAGTGACTTTTGAGGCATTAAACCTTCAACTCACCAAGTACCTAGCTAAGGCAAGAGCTCGGGCCGAGGCATTCGAGAAGATGAAAATTGTGCATATCCTGAGGATGAGAACTAGAAGGCCGACTAGATGGCCAGGGCCGCTACAACAAAATCTCAGGAGTAGTACACCAAAAGCATACAAGAAGTCCCAGCCGCCCCTAGCGTTAATGACCCGAAGTGCGAGATGCTGCAATTGCAAATGGCAATAACTGGCTGACCCCATATCAAAGGTACTTGATGGATGGAACACTGCCAGAAAACTCGGAGAAAGCCAAGCGCATAAAAAAGACGGCTGGCTGGTACGCTATCCTTGACACGATCATCGGCATCTGTGGCTCACACATTGCAGGAAAAAACCTCGCATTCAAAATCATGAGATAGAGTCTGTACTGGCCCACAATGAAACACGATGCCATGGACTTTGTCAAAAGATGTGAGACTGCCAAATCCACGAATCCATGAGCCATCAGCCGCACATGGAGTTGCAGAACTTGCAGGCACCATGGCCATTCACGCAATGGGGGCTTGATATCCTAGGGCACATGACCTTAGCATCTGAACAAAAGGAAATTTCTCATTATCAATATTGACTATTTTACAAAATGGGTCAAAGCCACCCCTCTGGAGCTTATAACCGAGCAAAACGCGATGGACTTTGTCCGTTAGAGCATTATTTGTCGGTTCAAAATTTTTGACATCATAGTGACCGACAACGAAAACTAATTCATCGGTAAACAACTCAATAAATACTGCATGAGTTTGCGCATTAGATTGGACCACACATCTCTGATGTATCCACAAGCAAACGACCAAGTCGATGTGACAAATTGAATCTTGCTACATGACTGAAGGCCAAGCTAGAAGACCCAGGGGGATCTTGGGCAGATGAGTTACCATCCGTGCTATGGTCATACAAGAAGACACCATGGGAACCAAGGTGGGAGACGCCCTTTAGCATTTGCTACGGAGTTGAAGATGTCATCCTTGTTGAGGTCGGGTTACCTAGCCTTTGGATCCAATGCTTCGACCCTAACAACAATTCCCAAAGGTTGATAGAGCACCTGGACCAACTCCCAGAGGCCTGTGATGCGATGCGCTTAAAGATGGTGGCCTATCAATAGCGCATCGCTCGGTATTACAACAAATGGGTAAAGGTCCGTTCGCTCGAGGGTCGGGATTTGGTCCTATGGAGTGTAGAGGCGATGGGTAAAATGGCTTATAGGAACAAACTCTCCCCAAATTGGGAGGAGTCATTCCTTGTCTTAGCAATTCTCCGAAAAGGGTGGGACAAGCTATGCACTCAGAACGGTAAACTTGTCCCTCGGACCTGGAATGCCACCAACCTCAACAAGTATTATCAATAGACCTCGGACACACCTAGGTAAGGTTTACATACATCGTCCTGGATGCTTGTACATGTAAAACGTTTCTGTTAATAAAATCATTGTTTTCATTTTTTTTCTATGTAATTGCTCATGGGAGTGTATGCATGCCTGTCATCTCATAAACTAAATAGGCCTAGTCTGCCTCTAAGTCAGGAGGATGTCCGCTTTGTAAAAAAAACGACAAGACAACAAGATGGGTCAAATAAATCTTGGAACTCCGTTCCAGAGCTCCTTTAGCGGCCAAAGAGCCTTGGCTCCGTGCCAAGCGGCCCACACGCGATCAAACTTTGAACTTCGACTCCGCGCCGAGAGGCCCTTCAGCGAATAAAGAACCTCGGCCTTGTGCCAAGGGGCCCACATGTGGTTAAACTTTGAATTTTGGCTCTACGCTGAAAGGCCCTCAAGTGGCCAAAGAACCTTGGCCCAGTGCCAAGCGACGCACACGCGGCCGAACAACTAGGCCTTGGGGCTTGAAGCTCCCGATAAGACGGCCATTAAAACCTTAGGGGGCCTAAATGGTAGGTATGTGACGATCTTCCTCCGAAGAAGAAAGCACCCTCAATCAACGATAGTCAACGGGCTAGGACTATACGCGCATGAGCCACGACACCTCGAGCGGGGCCTAGCACCGATATGGCGTTGTGCGGGCAATGGCCTAAGACCACACTAGAGTTCGGCTGTTGTGGCGTCAAAGCCCAATTAGCCCTAGCAAGACTCTACCTTGGGTGTGCGATGACATCCAACCTACTGGACAGAGTGCTCCACCAGCATAAGGTGCAACAATATCTTCAACCGATGATGAGCACAACACAAATGGCTCCCAAAGTGACCCATGGTGATGATAGCAAAATAGCTTAGCTGACACAGTAAGAGAATGTGTAATGCACAGAAATAATAATGGATAACAACACAAGCTGACAAAAAGAATGTATTTCATTCATTATGCATGTTGAGGATTACAAAGCTGCTCGTTAAGCTACAAAAGGGAAAATGTACAAAGGACCCGACTACTCTAAGTGTGCAAGGGCCCAGCTTCCTCTGAGAAGTCAGTCAGGAGAGAGCGATCCCGAACTCTGTCATTCCTCAAATCAAAAATTCCCCCAAAGACACTCGGAACTGCCATAGATGCTATTCGATGGCACAAACATATACTGTCCCAGAACCTAGCGTCCAACACTTGTCCCATCTCCCCCAGAGCAAGCCGACCCTGCAGGTCAGCTTCAGTGCAAGCGCTTTAGACTTGGAGCTCAGAGACGTGGCTGCAAGCTGCCCATAGCTCACTCTTCAGCAGTGTGACCTCCTCCAGGGCCCGGGCCCTCTCCGCTCTCGTGGAAGACAGCTCCTGCCTTAGGACGGCTATCTCGTCATTTTGGCTCTGCGTTGCTACTTCTGCGGCCATCTCCCGGCCTGACAGATGAGTTCATCCCGGCTAAAGAGACCCATTTGGACAGGGTTGTCCAAAGTCGTGCTCTGTAAAAAGAGAAAAAAAGACAAAAAGCTCATGAGTTTCGGATAAGTGGAAACTTGTTGCACGAAGAAAACCAGCAAACTCAATCAGGGCTTCGAGGGTGGAGAAATCATACCTCGAGGAATGACTCCTCTGCGACATTAGAAGGGTTTGATGCGATCCCAAGAGCGAGCATAGCTGGGGGCTCTAAACCTGGAACACCCTACTCTCTTTCGCCCTCACCTGCCTCGCTCGCAAGGAGCCCGCATCAACGTCTTTGGGAGGACCTGGGACCACGGAAGATTCTGAAACCACAATCGCCAAAGACCTCATAGCCAATGCGTCGATAGTCTCTAGCATGTCTGCAGGCTCAGCATCAGGCTCGGTATCCACTATATAAACAACAACTGCCTATATTGCCTCGATGGACTCGGCAGTGCCAACTGCTATCTCTCCCCTAACATCTGCAGTGACATGCTCCGCGGTGGGTTCCATCGACCAGTCCTTGTGGGAGGGTCCAGCGTCGATACCGACGGAAGAACCTGGAGAAACTCCACAACTGGCAGATAGTCAATAAATAGGATGCCGTACTACACAAGGGCGATAGTAGGAATCAATGAAGTCCCAGCAGCTCCCTCCCGTGACTAAGATTTTGGCCCCAGCGGCGTTGGAGTGACACCAACCAGTGTCGGCAAGATTGATATGGAAGACTGGCCCGATGCGGTAGGGAAGACCAAAGCCCTCTTACTCAAAGTGCCGCAAACCCTCCTCAGCCTCATTAAGGCCGCCTTGTCCTAGCTCGAGGAGGACTCCCAAGAAGAAGATGAGTCCTGTAGCTCAGGTGATTCACGGGAAGGATCCCGGATGACCAATGTCTCGACCTTTCTCTTCTAAGTAACAGGTGCCGCTGCATCCCCTATGGGTTCCCACTTAACTGCTGTTGCGATGAGCTCTGCGGTCAGGTAATAACCCTTGACGTAAAACGTCTCAATTGTCCCCAAAATGAGGCTCGTCAGTGCTTTCTTGTTTTCTGTGTCCTTTCAGCTCACTTTCTCCGTAAAGTACTCTCCCACGAAACCCCAATTGTTGGGAATGTCCCACTCAGGAGGAACTGCGAAGAAAAAGAAATAGTCCTTGTAGTACTTCGTGGAGTTAGGATTTGCCCCATAAAAGCGGAAGCCAGGACGAGGCATCATGGAAATCCAGACCTTCGCCTTGTTAAATCGAAAAATCACCTTCACCGACCAAGAGTTGAATGCACAATCATGAAGACGAGTGAAGACACATAAGGAGACTAAGTAGCACACGGTGTTGGGATGAAGCCACTCCACAGGGATGCCCAACATCAACAAAATCTCATACAGGCACAATGCCATAGGAAAACTGAGCCCACCCTTTAGGTAGGACTTGAAGATGATGATAAAGCCTTCCGGAGGCGCACACCCTCTGTCATCCTCACCAGGTAGGTGATGAGTCATATCGCTCAGGATGCGATACCTTGCTAGCAAGGCAGCAATGGTGTTGGAGGTAAAGGCGGACTTGATATCACTCGCTCTCTGGAAAGCCATAGGAGGCGTAGGATTCTTCTTCTTCATTGAAAAAGTATAGAGTAGGAGAATTTGAAAGTGTAAATGATGGTGGAAGGCAGCATTTAAATAGGCCAGTGCAAAGGGCCTCAAACAACATCGCGTGAGAAACCCAATGGTTGCCCCCAATGATGGCCCTGACACGCATTCCCTTAGCAGGAAACAATGCGTCTATCCAAATCAGCCCATGATGGCACCTAACACATCGCCTCACAACACGCGTTGTGGCCGTCTATTAAATCCCAACCATGACAACAAGCAATTAATACAAAGACGCAAGCCGTCAAGAATAGCTACGGCAGCAGCCCGTTCAACTACCTGCCCGGAAGCATCACGCACGACTTTCAAAAGTGACATGCTACCACAAGTGGATTTCTCTACCAAAAGAGAATTTTATTAATAAAGTTTCTTTATAGTTAAAGCCAACTAGTGGCCTCAAAATAGAATAAGACTATCTATGCCCGTCAGGCTCTAGGGAATTAGAAGTTGAGAACTCGGTCAGCTCCGAGCGTGTGGAAGCTCCCACGTTTCGGGAGTCTAGGAAGCTTGTAGGAAGCTGGGCATCACCATAGAAGCTATCCTTGGATTGGGGAGAGGTAAACCTCGTCCTTATAAGAGCATGGACACCTCCCCCCTCCGATGCGTTTTGGGGCGGTGGGGCGTGCTCTTCCAAAACCGTGATTCTCAACCTCGCCTTAGTTCTCTAGGCCTCGTGTAGGTTGAAACGCCAAAATTTTCTCTCAAAGCCGTTCTCATGCGGGTGCACTGGCGTTACAAATGGTATCGAAGCTCCCCTTAAAGAGCCATGGCCCGGGCCTCGAGGGTGAGCATTGGTGTCCCACATTGGATTGGGGGAGAGGCGAAGCATCCTTATAAGGCGTGGACATCTCCCGCCTAGACACGTTTTAGGGGTGGTGGACTCTTAAGACAAAGCGACCCATGCTCGGCTCTGTGAAGTTCTCCGGAGATCCGGGGAGACACGTGAAGTTCTCCAGGTCAAAGTGGACAATATCTTCTGCGATGGCAGGGGACGTTACACTATCTCGAAGGTAAATCAATCGGAATCGCCCCATCGTAGGGCCAACCCCTTGATCCGAGAAGAGTTAGCCGTGGCCCCCGAAGCACGCCCACCTTGTTCTCAAAGCTGCTTCAAAACCTCAAGCTCCCCCTGAAGAGCGGCACCTTGAGCATTGGGGAACCTCATTAGTCCCGTTTCAACAAGGCTCCTTAAGATAAGCAACCTCCTCGCTCAGCTCCATAAAGATCAAATGAAAATTGCCTCGTCATGCCCTCTTGACTCCTGCTCCTCTCATCTTGACTCCTTAATGGAAGGCTCGAATTCAGAAGAGGAAAACAATCCCACTGGCCATACTAGCAGCCCTGGGACATAGTTGTGCCTTTCAGCAACCATCTAAATGATTAGAGCTGAATAAGAAAAAGAGAAGTGCCTTAACACGGATCATGGATGCCAAAATGATGAGGGGGCCTTGGTTCCTAAATAGGCAAAGTCACCCAAAGGAAACAACGCCGTTTGACAAAGGCAAGGCAACTCGTTGCCCAAAGAGATTACTCCATGTGGCAACACCGTGAGGCATCACACCTTTTAAAAGAAGAATTATTATGACGCGACGCTGCCTTGTAACTACCATTGCAATAAATGCGTAGAGACAGCTTGATGGACACCAACCTAACCGGTGGTGTTTCGTTACTCGGGAAAGAACACGAGCAGCACCAACCCCATCACAGCTCCCATATGGCCTTCCCATCGATGATCCAAAGATAGACACGAGGGATGGCCGTCGGGAAATAGAATTGCCAGCTGCTCGAACCGTGGGATGGGCGAATGGACAAGCACATACGGTGGCGAGAGGGATCTTTGGCCCTTGAGTCATATAGGGTAATAGGAAAGACACGATTTCAGTGACACAAGAGAGGAAGCAAATATTAAAGCTTTTATTTATTGAAATCTTCTTTACAAAGTACAATGTTTGCGCCAATGCAAGTATAAAGAAAATAAAATTGAAGCAAAGTACAATAAGTAGAGAAGTAGCGGCGCACACTCGGGGAACTGGATTTGAAGAAGCACACCCGAGGAGAGTGTCCTCCCCTCTGGTCGCAACTACCCTAGAAATGGTTCCCGCGACATATGAGTGGAATCCCATTCCCTTGCTAAAGGAAACACTACTACAGTAAGGGAAAGGCCTCCACCTGGGGTCAACCACCAAAGCTATCACATCGAAAAAAAATACCAAATGCTTAGCCCGGTGGGACCCTAGGTGCTCCTCCTGTAGCAAGCCCTAGAGAGGACCAGCAACGGAAGGAGCGGGAGCTAGAGCATTTCTAGAAGTTAGTGGATTGGAATTTTAATTCTGGCCTCCCGATGCTCTTCCAGAGGCTGAACATCCAGGCCAAACGGAGCAAAGGCACATGACTATTGTAGAGTGGTCGAGCCACCTTCGTTACAACAAGGGAACACCCTCAGAAAGGGCATGATGACAGGCTTCAAGAACAGCTTCAAGTCTTCCATAAATCCATCTGATCCCCGTACGAAGCATCATGAAACAAGAGACAAGCGAAGGTCCTCATATTGCTTCGTCAGCGAAGAGATGAGCTTGGGTCCCAAAGTATAGAAACCTTTCTATTTATAGCCGTGCAGGAGATCATGCGAGTTCCTAGCAAAGGGGCACTTCACCCAATAGCTGTCAATAAGAAAGCAGGAAAGGCATCAATGAAGACCCAAATCCCAGGCCGAGAATCTTACCAAACAGAGCACCAAATCTCTGCAGTGTGTTCTAAAAAGTTGCAGAGTTGCGTAGTGAAGGAGCGACATCCTCGAGGGCTGGCGACTGGCGTGCCTCAAGAAGGAGCGCATGAGTTGGCAGCCCAAGGCCTACCATCCAATATACCTAGGCTTGGTAGAAGGCCATCCCTAGGCATGAGGAGTTAGTGATGGGTCTAGTATGAATATAAGCCAGTAGGAACAAGACCTAATCAGTAGGAACGAAGCCCAACTAGCAGAAAGGTCCAACTAGGCGATGGGGCCCAGAGGTTTCATGTGAAGCTCAGCACCACGAGACAGATCTTAGGCCAAACAGACCATGCCTAGGCCCATTGAATGGCTCCTAATGCACGCCCAATTACCACCCATCTACGCTTCTCCCCAAGACGGCTACAGATTAACAACATAGAAGGCACCGGCTCAAGAAATATTAGCCAATGGTAGATGAAATCAACTCTGGTAGGCTGTGGCGCCCGCTATCCTATAGCAACTCAGCCAATCACAGTGAAAGTCAACCAAGCCCATGCCGGCCATGCCCAACAAAGGTCCCCTCGCCACTATAAGGTGATAAGTAACACTACTGGCCATTGCCAGCACTCAGCCGCTGGCGAATCTGGGTAGGACACCTATCATAGGTTCCCACACCTAAAGCCTTATCCACTGAGCTTACAAATACTTTCTCCTACACTACAAAAGAGGGATTCCATCATCTAAGGTCACTCAAGGTTCCTCTAAGCTATCTCAAGCTAAGCTTTGAACCAAAACACGAGGAGAAAGAACCAACTCTCTTCCCTCCAAAACCGCCACTCTAGTCTAGTGATCTTAGTGAGCCACTATTCAAAGTGTACAAAAGGAGTCAAAGCCTCCTCTAATCCCCACTCACACCCTTTGTATATAAGCATCCGTACATTCCACATCACGCTAACCTTCACATGCTTGCATCTTTTCATTTCTTAGGAAAAATTTTAACTTGAGCGTTGGATGATTTACGGTGGAAACACTTGTCGTCGTCCTCTAACCTCATATTTGTAGTTTGTGGTGTGTACGACTTAGGTTGAGAGATGTGGGGATTGGACCCATTCGAGCTCAATACAACGTAAGGAATCCGAAGGCTCCCTAATTTGCATGGTAATTCAGACCCGAGGACGCATCAAGACTTATCCGTGCATTTATTATTGTTAATACACTATTAATGATTTGAAGTACTTTATCCTCTCAGCCGGACCCATTATGAGCTGAGTTTGTGTAGACTAAAATCAGTATTCACGAGTTTTATTCGATAGTAATAAAATAAGATGTAATTTTATAACCTTAAAGTAATAATAATAATCAATTAATACCACAATAATTTGTAACATATTATTGGTCGGTTTGGACTTGGTTTCCAGTTTTAGACTTAGTATCTAAGTGACATTGAGTTTGGGTCGTATAAATTAGTGGGATGTAGTCGACTCAATGGAACAATAAGAGTCGGATACTTAATTTTATATGATTTTTTTTATTTTCTCGATGACCTTGTTTGTGTTATCTTAAGTTGCATGTTTGGCTTTCATGTTATTTATGATTAAGGTAAAATAAATTACATGAAAATGTTATGGTTTTAAGGAACATGGAACCTATAAAATTTTAGTACGGTCTATAATTATCTGTTACTAATCTTCATATCCAAGTAGATTAAAATCTGTATTGTGGAGGAATACTTATAATCCTATAAATAACGTGTGGTGAGATACCGATAGATATTGTACTAAAGGATGATGAATTTGACATATGATTTATAATAAAGTATTCTATACTCTAATTGGGTGTGGCTCTCGGTTGGATTAAAAGAGCATGGCATAAGACGCACTTATATCTCTAAATCCCCACGGGTCTTAATAACATTAATGGATATAAAAATTTTACTTTCATTCGGGATTTCACGATTACGCTAACCGCCTTCGATTTTAATTTCAATGCTGAGATGCATACTAGAATCATAAATTTCATTTTACAAAAGGAATCACGGAAATATGACTAACATCCATAGATTCTTGAATCATTTACAAGTCTCCACAAAATATCAAAATAATTAAACAAGCTCTTCGTTTAATCGGCTCGTCGGACTGGCTACACCATCATGTTCTACTCAACTTTGTCATCCATAGCCTTTCATCATGAAAATAACAAGAGTGAGTGCGTATGACAAAATACTTGCGAGAAAACAAAGGAAACATATATATATAAGCGAATATAATTTAGCATACGAAAATCATCATGTCTTTTAGTTCGGAATTTCCCTAGTCTTTTTCTTCTTGTCTTGTCTGTTGGAAACCCATAAAAACATTGAGGATTCTTATCATTGTGTGAAATCTCACAAACTAAAGCCGTATCCCCTCATTATACTCCCCGGGGAGGGAGGTAATGCCTTTAACACGGTATACGGGGCCGTAGTCCAAAAGTCTTATGCCATCCCCTCATTATGCTCCCTGGGGCGGGAGGTAATGCCTTTAACCAGGCATACGGGGCCGTAGTCCAAAAGTCTCATGCCATTCCCTCATTATGCTCCCGGGCGGGAGATAACCCTTTAGGATCAGCTGGAGTTTTTTTCAAACAGTGGACTAAAATCTCAGTATTCAGCTCTTTTGTGAGGTTCTTTTATTAAAACAAAAGTTGTCAAAAGTTCTTAAAAGAGTGATCTGTCTTAAAAAAATAAGATGACTTTTCTTTAAAATCAGGGTTTATATCTTTTCTTTTAAAGTGCTAAATAAGTGATCTTTTTTAAAATACCTAAGAACAGTGATTTTTCTTTAAAATATATTACTTTTTCTTAAACGGACGAAGTGCTTTTTCTTGGTTTGGAGTGCTCTTTCATAAAGGAACAGAGTGCTTTTTCTTCGGAAGGACGGAGTGTTCTTTCTTAAAAGGATGGACTTAGTATCTAAGTGGCATTGAGTGCTTTTTCTTTTGGTGTTTTTTCTTCAAAAAGGACGGAGCTCTTTTCGTAAGCGAGTTCTTTTAATTAGTTGGGATATAGTTCTTTTAAGTTCTTTATTTAGTGGACAAATGTCGGAGTTCTTTAAAAGTCGGAGTTCTTAATCTGGCGTTCTTTTCCATTTAAAATGAGTTTTTTTAATCATTCAAAGTCCGATGCTCTTTTTTGTGTTAGAAGTCTTTTCAAGATTTGTTCATAAAATCGACAATCAATTATAAAAATCTAATATCATGAATATCATGGTTTATTTATGATTATAAATAAAATAAATTACATACATAAATAAGAATATACATTTTAAGCAAACATAGAATCATGAACCTATAAAGTATTCTTTATTGGTATGGACCTTTATAATTCTGGCTCGAAGTTCTTAACGCTTTCACCAGGCGTTTGTCTAGCTTTCTCTTCTAAGTCTTGGGAAGGGCCATTATAGGCGTGGTAGTAAGTAGTAGACTTTTTTCTTTTAAAAGGTTATCGGGGTGGTTAGGAGTATGGGATGCGTTCTTTATAAGGGCTTCCTATAAACTTTACTTTTCGTAAGGGCTTCCGGTGCGTTGTAGGTATGGATAGACTTTATTTTTTAGGGGATTTTTTTATTATTTTCGGTCAACTGGCCTTGATGGACTTAATTATTTTCATAAAAGCCGGAGTTCTAATTCCATTAAACAGTTCAAATGAGTCCTTAAAATAAAGTAGTTTCTTATTCATAAAACGGACTTGATTTTCATCAAAGAAATCCGGACTTCTTTTTATCATGCATGAACTTGATTTCATCTTCGATTTATGTCCTTTCTTCCATTCTTGTTTTGGACCCTTGCGTTTATCACGCCTTCGGTCAACATTTTCGTTGCATGACATACGTCTTCGGTTAACATTTTATGTTGACGGTTTTAGAGAGTCAACGGTTTATCAAAATTATGTTTTTTCCGGTCAACATTGGCGATTTGATTCGCCTTCTTTATTCTTGCCAACACAATGTTGTCGGACATATTTTCCTATTCTAGGGTTTGGACCATTACAAAGCTTACCCTAGAGAGTATCAAAAATATTAATCATATGATTTGAGTTTGATACTTACATACTATGGGTAGTAAGGTATCATGAAATCATAGGGTTAGTATCAATAACATCATGGATATTACATAACCATTGGTGATGAATGACTAAATATTAATTCATAGTGGTAGAATTAGATCCGTAAAGATTGTTGTAATATCTTATATAGTTATGACCTATATAAAGATAGATTCAATGGAACCCATATTCTTATTGACAATTTGATTTGGTGGAATCCCAATTACCCTCTCAATATTCAATTTGATAGAAATCCTTAATAATTATCATTGTAACTTTTGAGTCATTATTATAATATAATATTGAATCTCAGATAAATAATAGTTGATTGCATGCTCTTCTATATTAGTTGTTGTTATCCTATATGTTTTATTGAATTCTTTTATTATTGATTATATTACTTATTGGTCATTTAATACACCCTGGTATTTTTTAACTCTAGGTTAGAGTAGATTGATAACATGCTAGTAGAGATCGTATATTTATTGTGAACATTTCAGTTAGATGATTCTAAAGTTTAGAAGAATTAGGTTCCCGATCTCAAAAATTGAATTTATTAATTTCTTAATTTATAATAAAGTTAAATCAACCTTTCTATCTTTAATATTTAAAAATTTAATAATTTATTCCATCAATTTAAAAATTCAAGGCGAATATCGGGATATGTGTAATAACTAACTTTCATATGATTTATTTTAGTGACATTTATTATTTTAGATAATTTGGATAGGATAAAAGTTAATTAAATATTGTAAAATTTTAAAAGATATTCGGATTAAAAAGGTTGATATTTGAAGTGCAATCGAGAGGCACCTGAGCGCCGATTCCAATGTGCTTGGACCCGATGATTACTTATGTTGGCGTTCGAGTGCTATTTGGATAATAAAAGAAAAAAAAAATAAATAATAAATAATAATAATATAGAAAGGGAGGAGAAGGGACGTGTGGGACAAGGAAGAAACGGAGAGAGAGAATGAGGCAAAGGCGGGGAAGATGAGAAAGAGAAAAGCAGTTGGCGAAGCAAAGCAACGTAGAGAAGAAGAAGAGAGAGAGAAGAGAAGGAGGTTGTCCAGGAGAAGAGGAGGAGCAGGAAAGGAGGTGCGTGGGAGAAGAAGGAAGAGAGGAGGGAGAAAGGCACGGGGGAAGAGGAGAGCGATGATGGAGTTTGGGAAGTTTAGAATATTTTTTTGTCAGATCTGTTTGGTTTGAGATTAAAACAAGTATTTATAAGCATCATCTTTGGTATGTTTTAATATCTTATGTATTTTGACTAATGTTTACATATTCTACTTACATGTATGTTATTTTTTTACACCATATCTATTTATTATGTATATATATATATAATTTACCAGCCGATTTGGAAATTTTTTTTTGAATTTTGTAGTATTTAGTCAGTTTTATTATTTTATAAAAATCTGATAAATATCTGTTACTGTATATTTTTTTATTAATATATCTATATAAAAATGAGTATAAAACCTACATTGGGCTATACATTTTCAAATACATGTTGCTTGGGGATTGTAGTCATTATCTCTGTTGTCTGTTATCTGATCAGTTTCCTATAAGAAGATATTTATTATTTGAAATTTCTTTTCGTCGATAAGAAATGCTCTATTTGTAGTTGACTCACCCCATTTGTCTAGTATTTAAAATAGAATTTAATATATTCAAACGTTTTAATATATCAGATAAACTTAATAATTGCACCCAAAATTATGAATGGTAAAATATAATGAGCGACCTTATCTATAGAAGATATAGTATATAGATAGTCTTACTTGTTGGCCTAAAATGCAGATAAATTGACTCAAGGTTATCGAGAGTATATATAACCCTTCATTAAAGTTATCCAAAATTAAATTTATAAATTTCTTAATCCATAATAAAGTTAAATCAACATTTATATCTTTAAGATTTAAAATTTTAATTGTTTATTCCATCAACTTAGAAACCCAAGATGAATATTGGGATGTGAACTTATAAATCAAATATAATTAAACGATTCGAAATAATACAATAATCAAATTAAAAGATTCAAATGTCACACCTGAAGTGGCTCTAAATATTGATAATTATTTAACCATAAATCATATATAAGGAAAAAGTATCTTAATTAATGCCAAAGTATTAAAATTATAAATTATATCCAAAATTAATATTTAATTATTATAATTTCATTCTCATCCTCTTTAGCTCGATATAACATAAATCTAAATATATAATAATTTCAAAACAAATCAAATAAAATTTGAATAAAAATATAACTAAATAAAATCTTTAAACATTCTTTGTATAATCCTTCGAGTAAATTTGAGCACACTAATATGAAAAGTTAGCAAAGATAAAGGTAAGAGTGAGATAATCACTTAGCATGGGATATATATTTTCATATATGGATATAAAATAATGAAACATGTTGAAATTACTATAATTAAAAGTTCGATAAGCTGATAATATCCTTCTTTGATTAATTACGTGAAAAGCATATACTAATAATCAATTTTATCAAAGTTTGTATAATAACATAAATCATACCAAAATCTATATATTCGTGACAAAACATGTTTAACTATATAAATAAATAAAATATGCTAAATTCATACTATTATACAAAAATAATTAAGGATTGGTGATAATATCACTAATAAAGAACAAATATCAAAATTTAGGTTATAATTATTTTTATAAAATTAAAAGCCATGTGCTATTATTCATTATCCTTATGTGGGTCATCAACATATAATCCATACAATCAATATTAAACACTATTTTTTCCAATCTATGGATAATAAGTTTAACCGTCAACTTACTAATAATATATTAAAAATATCCAAATATATTTTATCAATTCTCTACAGTAATTAATACTTAATCAAACGAAAAATTCTACTTAAATGCAAGTACTTATTTATTTTCTTGTATCAAAGAAAATATTTTTTATTAAAACTTATGTAGAATTTTTTTATATTTCTTAAAATATGTGACATATAGTAAAAATATGGGCATGTAGAAACAATGAAAAAGAAATAGAGGAGATGTAGGTGCTTAAATATATAATTTATAAAGTTACAAAAATTGTTATGCATAGAGAATACCAGAATTTAATATAGTTCAAATAATTTTATTAATTTCTTTCAAATATAAATCATAAATAAATAATTATATTAGAATTTAAGATATATATATATATATATATGTGTGTGTGTGTGTGTGTGTGTGGAAATATTTGTATAGAATTTCAAAGCATGTAAAAATATTATTATAAAAATTTAATATTTGGACATAATTTATATAGATTTAATATATGTATTTTATAAAGGTTTATTAAATAAAAGTGAAATTCCATACATTCAATGTCTAAAACTAGTAAAGTATGAAACTAAGAAAAGTACTAGTATTTGAAATATAAAATGCTCAAAAAGAAGCATTTACATTCACTTAATTTTATCCAAAGATCTTTTAATTTTTTAAAAAATTTTCTTTGTCCTTCTTCTATTTTTCTTCTCATTCTTTTACTCATCTCTTTTTCTCTCTTATCTCAAAAATCAGATAAAAATGACTTAAAATCCGCCATAAACTTTATTGATAGAAAATTGGTGTACAAACGCGCATTATGCGTTGAGGCACAAACTATATTGAGACATTTGAGCACCCTTAAATGTGCATTTGATATTAATATTTTGTCTCAAACACTTACGTGCGCCACTCGAGTATATTTAGGCACAAATATTCTACTTGAAATGTGCTTACATGTAGGTTAGGTCTCGATTAGCTACCACTTAATCTAATTTATTTTGGTTTAAAATTTAATCTTTGATCCAAAATATTAATTAATCTTAAAAAGTTATCAATTTAATTAAATTAATAATTATTAAATAATCGTTTGTGCTCCAAACCTTAGAAGAAGCTTTTATGTTGAGGGATAGTGAGACTTTTTTCTATTTTACTATACTTAATTTCTTTAAGTTTACACTTTTATGGACATTTATATTATCCCCACTTTAAGAAGTTCAATATTTAATATAGTTATTTTATTTATGATGGGTTTAAAATGAATGTTTATGGTTACTTTTTTGCATGGATGAATCAGGCTGGGTCAGTTAATTTAGATATGGGTCGCTACAATTGCTTTAGAAAATTGTAGGTGTATCCTTTAAAGATGTAGAGGCAAACTCTTAATGATTTTAAACAATGTCATACATTAGTTAAAAAGGTAAATGGAAACGGAATTAAAGTATATCCACAATGATGACAAAAGAGAATATATTAGATTATTTGACACATATTATTATTTGTACGAGATACGATATCAAATGATTTCATCAAAGACACCATAATTAAATAGTGTAGTTGAGATCATGAATCAGACGTTAATTAACAATGTTTGATATATATTTTTGGAGACAAAACTCCCCAACTCATTTTGGAGGAAAAGTTAAAAAGCCATGACTCATGTAATCAATCTTTTCCTACCGGTATCCTAAATTATGATCTGCCTAACAAAGTGTGGTTCAAAAAGAAGGTTTCCTATTATCACTTGGATGTATTTTGGTGTGGGTCATTTGTCCATATTCTTAAGGGTGAAAGGTCCAACCTCGATACAATGATAATGCAATGCATTGTTTTTGGTTGTGAAAAAGATGAATTTGGTTAATAATTTTATGATCCGATAGAAAAAAGTTTATGAGATCTATAGATGTTATTTTTATTGAAGATGATACCATTAAAGATATCGATAAAATAGAGAATGTGATTCATAATGACAATAATCACATTTGCAATATGGATCCCATGCCTTTGACATTGATGGTAATTCAAGTTGACAATGATTCCTAGGATGATCATGAAGGCGATGAAGGTGATGATATTCTCACATTTAAAGAGGTTGATGATGATGTTGATAATAAAACCGAGGATGATGTTCATTATGATGCACTCGACACTAATCATCCCACTTCAATGATCAATAAAAGATCGGCATCCTTTCACATGCTTATCAACTAATAAATGCATATTACTTATCAATAATGGAGAGAACATACATCTCGATAAAGTTTTAGTAGACAATCACAAATACATAGCGGACGAATACTATGCAAGAAGAAATGAAGTTTTTGTATGAGAATCATACATTTGAGCTCAACAAATTGCCTAAGGGAACAAAAGAGCATTGAATAACAAGTAGATTTTATGCTTGAATTTCAAAGAAAATAACTCTCAAAGAGGATATAAGATAATATTTGTTATAAATAGGTTTGGCAAAAGGAAGGGCATTTACTTTAGGAATATATTTCCTCCCGTTGTGAAAGTATCATTTATTCAAGTTGTTCTTGGATTAATCGCAAGCCTTGTTCTAGAAGTTGAATAAATAGATGTATAGGCGACATTCATTTATGATATTCTTGAGGAGAAAATTTATATAGAATAACTATAGATGTTTAAGTTAATAAGAATGAGTATTTTGTATATTGTTTGAATTTTTTTTATAGGTTAAAACAAATCCCTATATAATAATATAAAAAGGACAAATCAATGATGGTGGATTAAGGCTATCGAATGATTACTTCAAATCATTGTAATATTGTACAAGTGTTTTCGGAAGAGGAAATTGTTGTTATTTTATTCTATGTAGATGAAATGTTCATTATTGGACGAAATACTTCCTAAATTATTGAGTTAAAAAAGAAATTTAGGAAGCCTTTTGTAATAAAAAACTTAAGGTCAACAAAGTAAATTCTTAATATAAAAATTTTTATGAGTGGAAAGAAAATATACTTTGGATGTCCCATCAAGGTTACATTGAAAAGATATTTCAATATTTCATTAATAACAAAGTCCAAACTGGTGAGCACTTTGTTTTCAAATATTTTAAATTGAGTACTCAGTAAAGTCCTTCTATGAAAAAAGAGAAGACTACTATAAGATATATTCTTTATTCTTAGGCTAATGGGAGTTTGATATATAAGATGGTATATATAATGACGGATACTATTCATACAGTTGAAATCGATAGTCAATTCTTTTTCAATCCTGAAAAGGATTATTTGTCTGCAGTCAAATGGATCCTAACCTTGCCAACTACTTCAATTCTTTTACAAAGGGTCTATGTATGCTTTTCTAACATTAAATGTTGATATCCAAATACTAGATTTTCCTTCATCAAAAGGGAAGTCACTTTGACAATTGTTTAGGAGAAATTCTCAAGGCTTTCTGTCCATAATATGAGAGGAATGTGCTATGGGTTATTTGATATTAACACATCAATTGCATATTGTGGTAGATTTGTTAACATTATTGTGATGATAGATTTAAACAAGCCTCTCATTGCCAAATGCATGATTAATGGTAAGCCTATAAGATTGCGATCACTAGGTTACTAAAATTATATTTTAAATCTGGACAAGTCAAACACATAATCATTAATGAAGATCTTGGAGCTAAATTCTAAAGGACATGCCTTGTAAGGCAAGTGAAAATGAAGGGCAATCCTCTAAGAAAAATATGAATATGAACAACAGAATGGAAAATAATAAAATAAACTATAGATAATATACTATGTCATTCAAAAATATCTCTAAAATATCATTTTTATAAATAATGACTGCACTACACACGGATTTAAGGGAGCACCATTTTTAAGATGGAAAGATTCGTTGTCCATATCTTGGCTATTTTTTTATAGATAAATATGATTAAATAATTTTTTTAAAAAATTAAAAAATTAAATATTTTAAAAATAATTAAATTATAATTATATATTTAAAAATAAATAATTAAAATAAAAAATTTATTATTATTATTTTTTAAGATATGAATCCTCCCTCAAGCCCACCACCGCACACACATGATGCTAGTGTGGCAGGTTAAACCACAAATATGGACGGCCACGATTGAATGTGTTGTGTGGGCTCAAGGAAGTATTAAATTGTCGAAACACGGGCCCAAGTCCGTTATCCGAGTTCTCATCGAAGGCCTAAGATGCTCCAGCCCCAGCGCCAGCTTCAGGTCCATTAGGGTTTCCCCAAAGCCCAACCCCATGAACTTCTTCTCCAATCTCCAAACTCATCTTCTCCACTCAGCATCGAAGCCCTAATTTTCAACGTCCGGATCTGTTTTCACGTAAGAATCTATCTCGTTTTCCCTCTAAATTTTCTGACTATTCCTCTTCTATTTACAAAGCGTGTTATTCTATTAATTTCTGGAAGTATTTGCCCTTTTTGTTATGAGTTTTTTATGATGCTTGCAACCTGATATTTGGATTTTGGAAGTTGTGTCTTTTATTCCGTTGATTTACTGATGGGTTTTCCAGATTTTCTAATGTTTTAATAAGAAGTTTATGGGAGATTATGATGGTTTTTGTTCTTTAATGTGTGTTTGTTTTTTTTTTTTGGGTCGAGTTGGACATGATTGTCTTGAAACTCGCCTCATCGTCTTCTCATTCTTCTTCTTGTAAATATTTGATTAGCGACGATGTTAAAGAAGAAATATTACTGCTGTCGGTGATGATGGTCAGAAGGGCTGCTGGTTGGCGCTCGTCCACATAGAGTTTACTTTACATTGGGTCAAATTTATCTGGAGAGCTCCTTGGAATTCTTTGGAATTTGATTAGGTTACTATCTAAAAATCCTTGGACATAATTGTGTAGCATTTTCCTTTGTTTTACTCAACTGCATTACATAGACTGATTGGTTAGAGGCACACTATCTTGAATTTGCTCCACTGCTGTGCAATCGTGAAAACAAAGAAGAAATCTATTTCCATGTAATCATAAATTAATTTCGTTGAGTTTGTTGCCTTACTTTTAACTTCATTGAGGTTATGAAAGCATTTGAGAGTTTGGTGCGCTAATCTGTGATTTCGTTCCTAATGCTTGTTTAGTATCAATAGCTAGCATGCCTTCACCAACCCAAAACTAGATTAAGAAAGCGGAGAAAAAGAAGCAGCTGGAATAGATGGGCGATCAATGAATTTTGCAACTTCGGCTGAGATACTCATCTCACAGAATATACAGTTATATGTGCTCGGTGTACGTTCACCTCTTGGTGAGTAGGTTTTTGAATGGATCAGCCGGTGCTTGCTCTTTACTTTCCTCTCAGCATCTGTTATACATGCTTGTTACAGAAAATAAACCTTAATACACAGCTGCTGTGGTTTTCAGGATCTTTTTTCCCAGAGGGGCCAAGGAGATATTTCAAAACCTCTACCGACCTGTTAAGAGAAATGGGCTTTATCCTATTATATCTTTCTGATCAAAGAACACCAACCAAAAGAGACAGTTGCGATAGACAAACTATACGAGGCCTTACATGCTGCAAAATATTCTGCTAGTTACTAATAATAATAGAAGTAACTGATATATGATTGGATGTGTCCATTTGATGAAGGGATTGGTCTCTCTGCACGGATGACCACTCCTAGTGATGTCTATGGGACACTACCTCCTGAATCCCAGCTTAATGGGAAAGAGAGGACACTTACTCTTGAACCGTGGCCTAATGGGACTCTTAACTCCAAATTCACAGCCTAACACTCGCAGGAGAAAGAAGTTCACAATACTTCACTGTTAATACTGTCGGTAATTATTGTTCATTTTTGCTGTAAACAGTGCAAAAAGTCATTTGCTTACATAATTGGCTCAAAACTAGCGAAAACCAGCCACATCTACCTATATACCATCCTGGGAATTTGCCCTGCTAGACTCTAATCTGGAGAAAAATCAGCTTGTGCTTTACAACCTTACCTCCCCAAATGGCGCTGCTTCAGATCCACCCACAAAATGCCGGAGAGGCAACCATTGATTGGTAAACATTCCATTTGATCAGGAGCATTGGAATCATGAGGTTGTCAGGATGATTATCCTTCACGGGTATCCATTTCACAAGGTGGGGGGGAAGCAAAGCTTTGCAAAGGTTCTTGCCAGAACTCCTGGACGGGTGAGCCTCGCACTGGTTTTGTGGACGTCAGATCAAACCATGGGTTATGCATTTGTAAGCAAGTACTTCATCGATGGTTACTGACTATAGAATATGCTATAGTAAGTAAGCACTTCTTTGATGGTAACTAACTATGGAATAATGTGAGTAGATATGGAGTTAAGCGCCATATATGTGGAACTTCTCCTTAATTCATAATTGATCATCACATTATCAGGATCTATAATTGATGGATGGAATTTGAACTAGATCAATCCAAGTGTCAGGTCATATACCCTTCTGTCTCTTCTAAGATCACTTCTCAAACTTTCAGTAAATTGTTCATATTTTGCTGTGTAGGAAGATTAATTTTCAAGGTACTGCTGGTATTACTTTCCCCAGAGCAAATTTCAGGGATTTTCATCCCATAACGATCAAGATGACAGAATTTGCAGCAATGCATGCCAACAAAGAGAACCATTAAAGTTGAAGCAGCTGCAGATACTGCAAACATCCACTGCTTGTCCTGGGCGTTGGCCTATACGTGGCGACATCCTTTGAGTCTAGGGTGGGGCCAACGTTCTTCATCCGAATGACAAGCAACGAAAATCCCACAAAAAAAAAAAAAAAAAGCCAAGGTGGTAAGAAAAGTAAGTATCCGTAGCAAATATACAAGCTATGAACATCCAACTGGAGTAGTAACAAGTATATTCATATGACCAGCTAGTTTTTTGATATTATACTGGAATTTGTTTCTAGCCACAAAAAGAGAAATACTAAACAGGCAAAAAAAAGGTTAATTAAAAGGATTGTTTATTAGAAAAACCTCCTTGATGTTGATGTTGCTCGATCTTGATGTCCACCAAATTAGGAGGACCTCCAATATTGATCTCCAGTCAATTGGTTGTTCATCTTCAATCAACCAGAGTCTCTGTTGACAGTTACCCTTGTTTCATCCCCTATTTGCTTGACATTTTGCATTTGGAGATGAAGTCAAGATATGGTTGAGCACTATTAAAGAATATGTGCCATACTGCTGGGAATTATTCCAAGTAGATATATATTTCGACCAACTGTCTTTGCATATAGAAATTATATATATGTTTGAAATTTCATACCGGATATCAATGACAAACTAAATTAAATAAGATATAAGTAGATGTTCAATGACTTGTGAAGGCTAGAAGATATGAAATGAAAAAATGGAACATCTCATTAGTGGGGTTGGGCGCAGTGGCAAGTCTATCATCATCAACATAAAGTTCCATAGGCATGTGTAAAAACATTGCTGAGAGTTGCACGCACCTAGTTGTTGGTGATGCCTGATTGAAGATGACCTTACTAGTGGCATGCAAGTCTTTTACCAAAGTTAGACGCAAATATAAATTTCAAATTGGTCCATCTCATTATGTGTTAGAACGTGATATCCATCATAAGTAAGTGATAGATAATTCAATTCTTATTTATCTACATCTACATCTATTTCATTATTGAGCTTTTTTTTAAAAAAATTTTTAAAATCTCTATTTTTATAATTTTAAAATATGAAAATATTAGTATATAATTTTTCTTACCATGTTTAATTATAAAGAAGGTGTCGCCTCAACGAGTGGTTGATTTGGATGGAGTCTTGCTTAGATGCTTAGGCAGTTCAGTTGAACTGGATAGAATCTCACTCATAGAAGAAGAGTACGTGCACTAGCGCGTTACAGCTTACGCAGTTGATCAGATAAGATAGCCCTTCAAGCAACCAATAAAACCCGACACATCAAATTTTGATCACATGGAGTTATGGCTGAATGGCTTAAGGCATTGATTTGCTAAATTAACATACAATAAGATTGTATCCCATTTCCACCGGCACGAAAGAAGAACTTTGTTCAGAAATTTGGCCCAATAAACATAACAAATGTAATAAACATGATGAAAACGAGTATTTAACAGGCAAACCCAAACATAGTCTTCCAGAGAACCCATAAAATGGTTGGGAATGTGTCCAAAGCCCAAACCCATGATAAAAGAAAAAACAAAAAACAAAAAAATGCAGGGAAATTTCACCAATCAATCATCCGTCGCCACGTGTTGTAAGGACAGCGGTCTGTTTCCGTGCCCAACTTTATCTTTCGATACGTCTTATGCATGGACTCTGCCTTCTCTAACAACTCGCATCACATGTATCTCGTAGGGGAGAGAGAGAGAGAAGGAGAGGCCAGGATTTGCCAAAATCCACGAGAGGCTAAACCCCTACAAAATCCTTATCCTATCTTCTCCTTACCTTCTCTCCCTTCCCTTATTTCTTCAGTTTCTGTAATAAGTCCTCTCTGCTTCTTCTTCTACTTCTTCTTCTTCTTCTTCTTGTTTTCCCCTTACGATCTCCTGCCTGGGAAATTTCCAGCTCTGACTGTTTGTAAAAATATCTCAAATCTGTGTAAGTTTGGGGATCATTCCTGAGCTAGGTTTCTGGTTCATCTCCAAATATATCTGTTCAAACGGCCTGCAAAATGGCTCCAAAATCTGGAAGAGGCAGGGGGCACAAGGCCAAGTCTGATAAAAAGAAGAAAGAAGAGAAAGGTCAGTGGTTGATTTATTAATTCCTGGGTGGTGGGTCGATTTTATTTCTCATCAATTCACTGAGTTATATATGTTTTTGGTGATTTTTTTGCAGTTGTGCCTAGTGTTATTGACATTACTGTCATCACCCCATATGAATCACAAATTACATTGAGGGTAAACAACTTAATCGCCATCTACTATCTCTCTTCTTCTGCTTCTTCTTCTTATATAAAAGAAATCAATCAATCAAATGGGAAACTATGTAATTGAAGTTGAATTTGTTATTATGTGTGATGTTGGATACCAAATTTGTTGTTCTTGTTTTGAAATGTGAAGGGCATCTCTACTGACAAGATACTTGATGTGAGAAGGCTACTAGCTTCGAATGTGGAGACTTGCCATTTTACCAACTATTCTCTGTCACACGCCGTAAGTGCATTGAAAAACCAATTAATAAACCACATATAATAAACCTAATGTATCCCAACAGCCAGTCAAAGAGAGCACCGCAACATCTGTTCAGTTATTTCCTTCTGTAGTTAAATTACTTAGGAAATCAAGATATTGACATTGAACACGATGCTTCAGGTTAGAGGGCATAGATTGGGCGACAGGGTGGAGATGACTTCACTGAAGCCATGTTCATTGAGGATGGTTGAAGGTAGGTTTTAATTCTATTTGCATAGCCTTATTTCATTAAATTAGCCGAGTGGGCCCACCATCTGTTCATACAATGTTGATTTTAATTAATTAATTTTACTTTTTTAAATTATAAAAATATAATAAATAGCAATTTTCTTGTTTTATAATATTTATAATGACATCTAAATTTTCTAATGATTTCGTATTGTGATAAGATGTTTAGTCGGGTTTTCATTTTAAACTTTGTGAGATTTTTTTTCAAACAAAAAATCTTAAAAAGAAAAAAAAAAAAAAAAAAAAAGACTATCGATTTGGGACTTTTTATATTAAATCTCTATAAAAATTTTGCAGAAAATGGAATTAATATTAAAAAAAACTTGCGAACAAAATTATTTAAAAAATTTATAAGATTAATTTGATATTTTTCCCATTTAATTGGTACTAATTCTTAAAATTTTGATATTCCACGTGTTTGATTTTGATTGCCCAAGCAGGGGACATCTTGCACGGCGTGCCTGCTCTAGGGAAATTATATTTTTTATTTAAAAATATTACGTATATATTTATTGATTATTAAATGAGACTTAGTCGTCCTAATATAAATTATAAAAATAGTTAAATAGTTTTTAATAGTTAATAATATTAGAAAATAACGTAATATGAAATATTTTCGTATATTATATATTTTCCCACCTTTCAGTAAAACTTTCATCCAATATTTTTAAAAATATTTTTATAATTAAATTAATTATTTTTAATTACGATTAGAAAATAATTGCAGTGACATCGCCGCTTGATATTATAAATAAGCAACTTTTTTTTCCCCCCCCAATTAATGGTGGGATGTTTCACCTACGACAAGGGACAGAAAGTGATAGCTTGATAGAAAACAAAATGTCGACTCTGCAGATAACAATTGACTTCTCTACGTGGTGTCATTCAAGCCGTAAATATTATATATTTAACACGGGCATATTTATTTTATGAATTACATTTGATATGATTCGGAATATATATATTAATTAAACACAATAAATAAATTATATTATACTAGGTTGGCTATATTTATGAGTGATGTTATATCGATTTGTTTTTTTCTTAAATGACGTATGAAAAAGATTTTAGGCACATCCCGAACAAAACCTTGACGGGCCGGGCCAGGTTGGGTTCGGCAGTGTCATGGGTAACTTGACTCATTTAACACATTTAGTGATGTTATGAGCATTTATAAGAATTAATATTTTTATTTTAAAATCCAATAATAGCTATTGTTGTAAAAAGTTAAGAGGGTAATATTTTTATTTATTTGGATATTTTAAAAAATTATATGAAACTATTAAAGTAAAATTATTCACTTTTATATTATTTCGCCTTCTCAATTTCTAATATAAACTCATTTTGTAACTATTTTTTTTTTTAATTTCGGAATGTTTGGCAGAGGACTACGAAGAGGAAGCGCAGGCTCTGGCCCACGTGAGGAGGCTGCTAGATATTGTAGCCTGCACAACGTGGTTTAGAAAGCCCAAGGTCCATAGGCCCATTCATGCAGAGGCTCGGTCCAAAAAGTGTAAGGCCCATCAGCCCAGTGGTACGAGCTCACCATCCGCAAGTCGTGAGCTCACAACAGGGACTCCATCACAGCCGTCCGTTTCGGTCATCTCGCCGGTGAACGACATGGCAGCAATACTTCCTACTCCGAAGCTGTCGGAGTTTTACGATTTCTTCTCTTTCTCTCACCTATTGCCTCCCATTCTTAGTGAGTATGCTCTCTCTTTGCTTTTACTCTCTGTTTGGGGGTTGAAATGATCAATTTACGATATGAGGAATTCGTGTCATGGGTTTTGACGGGATAGCAAATAGGTGTATTTTTCCAAGCTCAACATGCATTCAGTAATGCCGCGTGACTTTCTTGCTTCGAACCCGTCCATGTTGTCGCATGCTTCAATTGGTTAATGGTTGGAGAGGAAACGATACCATACAAAATCGAGATCAGTGAAGTAATTTATTTTTTCGTGGGTAATTGATTGTCATTTGCCATCAATCCCAAAGAAGAAATCCTTATTTGTGTACTAAGCCCGCTCACCTGTAAACATGGATAGAACGTGACAGATTCTAGCAAAAGACGGTACTGGAAACGGAAACTGGAACTCTGATTAAAGAGTTGTCACAGAAAAACAAGCTTGGTTGACTTGATCGATATAAGAAAATGCATTTGTCAAACCCTTAACAATTTTTTTTTTTTGTGTGTGAATCTAGCAATGCGGAGACCTGTGGAGCATATTTTAGAAATTGATGTTTCTTGCCGGATACTTTTGTAATTATTTGTTTTGGTGGGCAGGTGTGAAGAGATGTCAACGTAAAGTCGAAGATAAACGTGATTGTGTCTATTTTGAACTTCAGGTGGATCTCTCTCTCTCTCTCTCTCTCTCTCTCAGCAGACGATTATTCTTGTTTTTAGTTAATTTTCTCTTACAAACTCTTTGATATACCTTCGGAGGCTCATTCACTGAGTTCGACCAGAAGACCAGGTAATCGGATAATATTACTAAATACTACATGATGTTTTATTTTTCTTTTCTTGAATACTGCATGGGCCCACGGGCGGTTGCCTTTCTCTGTTTTAAGCAGCCCGTTGCTGTAACTGTTGGGGAACAAGGAATTACACTGCTTCTCAGTCTTCCCTTCTTCTCTCTCTCTCAGCACTCTCGACCCCTCTCCTTTCTCTCTCTCTGGCATTTCTCTCTATTCCTCTGCCGAACTTGTAAGAAATCTTTAGTGAGATAATACTTTGATTCACAGGATCTTTATTACCATATTTCTTCAACAATCAATCATATATAAAGAGTGAATAAACATACCTGGATCCATAAGCGATAATCCTTTTGCAATACCGTAATTGTTCTTGTCTCGAAGAACTAGGAGATGATTAACTTGTGAAAACAAGTTATGTGAATGTCTTGAAAATGATGGCCAAGGACTTCCTTTTATAGAGGGAGAGAGGGCCATTCCCAAATTACCAAAATATCCTTATCCTTTCCATCAAAGGATATGTCTTGAACAGGCATGTCTTTTAGGAAATTTCTTTAAATAATTAAATATATATAAACTAATAGGATTATTTAATTAATTCAATAAATCAATAATTCATATGTCTCGTCATGTGGGACATATTTCTAACATTCTCCCACTTGGCCCATATGACAATAATATTTATCTCGAATTAATTAAAACAAACTGCAACATTACAATCAATTAATAGTTTATATGTCATAATACTATAGTCAAATAATCGACAAATGCGAGTCATGGCGGTTCCATATCATTATGCAACATAGTTCCTTCCATGTACCACAACACTGTAAATTATATGATTAAGTCTTAAATGAGAAATATCATGCGGTCCAACAATAACTTAGTGAGAGAGTCATACAAAATTATCAATCTAAAACTTTAAGTTCGAACAATACAGGATATTCGAAACACATTATGTGAGATCTCAAACAACAGAGCAATATCATTATATTATGGGTAACGATTAACATGATATACAAATACTTTTGGAGGTAAACCTTTAGTTAAAGGATGACCGCAATCATAAGTTTGGTGCTAATATGCTCTATTGACACTTTTTGTTTTGAATTTCACTTTTTAAAAGGTATTCAATTTCCATATGCTTAGCACCATTTGTACTTGCGGAATTATCACAATAAATTTTATTTGGCCTAGCTATCATCAACAATTCAAGTCCTGAAATAAAATTCGTAGCCATAATGCATGTATTGTCAAACTGTGGCCCGACAGCAATCAGCGATTTTGACACTTTTCCATGAAATAGCTCCTCCACCGAAAAGAAATATATATCCGGATGTGGACTTTCGGTATTCGAACAGATGAATCAATATCCTATCACCTCCAAATAATCGGACTTCTTATAAATAAGCATGCAATCTTTAGTTCCTTGAAAGTATCTCATCATTTTCTGACTTTTGGTGATCCATACGAGGATTGCTTTGGTGAGCATACCAACCGGAAACTTATATCCGATCTGTTGCAAGTCTGCATACATTAAACTTCCTAGCGAGACGATAAGGAATATCTTTCATTTGATTTCGTTCCCATTCATTTTGTGGACATTGCATTAAACTGAATTTATCACCTTTACGGAGTGGAGCGGAATGGCCGGTTCTCCATCCCAAATCTCTCTAAAATTTTCTTGATATATCCTTTCGAGACAATCCTAATAATCCATGTGATCTATTTCGAATATTTCTATTCCTATCACATGTTTGTCTCACCCATATCTTTCGTATCAAAATTTTTAGAGAGATAACCCTTAGCTGCCGCAAGTAATATATCATCAACATATAGAATTAAAAATTGATCAACGGTTGAAGGATAAAATGGTATCATTGAGACTTGTTTAAGTACATATATTGATTTCTTTAATTTGCAAAATAAGTTCTCTTGTCCTTTGATTGTTCTTTACATCCATTTGGTGCAACTCTAGGTCAAAATGTGCTACCAATGCCATTATAATTCTTAAGGAGTCCTGGAGAAAATGTCTCTTTATAATTGATGCCATTTTTTCCGAGTATAACCTTTAGCAACAAGTCTCGGCTTTATATCGTTTCATTGCCTTTAGAATCACGTTTGATTTTAAATACCCATTTACAACCAAACATTCTCGCAATGCTTGCAATTCGACAAGATCCCAAATTTCATTATGTGCCATTGATTTTAACTCCTCTTTCATAGTATCAATCCATTTAGAAGAATCATTTCTTTCTATAACTTGTTGGAAAGAAACCGGATCATCATATGTCCCTATATCATACTTAGATTCTTGTAGATAAACCAAATAGTCATTTGAAATAGCGGATCTCCTTTCCCTATGAAATCTTCTTAATGCTACTTCTTGTTTTCTACATTATGTTCAATGGTGACATTTTCATTATGGAGTGTAGAATTGTTTAATTTGATCGGAATAAAGTTTGTTTAGAAATTATGGGTATAGGGGTACCTAATTTCTTTTATTTTCACATTTTGTGAAATATCACTTGATTTCACCATTCTCAAAGAATCTAGCATTACCGGTTTCTATTATTCTCGTAGTAAAATCTATACCATTTAGATTTCTCTGGATAACCAATAAAGTATCCACTAATATTTGAAATTTAATTTCTTTTCTTGTGGATTGTACATTCTAATCTCTGCTGGACACCCCCAAATATGTAGGTGTTGAATACTCGGTTTCCTTTGTCCATAACTCGAAAGGAGTTTTGAAACTTTACTAGGAACCCGGTTTAGAATATAAACAGTGAGTCTTAAGGGCTTCCATCCACAAAAATTTAGGTAAAGATGAATAACTTAGCATACTCTTAACCATGTCCATTAATTACGACGATTACGCCGTCAAAGAACACCATTCCGTTGTGGCGTGCACTGGCATAGTATATTGTGCACATATGCCATTTCTAATTTTAGGACAGATTCATTATATTTACCATAATATTCACCACCTCTTCGGATCGAATGATTTTCACACTTTTATTTAATTGGAGAAATATATATTTCCAAAACATTTCTCTCTGAGATTTTTCATACAATAAATAGATATAAAAAGATGCGTGAAAAATCATGATAGAGGTGATAAAATATTTTTCTCCTCCTAATCGGAGAATCAAAAGGTCCATAAAATACGTATGGATAATCTCTAAAAGTTCGAACTTCTTGTGGCACCTTTTTTGTATGTTTGGTTTGTTTTCCTTTAATACAATCTACACATACATCAAGATGAAAAAATCAAGGTTAGGTAAGATTCCTTTATTTACCAACCTTTTCATACGATATTTAGATATATGACCAAATCTTTTTATGCCAAGAAAGAAGAGTTTTCATTCATATATTTACGTTTCGTTCCAACATTATGAAGGGTCATGAGAACCAAAATTTTGGTGCTAGAGACCATCAGAAAGAATCGAGGAACCAAAGAAGGTTTTATTTTTGTATATGCTTACTCTTTTATTTTTAAACTTTAAAGAGTAGCCTTGGACATCAAGTTTGGAAATAGAAATAAGATTTCTAGAAATAGAAGGTACATAAAGTGTTTTAGCAAATCTAAATACATCATGATGAAAAGTTCAATGAGAAAGAAAAACTTTGACACCATTTCCCAGACAATGAAATTTTCATTTTGGTTTAGTATCTGGGTTGTAAGGAATCCCTGCATCGATTTAGAAAGATGAACGTTAGAGCCTGAATCAAACCACCAGGTATTAGAAGGTACATCAATAAGATTTGATTCAAAACATACATAAGCCAAAGGCTTACCTTTCTTTTCGAACCAAGCCTTTCTTTTATAGCAATCCTTCTTAAAGTGTCCCACTTTCTTACAAAAGTGACACTTTGCATTGCTTCCCTTCTTTTGAGTCCCTGTACCAGAATGGGGCTCCTTTTCTTTTGGTGATCTAGCCTTAATGCTCTCTCTTTTTCTCTTCTTCTTTCCTTTACCACCATAAGCCGTTAAATTAATTGAATGAATTCCTTGTTGTTTGAGCCTTGCCTCCTCTTGAACTAACATACTTCCCAATTCATTAACACTCCATTTATCTTTGATAGTATTGTAATGAATTTGAAAAGATCTATACTGAGGAGGAAGAGAATTCATTATAAACTGAACAAGGAACGATTCATTCACATCCATACCAAGGGCTTTGAGTTTGGCAGCCAAATTGGTCATCTCAAGAATGTGTTCATGCATTCCTTGAGTACCATCAAATTTCATGGTAGTAAGTTTTGCCATCAAAAATAAGACTTATCTGCAGATCGGAAGCGATTTTCAATAGTTTTCAATAAGTCCTTAGCGTTTTGGGTTTCAGGAAGTGTAGACTTAATATTATTCGTCATAGTATTTCATAAATATCATGCTTATTATTCGATTTTCCCATGCTCTAAAATAAGATTTTTTTCCTCATCGAATCATTAATAATATCGATTGTAATGCGATATCAAGATCCGACACACCAAGATGGCTGGACTTGCTCAAGCCAATCGGAAAAATTAGTTCCATTGAATATCGAAGCAGAAGAAGCGTGATAATGTAGCGAAATACAGATAAATTAACATGCTCAATATTAATACTTTGAATTAAAATTGGAGGAACATAAAACATAAACAGCATCATTATAAACATTTGGGTGTAATTATAACATACTAATTAACTATTATAGTGATTTTAAAGAAATAATTAATAATGTTTCAAAATTCAAATAAATTACCTTTGGGTATCCAAAACTTATTAATCATCCTATTCAATTAATTAATCACGTAGAAGTTGGTGCACCTTTGGGCCTACCATAATATTTCTTGATCGAGAAATTGTAACACTTTAAATATACAAAGCAATTAAATTAATATATGGGATAACTATATCAATTTTTCTATTCTATGGCTCTGGACTACATCAATACATAGATATTCAATCATTACAATAATATACAAATCTAAACATTTAATCATAATAATATGACAAATTAAAATTTCACATCACATATACAAATAATTAAATTACAGGATATTAAATAAACAATTAAATAAATTATATTAATAATTAAACAATTACTTTTATATATAATATATATTAAACAAATATATATATATTATATTATATTAATATTATATTTCTTTCACGTTAACATGAAAACAAAATATATATATTATTATTTTATTCCTACATTTCAGATTTCTTTTCCATTTCCTTTATGTTTTCATTTCCTTTTCAGCGGTTATAATTGGCGCTTTAAAACGGTAAACAACGGCGCCGCTCCCTTTGCCTCGGTATCGACAAAATCGGTTTCATCAATGGCCGATAGAGTGGCATCAACCGATTTCAACGATGCAATAATGACACTTTTGTCAAATTTGTGGTGAAAAAAAAGTTATATTGCAATGAAACGATGATGGGTTTAATAGAAAATAGCCGCATCATGAAGCGGCAAAATTTGGGTTTAATGGAAATCTATTAAAAATAGCCATAAACAAATTTAACATTACTCTGCCATTAAATTGACGATGAACTTTTTCAAAATAACCCTTTTATTTTATTTTATTTCAGGATATCGCAATTAGATTTATGCAAAGCCTGTATTCTGCCGCCAAATATTCAATTTTGTGAATAAAAACAGTAAAGGCAGAATAGATGATCATGTTTGGCCGAGAAGAAATAAATCATTTTAATCAGAAGAAAATACGATAATTAGAACCAATTGCTCTGATACCACATGTAAGAAATCTTTAGTGAGATAATACTTTAATTCACAGGATCTTTATTACCATATTTCTTGCACACGGATCCATAAGCGATAATCCTTTTGAAATACCGTAATTGTTCTTGTCTCGAAGAACTAGGAGATGATTTCTCTCTCTTCTCCTTTCTTAACTTGTGAAAACAAGTTATGTGAATGTCTTGAAAATGATGGCCAAGGACTTCCTTTTATAGAGGGAGAGAGAACCATTCCCAAATTACCAAAATGCCCTTATCCTTTCCATCAAAGGATATGTCTTGAACAGGCATGTCTTTTAGGAAATTTCTCTAAATAATTAAATATATATAAACTAATAGGATTATTTAATTAATTTAATAAATCAATAATTCATATGTCTCGTCATGTGGGACATATTTTTAACAGAACTCCCCTTCCCTTTCTTCTTCTTCTGATTTCTCGTCTCCTCTCCCTCTGTTTCCATCTGTTGCTTCGCTGCTGGCTGCCGTGCACACATCATTTTCCCTTATTATGGTGAGAAGCATTGGCTGATTCGTGGTCAAGTAACCAGACGCTGTTATATCCAAGCGAAATAGGGGATGGAAATATTTCCGATAATTATGTGTTTGTTTCATTTTTGTCTTATAAATGTCTGGTCGAAATTACAGTCAATGGAAATGGAGAGCTAAAAAAGGGGTGCGTGTAATATTTAATTTTTTTCCAATAAAGTTCCTGGTATATAAAATAGCACTCTTAGTATAAAGAATCTAGACTTACGTATACTCAAATGGGTCGAAACTTTAAATAAATATATTTTTCCTTAGAATATGAAAATTATTTTAGTAGTATGATAATACATTAAAATGACAGAGAAAAAAAGTTGAAGTTTAGCAGTTGCGGCAAGAATTTCTTTGTTTTACTGGTGCATAGTCAAAAGTTTACTAAAAAGGAACTGAAAGCATGTAGTAGAAGTTGCACCCCACACTACTACTACACTTGCATTAAAGATGGCGTTGACTTAATTTGACAGCTTAAACCTTCACGACAAGTTGAAAAAAGCTTAGGACAAGGATTTATTTTACAAGGATGACTTAGTGTTTCCTACACAAATGTCAGAGAACCCCTTCTTGCACATTTCTTTTGGGAGACACTTCGTGGTGGATAATGTCATAATATCAGATTATATTTATGAAACTTTAAGAATTGTTGCCCAAATGCAACTTAAACCAATGTCGTGGCATTGCCACTTGAATGTTAGATTCAATCTTCTGACTGTTGATTTTTTACATAGCAAATTTATCAATTCCATATCATTTTTCATGGTCCATGTGGAGGCCTAAATGTCTAATTTAAGTTAAATCTGAGGATAATTCTTGGTGGTAATTTCACATAATTCATACTAATTAATAGCTGCTATAAATTGTTTATGCTTTCTTCTTCTTCTTTTTTCCCTTTGCTATATAGTTGTAGCTACTTGTCTTACCTCATGGTAGCTTGACTTTATATTTGAAAGCTCATTGAGAAGTCACTATATGAAATTTTCCCAAAAAGATGGCTCTAATGAAATTTATGCCATTTTTGCTGTTATATTTTTAACTTCATATTTATCACTATTTTTATCTTTTGGCATGAATATGTTACTATAGCAGTTTCTTGCAGATTAAGATTTGCAATGGGAAGTCAATACAGGTGGCTGCATCTGATAAAGGGTTCTACACTGTGGGAAAGCCGCTACTACAATTCCACTCCTTGGTGGATCTTCTGCATCAGTTCAGCCAAGCTTTCACCAATGTGGGTACTCTGACATTACATATTATATTTTTCTTATATCACAGGGAATTTAAATGGATGGTTGAATCTTTAATGTTTATTTTTGAGATATTGATGAAAGATGAAACACCTTTTTCAAAATTCGCTTCCCTTTATTCTTCATAGCAATTCCAGCAGCATAAATTCCTCCCTGGGTGATGAGAGGAGCCTCGGGACAGTTGTAGGGAATCTCTTGATACATGTTTTAAATTAGTATTATCAAACAGCAGGCTCACATTTTTTCTTGTGCCTGTGATCTATCTAGAAATGACTGACTTGATTGATCCATCTGAAAGGAGACAATCTGATTGATATACTTGGCCAGTCAATCTATTCTGTTGTATTATCTAATGCATCACCAGTTTCATCCTTTTAGATTTCCTCCTCACATATGTTTTAAAAACTCATAGGAGTATGATTACCGAGGCATACTGATTACAACTCAATTGGGCTGTCCAAAAATGCTTGAGTTCATGCTGATTTGGGGTGGCTAATTTAGGCCTTGTGTGTTGAATTTTGCTTCAATCCATAGCAGTGTCCCTTGTGCTAACAACTCCATTTGTTTGGTTGTCACAAGGTGTGCATTGTCCTAAGATATGGATTAATTACTCCATGATCATGTAAATATTAGCTCTGCATAAATGTTAATGAGTAAAATATTATGATTTTAATTGTGTTGGCATAACCTTAAGGAAGCTGGACTTATCATATATGGTGGATCTACTGATGCAGGCATATGATACCTTAATGAAGGCTTTTGTAGAACACAATAAGGTGATAATCTTTTACTCAGCAGAAGTTTTTTTCCCACATGATTGTGGTTCTGGGAAATGATGGGTAATACAAGTTTGTGGTACTGTGCTGTTTTCAGTTCGGAAATCTTCCTTATGGATTTCGTGCAAATTGCTGGCTTGTCCCTCCTTTGAATGCCAAATGTCCATCAAAATTTCCCTCTTTGCCGACTGAAGATGAGAAATGGGGTGGTGATGGAGGAGGGCAAGGAAGGGGTGGTGAGCATGATCTTCGACCTTGGGCTACGGAGTTTGCAATATTGGCAAGCCTACCTTGCAAAACAGAGGAACAAAGGGTGGTTCGTGACCGTAAGGCATTCTTGCTTCATAGTTTATTTGTCGATGTGTCAATCTTCAAAGCTGTGAAGACAATTCGGCATTTGATGGAGATGAACGTTGATGGAAAAGACAAATTGAGTTGTCGGCCGGGATGCATCTTGCATGAAAGTCGTGCAGGTGACCTGTCTATTGTGGTGAAGCACAACTCGGTGGATGCTAACTCAAGGCTTGATGAAAAACAATTTGGCAGTGAGGCATGTGGAATATCAACCAGAAGATTTTCCGAAATAAATTTGATCAAAGGGTTAACTGCAGATGAGAATGTAACTGTTCATGTGAGTCGTTTTCTCTGACTAAGGTGGAAAATGGTTTTTTCTATTTGCAAAATTATAGTTGTATTAGACACTTAAAAAAGCTGTCCTTCCATATTGCAATTCTGATGTGCTAAAATTCTATTGGGTTTTACTTCTATTGGTTTTACATTGACTTGGAGGACATGAAATGACTCTGCTAATATTTTTCAGGATACTTCCTCATTAGGTATTGTCAATGTACGGTATTTTGCATACACTGCTACAGTAAGAGTTGTTGGTGATGTGAAGAAGAACTATGAAATTCAAGACATTAAAATTGATGATCAACCAGAAGGAGGAGCTAATGCACTCAACGTTAGCAGGTGACTTATTTATTGCAATCCTCTTGTACATAATCATTAATAAAAATCAACTTGTATAAAGATCAAAATTACATGAGAAGTTTTGTATTACGGCACTTATATGATACATTTTAATGGTGCAGAGCTGCACTTTTCCTTATTTTTTGTAGAAATAACATGACCTTACATTGTGTCATGGGGTATGTCATGTTTGGCTGGCTTTGACTCTGGGAGGCATCAGCCAACTGATTTTTCATTTTGCAGTGCTATATATAGTTCTACATGTTATGAAATACCCATGCAGAAGAGGTGAGAGGTGGCTACACTACTTTGATAAATTCGTGGAATAACCATACTGGTTGGGAATGAAATCTATCAAATTTTGTGACAGCTTACATTCTTCCAGTGTTTCTGGGTCTTCCAAAGCTTTTTTTCCTTCTGAACTCCTTGCAGAATGCACCAGTGTAAAATACTGTAATATTCCTAAAGTAATATACCATCCTTTTGAACTCATTGCAAGTCTGTAATAGTTTATTCCCAGATTAATCAACTATAGTATAGTTGACATTTATATGCGTGCTTGCAGCTTAAGGATTCTGCTACACCGACATAATGATGAACCATATGTGGAGCGCCTGGCTTCCTTGCATCAAAATGACAATCCTGAAAACTTTAGGTGTCAGATAATAAGCATAATTAAAGATAGCTTGACTAAGTTAGAGGAGGATAAGCCAATGGAGGATGAAACTCCCATTAGATGGGAACTAGCTTCATGTTGGGTGCAGCATCTGCAAAAGCCAGATAGTTCAACGGACAACAGTTCTAAAGGAGCAGGAATCGATCCTGAGCCAGCTGTCAAAGGTTTAGGAAAGGAATTCAAGTTGCTGAGAAAGAGGGAAAAGAAACCAAGTAGCACATGTGCCTCAGATTGCAAGGAAAAAAGTGATTATCAAGCCCACTGCCTAAATTTGGGTGAAGCAGTACCTGGAGATGAGAATAATAGTGGCGTTAACACTAGCTTTGAATTGCAGAAGCTACTTCCAGAAGATGCCTTCTTACGCCTGAAGGAAAGTGGAACAGGTCTTCATTTGAAGGTCTCTATAATATGATTCTGATACTGTGCATACTTTTAATAGCTTTGTGCCTGTCACACATGTGAACCAGTAATATTAAATTCATGTAGCCAAATGAAAAATAATGCTGTTCTTATTTCTTCATCTCAAAAACCGATATTAAAAGCACATAGATAATTGTCAATAATATGGTGGTCATAAACTTCAATGATTGAGTATGAATTAGGGGCAATGAGGGCTTAATTTAGTTGGTTAAGTTAGAGGCCTTGGGACCTATAGATGTTAGGTTTAATTCTCTTTCTCACCACCTAGGGATGTGCCATTTGGAGTTTTGGAATATTTATTGGTATGTATAGATTTTACTGATGGACAGCATAGGATTATGGGGCTTTATATTTTGATAAAATTCCCAAGCCGAGGGTTAATTGTCCTTGAGCTGTTAATTTAACATTAATGTGAGATTGATTGGATTGTATATCATTGCGAAATGTACGTTACACCAACCCAACATTTGTCATGGACAAAAAAATGTTTGCCATCTCATCATGATTGTCAGTTCAGCATGACGTGTAATGCGGCAATAATGTTGTATTTGGGGTTTTACTATTATACTATCTGATGGGGTACTACTTTTTTTTCCATTAGAAGGTTATGAACTGCACTTGCCTATCCTTCATAAGATAATTATTTTTCCCAGTATCTGTCATGCTTCTAACAATAGTTGCTTCCACAGTACCATCATTGTCCCTGATTAGTGCACCTTCCTCCTGCTGCAGCCTGTAGATCAGCTTGTAAAGATGGCACACAAGTATTATGAAGAAGTTGCCTTACCAAAGCTGGTAATAACTCACTCGCACTAGTTTTTGAATAATAATTACACTATTTTCAGTTACCTGTCAACAGATTCATATTTCCCTAGGTGACAGATTTTGCATCACTTGAACTTTCTCCTGTTGATGGGCGCACACTCACTGATTTCATGCATTTGAGGGGATTGAAGATGTGCTCTTTGGGTCGTGTGGTGAGAATAATTTTATTTACTCTTCTTCTCCTTCCCCCTTCCAAAGGTTATCATACACCTTTCCACACACCGCCGTTGCCCTTTCTATGATCTATCTAATGATTTAATGATCATTTAAGGTACCAATATGTTTATGTTCTAAAGTATATGACATTTTGTTTATGTCAGCAGCAATTTTAAGATCTCATCTTCAAATTTTGGCATCACAATTCTAATTCAGATGACATAGGTGCCAATAAATAGATTTTTCTTCCCAATCAAATTTGTCAAACTTGTTATATATTTTCATTATCATATGAAACCAAAAGCATGAACTTCCAAAGGATTTTCAGTTTGTGTGGTAAAAGGGTAGGATCACGCAAAAATACTTGTCATAGACTCATATAATAAAAAGAAGAAATGTAGGATTGATCTTTAAGTTGCATTATTTTTGAAAACATTGTAAAGGAAGGGGAATGTATAAATATATCTCTATATATTGACAAGTACATGGGATTTTCCTGATTTCCCTGCTGTAACTTTTGAAATTTATGTCTCATATATTTAAAAATGTCATTCCCGTTATTGACTTATTCTTCATTGAATCATATGGATTGACTTGTTGCTGATGTGAATTGCATAAAACTTTATCAAATGCTGGTTCTTGCTGTGCTATACAATGCAGGTTGAATTAGCAAATAAACTTCCTCATATACAATCACTGTGTATCCATGAGATGATTACTAGAGCTTTCAAGCATGTTGTCAGAGCTGCCATTGCTTCTGTTGACAATGTATCAGATGCACCAGCTGCAATAGCCTCGTCTTTAAATTTCCTGTTTGGTTCATGTACATCTAATGATAGTGATGAGGATGAGAACACGAGTGATGACTATAACCTAAAACTGAAGTGGTTAAGGAAATTTGTTATGAGGAGGTTTGGTTGGAGGCTAAAGGATGAGTTTCAGCATTTGAGGAAGTTTTCAATTCTCCGGGGTCTCTGCTATAAGGTAATTTTATCATTAGCTTCAGTGCTTTACTTCCCCTTTTCATCTGCCCTATCATGACGTTGGTTCTTTTCCATTTTTCCAGGTAGGAATTGAGTTGCTCCCAAGAGATTATGATATGGATAGTACAAACCCGTTTAAGAAAGATGATATTATTAGCTTGCTACCAATTTGTAAGGTAAGTTAGTTTGTAAGGTAGAGAAAAACTCCATCAATCCACACAACCTGAAAGCTCATCTAACTTGATGCCTAGCTCCAAAATTGTCCTTGTGTTAGCTTGTCAGTGATTTGCATGCCTTTGTTTTTCTGCTCTACAGCATGTAGTATGCTTCTCTGCAGATGGCCGAACACTACTAGAATCAGCCAAGGTTGCACTAGATAAAGGAAAGCTGGAAGATGCTGTTAATTATGCAACAAAGGCATGTTGCCTCAAATCTATTTGTACCCAAAATAGACTTTATGATGTTTAGCTTTGATCAAATCTAAGTTTTACCCTTTTCAAATGAATTTCAAATATGAAGGCTCTAGCAAAAATGATAGCTGTCTGTGGTCCATATCACCGGATAACAGCAAGTGCTTACAGTCTTCTGGCAGTAGTCTTGTATCACACAGGGGATTTTAATCAGGTAACATATTTCTGCCATTTCCTGGATCCATGTATAGAGATTATTTGATAAACATGACTTCAAGAATGTATACATCATGTTTTCATCACCACATTGTTTGCTGATGGTCATATATCTTTAACACCATTTCAATTTGTTGAAGCAAAGATTGTAAGTTCTTTTCTCCTTTTGTTTTGCATCATTCCCTACTTTTCTCTTCAAGGCTGACCCTGGATAATGCTTGCTATTCATCAACTAGAATGCTAACTCTGGAAGTGATCACATGTTGTCTTCTTTATAAAAATTTCCAAACTTTTCATGTCAGGCTACTATATACCAGCAAAAGGCTTTGGATATCAATGAAATGGAACTTGGGTTGGATCATCCTGATACGATGAAAAGCTATGGGGATCTTTCTGTATTTTATTATCGTCTCCAGCACATTGAACTAGCCTTGAAGTAATTTCTGCTTCTCCATGATAAGTTTATTTTTGTTTTTCTTTCTTAAAAAAGAGGACCGAGTTTAATTTTCTTCTTAATCATCATTTCGCAGAGGTATTTATCTGTATCATTCCACTTTTTATGGTATAATTTTTCCAATTCAATAATGGATCTGGGATATCAAGGTTGTTTTCCCAATGCATCTTTTATATGATGGAGCTCATTGCATTGAATTTGATTGCTTTTCCACTCTTTTACGTTATTTCTAGGTATGTCCATCGTGCTTTATATCTACTGCATTTCATATGTGGACTATCTCATCCTAACACTGCTGCAACTTACATAAATGTGGCTATGATGGAAGAGGGCATGGGAAATGTTCATGTTGCTCTTCGATATCTCCATGAAGCCTTGAAATGCAACCAGCGATTACTAGGATCAGATCATATACAGGTCCTTCCCTCCTCTCTGTCAATTTGTGTGTGCATGAGCTTGTCTGCATGCGCACAAACCAGTACAAACCAGTGTGTTTGAGTGAGCTTGAAGTTCTATTTTTATTTTTATTTTCTTTCAGACTGCTGCAAGCTATCATGCCATAGCCATAGCACTGTCACTTATGGAGGCATATTCCCTCAGTGTTCAGCATGAGCAAACTACCCTAAAAATACTCAAAGAGAAGCTTGGACCAGAGGATCTTCGTACCCAGGTAACCCGTCTCAAATGAGATAGCTGTTTTGTTTTTAAACATGTTATTGAGGTGCTTGTTTGCTGTAATATATTATATTATGCCTTGTAATTATATAATTACTTTACACCATGTTGCACCAATGTCATTGATTTGTCTGAGCGACCCCCTTTTTTTTGCTATGTCCTTATCTCTTTTGATTGGAATGTTGCATCAAAACTTTGCTGTCATTTTAAAGTGATCTATTCTCTCATTTAAAGCTCAAGCATGCTCCTGGTCGTTTTAGCTGTCATGCATTCTTTCAGGGATGCAGCAATGGTGCATAATTTCCCAAATGTTAAGTTTGTTGGAAAAAAAAAATTAGCTATTCTCTAATATTATGGGAAGTAAATATTTGTTTAAAAAAGCTAATATGCCAAATATGTAAGACATGTTGCTGAGGTCAAAACAAGTAAGATGTATTGAGGCCCCTTAGTCTCATGATTACATGAGATATTTGCAGTTCTGGAATGAGCTTCTTGATTTTCTCTCATATTTTCTTAGCATGCCACTATGTATATAAAACTTATTTATAGATGTAAAAAAGCATCAAGCTAGATGTGTGGCTCTTGGTTTTATTTTTTTAATGTTCTAAACCTTAGATGCACTTGCCTTTTCCTATCAACCCTGCTTTCAACTTTCTTGCACACAACTGTACTATAGCCTGTGCTTGATCTGTCGTTATTGAGCAGATTGCAGTCAAGGCAAGATTTTTTTTTTTTTCTTTTTTTTAGGCCATTCACGATAATAATAATAATAATAAAGTAAGGCCCTTTAGAAGGCTATGTCTGCTCAATTTCTTCACCTTCTGCTGTTAGAATTCTCATTTTAATTGCATTCAAAGGTTTTGTCCCAAGATTGGGATGGATCTCTATAAAAACATAATGGATACAGGCCATTTCCATGTCATTGCATGTGGATTGTGTCAGACCTCTGCTGTTTAGTAGCTTGAGAAAGGAAATCTAAGCTTCTTCCATATTACTGTGCCATCACTTTCAGCATGTGTGCCCTGCTACTACTACCCTTTCTCCTGGATCTCCCCTCCCCCAAAAAAAAAAAAAAAAAAAATGCCATTGTAAACTTTTATGAGTCTGTTATATCTTTCTGAACACTTGTGGCTTGTGGTTTGGATATGCTCATCACTATGCTCTGTTTTACTTTTCTATGTACATCTTCATTTTTTCTGCTATCTCATTATATGGTTCTTTCTGGACCTCTTTGAATGCAGCCCCCACGTGTGCGCACACACACTCTCTCTCACATATGCTATTTCCATCAATACAACTCTTGTATCTATTCATGTATGACATTGAGCTTAGATTCTCTTTAACAGGGCACTGGTAAGATGTAGCATTACATTCTTTTCACAACTTTTTTTTCCCCCTAAAAGTAATTCAGATGCTGAGTGTGTTTTAGGAACATATTAAATACGCTACTATTTCTTATGTTAACTTTTCCTAATAATTAGAAAATATATGTGAGTTGAATCAAACAATTCCGTGTGTTTTTTAAATGTTCTGACTTGTTTTAATTCATAATTGCTATATTGATCATTAAAGGATTGGGTTGAGGGGGAGGTTACTAAAATGAATTCAAATTCGATTTAGATTGTATTTTGGATTTGGGACATAATGCCTATGGACCAGGGAGGATGGAGACAGAAGCACCTCTCTCCAATAATTTGCATTTTATAGTTTTAAGATATTTACTCATGGATTCTTAGAGTATATGAAATTCTGGCTGCAATATATGGCAGGTGCATCCCTGTTGAACAGATGCTTTTCCCCACTCTCACAGTTTAGATGCTTAGTTAAGTGACATGTAGAAAAGTGGTAGTAGTTAAATTGGACATAGTTAACTTTGGATTGTGATATGCTTTGGGAGGATGATGGTGCAATTTTGCAAGGCTCTTATATGATGGGTGTTTTGTGCAGGATGCAGCAGCATGGCTTGAATATTTTGAATCAAAAGTGATAGAGCAGCAAGAACTGGCACGAACTGGGATGCCAAAGCCGGACACATCAATTGCCAGTAAAGGACATCTTAGGTAGTGGCATGCTATTTGGTGTTAACTTGGATTTAGTTTCTTGAGATGTCTCAAGGATCTCATATCTATTTGTTCCTTTTTTGCAGTGTTTCAGATCTCCTTGATTTCATTAGTCCTGATCAAGATCCAAAGGGTGGTGATGTGCACAAGAAACAGAGACGTGCAAAGGTATGTAGTTGTAACTTGGTCACCTAGGGCTCTGAATCATGACTACTATAAGAAACTTGATTTCTTCTTGGAACCTGAAAAGAACGTGAATGTTGTTTCTATGCGGTGTTTGTTCTGTGCCTCTGCAGTTCTTTTGTGGTTAGGACCAAGACTATTGCTGTTAGATCATCAAATGTGAAACTGCAGATCAGTTAAAATAATTACAGCAATGACGACATTGAGAAAGAATTAATGTCTGTGATTAGGCAGAATAAAGGGTTGTAAGAAGAAAGATAACAAGACAGTTTTATTCATTAGGTTTTCAACGTGTTCGTTTGGAGTGTTGGAAAGAGACCTTACTGCATCAATTATATATTCTGATCTGTAGAATATATAAGGCAGCTGCAAATATTCCATCCATGTCCAGGTGAACTCAATGGCTCTGGAGTCATTTAAATGAGAATTGTGTCTCTTGAAATGGATCACCGAAGTTCTTCAAAATGTGATGGAGCCTGCCAGAGACAATATCTTTAGCATGAACTTTTATCCATTCTGAAGGTTTCAGAAAACAAAATTTTAGCATTAGAAGATAATAGTTCTTATCAGAAGTACATGTGAACTGTTTAGGCATTTGCTTCTCAGGGGTCAAGGGACTTCTAATTTTTCAAAGTAATTATGTTTGGTTTAAAGAAAGAAGGGGAATTTACCACTTTGAGTTGCTTATGAGCTCTAGTTCATTTTGTTTGTTTATTTGGGATTGTATCATATAGATTCTTCTATACTAGTTGGAAAATGTGGTAGTGGTGCATTTGGAAGGAGAGACTCATCATGCAGATTACTTTGTGTTATGCTTAAGATTTAGTCATTTTGAATGTTTATAGTCCTGGGTTCAGGAGGGACACCCTTGTCATTTTAAAAATAATCACGCTGAACTTCTCAGTATATACCTGGTATACCTTTTGGCAGTTCTATCAAAATGGTGTGTTCTTCATGTTTCTGTCCTTGATTTGTTAGATTTTGCAGGTTGCTGATAATTTGCTTTGCCAAGAACACAATGCTGTAGCCGACAGAAGAATGCTCGGTGATGACATGCCAAGCAACTGGGTTACAGTAGGGGAGGAGAAGTACGGAAACACAAGCAGAATACACCTTGAAGAACCAAAAGACAGTGATGTTACTAGCAATGAGCTGAGAGTGATGAGTGAAGTAGCACACGAAATCTCTTCTGATGATGGATGGCAGGCAGCCAATTCCAAAGTGCGCTCAAGCAAAAACATTGATGGCCATAAGTTTCACCGGAGAAAGCCAGATCATTTAAGAGTAAATATCAATCATTCTGCTTTCTCTAGTAATAAAGAAAGCAGCCGGAGGCCAGGATTCACATCTACACCCCAGAAAACAATGGCCAAACTCATTTCAACTGACTCGTTTGTGCTCAAGAGATTGAAAGCTCTTAGTTCAAATGTTGTGGGGGATGAAACCAACAATCTGGAGAAAAAAATATCCACAGCTCCGGCTACTCTGACAGCTATGGTTTCAAAAACTGTTTCCTACAAAGAAGTTGCTGCATCCCCACCAGGTACTATTCTCAAGTCTGTAGCACAGAAAGAAGAGAGAGTCAAGGAAGACACTCGAGAACCGATCTGTAACACTTCATCTGAAGAAGAGGGTAACAATAAGGCTGTGGAAGCTGTGAACCCTGATGGTAACGGAACTAAAGTAGTACTGGAAAATTCCCCTGAAATTAAAGAGATGAATGACTTTGATAATCAGGTAAAGCCAGTTGAGATGAATGGTAGCAAGCTCTCAGCAGCTGCTCAACCGTTCAATCCAGGCTCTTTTCTGCACTCAACAAACACTATTGTGGGTACTACTAGTGTTTATGACACAATATCCAGCCAAAGTATGCTGTCAGAGCCAGTTGATTTCCCTCCGATTTCAGCTAGAGTTCCATGTGGGCCCAGGTCACCTATGTACTACAGGACGAACAATCTTGGGTTTTTGAAACATCAGAGCTCAGATGTGAACAGGAATGGGAATGGGGTCTCGAGAATCATGAATCCGGATGCCCCTGAATTTGTGCCCAGAGCAGCTCGACAAAGAGATCTGACTGATAGGGTTTGAAGCTTTCAGCTACTTCAGTTGATAGGAACAATGACTTGTTGGCTATCAGGCAGAATGATGATCTATCAAAGGAGCTGAGTTCTGACTCGGAGAAGAAAGAGCTTGCAAGACAGATTCTTCTCAGCTTCATCATGAAGTCTGTCCAGAATAACTCAAACCCTGAAAGCAAGCCTGCCTGTGGTCAGAAGTTTCATGGACATGCTTCTGAAGCAATTGCAAAGGATACTGCAATTATTGAAATATGCAATGGGAATGAAGAGAAAAGGGATGCAATGTCAAAATACAATCGTAATGGAAGATTTAATACCCGAGACGGAAACAAGAACAAGGTTGGAGATGGAGAAGGATTTGTTATAGTAGCTAACAGGAGAAGAAACCGGCAGCATATTGCAAATGGCATTGGGGAGTTACCCAATCAACAATCCATTTGCACTTCAGCTGGTTGAAGAAAGGTAACAAATATCAGTGCTTTGTTGAGTCACGTTTTAGCATGATGGGATATTGTGAATCGTATACGCCAGGGAAGCTGCAGTGGTTGAGCAATTATATTTGACTGAGAATATCTCCCCCACCCCTCAAAAAGAAATATGGGAGTTGAAAAAGGAAAATATGAGTTTTTTCTTTTGAGATTTTGCTTAGAGTAATAAAATGCTGATTGGCTTGGATCTAAATGTGAGATTAAGGAGGCTAGAAGACTGTACCCGGATGGCTAATGTACCTTTTGAATTACTTTTTCAATGACATACTGATGAGGACCTGGCCCTTGGAGAGCAGCCGAATTCCGGCCATACAAGGGAAAGGATCTTAATGAGCCAATGAACCTTTTTGCAACGAGGGCTTAACTCATATTTGTTAGATGTTATTCTTTTGTTTTCTTTACATAAGGATAAAGCCGCCAATTTGCCCTTCATTGAGCATAATTAGGTGTTATTAGGGTTTTTGAGGATACATAAACCTATTGTCATGTAAGAAGGGAGAAAACCTCTTGGGAGAATTTTGTGGGAGAATGCTTTGACGACATTGAGAGTTTGAGACTCACAAGAGTTAATTTTGGCATTTCTATATTTGTAATAACAATTACTTGAAATATTTAAGAGTTGGCTTTATAATTCTTCTTCTGATATTTGGTTATTATTATTATTATTTTATTAATACCTTCATATTATCGATTAGTAGTATATTTTGCATGTGTTTTGTTGTACCCATAATGTAGGGTCAAAAGCAATTTTTGAAAAGGAACGGAATGAATCATGGGATTGATTTTTATCACATGCTTTGTGGGATACTTAACATATAGGTGAACTTGTTGTACCATGTTCAAGTTCATCCCTTTTCTTCTTCTTTTTCTATTTTTTATGGGATAGTTTAAGCTATTTGACCTCCTGGTTATAGGATTCTCCTGAAGGCAGAGAATTTATTGACTTGGATGAAGTTTCTATGTTTGAGGGGCCCACTGTTTTGGGAGGTAGAAATTTCGAAAAATATCAAAAAAATCATGCCAATAATCCATGTTTTATGCCAAGGAAGAAACCCATAAATCTGGTCTTATTCTAAGTTTCGGGATAACATATTTTACATTTAAATTTGAGATCAAATATCGTCATACTGAAACCATTGCATTCAATAACACGAGAGCAGCTCCACTATGTTGACCGTGAAGAACTGAAAGACGGCAAGCGCAATGCCCACGGTCATCGCCGTCATCCTGCTTTTGCTAAAAGCCAACATTCAAAGTCTATCCGAAGGGATCATCTTGTTACAGCGAGCTGAACTTTCGAGGCCAAAACAGAGCCGAAATTGCTTTAAATGCCAACCAGAGAACGACGACAAATTGAATGCAGCTATATTTTAATCGTTTGTAAAAATTTAAAATCAGTTAAATTGGCTATTTAATCGCCCCCATTTCGTTCCATAGTACGCAGCCAAGGACTTGGGCTGTGAAGGCCAGAGAGATTATGGCGGAAAAATCAGGGGTTGATGGTACCGAAGGCAGAGAAGATTTCAGGAGCAGGAAGGGAAGAGCGGCGGAGGCGGCGCCACAGCAGCTCGGAGACGAACTGCAACAGCTCAACGGACGATTAAAGATCCTTGAAGAAGAAACCGAGACGATGAAGAAAGCATTATCGGCAATCATGGATGAAAATAAAGAGCTAATCGGTGAGATATCGCTGCTACTCCACACTGTATTTAACCCTTCTCCAACTCTACAAAATTGCGATTGCTTCCTTGGTAGACTCATCCTCGGATTTCATCAGGAAAATGGAAAACAGTATCAAAGTTCTTCCTAAAAGAAGTATTATTTCTTTAATTTGAATTTGTTTACTTCAAAAGGAATCAACTTTATTATTATTATTGATTTTTTGATAATTGAAATATTATCTATATAATTCTCAAGAAAAATTACCAACTAATCCCAAAAGCATAATTTATCATATTTATTTCGTTTCTCTAAAGTGGATTTTGACTAAATTTGGGCAGGAGAGCAGGCATGGGAGTGGCCTTCTGAATGCTCTACGGGAAGATTCAAATTCATATGTTGTCTTAAGGAATATCAAGAGCTAATTATTATGTGCATGCTGTTGCTTAACCAAGGAACCGAAGGCCATGTTATGGCCCTCTCAAGATGAGACTAGTTAAGTTTCTTTCATTAATTTGGCTCATTTGTTATTCTAAGAATTTAAATTGATTAACAAAAATAAAATATGAATTTTATAACGAATTATTAAAACAGAAAAATAGATTTTTATCCTCCATTTTTTATTAATAAATCGAAATTATTGGGATAATAAAGGAGTCCTATTTAAAAAAATAAAATTGGACAATTTTTAATAATTGTAATTTTGACTCTTCGTACAACAGAAGACCAAATTATATAAATATTTAATATGATTAAAGAACATTTTCTCTCAATACTACAAATATAAAATATTAATCATTGTCATTTGACAGTACTAATAAACGTAACAAATAAAATATAGAAATAAATTAATATAAGATGTGGTGATAGAAGAAAATATCGAAAAGAACTAAACAGTTCTCAAGTAAAACTCTTTGAACTTCTCAAACTAGTCAAAATAAACTATTATGAAAAAATTAATTTACAGGCCAAATAGTACAAACGTGCTAACATTTAGCTAATCTATTTAATATGTGACCTCTACTAAGAATTTGTTAGATTTGCTTTATAATAATATAATTGAACACATTTCAACCATCTTTTGGACTTTAATTCATTACCTCAAGAATAACCAATATTTATGGAACTCTAGGATCTAAGATATCGATAGAACTTTGAAGGTTCATAGATTTGGAACAAGTATCTAATGATGGTTGAATGATTTTATGATGAGAAAACATTGTCTTTTGTATCACAACTAGATGTTTTCTCTTTTATTCATCACTCCCCTAATTCTTATTTTCTTTCATTTTTGTCTAGGTGGTGGCTAAATAAAAAAAAAAATGAGTCTATTTGAAAATAATACTAAAAACAAGGACTAAAAATTGCATTCTACACTCTGATATTTAAACATTAGCTAAAATATTAGAGTACATATATATACAGTCCAAAACCATATGTGCGCAACCTATTTATTAATTTGTGTATACGCGCGATTCAAGGGCACATGCATAGCTCATTCTGTTAATTTCTTGAAACTATCGGAGTGTGCACCTTGGTGTTCGAATATTGAGTTGAACGCTAACTCGAACGTTGGCACACATTTGTGCATTTCAGATATTTTGAGCGTTCAATTCTTTTCAACTTTGATAAATATATCTCAAATCATAATTAATCCCAATTAATAAACAAAAAAACTTAAATACAACTTAATTGGGGTCAAATTTTATCACAAAAATAAATCAATAAAATAAACCTAACACTCTCTTTTTGGCAATCTTGTGATAAATCTTCTTACATGACATAAATAAAAAAATAAGCTCAAATTATCACTACATTTGAGCTTGTTACATAACAAAGATACAAATATTAGATACATAAACATTATGCTGATGACTTATAGCATTATACAGACACATTTGTTTGTAAAACAAACACTGCTAGGAAAATCAAACATATATTAATATTAAAATAATAGAATATAATATAGCACCATAACTAGTAGTATAGTTAATATATAGAATAATATTCAATTCAAGTATAATGAGTGAAAATGTCAAATATAGAATAATATTTTGCATAAGTATAATCGACAAAAAAGTTAGATGTAGAACAATACTCAGTATAAGTATAATTAGTAAAAATGTCACTACTTTCCCCTACAAAATACATCAATACAATTCCTAGGTATACATCAGAATATATAATGTCTCCCCCTCAAATTAAACTTATCTTCCCTTTTATGGCACAAATTGGCTAGGGTTGGGCTACCTAAGGATTAACCTCATTATTCAAAATCTCCACCTCCCCATTGAACATCACCTACTGAATATACCTAGCTTATTGCTTGGTTGTACACTTTAAATGGGTCATCCTGATCTATATTTTCCTAATTTTAGTATGGGGATCTCTAGCACACGTTTGAAGATCTACTTGAGAGATGATAATCTACTCCGTTTTCTACTGTATAATCATTTGAAACTCTATCTGTGATGAAAATATTTATTCCGTCTAAACAGATATTTAATGCAGAAGGTCTATAATAAAATCAATAGACCCAATAGGCTGAGAAGTAGGACATCTAAATGTCTCCTTATCAAAAGGAGGGATAGAGTTGGCAGGAGGAGAGACACGACCGGGTACATGGGAATGACTCTAAGCATATATAAGTATGCCAACAAGTCGTCCAAGAGTAATAAGAGGCATGACAAGTAGGCTAATAGAGAGAGGAGAGAAGGTGATAGATGAGGCAACCATAAGGCAATTGGTTCATCATTTGAGGGTCTTCAAATGTATATACAAACAACTCACAAAAGATAATTGAAATGCCTATGACATCACTTAAAAGATATCATACAACAATAGAGTGTAAGATAAAGGAAAAGTCAACACATAAGATACTGAAAAGATGTTGGTGTCCAAAATGCATTAGAGGATGAAAAAAAATAAATTGATAACAAGCTCATCTTGATCCCATGTCAATCATAGAATGTGTACATGTTACATCCTCAAATACAAACTCAAATTATATTAATTTCTTATTTTATAATTATATTAAACTAGATTTTAATTTTTAAGATTTAAAATTTAATGATTTATTTCATAGATAAAAACCTAAAACAGTGTTAGAGCATGAACATGAAAATTAAATACTAACAAATGCTCTAAAATAAAATAATAATTTAAATCATATAACTTAAATATTATATCCGAAAGTATCTTCAAATACTAATAATTATAAATATTGAATCATATATAAAGAAAAATATTTATACTAAAATTAGAGTAATCAAATTTAAAAATTGGTCATACTTAAATTGAATTGTTGAAAAAAATTGAATATCACACTTAAATGCTTTTATCATACATCATCATTACTTAAGTTACAATAACTAATAATTTAAGAAAACTTAACAAATTTAAAAATACTATTTTTTCAATATTAATATATAAACTGATCCAAGTCCTAAATTTAACTCTCAAACATCCATTCATCAATCCAATCATCTGTAAGTAAGTAATAATATTTTATGTATGAAAATAACACATGTATAAATATTTAAAAAAAAAAAATATTCAAGGATATCAAGAAAAGGATGACAATAAAAAAAAGGATATCAAAAAAAGGATGACAATTAAAAAAAAAAGGTTTAAAATGTAATTACCTTTTACTTGTTACCTTTTACTTGTATCTAGCAATCTCTTAAAATTTTCTTAATTTTTTTAGTCTCTTGCCTTCTTCCTCTCCTTCTTTCTTTTCTTTCTCTTTTTTTCACCCTCAAAATTCTACTAAAATGATTAAAAATTAGTCAATGAGCTAATTTATAAAAAATTGGCGCATATGTATTGATCAAGTATACATCAGGTGCCTAGATATAATCTATACTACACATGATTGTCTATCAAATACGTATCAAATATCAATATTCTATCCCAAAAATACATGTGTGTCGATTAGGCGCATATCAGGTATGACCAATTTGTATAAAATACGCATGAGTTTCCAAGCGCGCATATGCATCAATCAAAGATGCATTGAGTATGACCGTTCTACCTAAAATACGTATAAGCATCCAAGAGCTTCTTTCAAGTATAATTTTATTGTCTAAAATTTACATATATGTGGGTCAGGCAGTGGTTAATTGTCACTTAACCTAACCTATTTTTGGTTAGAAAACTAATTTGATCTAAAATTTCAATTGATCTTGAAAAGTTATCACTTTAATTTAATTAATTATTATAAAAAGAATAATTTAGTATCCATACCTTACATTTCTTTTCTCATTATAAAAATTTCATTCTTAAAATTTTACGTAGTTCAATGTAAGAATAATGCAGATTTTTATCCTAAATTTTATCTTCTATCTCCCAAGTGGCTTCTTCTAAAATATAATTCCTCCATAAGACTTTTACTAACAAAATTATTTTCGTGTAGAGTACTTGATATCTTATCTCCAAAAGCTGAACATGTTCCTCAAAATATGATAAATCTTCATTAATTTTCAATAGTTCATTATCAATTATATCGAGGGATCATGGATATTTTTTTAGAGTATTGAAACATGAAAAATGTTATAAACATCCTCTAAATTTGGAGGTAGAGCCAGCTAATATACCACTTCTCCATTCCTTTTCAAAATCTCAAAAGATCTAATAAATATTAGATCCAATCTTTCTTTAAGCTTAAATTGAGAGACTTTCTTCGATGGATATATCTTTAAAATTACATGATTTTCGATATCAAAACTCAACTTTGACCATCTATGATTAGTATAATATTTTTGTCAACTTTGAGCTACTCTCAATAGATCTCAAATAAGTTAAAACTTATCAGATATCTCTTGGATATTTTTTGACCCCAGGAGTCTATTATTCCAATTTTTCTCAATGAATTGGGGAATGATATTTTTTCTTATACAAAGTTTCAAATGGGACAATGCCAATACTTGCTTCATAATAGTAGTTGTATGCAAACTCAACTAATGGTAAATAATTGTCCAAATTTTCTTTCTACAATACTGAAGCTTCCAACATATCATCTAAAATCTGAATTGTTCACTCTGATTGCCCATTTGTTTGAGAATAATATGCCGTGCCAAAATTCAAATAGACACCTAGCTCTCAATATTAAATTTCCTAGATTTTTTAGACAAATCTTATGTCTCGATCTAATACAATAGAAGTTGATATTCCGTAAAGTCTAACTATCTCATTAATGTATAACCTCACCAAATGGTCCATTGAGAGTCTCATCCAGACTATAATAAAGTGGGTTGACTTAATTAGCTAATTTATAATCACCCAAATAGTAACATAATTTTTCAATATTCTTGGCAATCTCATGACAAAGTCTAGTGTTATATGCTCCCACTTCTAACTACTTTGATCGATCCTTTTAAATATTTTATTCAGTTATTATTGATTTTTCTAGTGCTCCAAATTTTATTTCTAAGGCCATAAAGTATTTCATATTTTATTACTACTAAATAAAACTTACAATTACAACCATTCTCGATCTTTTTGGCTGATTACACAAGGGTCCAACTGAAATAACAGCAAAGTTATCTTAATTTTCCACTTTGCATCAAATTATAAACTAATATAAGCCCACACATATATATATACACATACATACTATAATATATTTATATATATTTTTACACTGTCATTTATACATATATATATATCTGCAACTCACATCCTCTCCCTACACACACACACACATATACACATTATATACATATTGTCAAATCCGCACACATACACAAATACATTATCCATATAAATACACCCACATACATCCCAAGCTTATATTTATTTACATATGTCTATAGTCCTGATATTGTTATATATAATCATATACACATTGTCCACACACATATTTATACATGTTTTTTCTCGAATATCCATTTTATGTTTATATATGTACAATTATACTCATCCGTATATTTATATGTGTATATGTCTATACACACTCGAGGACATCCAAACTCTCCATTTACATATATATACAAATTATATACATATTGTAAAATCCACACACATACACAAATACATTATCCGTATAAATACACCCACATACATCTCAAGCTTATATTTATTTACATACGTATATATTCCTGATATTGATATATATAATTATATACACACTGTCCACACACATATTTATACATATTTTTCTTGAATATCCATTTTATGTTTATATATATTTGATTATACTCATCCGTATATTTATACGTGTATATATCTATACACACTCAAGGACATCCAAACTCTCCATTTACACATCCGGGTCCTAGACCAGTCCTTACTTGGTAGACTTATTGAAACTGCCGGACACCCAAAATAGAGCACAAAGCTTTGTTTTTCCGATTCCACAGCCGATCCAATAATAATGGGTTTCCACAAAATGTTGGCAACTACACACTGAATTCTAACATTAATAAGGAAGAATTGGGGTTGATTGCAAGAGAAAGAACATATTGCTTGCCAAATAATAGAGGGTTTACTTTCAAGAGAGGGAAGAATTTTACTTGCCTGATTTTTCACTATTTTTGGCGATATATATCGGCAGCTGGCGACAGCGATGACAGCAGTAACAACAGCAGATTTACGGCAACCCTTTCTTACTCTCTCTCTCTCTCTCTCTCGACTTCGCAAACTGATAATATAAAAGAAGACGAAGAAAAGGAGGAAGAAGAGAGGATTACCCATTGATCTGGTTTTTTAGCTTTATCATCATCAGGTATTAACACTACTGCTAGCATTAGTTTCCTGGGCAATTATTGATAGGTAACATGGCTTCCCTTTTTGTCTTCTTGAATAGTGAAACCTCTCGAAATGAGTTTGATATTTTCCTCTACAACACTGATTATTGTGTGTTTGCTGGAATGGTAGAGAGCATCTTAATGGCCAGATTAATTTGCAGGTCCTTGTTGGGGTCACTCTCTTGTGGTGTTTGTGTCCACAGACTTGTCGAGGCAAATGGACGCGGACGTTTGGAGAAATCCGGAAATGTTCATCCTCGGGGCAGCTGGAAGCATTGAGGAGGAGCAGTGGCTGAAGAATCTGTCTGGGAACTATTGTCCGGGAAGTGGACAAGGATTTATCGGGCGCCATATCCGAGGTTCTTGAGGACATTGATAAAGGACTCGAAGCCAGGCTTTTGACTTCCTCAATGTGACCGGCAATAGGCACATATTAATTAAGCGTGTTGCAAGTGGTGAGCGACCACAATTTTCAAGGTGTCGGGATTGCCATTTTGACACGCCGAGCGTGCGCCTGTCATGGTAGGCCTAAGGGGCATGGTCCTGCCACCCTACCGGGGGAGGGATGGTCGGGCCGGGTCCAGGCCCCTTGTGGCTATATATTTGGATTTGGCCGGTTGGTGAGCGTGAGCTGGATAGAGTCTTTGGAGAGCAAGATTGAGAAAGCAATCTTGTGAGAGCAAAATGACTATTATGAAAGAAAAAGAGAGTGCACCACTGGTGAGAGAAGTGAGAAAGAAGAGAAGAATAAAGAGTGAAAAGAAAAGAGTGTTTCGCTACCTTGGTTTTTTCCTAGGGAGAACTTTTTTTTCGACTTCTTGGTGTGTAGCGAATACTCTTTGGAGGTTTCAGAACCTATTTCACATAGTGGATTTCTTTGTTTTCACTCTACTGTTTTTCCCCCGGTTCTGAAGGGTTTTCACGTTAAATCTCGTATGTTTTCTCTCGGTTTTCTTTCTCTCATTTGGCTGTCCGTCTGAGCGTTGTCCCTCTGTTCGAGTGTTTTATCCTCTCGATCACTACGCCTTTCAAGCATTCTGTTCGGACGCCCCGTTTGCCCCAACAGTCCCTTCCCTAATTAGAAGGGTATAAGTTGATATCTTGACAAAGATAAAAAGATTGTTACTAGCTATTTAGCCATGGAGATTGCTGAGGTCTGTTTTTATTAGTGTCTAAATTTATTCTTATTTCTCAGGCATAAAGTTTTTAAATTGGAAATAAACAGAATTTTTTTTCAAAAAAAAAAAATTAGGAAAAGTTAATTTTAATCGACCTAAAACAATTAAAATAAATGCTTAAATATGAAAATACTTTGATTAATATATTATCCGTAATCCAATTTGAGAGGCAGACGATGTATTGCTCTGACAATTTTTATCCAAAGAATTTCACGTACTTCATTTGCCTGCTTGCGGCTCCTACGTCCAGGAAAGGCATACTTGCGTTGCCAATTTTCGACCATGGAAGTGGAAGTAAAGCTCAAACTCCCGGACTCTCTCTCTCACCAGAAACTCATATCTATCCTTTCTCCTTTCCACGTACAAACTCTCCTCCAAGAAAACATCTTCTTCGACACCCCAACCTTTCTCCTCGCCGCCAACCGCTCTGCCCTTCGCCTCCGCTTATACGACCACGACAGACGTTGCGTTCTCTCTTTCAAGTCAAGTCCCGCCATCTCCGACGGAATCAGCCGCGCCGAGGAGATCGAACAAGAGATCGAACCCACCGTCGGCCGCGCCTGTGTGGCGGAGCCATGGCGGCTAAGCCGGATCGAGCCGAGCAACGGAGTGTCTGAGAGGGCGAGGGAAATCATTGGCGGAGAAGATCTCTTCGGGAAATTGGTGTGTTTGGGAGGGTTTAGGAATGTGAGGAACGTGTACGAGTGGAGGGGATTGAAGTTGGAGGTTGATGAGACGTTGTTTGACTTTGGGACGAGTTATGAGATCGAGTGCGAGAGTGAGAACCCTAATGAAGCAAAGAGGTTGATTGAAGAGCTGTTAGAGAGCAACGGGATCGGTTTTTGTTATTCTCAGGTTTCCAAGTTTGCTGTCTTCATTGCTGGAAAATTTTCCCCTTGAGAGGAAGAAGTATGAGGACTGCCATGCGCAGTAAACTCGCAATCGTGCAATCACAGCTGTCGGTGCGTATCAAAAAGTTGCTGGTCACTCACCGTTGGCTTTAAAAATTTTAATCAATCCATTAGGGAAACATCCATCTTGTATAATTATAGTTGACATTTTGTACAATTGGCATTGAATTCGCTAGTACGTTTTTGGGACAGTTCAGGTTACAAATTCAAATCAATGAAATAATGCAATTTAAATCTTTATTGTTATTCATATTTAATCAGTGAAATTTAAAGCTTTATTATCATCCATAGCTTGAGGATGGTTTGGATACAATTGAAAGATATGCACGAGGATGAGAATTAATTTGAGCTTCGATGGAAACCGTAATCCCCTGGTGACGTATGGTGATGCTTGGAGGTCAGAACAAAACGGTGCCAACCAGCGAAGATGATCATACGAGGAAGAAACTGAGAGGCCTCTCAACAAGCATGGTGGAGACCAGACCATGGAGTGCAACGACAAAGAAGATGAAGAACAACTACTCAGATCTCGAAGCTAGAGAACACTAGATGTAAGGCCACATTTCTGAAGAAGGTGATGGGATACGGCCAAGGCCGAAGACCAGCTCTTGAGAATCAGGAAGACGATATTGGAGTAGGAGATACCTCGAGCAACCTCATAGGAAATAGGCGGGTCATCTGTTAGGTAATAGGTCACTTCCATGTGGGATCACATTTGATTGTCGGATGTTCGGAGGTTCGGTCGAATACACACGGGGTCTATAATGAGATAGAGGATTGCAGTGCGTGCACAGCAAGCTACCGAGGACATCCGTGCTTAAGCACCGAGTGCCGAGCCCAAGGGCGATCGGGTGGTGATGCCGAAGAGCGAACGGATGCCTAGTTCAAGAGTGACCGAGTGTTGAGTTCGAGGAGTGATTGGATAGTGATGCCGAAGGGCACCCAGGCGTTGAGTCCAGAAGTGCCCAAAAATGGCCAATAGTATAAAAATGCACCAATGTGTTTTAGGGTTAAAAAAAGAGCAAAAAACGCCACTTGTAATTTTTACAGACTAGTAAGTGCCATTAGTGAGAGAAAAAGAAGAAAGAGAGAAGATAGAGAAGAGAAAGGTTTAAGTACTTGGGAGAGCTTTAAACCATGTTCCAGTCTCTCTTCTCCTTCATCTTGTTCTCACTGTTATTCGGGTTATTTGATATAAGATGTTGAGTTCTTATATTCTGTTTTTGGGGTTTGTGTAATCAAATTTTACATAATGGATAGTTTGGGCGTACCATCTCGTGGTCTTTTTCTTACTCAGAAGAGAATTTTTCACATACAATTGTGTATCTACTCTTTTTTTTTCTGTGATTATTATTTATTTGCTGTGTTGTCGTCGTTATTCTTTACTCGGTTCAAGTAGGCAGTCCGGAGACCGACAAGTGGTATCAGAAACCGGTTATCTTAGCCGAGTGTTGAGTCTTATTGGAATCGATGGTAGTCGGGAATAAGATGATTTACTTAAATGGTACAAACTATGATATTTGGCGGAGCAAGACGAAGAACTTGCTGTTTGTCAAAATAATGCATCTTTTGGTAATCATCACATAAAAGCAAGAGTCGAAATCCGAGGAGGAATGGGCTTTTGAGTATGAATAAATTTGTTACTATGTTCAACAATTTGTTGATGACAACGTATATAATTACATCCAGAATGAGACGAACACGAAGACATTGTAAGGAAAGTTCGAGACGCTCTACTTCTAAAACTGATAACAACAAATTCTCTCACTTGATGAAACTAATGCAAGTGACATATAAGGAGGGCATGTCCATTACTGACTACTTGAACGAGTTTCAAGAATGCGTGAACCAGTTGGCTTGTATGATTGTCAAATTTGAAGATGAGTTGTTGGGCTTGTGGCTATTGACAATCCTACTGGACTCCTAGGAGATGATACATATTACTATTGTTAATACTGTTTCAAATGGCATGGTGACTTTGAAAATAACAAAAGGAGCCATATTAAATAAAGAGACGAGACGTCGGTCATAGGGGTCGTCTTCTCCGCACGCTGAAGTGTTAGTTTCTAAGTCATGGGAAAAGAATGAAAGGCGCAATCCTAAGTTCAAAGAGAAGAGCCGAAACAAGTCTCGATTAAGGTATCAGAATCATGATTGTCATCACTACAGGAAGAAGAAACACATCAAAAAGTATTATTACAAGTGAAAGCGTAAAAATATAGAAGGCAATGAAAAGAAAGCCGATAAGGCTTGAGATGAGGAGAGAGCCTCGATTGTTACAGAGGGTGACCTTTGGTTGGTGTGTAAAGAGGACGAGGTGATCAATCTAGTCGAGCATGAGGCCAACTGGATGGTGGATAGCGATGCATCACTCAACATCACGTTACAAAGGGGATTATTTACATCTTACATTCTTGGTGATTTTAGAGTGTTAAAAATGGATAATGAATGGACATCCTAGATCGTTGGCTGAGTGATGTGTCCTTCATCACCAACAATGGGATCAAATTATTGTTGAGGGATGCACAATATATTCCAAATATTCAACTGAATCTGATTCAGTGGGTAGGTTTGATGATGAGAGATATTGCAACACCTTTGGTAAATGGGTATGGAAGTTGATTAGAGGGTCTCTAATAGTTTCCCGGGGAAAGAAGGTTTGCAGCTTATATGTGTTGCAAGCCTCTACTGTAGTAGGAGATGTGCATGTCACGAGAAGCGAGGAGTTTTTAGACTTGTGGCATTGTCGACTGATCCACATGAGCGAGAAGGGGTTGAATAGCTTGGTCAAGAAGGACTTCATCTGAGGTGTGGAGGAAGCTAAGTTGAAGACCTATTTTCATTACATGACGAGAAAGCAATGGCAAGTTTCGTTCCATGGAAACTCATCTGCAAAGAAGGCTGATCTTCCCGAGTTGGTCTACACTAACATATGTGGCACTTTCATGGTGAAGATACTTGAAGGAGTACTATACTTCATGATATTTATTGATAATTGTTCAAGAAGGTTGTGAGTGTATCCACTGAAGTCGAAGGATCAAACCTTTGACATTTTTGAACATTTTCATTCCTTAGCTGAGGGGCAAATAGGGAAGATGTTAAAATGCATCCAAAATGACAATGGCAACGAGTATATTGGAGCATTTGATGTGTATTGTTGTTCTCATGATGTTCATCATCAAAGGACTTTACTAAAAACATCGTAACTGAATGGTGTGATAGAACAGATGAATAGAACTTTGATGGAGAGGATTTGCTATGTATTTTCAGAGGCAAAACTCGTCGATTCATTTTGGGGGAAGCCTTGAAGGCCGTCGCTTATATTATCAACCTATCTTCAAGCGACCATTAAATGGAGAAGTTCCAGAGAATGTGTGGTATGGGAATAAGGTGTCTTCCGACCACTTGCATGTGTTCAAGTGTAATGCCTTTGCTTACATCCCGAAGGACGAGAGGATTAAGTTGGAGTCAAAGATAAGACAATGCATCTTTCTCGACAATGGGGAAGATGAGTTGGGATATCAGCCTTATGACCTGATTAAGAAAAAGTTTATTCAATTGAGGGATGTAATGTTCGTCGAGGATGAGACAATTAAAGATATTGGTAAAGAGGTGAAGGTTATTTTCAACAATGACAGTAGTTGGGTTTGTGATAAAACCTTGAATCTTTGATACCAGTGTCTGTTCTTCATAAAGATGGTGACTGAGGCCATGTAGAGGAGGAAGAAGACCTTCGGAATCCAATGCTTGGTAGAGATGAGGATGACGTTGTTCCTCATGATATTGCTGAGTCTACCGAGACCATTCCACTCCGAAGATCCATGAGAGACTGAAGGCCCTCTATTTATCTATCGGCTTAATGAGTATGTGTTACTTACCAATAAAGGAAAGTTTGAAAGCTTTGAAGAAACTATGAAGAATACGTACAAAGTGGAGTCAATGAAAATCATGCAAGATGAGACAAAATTGTTACAAGAAAATCACACATTCGAATTAACAAAGTTATCGAAGGAAAAGCAAGCACTAAAAAAAAAATGGGTCTTGTAATGTCCCGATTTTTAAATATTATAATAAAGTTCATATAATCAAGATTTGACTTAATTAATGTAGAGATATTAAGCTACGAGAAAGTTATCATAATGGCTAAGAAGTAATCTACCAAGGATAAGAATAGTGGACTAGCTAGTAGATGTTGACTAGGATAGAGAGTTAATCGTTTAGAATCGTTGACCAAAATTAGTGTCATTGACTGACAAAAATCAAAATGTTGACCGCCAGGGGTTGTTGACCGGATGAAGATGAAAGTTATTGGTCAATACATTGACTGGCTGATTTTGCCCGTTATGCCTTGAAGTGAAAATGTCCGTGTGTTTGTGAGAGAAACAACCGGTATGTCTGAGAGAGAAATAATCGGTATATTTGTGAGGAGAAATGACTGGTATGCTTGTGAGAGAAATGACCGGAATGAATTTTGAAGAGATAATAGTTGATATGTACAATTTACCCGATTTAGTGTAAAATATCGGTTTGGTGCAATTTGCCTAGTTTGGTAAATAAGGTATTTGGGCGGAATGATGGAAAATGCCGAAAAGGTACATTTGGCTGGAATGCACAGTTTGCCAGGATTGGTGCAAAAGGATGGAATGCACAATTTGCTCGGTATGGTGCAAAATGCTGGAGTCAAGCATTTGGGCGGAATGGTACACTTTGGGTGGTTTGGTGTATTTTCCCAAAAAGAGGCAAAAATAACCGGTATTAATGAATGGTGAATTGACCGGTATGAGTTTTGCATAAAATGACCAGTTACCAATGCCAGTATGCAATTGGAGGAAAAAAAGTCCGATTACAAAAATTATCCAATCAACACGTTCATCGATAATTGTGCCATTTTACCCGATATGGCAAAATGGCTAATTTTCGCAATTAACCGGTATAAATGGATGGCAACTGGCCGACATGGATTTGCATGGGCAAAATTACCGGTGTCGGTCGAAAGGAATGAAATGACTGGTTTGCACAAGTGGCCAGTATGATGAAAAAATCGGAACGAAATAAATGAAATAATAAAGTGGATTACCGAAGAAGAAATTGACTGGAGTAGATTATTGAACAAATAAGATAGTCGATTGAAACAGATAGATGACTAATTGGAATAATTGCCGGTTAGGAGAGTTGACCGGAATAAGAAAACTTTGACCGACTCGAATGGCAAGTTTTCGGAGATGAATTAGGCGAGTTTCTGGAGACGATTTTCCAAAAATAGATATCTGGACATGATCTTCCAGAGGCAGTCTTCGGAGATGATTTTCTGAGGCTATTTTTTGAAAAGGAATTTAGAGAGGAAGTCCGGAGAAAAAGCTGGAATAAACGTTATCTGAAATAAAAGAATTTACCAAACCAAGAGAGTTGACTAGATAGATAAGTTGAACGGATTAAGCTTTGACTGAAGGTCGGAGTGGTCAATTCAAAGTATGTGAACTACTCCTACCTGCTCAAATTCTCTGAAATTCTCTAAAAAAGAAAATAAGAGTAAAATATCTGTAGTAGGTGACTTGCTTCATCTACTCTCACCAACCCCACCGCCTATAAATACTAAATGTGGGGGTAAAAGATGGGAGTTTTCGGAGGGAGTTTAAGAAGAAAATGCACGTAAGAGACGAAAGAAAAGAAGGAAAGAATTTCATGTTAGACTTGGGTAAGAGAGTTCGCAAATCAGGCATGTATACCCAACGTTTTATTAAAATTCATGTTTTGAATCTAATAAGTATTATTGTTTTGATGCCCTTCATCCAACATGACGTAATGATTGCCTTCCTACGATCAGAATATGCGTTACATTTTGTATATGAGATTTTGTTTCATGATTCCTGCTCGAATATTATTAGAATTTCTTCTATTATTATGATCGGTTTGAAATAGAATTATGTACATTCGTATATTGATGCTATTTATGAACAAAAGTATGTTTAAGGAAGTCTGGTTAATTGTATGAAAAAGGAGTCCGGTATTTGCATATTTTAAGAACTCTAATTATTTGATTGCATGAAGTCCGGTTATATGCATCATTGAAGAATTTCAGTTACTTGCATCATAAAAAGAACTGCAGACCTTTGCATGTTTAAGAACTTTGGATCTCTGTGTATGGTGAACTTCGAATAATGCTCTTTAGACTTTGGATTTTTGGGAGATCATTATTTACGAAAATGGATTTTGATGGCTGAGAGTTGTAGGCCTTAAATATAGCTGTTCTATTGGTCAAGACTACGAACCATAAATGCAGCATTGTGATAGTCAAGATTTATGGGTCTTAAATGTAGCCGTTTATGGGATTTGATGGTCAAGAGGGTCAAGAGCTGTCGACATTAAATGTAACCATTATTTGAGATATGTTGGTCAAGAGTTACGGACCTTAAATATAGTTGATTTTTTACGAAATCTAGTTTGAAATAGAAACACACTTTGGAAACCAATTTGTACGAAAATGACTTCGACACATATTTTTATGAATTTGACTCCGGCCATGTTTCATGATCTGCATGCATGCCTTCATAACGTTTTGTCTATTTTTGCCCTGATTATGATTATGCATAACCTTTTTTCTTATGGGTACCTTGTTGGGCTTCTGCTCATTCCTTTTTTATTTTGTTACTTTCAGATGATGATGAATTTTTGTCGGATGGGAAAGAATAGGACCAGATTGGTCTAGTTAGGAAGAAAAGTTGGTCTAGGCGACCGTAACAGTTAAAGACTGACCTTGATGTATTTTGGGACAAACTAAAATCTTTTGTAAAATGATTTTGTTATGAAAATATAAAGGATATTTAGAAGCTTCCGCTAACGGTTTATGGTTTGAGAAATTTTAATTCATAATGGCATTTCAACTCATTTGTTTTCTTCGATTTCATGCGGCTGACCTAAAATTTTTGGATGGTCAAGATGTTGACTGATCCAGTTCAACCGACCCACTTAATCAGGCCGACTAAAGAGCTCTAACCTTATGCGATCCTGTGCACGCCATGCAAAGTTAAAAGAAAAATTTTTAAGTCCACCCATATAAGTATATATATATATTTTTTAATACGGTATATGTACGAAAATTTGACGGAGGTCATATGGTGGACTATGACCAGATCCATCACAGGTCTTGTGACGTCCCAAGTCCAAATCACTTGAGCAACCCCGAACTGATCATACGAAAACCCAAAATCATAAACAATTTTATAAATATATCACTAAATAAAATATAATAATTATAAATCATATAATTAATTTATTAAAGACAATAAATATCTACACATTATAATCTTGGGAACGTAATCCCGATAACATAATTAAATAAAATATCGACCAACGAAACTAACTTTAGAACTTCTTGTCATGAGCTTCTAATCTCAAGATCGACTCTATCCCAAAATTCTTTAACAGTACAATCTCCTTTAACCTGTTATAAACTTCTACTCTGGAGCTAATAAAATGTGATTGTGAGTTAAATATCCAACAAGTAAATAAATTAATAAAATAATAAAATATAATATAATGTCTCGAATAATAATAACATAATAATTATATAAGATAAATTGACGATTATTCAAGATTCAACAATCTGTCATATTTATGTCTCAAATGCTACATGACAACAAAATATTAGAGACGTAAATTGGATTCCACTGAATCCAAGTATTAACATTGATATAGGTTTCATAGAATCTAACTTAACAGATGTCCCACTTGATTGATATGTCAGAAAATTTCATCGGATCTTATATGTTACTATGAAGCATCATCCACGCACCTGTCTCCAATGCCCGGGTAACTCTTCCAGGATCGGTGTTCGCAAGTTTAACAAGCGATTTTATGATCTCATAATACTTGCTAGCCGTTATATACAAGTACCAAAACCAATCCATAAAATAATATTCTCGTTACCCCATCGGGTAACCTAGAATATGATTTGCACGTATTCCATGACCTACTATATACACGTCCCATCGGGTACAGAATATTCATATCCATAATAAGTCAAACCAACACACTTCGGTATAGTATCCATTGATATCCCACGAATAATATTCACAGAACTATAAGTATCGATTCAAATGATCTTAATTTCTAGAATATGGATTAAGTATAAGAAAAGAGTAAACCACACTAAGATGTTATAATCTCCCATTTGATTAAATATCTTAACATTTTTATATGCACTTCTCAACTTAGTTATAAAATGCTAATGAAATCCACGCACGCTAACAAAAATAATGCAAAGAATAGATTATCGAAATTTAGTAAGAAAATTTAGAAATGATTAATTAACTTATCAAATTTTGAATATTTCATATGTACAACTATTAACTTATATACCAACACAAATCTATGTGTACACATATCGCCCCTGATATAAATACATAAATTTACATACACGCTGTCTACATATAAATCTAAACACTATGTATGTTCACTCCCCAAAATAAACAATTATATATATATATATACTGTAAGTACGCTATCCTGCCTACCGCCGTGTGCATGCATATCCCTCCCTTACAAATACTCCAAACACACTGTCACACACTACTAGTATATATGCATGTATATATACATTTATATCGATATAGTGATATGTTATGTCCATGCATATGTAAATACACATGCTACTAGCCATACCCATACATATGTAATATAATAATCGCATAAATTATATTCTCCCGTTATATGTACACCCATATAATATAAATATCTACATCTATATATATAATCATATATATACGCACAACATACACACTCACCCAGCCAACATACACATTATTTATAATCACCCGGTTCCAATCCATCCCTTATTGTGCTAATAGCTGGATGCCTAACAAAGCACTAAGCACTATTTTTCTCGATTATCGCTTTTACAACAATTTTCACAGAAATCTCCACATATAACCTGATTTCAACAACATTGGTGAAATTTGAGAGAGAAAGGAAGTAGATTTGTAACAAAGAATGATTATTTACATAGCCAAAGGAATGTTGCTTGCCTGATTTATAACGGAACGGCTAGGGTTTAGCAGCAGTGTCAGATTTGGCACAAACTATCGATGGCAATTTTGACTGCAGCGGCGGCGGTGACTTCGAATAGTCACGGTGACACTCACTCTGGTATCGATTAACGAAGGCAACGTTCCCTCTGGCTCGGGCTTGTGACGGTGACTTTGACTGCAGAGTCTCGGACAACCCTTACCACTACTGCATACCTCTATTTATAACCCATGACATGGCCGCCCAATTAAATAAGAGGAAAAAGAAAACACATTCAGATTAGGCAAACGAATGGTGAGTTGATTGAGTGGCGGTGGCGTTTCAAAGACGAGAAGAAAAAAGGCCAAAAATTAAGAAGAAACCACCGAATATGTAAGGAAGACAAAGAAACGATCGATTGGATGAAATGAGGGAAGGAGAATGGTCAATGGTGGCTAATTAAATGAGAAAATAAAGAGAAAAATGGGAGTAAAAATAGAAGACAAAAGAGATGGAAGAAGAGAGAAGGTGGAGAGAACGGGAGAGGAAGAACTTATTATTATTATTATTATTATTATTATTATTTTTATTAATATTTTATTAATATTTTATTTATTAATTAATTTATTATTATTAATTATTAATAATATTTATTTATTATTATTTATTATTAATTATTATAACATTTATTACTATTTATTATTATTCTCATAATAATAATAATAATAATTATATCAATAATGATATCATTTATTACTAATATTAAGTCAATAACTAAAATTATTTGAGTCAAAATACCAAACTGTTACAGGTTTTCCGCTTAAAGGCCGATGAGAATGACTCACAACTAAGGTACAATGCGAGGTTGGTAGTGAAAAGCTTCAATCAGCGGAAGGATATTAAATTTGATGAGATTTTTGCTCCAATTATAAAGATGTCTTTAATCCGGATAATGCTTGGATTGGCCGCAATACTTGACTTAGAAATGGAATAGTTGGATGTGCAGACGGCATTTCTTTATGATGATCTAGAGGAGGAGATCTACATAAAGCATCCAGGGAAATTCTGAGTTGAGGATAAAGAATGATTGGTATGTCAATTGAAGACAAGTCTATACGGGTTGAAATAGGCTCCGAGACAATGGTGTAAAGAGTTTGAGTCTATTATGATAGGATGAGGATATCGAAAAATTATTTTGTACCATTATATCTTTATACAAAGATTTTTTGAAGAAAACTTAATTGTCCTTTTACTATATGTAGATGATATGTTAATTGTTGAGAAAAATGTCCCTCGGATCACTAAACTAAAGTAGCAGCTTGAAAAATTCTTTGCCATGAAGTATTTTGGGGCCGGCCAAACAAATTTTGTGTATTAAATTATTTCGCAACCATAAGGCTAGGAAGTTGTGGATATTTCAGGAGAGTTATATTGAGAAGGTCATTCATCGGTTTAATATGGAGAAATCCAAACCAGTGAGCACTCTGCTAGTAAATCACTTTAAATTAAACAATTGATAATGTCCTTCCACGGATGGTGAAAAGGCGAGCACAAGTGGTGTACCTACTCTTTGACCATGAGTAGCATGATATATGCTATGGTATGTATGAGACCAGATATTGCTCATACTGTTGGCACAGTTAATCGATTTTTATCAAGTCCTGGTAAGTAACATTGGTTTGCAGTGAAGTGGATATTGAGATATCTTTGAGAAACCTCCAAATTCTGCTTGTATTTCGGATGTGACAAGCCACTTCTAGCTGGGTATATCAATGTAGATATAACGGACTATATTGACTCTCGGAAATCTACCTCGAGTAAAAATGTGTAACTCTCTCGACCATCGAGGCAGAGTTTATTGCTATGACGGAGGCAAGTAAGAAGATGTTGTAGGTAAAGAAGTTTATCTGGGGGCTTGGCTTCAAGTAGGAGAGATATGATACTTTGTGACAATCAAAGTACAATTCACATTTGTAGAAATTCATTATTTCATTTTAGATTGAATCACATTGATATTAGATATCACTAGGTACAAAATATAGTTGACTTTGAGTTATTGACACTCAACAAGGTTAGGTCTTAGAAGAATGGATTGGATATGATAACCAAGGTGCTGCAAAGGAAAAATTTTAAAGTCTGCTACATGATTGTCGGGATGATGGTGATTGTCCCATAGGGTCATGTTGAAAAGTTTATTAGATTATGGGTCACTTTTGTGTATGCCCATACCCAATTGTCAAACCATTCAGAGGTTTGGTTGAATACGCACGGGTTCTATATTGAGACAAAAGATTACGGTGCACGCACGGCGAGTGATTGAGAGCATCCACACTCAAACATCGAGTGCTGAGTCCAAAGGCAACTTAGTGGTGATATAGAAGAGCGATTGGATGCCGAGTCCAAGAGCAACTGGGTGTTGAGTCTGATGAGCAACTGGATGGTGATGCCGAAGGGCACCGGGTGTCGAGTCTAGAAGTGCCCAAACATGGCCCACGGTATAAAAGTGTGCCAATGCATTTTAGGGTTAAAAAGAAGCAAAAAACACCAATTGTAATTTTTACAGATTAGTGAGTGCTGTCAATTAGAAAAAAAGAAGAAAGAGAGAGGAGATGAAGGTTCAAGCACTTGGTAGAGTTTCAAACTATATTCTAGTATCCAATTTCTTCTTGTACATCTTGTTCTCATTGTTGCTTGGGTTATTTAATACAAGGCATTGAGCTTTTATATTATGTATTTGGGATTTGTATAACCAAATTTTTGCATAGTGGATAATTTGGGCGCATTGTTCCGTAATTTTTTTCTTTATTCATAAGAGGATTTTTCACATAAAATCGATGTGTGTCTACTTTCTTTTTTTCTGTAATTATTGTTTGTATGTTGTATGTTTCCATCGTTAATCTTTATGTCTCAATTTAACTGGGCAATCCGGAGACCAACATCATCTCCATCTCATAATCCTTCAGAGTTAAACTCGTCAGCCATTAGAGCAATTCCATTTTCGTCAAGCTATTTGGACGCCTTCTTTTGGAACCCTACTGTAGTCTCAAAGTATTTGATATGGAATACGATATCTTCTTGGTCCAATTCTCCAACATGCTGATTACGCAAAGGTTCTGTCCCAAGGCCCGTAGATGGTCTTCCAATCCAGCCTTAAGGTCACCCCTGGACCTCGGAGTTCAGGCCGAAGTTGCCAAAGCTGTTGGCTGTGCAAGAATTCCAGGGCTTCTTGTGCATTACTATGGGAAGAATGTACACTGGTGTATAGGTAAACTAATTGGTAAGCCTGTTGGGATCGACCTAAACATTTTTCTTAAAGATATTAGTCGAAATTGGTCTCATTAGGCCTTTCTTCTCGGCCATTTTGAAATTGTTGGTGAATCATTGAGAATTGAGTACATAGAAGAGCAGGGCATGTCCTCAGAGTACGAAGTTTCTGAAACAGGGAGAGGACCTTCTGTAAAGCCCTCTCAGCATAGTAAACCCGTGGAAAGCCGTATTAGATGAAAGTTATATGTTCGGCTTAGTGGAAGATCTACAAAAAGCCCCTGCCAAACGGCAAATGCAAAAAAGAGAACGACAGCAATAGCCTAGGCCCCACCGGTCCCCTTCTGCGAGAACCTTAAAGCCTTCTAACCCAAAATCCTGTCACTCTGACACCCAAAATGTGAGTCCTATTGCAGAATGTGAAGAGCTCATTTCAAGAGATTGGAGTTGCAAAATTGAAGACACACTTCAAGAAGATGACGATGCTGCATACTTAATGGTAAGGATGGCTTGAGGATGAAAGTGATAGAATCGATGGCTTGCACCACCTGAAAGATGGCATCTTGGGCATAAGCAACACAGAAGCATGCAATGGATCCTCTCTGAAAAACCTATGATCCCCCTTAACTGATCTTTTTTCTTTTCCTTTTTAGCACCGTAATTAAAAATAAAGAAAAGAGACCAATTGAAAATAAAATAAAAATAAAGAAAAGAGACCAAGTAGGGCATCCATACAAAACGTTATAGATTTCCAAGCACATATCAAAGATTTTAGAGGTTAATTAAAGAAAAGATAATATGAAAGTACCACGATGTACATCCAAACCTTACAATTTGGGTGAAAAACCTTCCCTCTATTTGGAGAAGATGACAAGTCTTGGATTAACCTCTTCCCTTCTTTTAGAATTTGGGCGTTTCGACCTCCTTTTCTTAAGATTATAAATAAACAATATCCCCGCCCCCATAAACGGTGAGAGGGGTTCTAAAAAATAAGATTTACAAGTTTCTAAAAGAGATTTTAGAATTAACTATTTCTAATTACTAAAAATTTTTGTGGTTTATTACACCTAGGTATTAAATTCTTGAATAAATTAAATAATGGAGAAAAAGATAATTGGTATGTCATTGGATCCAAATTATCGAAGGAGTTAGGGAGCCACTAGTTCTTCCAGAAAGGTTGAGTTGAAATAGGTCCGATCCTTATTATTTTAAACTTGGATTCTTTACATCACAACTAACAAATAAGATGTCAAATAATGGAGAAAACTTGCTCCCCAATATATTTTCTAATATTCAAATTAGAAATCTTTCTCAAATGAATAGAAAGATAAGAGATGTGTAAAAAATAATGCGCAGATGCATACATTTAGGGAATTGAGTGTATGCGGAGGAATCAATCGGGAGCGATTTTGAGTCTTGAACGGTGTGATCAACTGGGGAGCGGTTTGGTGATAAAAGATTGAGCTCTAGTGGTGTGCTCAACTGGGGAGCAGCTTTGTGATGGAGGATTGGGCTCCAATGGTGTGCTCAATCAGGGAGTGATTTTGGGATGGAGGATTGAGTTTTTACGGTATGTTTGATAGGGGAGTGGCTTTGAGATGGAGGATTAGGCTCAGGTGGTGTGCTCGATAGGGGAGCGGTTTGGTGATGGAGGATTGGGTTTTCAAGTGTGAGGCTTTAGATGGGATTAGGTTTTAAAGGACCCTCTAGGTGACGACGAAGGATTAGTTAATTTTCGGTTGGGAAGTAGCTTTGAGATGGAGGATTAATTCTAGAAACTTTGAGATGGAGAGAGAGAGCCGGTTGAGAAGTAACTTTAAGATAGAAGATTGAACTCCAAGAAGTGGCTTTGAGATGGAGGGAAGCTCCAAATTTGGTCATTCAAGGTTAGAGTAAGTGAAATTAGAGAGATCTCTTGATCTTTCAAAGAAAGGGTAAAAATTGTTCCCTGATTTACTTCAAGCTCCTTCTTCCTTTATTGCTATTGATTATTAGAGATCCTATTATTTTTCTCTTGACTAGTAATTTGTTCTAATGCTCTTTGATCATGGAGTTATAATTGTCTTTTGGAAAGAAGCATAAATGTTCTCGGAAGATGTACGATTAGTGATATTTTAAAAATAGTTGGAAAGTATTGTCAAAATTTTGCCGATGAGGTGGAGCCTTAGAATTCATATTCTAATTTAACCGGGGAGGAATTCCCGATGGGTTGTCGATCTGCTACAATTTAGACTCCGGGGCCGGGCGACAAAGATCGACATGCGGGAGGTTTGAAAATTTAACCCATAGATGTATGTCTTTTTATTTTTTTAATCTACAACTGCATGTATGTCCTCGATTTATCTCCTTGGTTTAATGTTTTAATGGCTTTGCATGCGAATCATCTTTTAATCTAAGATTGAAACTATATGAGTCTGATCACAAGTCAAGACAATCCCATGCTCTTGCATAGTGTGAATAGTTGAATTCCTTGAATGTTGCTTTCCATCGGTTGACGTCTAGCAATCGGACTATCTAAACCACTGGTGACTCAGTCTTCTAGCAATCTTGACTTGCGACGATTTATCTTGAATGCTTGGTTGGAATGTATATTATTACTTTAGTGCTCGAACATGCTAGGTTTTATGCTTGCTTGCGGCTTTAGAAAGTAGCGTGTCAAACTTTCGATCTAAGCGTTAGGGCTACTAGTTGTTAGTAGACTACATGTGGAGGCACCGCATTGATCATCATAACAAGACTTTTGCACTACTACATTGAGGGCATTTTGTGGTCACTAAAGAGACGTGGTTTTTGATCTTGAATCTAGGACGTTTGTTTAAATAGCAACTTTTGTATTCCTTCATAAGACTCTTGTTTGCTCTTTCCTTTTCCTTACTTTTATGGCTTTCTGAGACATCACTACAAGTTCGCTCGCATTTGCTGGAAGAGAGGCAAAACTATTGTGCGGGAAGCATAATGTTCGCGAGTTAGTTGTTCCTGGCTAACCCGTTTCTAGAAGTTAAGGTTCCATAGAGTCAAAAGAAAGTTTGACCGTGAGCGATTTGAGTCTTAGGCGAAATCTAAGAGCTCACCCAGTGTAAGGCTCGAGTCTTTGATTAATACTAATCTTGTAGAATTAAATTAATATAATTAAAATTAATGTTAAAGAATATAAAAAATTGTGTTAAAAGAGTCAAATTAGATCGGATGTATTTGAGCCTGATATGTGCCTGAATCTGGACTTGAGCCTGAGTAAGCTTGACACAGGTCTAATGCACGCTCAAGCCCAGAAAACAGTGGCACCGCGCCTGAAATTAGCCCAAGTTGTGCTCGAGTGCGAGGCTTCACATAAAGGACCCCCAAGTTAATTTTCGTCATTCTTATATTAGTTCTTCAAAGGAAAGAGAGAGAGCCGAGGACAAGAGTGAGAAGCTTAAGGAAGCTCCAAATTTGGTAATTCAAGGCTAGAGTTAGTAAAATTAGAGTAAAGGTAAGTGCACTCTAAACTCCTTCTTCTTTTATTGTTATTCCTTATTAATTTTGCTGAATATATTTGTTCTAATGCTTATTCAAGTTATAATTTCAAAGCACAAACATTTCTATTAAGCATGCATGTTAGTTTTTTCAAAAGTTGTAGCAAAATTTTATAAGAATTCATATTCTAATTTAACCCACATGCATGTATGCCCTGATTTTTGTTCTATAGTTGTATGCATGTCCTCAATTTATAATTTAATGGCTTGGTATGTGATGAATTTTTGTTATATTGCTGCTATATGTTTTGGACCTACAATTTCTGTTTCCATGTCCACAAATTTCAAAAGAAAATTATTCTGCATGTATATTATCAAACCTGAAATTTGTAGAACTCTCCCCTGTTGATCTCTATAGTATTATGTTGTATTTTGTTGTATCGATTGATCAATGCATCTGAAATAAATGATAAGACGATTCTGCATATCATTTTAGGAAAGTATACTATGCATATTTTTATAACTACTGAATTTTGTGCCCAAGAATATAGTAGAAAATTTTGTATTTGCGAAGATTATATATTATACTAAAATTCTTATATTTAATTATGAAATCAGCCTCTCATGACTTCAATTTTAACTTGATCAAGTTTATATAAAAGTATAAGTATAAATTGATAAAATTATGAAAAAAATTCTATAATTATATTAATACATGATAAATAGTTCTCCAAATGGGTGAGAACTAAGAATTATGAACTTAAATGTAGAGTTTTCCTAAGTTAAATATTAGACCAAGGTTTTATTCAGCAGATAGTATATTTTGGTATACCTTAATATATTATAATGGTATATCGATTTTTGACCCTATTATTTGCGAGAATGAAGCAGTGTTTGGCTCGTCTATAGGGTTATATGTAGATGCCTTACATCTAGGTCTTTATGGCCCTTGATTGTGTAAAATATTTACAATCTGATCTGCAATTGTCCATTCTTTTAATCGGTAAGGCCTATCGGCCTTGGTCCCTAAAGAAAATAAAAGTTTGGGCATAATTTGATGGCTAAGATAAAGAACAAATATGATAAGATAATGTCAAAAATACTGCATAATCCGGACATGTATTTATATGAAATATTATAGTATATCATTGAATTCTGATGCATTGATCACTCTATTATATTTTTAATACAATTATATGTATATGATCATTATTATGTAGTATCTTATTAAATTTTTGGTTCACTCATTACTGTTTTACTAACATCTTCAGATGAGTTGTACAAGTCTTTACTATGCGACCAGGATTAAAGGATCTAGAGAATATGAAGAGTTTAGATTGCTGTGTAGACGGATTATAATGCTATTTTCAGATAATATTTATTATATTATTTATATCTGGATGGTATTTGGATGATGGATAATGGATCTAATGTTGTATTTTTTATTGATCAAATAGTTTCAAATGATATTAGTTGATATTTAGGTTATTTTGATGGTAGTATTTTAACTTTCAGATATTGTTTTATGTTTATTATACATCTGGATAGCAATTGTGTATGTTTTGACTTTTTTGGATAGTTTTAGAGTGTCAGAATAAATTATATCAAATGCCGATCACCAGGTTATGAATTAGTATTATGATGGTCTTATGATTCTTTCAAGTTTTCCAACGAGTAGTTGTCAATTATTGGATTATGGTTTATGATCTATTGCTACAATTTGTATACTCTGATTATATTTTTTGATAGATATTGCTACTTACATAATGCCCGACGTCACGTTTTGGGTCAATATTAGAGCCACATGAGGCGTAGCATATTTTAGGTCCTGTGTATGATTTAAGTAAATTTTATTATGGTTGATCGAGATATCAACGTGTAACTCCCGTTCATATGTTAATTAATGGTTAATTGGATAATTATTATTAATTTTATATTAATATCGGGATTAAAATTTGAGATGTGACAGGAAATGGTATTAGAGAAGTTGTAAAGAGATGCCTTTTGGTTTGAGGATTGAGTTTAATTAATTTTTGTTCGAGGTTCTAATCTAAATACTTTTAGTTTGAGATTTGAGTTGATTGATTTTGGTTTGAAGTTTAGATTTGACTGATTTTTGGTTGAGGTATTAAGTCGGTTATTAGTTAAGATGAGATGATCTAATTTGATTATTAATGTTTTGGTAATAGAATTAATAGACGGTAGGACACGGAAGTGAAGATGGACCAAGTACTTACCAGGTCTAGGAGAAAGAATATTTGAATAACACGGCAAAAATGGCAGATGTGATGGAATTGATGGCTCGAGGTTTGCATAACCCTGAGCAAATTCCAGTGCCAGCAAATCTAGGAATGACCATTTATGACCGGTTTACTAATGAGTAAGTGCTTGAATTTCGGGGTTACACGGATCCTATAGACTCTGAAATATGGATCTAAAAAATTGAGAAGGTATTTACGGTGATCTAATATTTGAAAGATTATAGTAACATTTTGATCATTGGTGGTTGATGAGAAAAAGAGTCATGGATTTTGGGGATAAAGAGATATCATATAATATGTTCGTAAAGGCTTTTATGGATAAATATTTTTTGATGAGTTTTTGGGACCAAAAGAAGGACGAGTTCGTCAATTTACAGCAAAGAAACTAGACCGGGGCGAAGTACGATGCCAAGGTCAGGGAATTGTCTTGCTAGATTCCGCTTTTGGCGCAAGAGGAAGCAAGAAAAGTAAGAAAATTTTTACAATGATTAAGAATTGAAATCCAGAGGCAGCTTGTTACTTCAAAATTGAGGACTCATGAAGATATGTTGGATCGAGCTCCTCTTTGTGAAAATGAACATAAAAATGAAAGATTTTTTTCAAGAGAAAGTTAGCTAGTTGTGGTTACCAAAATTTCAACTAAAGTTTAGAATTAGGAGGGTCCTACAGAAAGTCCAAGCCGGCAGAGAAAGGAAATAAAAGAGTTGAAATCCATGGTGTATCAGACCTGTAATCATCCGTGCCTGTATGCCCGCATTATGGAAATTTTGTGGAAGGAGGCCATGCTATAAAATTTTGGAAGCTTGTTTCAATTGTGGATAGTTATACCACATGACCAAAGATTATCCTTATCCTACGAGATAGATGGTGAGGAAGTTAAGTTCCCTGGGTCGAGATTTTACGGTGACAGCATAAGATGCGGATGCGTCGCTTACTGCGGTAGAAGGTAAAATTATTATTATTTTTGATACTTCAACACATGTATTATTTTTGGATTTGGAATCTATTCGTTCATTTAGGTTTTCTAAATTTTTTCGTTATGTCAAGGATCATGAACTTGGCATTCATTGTGTTGATACCTACAGGATTTTCTTTGGCCTCGGATATTGTGCACCCTAAGTGTCCGGTTTGGGTCAATGGATATGAATTGTTGACGAATTTAATTTTTTATTTGATGTACCAGACTTTTCTGTCATTTTCGGGATAGAATGGTTGACGTGTGAACACATTATAGTGGATTGCTAATAAATTTGTTTATGTTACATTTTGAGTTGTGAATCTTTTGAGTTTCGAGGAAGAGTTGGAAAGGGAGATGACGGGTTTAATCTCTATTTTTCATGTAAGACATTTAATGATAGATAAGTGTTGAACTCATTTGGCATGTGTGATCATATTTTGGAGTCATTCGGTGCTTATTAAGAATATCTGCGCAGTATGTGAATTTGATATTGTCTTTTTAGAGGATTTACTTGGATCATTTTGTTCGGGTCTGAGGTTACTATTAAAATTATGATTTTGGTCGGTACCAATTTGGAGGACTCTACAAAGAATGGTCCCGTCTGAATTAAATGAATTAAAGCTGCAAATGTAAGGTTTGTTTTAGAAAGTTGTGGCATATTCAAATCCTGAGAACTTGAGGTATTTGTTCCCTAAAAAGGAATTGAAAACATGACAATGTAGGTGGAGGGATTTATTTAAAGATTATGATTATGAGGTTAAAAGGTTGCTTAATATTTTAGTTGCAATAGTTTTCAATCATGATCCGAGGTTTCTATTAAAATTTTAGAAAGATTTGCATAAAGAATTGAGTACCAAGTTGAGATTTAGTTTGGTCTTTTACCCGCAGGCAGATAGTCAATTAGAGTAGCGTAACGAAAGCATGTAAGCCATAACCCACAAGTCTCAAAATCCAATTTGAGGTTTAAAGTGGATAATCATTTATTTTGAAGAAACCTGCATCAAAAGGAATTTTGAGATTTGGGATCACAAGGAAATTGAAATCAAGGCTCATTGGACCAGTTAAGATTTGGGAAATGATCGGTGATGTTTGGGAGACATTCAGATTTGTGTTGCCACCAAATTTGGGAGACATTCATAATAGGTATTCCACATGTCAATGTTATCGCAATATGTATATGAATCGATACACATTAATGAGCTTGATCTGTTGAGGATTATCGAGGACTTAAAGTACTTTGAGGTGCCAGTCAAGGTTTTGTGTCAGAGAGAACAAGTGTTTTAGACGAAAGTAATTCTATTGGTTAAGATGCTGCCAAACTTTTAAGGAAAATGTCCCTATTTGTTGAATTTGGAGGTACATAAAATTTTGAGGGGAGGAGAGAAATGTAAGGCTTGAGTCTTTGATTAATATGAATCTTAAATAATTAAATTAATATAATTAAAATTAATGACAAATGATATAGAAAATTAAGTTAAAATAGTCAAAATTGGATCGAATGAATCTGAGCTTGATACTTGCCTGAATCCGGTCTTAAGCCTGAGCCGGGTTGATGCAAGCTTGATGTGCACTTGAGCTTAGAAAACAGTGGCACCACGCCTAAAGCCAGTCGAGTCGTGCTCAAGTGTGAGGCTTTATATAAAGGACCCCGAGTTAATTTTCGTTATTTTTATAGCAATTCTTCAAAGGAGAGAGAGAGAGAGCTGAGAAGAAGAGAGAGAAGCTTGAGGAAGCTCCAAATTTGGTCATTCAAGGTTAGAGTAAGTGAAATTAGAGTGAAAGTAAGTGTACTTCAAGCTCCTTCTTCCTTTATTGCTATTCATTACTAATTCTCTTGACTATATTTGTTCTAATGCTCTTTCAAGTTATAATTGCAAAGCATAAATGTTGCTATTAAGCATGTATGTTAATTTTTCTAAAAGTTGTTGCAAAATTTTACAAGAATTCATATTCTAATTTAACCCACATGCATGTATGTATGTCTTTATTTTTAATCTACAACTGCATGTATGTCCTCGATTTATAATTTAATGGCTTTGCATGTGATGAATTTTATCTATATTGCTACTATATGTTCTGAACCTACAATTTTGGCTTGCGTGTCTACAAATTTTAAATGAAAATTATTCTACATGTATATTATTAAACTTGAAATTTGTAGAACTTTCCCTTGCTAATTTCTGCACTCTGTTGCATATTTTTGCACTACTACATTGTATTTTGTTGCACTGATTGATGAATCTATCTGAAATAAATGATAAGACGGTTCTACATATCAGTTTAGGAAAGTATACTCTGTAGATTTTTATAACTACTAAATTTTGTGCTCTAAAATATAGCAAAAAATTCTGTATTTGTGAAGATTATACATCATGTTGAAATTCTTACATTTAATTATGAAAATCAGCATCTCATTCCTTTAATTTTAACATGGCCATATTTCTGCAAAAGTATAAGTATAAATTGATAGAATTATGAAAGGAAACTCTACAATTATATTAAGACATGATTAGCCGTTCATCAAAAGGATAAGAATTAAAAATTATATAGTTAAGTGTCGAGTTTTTTTAAATTAAATATTGGACCAAGGTTTTATTCAACAGATAATATATTTTAGCATGTTTTAATATATTATAATGGTATATCAATTTTTAACCCTATCATCTGCGGAAAAAAAGAGGCGTTTGACACCATCTATAGGGTTATTTGTAGACGGTCCATCTCTGGGTTATGAATAGGAGTTTATATCCTTTAGTTGTGTAAAAATATATACAACTTGGTCTTTGCTTATTCGCTCATTTAACCGGTAAGGTTTATTGGTTCTGATCCCTTAAGAAAGTAAGAAGTTGAGTATAATTTGATGGCCAAGATAAAGAAGAGATATGATAAGATAATCTTGAAAATACTGTATAGTTTGGACATGTATTTATGTGAAATTTCATAGTATATTATTGAATTTTGATACATTGATCCTTCTATTATATTTTTAATGCAATTATATGTATATGATCATTGTTATATAGTACATTGTTAAACTTTTGGCTCACTTCTTATTGTTTTACTAATCCCTTCATATGAGTTATATGGGTCCTTACTAGGCGACCAAGATTGAAAAATCTATTGAATGTGAAGAGTTTAGATTCATATGTAGATGGATTATAACACTATTTTCGGTTAATATTTATCATATTATTTATATTTGATAGCGTTTGGATCGTGGATCTATTGTTGTATTTTTTATTGATCAGACAGTTTTGAATGATATTAGTTGATATTTATGTCATTTTGATGGTGGTGTTTTAGCTTTCGAATATTGTTTTATGTTTATTATATGTCCAGACAACAACTGTATATGTTTTGTTTTTCTAGATAGTTTTAGAGTGTCGAAATAAATTATATCAAAGCCGATTCACCAGGTTATGAATTAGTGTTATCGTGGTCTTATCAATACAATATCGATTATAGTTTATGATCTATTATTATAACTTGTATACTCTGATTATATTTTTGGACAAGTATCGCTCCTTACGAAAGGTCCGATGTCACATTTTGGGTCAATGTCGAAGTCACAAGAGGCATGGCATGTTTTGGCTCCAGTGTATGACTTAATTAAATTTTATTATGGTTAATCAAGGTATCGACATATAACTCATGTTCATATGTTAATTAACGGCTAATTGGATAAATATTTTTAATTTTGTATTAATATTGGAATTGAAAGCTGGGATGTGACACTAGTAAAAAATCTTGAGTTCTTGATTAGATTGCCTTACTGCGAGGTTGCGCTTTGGGAGGCCAAGCGGCAAGAGAAATGGAGAGCCAAGAGAGTGCTAGTGTTGCCGACGCTCCAAGGTCACGAGCGGGTTGCCGGCATCGACCGGGAACTATTTAAGTCTTAGGAAAGATCCAAGAGCTCACAGATAAAGGATCTTGAGCTTTGGATTGAATCGTCTCACTACGAAGACGCGCTTTGAGAAGCTGAGCTAGGATTAGCTAACTTCCAGAGCAACTATGCTCGAAGAGGCGGAGGGCTGATGACTCAGCTCTGCGTGGAGGAAGTTTGCTGATCTGGACTTTTTTTATTGGTGCCTTTAATTTAAGGAGTGCCGAAGCTCGGTGCTGATCTAACTTAGTTGATTTCTTGATGATAGAAAGGAAGCCTTCACCACACTTGCCAGGGGGCTTCTCGCCTCGTGATGGTCGACCATTCGAGCCGTAGGTGTAGGCAACACTTTGCATTCCTTGGAGGGACCCTCCTTACTGTCGTTTCTAACTGATTGTTGCTTGTTGTTTGGCAGGTTCAGGAGGCTCTTCGAGTGATAGAGAGGGCATTGTATTGGAGGGATGCCGAAATTTAGAAGCTATCCTAGGTGCACATAGATCCCGTTGCGTTGGAGAATGCGAAGCACTAGATGAATGCTACTGTCGTCGAGGTTTTGCGATGGGAAGAGTGGGTGGCCTATCTCAACTAGAAGCTGTCCGAGTCTGAGGCAAGATCCCAAGAGCTCTTAGAGGTGAACACTTAGGTTTTGGATTGGATCGCCCTACCTGAGGACAAGTTTCGTGAGACACGACAGTAACTCGCCACTCTTCGAAATGAGAACATCTAGCTTGAAGGTGAGCTTTGACCCGGTGGACTACCCAGAGACAAAAGGGGGCCTGCACCACACACACTATGGGGCCCCCGATCCTAGGATGTCATCTTAGTAGTTGGCATAGGCAGCTCTTTGTACTTTGGTAGGCATTCAGATGCCCTAACTGTATATTTTGGATCTTTAATAAACCAACTTGATTGTTTAAATCTTTATTGCTGATGTCTTTAATTTATCTTCGTCCAACACTAACTCTACCTTGTTGACTATGTGTCGTTGTGGTAGCCGCCGATCTTTGGTGGACATATTTGTTCGGATGTGCTCACTCTTGGGAGGAGGTTATGGCACCGAGAAAATATGATTGCTGGTTAAGCCTAGCAGCTATCATTATTGGGCTTGACCGGCGACACTCGTCCGTTTGTACTCTTTCCTGGAGGATGTCATAGTACAGGTATGGGTGAGTCTCACATAGGTTGACTAGGTTTCATGACCGCAGTCGATAGACTCGGGCGAAGTCTAAGCCATCCCTCGCACATAACCATTGGTGCTTGACCCTATTAGAAGATGTCGTAATTTTCGTGTCTAGTCCTAATCTGCTTACCATTGTTGACTGATGATGCTCATCCCTTTGAGAGGGAGTTGTCGTACACATACTACGAAGCCCCCTAAGGTTTTAATGGTTGCTTGATGGGGAGGTCTACCTCTTGGTACGCAAGTCCCTCGGGCCGTAAGTGTTTGACCTCATTTGGGCCGCCATTTGGTGAATGGGACTGAGGTTTTAAATTTAACCATCTCTGGGCTACTTGGTTAACGGGATCAAAGTTTTAAACTAGGTCACAATAGGTTGGGCAACAGGTGAAGGAAAGTTTACCTGATTTATGGGTAGTCTAGGTCTTGAAATTTGATGCAAGCACACAAGCAATTAAATGATTGACATAACAAATAGAACAAGTAATGAATGATATTCAAGCACTTCGTATAGATGCATTTAACTTACCTGTGCCTGATGGAAAATCATCCACTGCTCCTATTAGGGTGGAGGGCACTTTGGGCCAGTGGGACCATCCTTTTGATCTGGGTTATAGCTCGTACACCCCATCATGGAGGATCGTTGAGGCTAGGAAAGGTCCTTGCTAGGAGAGGGACTAGCGATCCTAGTCAGAGGTCTTATGTCCGCAGCCTCTACACTTTGAAGGACTGGGTCCATCACGTTGAATTAGTTGCCTGATTTTGGATGTCGAGGTTTCATTACCAATATGCGACCTATAGGTACCAAGGAAGGAGCCTCGCTTGGCGTGTAGGCAGTATCTTCTAGCATGAAATGTCGCATTTAAGGGGTTAAGGACTCTGTTATCCCGGAGGGCATTCCAGCATGCTGCCTATGTCACGCTGGGGTCCACGAGGCTCTGGAGGCCTGGCAAAGCACAGAAGTGATCCAATTAGAGCACCAAATCGAAACTTTGATTGTGGGGCTCTAGGCTCAGTTCCCAGATCCCACAAGGAGATGGTGACGCTTGGATCTCCACCATGAATAGTGACCTGGTTAGGTCAACAAGTTGCTTGTTGGCACTGCATGGAACTTCTTTATGGGCAAGGGGCCTCCTATTGTCACATTAGTAGTGTGGATCATGCCTCTTTGGATTTCCATCCTACCTATCGTGACTTGGTCGGCCTTTCGGCTGTGGCTAGGCCCTATCACTTGTAGCAGCCTAGGTCACGAGGTCGTCAAGTCACTGGATCTTCTGAGTAGGCTATCATTTTCTTTGGTTCCTCATTCTAGATGTTGAGGTTTGGGAGTCGATGGGCAAAACACTAGCATTGTACTTTTAGGAAAGTACCAATGGTCTAGGGCTACTTAAGACATGGTGCCTCTCTGGGTGGTGAACGTCTGCATGGCTGGGGCCATTCATCTATCTCTGTGGCTAACCACGGAGGGGGTCATGGCCACTATACATGACGTCTATGATGGGGGCATTGGTTTGTGCCCCAACACTAGCTGTATCTACTCTTGTTGGAGTGGTGGTTAGACTTTTCAATCATTTTCTATAGATGACGCCAATGTTGTGTCCATCAATTTGAATTACTAAATGAGTTAGGGAGCAACTTAATCTTCTTAAAAGTCAAGTTAAAACAGGTCCGATCTTTATTATTTTGACCATAAATCCTACACATTATAACTAACAAATAAAAGGTTGGAGGATGGTGAGAACTCACTCTCTAGCACATTTTTGATATTTAAGTGAGAAATCTTTCTTAAACGGATAGAAAGATAGTAGGATGTGTAAAAAAGGATGCGTAGATGCATGCATTTTGGGAATTGAGTGTACGTGGAGGATTAAGCTTCAACGGTGCATTCGATAGGAGAGCCGCTTTGAGATGGAGGATTGAACTTCAATGGTGCGCTCAACCGGGGAGGATCTTGGTGATGGGGGATTAGGCTCCGGTGGTGCACTCGGAAGGGGAGCGACTTGGTGATGGAGGATTGGGCTCCGGTGGTGCCTTCGATTGAGGAGCGGCCTTGAGATGGATGATTGAGCTTTAGCGGTGTGCTCAATGGGGAGCGGCTTTGGGGTTGGAGAATTAGGCTCCGGTGGCATGCTTGGTAGAGGAGTGGCTTTGAGATTAAAGATTGAATTCTAAAGATACGCTCGGCAAATGAGTGGCTTAATGATAAAGGATTGGGCTCTAGTGGTGTGATAGGTTGAGGATCAACTTTAATATGGAGGATTGAGCTCCGTCGATATGCTCAATAGGGGAGCGGCTTTGAAATAGAGGACTAGGCCCCAACGATGCACTTGGCAAGGGAGCGACTTGGTGATGGAGGATTGAACTTCAGCAGTATACTCGATTGGGGAGCGGCTTTGAGATGGAGGATTGAGTTCCGATGGTGCGCTCGACTGGGGAGCGACTTTGAGAGAGTGCACTTGTGAGCTAAGTGACTTGAGAGAGAGAGAGAGCTTTTTGATCTTTCAAGGATGTTTGAGGGTAAAAATTATTCCATCACCTTTACCGTAAGGGTGAAGAAATATTTATAGAATGGCACTCGTATAGCCTTGTTTGGGCCTCACGGCTAAAATTAGTTGTCCTGGTAGATCCGATGAGATTTTTCTATGATTGTGCATGGAGCACAGATGGTAATCATGGATGCCAAGGAGCATTCCTATCTTTTTCAAGGCGATCATGGAGGTCGCCATATGATAATTGTCTTCTGGGAAGATGTGTTGAGTCGTAACTGCTATCTTAGAAAAATGTGCGATTCTGATCAATATTTTGAAAATATTTGTTGAACTGCCCAAGGCAGTTATGACATGTATCGCTTGCATATTTATGTGGTCCTATGTCGCTTGTTGGTTGATGAGTTGGAGACTTAGAGCCTTTGAGTGGGCGTTGCTGGGCTTTACTTGCGGGTCTATCCGAAATGGGTGACCTTGAGGGTCTAGTCTTCGTTGGGAGGACCCAAGTCGCACTGCCTGGGCCTGTGCGTTGGGCTTGGAGGAATTCCTGATGGGCTATCGATCCACTACGATTGGAATTTTGGGCCAACCCACGATACCAGACCCATTAATAATAGAGCTGGAACAGAAAATGAATGAAAGAGATAACATTGATGGGAGCAAGTAATAAACCAGAAGGAAAAACTTTACTCTTTCACTAATGGCATTTGGTTGGTAGAAACATCATTCCTACACAAATGCAGTGAAAACGTTACAATACCATAGAGATAATTTTTCTATAATTTATTAATAAAATTGTGCATATTTAAACTATCATCTAAATTTAAACTGTAAAATAATCACCTCTACAAAGATAAGATTGCGTAGATCTATCACTTTCTAAAGTCTTCACTATGTTAGAGAATTCAACTTGCATGGGAATATAAGGACCTAGGGCGTGGAGGGACCATCCTTCAGTTTTCTCTGCCCTGAACAGTCAGCCAATTCAAGATTAATATAGCTATTACAGCTCCATTTAAGTCTTTGCCTCTCTTTTAGGTGTGAGCTTGCCAGCCACTCTGACCGTCTTCCGTGAGAGATTGTTCATCAGGATTATCGTATATTCAAGTACGGATTGCAACATCGTGTAAAAAAGGATGCGTAGATACATACATTATGGGAATTGAGTATACATGGAGGACTGAGTTTCGACGGTGTACTCGGTTGGGGAGCAGCTTTAAGATGGAAGACTGAGCTCCAATGATGCGTTCAATTGGGGAGCAGTTTAGTGATAGAGGATTAGGCTGCAATGGTGTACTCGGCAAGGAAGTGACTTGGTAATGGAGGATTGGGTTTTGGCGGTACCCTTGATAGGGGAGCGGCTTTGAGATGGAGGATTGAATTTTAGTGGTACGTTCGATCGGGGGCGGCTTTTGGGTGGAAGATTAGGCTCTGGCGGCGCACTAGACAGAGAAGAGGCTTTGAGATGGAGGATTGGGTCTTGAAGATACACTTGGCAGGGGAGTGGCTTAATGATGAAGGATTGAGCTCTGTGGTGTACTTGGCCTAGAAGTGGCTTTGAGATAGAAAATTGAGTTTTGGCGGTACACTTAGTAGGAGAGTAGTTTTGAGATGGAGGACTAGACCCCGACGATGTGCTCGATAGGGGAGCGGCTTGGTGATGGAGGATTGGGCTCCGACGGTGCACTCGATTGAGAAGCGACTTTGAGACGGAGGATTGAGCTCCGATGGCGTGCTTGATTGGGGAACAACTTTGACAGAGTGCACTCGTGAGTTGAATGACTTGAGAGAGAGAGAGAGCTCTTTGATTTTTCAAGGATGCTTGAGGGGTAAAATTATTCCGTTCCCTTTATCATAAGGGTGAAGGGGTATTTATAGAAATGGCACTCGTATAGCCCCGCTTGGGACTAACGGCTAAGGTCGGTTATCCTGGAAGATCCGATGAGATTTTTCTATGATTGTGCATGGAACACATGTGGTAATCATAGGCGCCAAGAAGCATTCCTACCTTTTTCAAGGTGATCATAGAGGTTGCCATATGGTTATTGTCTTTTGGAAAGATTTGTTGAGTCGTAACTGCTATCCTAGGGAGATATGTGATTTTGGACAATATTTTGGGAATATTTGTTGAACTACCCAGGGTGGTTATGATATATATTGCCTGCGTATTTGTTCGGTGTTATGTTACTTGTTGGTTGATGAGTTGGAGACTTAGAGCCTTGGAGAGGGCGCGATTGGGCTTCACTTGCGGGCCTATTTGAAAGGGGTGACCTTGAGGGTCCAGTCTTCACCGGGAGGACCCAGGTCGCATTTTCTGGGCCTGTGCGCTGGGCTTGGAGGAATTCCTAATGGGCTATCGATCCACTACGATTGGAATTCTGGGCCAATCCACGGTACTAGTCCCATCAATGATAGAGAGTTGGAATAGAAAATAAATGAAAGAGATAACATTGACAGGAGCAAGTAATAAACCCGAAGGAAAAACTTTACTCTTTCACTAATGGCATTTGGTTGGTAGAAACATCATTCCTACACAAATGCAGTGAAAACATAACAATACCATAGAGATAATTTTTCTATAATTTATTAATAAAATTGTGTATATTTAAACTATCATCTAAATTTAAACTGCAAAATCATCTCCTCCACAGAGATAAGATTGCGTAGATCTATCACTTTCTAAAGTCCTCACTATGTCAGAGAATTCAACTTGCTTGGGAATATAAGGACCTAGGGCGTGGAGGGACCATCCTTCAGTTTTCTCTGCCCTGAACAGTCAGCCAATTCAAGATTAATATAGCTATTACGGCTCCATTTAAGTCTTTGCCTCTGTTTTAGGTGTGAGCTTGCCGGCCATTCTGACCATCTTCCGTGAGAGAATGCTCATGAGGATTATCGTACATTCAAGTACGGATTGCAACGTCGTGTACTGTAAATATTATGACAAGGCATCGATGCCGTGATGGCTGGGATTTAAAAATTCTGCAAGAAGAAGTTGAACCAAACTATGAAATTTGTAAAACCAAACTCCTGCAAAGTCATATAATCACATAATGTGTATGGTGGCAGTCCAACTCACGATCCAAACTTGTGATATAAATTATTCTTCATGTGTTTTTTTGACTCTGTGTTGATCTATGTTATTGAATTATTACATTATTTTACTATGTATTTTTATAATCTGTATATAATAATATTTTGATCAACACGAAATCTAAACATCTAAAAATTACCCAAAAATATGTATGAATAAATTAATGTTCGTTTAAGCTTCTTTTATATACTTTGACAAATAATACCTTCAGACTAATTTTAAAACTCATTAGATAAATAAGGCAACCTAACAATAATTAGACTTGGTTTATTTATACTCTAAATAATTTGATTGATTTTGTGAACAGACTTGTCTTAATAGAATCATTTTGTAGGCTCGTGGCAGAACATATTTTTAAGATTTCTTAATACATTTTACAATAAACTTAGTCTGATAAATAATTTTAATTAGATTGGATTATCTCGTCTTGCCTTTGTGCATAAAATAAATCATGTTTGAGCTAGAGTTTGAATTCGGCTTATTAATGCACAAACAAATCAATCTTGAAGCCAAGCTTGAGACATTTATTTTTAAGTAGGGTTTTTAAACTACGGGGATAAAATAGCTTAAACTCGGATCGAGCTCATTTATAACATGGAAATATTTTAGCCAAATCTACATGCATTCATATTTCACTTAATTTAACTCACTTTAGTTTTATTGCTCAGCAGAAAGGATGCTGGTTGGATGCAAGAAGGCAAGGAGCTCAACTAATTTTCAAAAGAAATAAGACTCTAGTAAAAAATTCAATACTTATCTCATTTTATATTAAGTGTTATTTTTTTAAAAAGGTTAACTAGGTTAAAATAAAATTAGCATCAATTATTTTTTTAATAAATTATATCTGTTTAAATTAATTAAAAATTATATGTAAAATTTTTAAAGCATATTTCTAAACATAATTTTATTTTAATTTTTTTAATCAATATAATTTGGGTAAGTAAACTAATAAAGTTAATGATAATTGATTCAAAAAAATTGAAGGGACAGCTAATATAAAATGTGAGCCAGTAGATGTTAATGCCTAACAGCTGCCATGATGCTGATAATCACTTTTTTTTTTTTTTTGGAATAAAAAAAAAACTCAATAATTAACAAATAAAGGTAATATATTTAATATTTATTTTTTTTTCAAAAATTTATAATTAATATAGATTTGAATATTATTTTTCTTCATTTTAATAACTATTAATCTTAATTTTTTTTTAAAAAACCTCAATTATCTAACCAAAGAAGATTATATGTTTTAAAGAGATAAAGATATTTATTTTTTAAATTTTAATTGATTTTTTTAAAAAATTTATTAAATTATAATTATTTATTTTAAAAAATAATTAAAATATAAAAAATAAGTATTTTTAATTCTATAAAAGAAATTTTTTTTTGAATCAAGTAACATAAATTCACTGTTTTAATCATTTATCTCCATCATTAATCTTTTGGGCAGCACCGTACAAATTGTGGTTGGCTGAAGATAGGGATGAAACTTACGCCGTTGTCGTAATCGTTTCGCGTCACGTCGAGTTCGATTGGATGACTATGAATTTACATAATCATTGTATCTGTGAGCAAATTACCTGCACTATAAAATAACAGTATATTTTTAATTAAATGCTTAATCTTATCCCTTTTAATATATTTTTTATTTTATAATAATATTAACTATCAAAAAATATATGTAATTACTTAAAATAAATATTACATCTAATTGGATATTAAAATATATAATACCCATATAATTGTAAATATTTAAAAATAATATGATAATTTTTTTTTATAATGGGTATTAAAGGATTCCTTATAAAGATAGCAAAAATAAAACTTAATTCCTACCCATACTAAAAAAATATTATTAAATAATATAATATTTTATTTATATAATTATATTAATAATTTTATATAAAAATTAATACTAAATAAATATTAAATTATTTAAAAATAATATTTCTCTATATGTATATTAAATAAATATCTAACCAAGTGGGATGTGCAAATTGCCAACGCCTTTACCCCTTCGTCCAAATCAGATCGAGGCCAACTGGACACAGCTAATTAACTTACGACTGCTTCCAGCAGACATTGTAATTAACTTAAATTCCAATGTCTTCTTCCAACATTGGAATTTATAAAAATTTGAATATTTAATTTTTATAAAAAAAAATATAGATATAAATTCCCGACCCAGGCAGTATAAATTGCCACCATGGCTAACTCACTGATCTGAGTCTCCATCTCCAACTTAAATTCGACTCAACCACATAATAATAATAATAATAATAATAATAATACTCTCTAACTCCTCCTCCTCTTCTTCTTCTTCTCTGCAGAGGTTTATTCATGGCTGCTCATGTTGCTGCCGCTTCAATGGGCTCGCGAACAGTGCTGCTACTATCTGTTTTTGCTTCTTGTTTGGCTCTTGCTTATGCAGCTGGCAACTTCTACCAGGAATTCCACATCGCATGGGGCGGCAGCCGCGCTAAGATACTTGACAATGGTGGCCTGCTCACCCTCTCCCTTGATAGGGCCTCTGGCTCTGGGTTCCAGTCCGAGAACTGCTATCTATTTGGAAAGATTGACATGCAACTCAAGCTAGTCCCTGGCAACTCTGCTGGCACCGTCACCGCTTACTATGTGAGCAGCCAAACATGCTTTATTAACTTGTTTATATAACACCTACCATCGACTGTTTTTTTTTCCTTTTATGGAATAGTACATGCTATAATAAGATTGTTATATTAAGACTCGAAAGTCACGTATTTAAATAACATAGACATGCCCAGTATTTTGTGATTTGAAATACTCAATCTAATCTAGATCATCATTTATTAGCAGCATGAGTATCAATGCTGCATGCATGTGGCCTTACAATGTCCCCTAATAAGGATAATGACAAGTTTGTTTTGTTATGGCCCTAATGTGCCCCACAATAAGGATAACAATAAGTTTGTTTTATTATGATGATGTAAATATTATTATTTATGACTATTGTAAATTATTATTATTTAAAGAGAACATAATAAGTTGAATCTATTTAATGTTAATTTTTTTTACTGTATGTATAGTTATCTTCCCAAGGGTCGGTCCATGATGAGATAGACTTCGAATTTCTTGGAAATTTGAGTGGTGAGCCATATATTCTGCACACTAACATATTCACCCAAGGAAAAGGTAATAGAGAACAACAATTCTACCTATGGTTCGACCCAACCACTAATTTTCACACTTATTCCTTTCTTTGGAATGCCCAAACAATTATGTAAGTATCATTCCAATCTCCATCATTGAAATATATATAAATGTATATATATACATAATATGTACAAATATGTATATTTTCATGCATGTTTCTATTGAGTGACATTGTCTCTCCCCTGGCCCTTTTCAGCTTCTCTGTTGACGGCACACCCATAAGAGAATTCATGAACTTGGAATCAATTGGGGTGCCGTTCCCGAACAAGCAAGCAATGAGGATATACTCGAGCATCTGGAATGCAGACGATTGGGCCACCAGAGGCGGTCGGGTTAAGACCGACTGGACCAAAGCTCCGTTCACTGCTTCCTTTCGGAGCTTCAATGCCAACGCCTGCATTTGGTCTGCCGGCAAGTCGTCTTGCGCAGCGTCGCCATCTCAAACTAAAGCGTGGTTAACCCAAACGCTGGACTCCAGTAGCCGATACAAGTTGAGATGGGTGCAGAAGAAGTACATGGTCTATAATTACTGCACTGATGTGAGCCGGTTTCCTCAAGGTCCACCCCTTGAGTGCACTGCTGCTACCACCTCCTGAATGATCACCGTTGCAGCTACTCCAGTTTCTCCTTTAATGCTATTGTGCATATGTCAATTGTTGATTATCTATTCTTTAATTATTTCAGTGATTAGAGATGCAAATATATGGTATGATTCAGATTTTATGAGCAACAAATTTACTGTAATTGCTTTCTCCCATCTTCTCACCTCAAAATTAGAGGATTATGGCATCAATAGTCTCTCTATGATGGAATCGTATGTGTATCCACGATCAATAGATTTACAACATCTAACAGCTTGCTGTATTGAGTCGTGAGATTTATTGCAAATCAATTAATCGAGTGAAGTGTGCTTTGTATTGAACCCCGTAATTTTTTTTCCCTAAGAATTATCTTTATGATATTGGCTAAACGGCTTTTTATAGCTTTTTTTTTTAAAATTAATCAATATGATGAATGAAAGCTGTATAAGTAAGACTCAAGAGCCAAGCAAAATCCCGGCCTAGGTTCTTCAAAATTCAATCACCTAACAATAGGTGAATAAAACAAGCGAAAATTAGGCCCCTCCAATGAATCCAAAAACAAACGATGAGCAAAACACAAACAGAGACTCCAACCAAGAAAAAAAGTAAGAAAATAGGGACAACATGTTGGGATCACTCTCGTATGGAAATCCTTAGCATTTGGACAGAGCACGAATATGTTGGGAGGAAGAAATTTCGGTCAACTTAGTTGACCGGAGTCAACTCATCCGGTCAATATGTTGACCGTCATAAGCTGTGAGTCGTCTGAAGGAGCGGGACGGGCTATTCGACCGGTCAAGGTGTGGTTGACCGGCTAATATGAAGCGATGGACAACAGAGTTGACATGCCATATTTGGGAGATCTGAACGACTGTTATGCCCAAAAGGTGTACAATTGACCTATCCTTTTGGTGATTGGTAGAAGTTATTCTCAGGACTCCAAAGGCTGATTGGTCTGCAAGAGTAGGCATGCACCGCCTGCTGCAGGACTAGGCGTGCGCATGCGAGGCAGGCCTTGGAAGTTGAGCACCAACCACCAAGCTATGGTGATGGGCGTGTGTATATGTATGTACACTTTGCACATGGCGTAGTACAAGTAGAGAAGAGTTGCAAGGCAAGAACAAGTTGAGAGTGAGAGTGTAACAGAGGAGAGAAATAAAAGGAAAGAGAGTTGTGTGAGAAATAAGTGTGAGAGTTCTGATTACTTTGCTCTGTTCTTATTTTTGCCTCCTATAACTTTCTCATATTTAGTGATTCTTAGTAGATTTAGTGTCCCATGATTTTCTCCTTAATTTAGAAGGATTTTTCACGTAAAATTCTGTATTTATTTCTCTTCTTCTCTCTCTACTTCACAATGCTCATTGTGCCCTATTAGTTGGCCATCCATTCCGGTCAACAGCTGAAAACTGTTCCTATATTTTAGTAATTTGCCCGCCAATGAGTAGTATTAGAGAGAGGTTGACAACTCCGTCTGAATGGTGTCATCATTCTCAAAGAACTTGCCATTAGTGTAGAATAGTTCAATGGGTAGGACAACTTCATCCTCTAGCAGGAGAGGGTGAAGAACATTTTAATGAAAGAAGGAACAATTAAAGCACTGAGGAAGTAGGAAGATAAGCCGAAAAGCCTATCAGAAGAGGACTGGTAAGATAAACGAGATCTTGCCAATTGCACTATTAAACTGTGTCTAGCAAACAACACGCTCTAGGAGGTCCTTGGCTTGATTGATCCGACGGAGGTGTGGGAGAAGTTTGAAAGCCGATACAAGTCTAAATCCTTGACAACCAAGCTTCATATTAAAAAACAGTTCTATGGCCTGCGGTTGTCAGAAGGTGGCAGCTTTGAGAATCATTTGGACGACTTCAATCGGATTGTAACTCAGATGTCTGCCCTTGATGAAATAATCAAGGAGGAGGATAAGGCATTGGTGTTACTGGCTTCTCTGCTAGCTTCTTATGATCATATTGTCACCACGCTACTATTTAGGAAAGGCACTCTCAAACTAGACGAGGTCATCGTCTCCTTACTCATAAATGAGTGAAGGCGGTCACAAGGGGCTTCGACGTCTTCCAATAGTGAGGTACTTGTGACCGAGTACAGGGGAAGAAGCAGAGGTCACAGCTAGAAACCAGGAGAAAAAGGTTGCAACAAATCACAGTCAAGGTACTAAAACCTTGAGTGCCATCATTGTGGCAAAAGAGGCCATATCAAGAAGCAGTACTTCAAATGGAAGGGTGAGAACGTCGAGAAGGAGAAAGGAGAAAAGGGACGTAGTGAGGACAAGTCTTCCGTCTCAATGGTCACAGAAGGTAACCTCCTGGTGACATGTGAAGAACACGTGGCAAACCTGACGGACGAGAAGTCCGGTTGGGTGATTGACTCTGGTGCCACCTTGAACGCCACGTCAAAAAGGGGGTTGTTCACATCTTACACTCTAGGAAACTTTGGAGTGATAATGATTGGTAATGAAGGAACATCCTAAGTTGTCGGCAAGGGTGACGTTGTGCTGATCACCAATAATGAAACAAAGCTAATATTGAAGGACGTCCGACACGTTCCTGACATCAGGCTTAATATCATCTTAGTAAGTCGACTGGATGATGAAGGTTATTGTAGCACTTTCTGTGAAGGTGAGTGGAAACTTCTCAAAGGTTCTTTGGTGGTAGCAAGAGGAAAAAGGTGCTCGACCTGTACATCATGAAGGCGCTTGAAACGGCCAGAAATGTAAATACTGCTATCGGTAAGGAAACCGAGGACTTGTGGCACAGGAGGTTGGGCCACATGAGTGAACGCGGATTAAATCATCTGTCCAGGAAGGGCCTTATTACCGGAGTAAAGGAGGACAGATTAAGGACGTGTCATCACTGCTTGGTCGGCAACAGAAGAGAGTCTCGTTTCATGGAGACTTATCTGCTCCAAAGGCAGAACTGTTTAAGCTCATCCACACAAATATGTGTGGACCATTCAAAGAAAAGTCGTTCAGTGGAGCTCAATATTTTTCCTCTTTCATTGATAACTATTCCAGAAAACAGTGGGTCTATCCGTTGAAGTCCAAGGACCAGGTCCTTAGTGCATTTGAGCCATTTCATACTCTTGTGGAGAGTCAGACGAGGAAGAAACTGAAGGCCATCCAAAGCGACAATGGCGGTGAATACTTGGGACATTTTGATGCCTATTGCCACTCACGTGGTATTAGACATCAGAAGACACATTCAAAGACGCCATAGTTGAATAAGTGGTTGAGCGGATGAACCGCACACTTCTAGAAAGAGTACGGTGTATGCTCTCAGAAGCTGTGTTCCCTAAACACTTCTGGGCCGAAGCACTGAAGACAGCGGCCTACATTATAATAGGTCGCCCAATAAACCCTTGAAGGGTGAAGTGCCGGAGAAGATATGGTCAAATAAGGAACCATCTTATGATCACCTGCGGGTGTTTGGATGTAAAGCCTTTGTTCATATTTTAAGAGACAAAAGGACAAAGTTGGAGCTAAAGACGATGCAGTACGTCTTTCTAGGCTACGGAAAAGATGAGCTGGGCTACCGGTTCTATGATCCAGCTATTAGAAGGCTCATCGGTCAAGGGACGTGACCTTCGCTAAAAATGAGACAATTGAAGATATTGGCAGGAAGGCTAAGGGTGATAGTGAGCGGACGAACAAAGTAAGTGTCAAAATTGTCTGTCCGATATTTTTGGAAGATAAGGACAATCGTCCTGAGGTGGTCGAAGAAATAATGACTCTTGAATGTCAGAATGAAGTCATTCCTCAACTGGCCAAAGATCTGCCTGTTAGACGATCCTCACGAAATAGGCGGTTTTTACGTCGGCCTTCGATGAGTATGTTCTACTCACTAATCTTAGGAGAGCTTGAAACTTATGAAGAGGCTATGGAGGATGAGAATAAGGAAAAGTGGCTGGAAGCTATGAAGGAGGAGATATGTTCTCTTCATGAAAATCACACATTCGACCTAGTCAAGTTTCCTAAGGGGAAGAGAGCCTTAAAAATAAGTGGGTCTTTCGATTAAAGACTCCCAAAAATACCATGCAGCTGAGATATATGTTGAGATTAGTGGTGAAAGGTTTCGATCAATGGAAGGGAGTTGATTTTGATAAAATTTTTGCTCGGTGGTAAAGATGTCTTCCATAAGAGTCGTGCTGGGCTTGGTAGCCGTCCAAGACCTTGAGGTAGAGCAGATGGATGTCCGGACGACTTTCCTCCATGGTGAGCTTGAAGAAGAAATTTACATGGAACAGTCGGAGGGGTTTGAGGCTAAGGGGAAGGAACAACTTGTTTGTTATTTGAGAAAAAGTTTGTATGGTTTGAAACAAGCTCCTCGACAGTGGTACAAGAAGTTTGAGTCCGTTATGGCCCGGCAAGAATACGTGCGTACTACTCTTGACACTGTGTATTTATACAGAGGTTTTCTGATGATGATTTTATCATCCTTCTCCTATACGTGGACGACATGTTGATCGTTGGACGCAACGGTGCTTGGATAAAGGAGCTAAAAGAGTAGCTTGGATGGTCATTTGCTATGAAAGACATTAGATCGGGCGAAGCAAATTCTGGGAATCAGAATTATACGTGATCGAAAGGTAAGGAAAATGTGGTCGTCGCAAGAAAGCTATATTGAGAATGTGCTTCAACGATTCAATATAGACAAGTCAAAGCATGTTAGCATACCATTGACAAACCATCATAAGCTAAGCACCCGCCAATATCCATCCTCAAATGACGAGAAGAAATACATGAGAGGTGTGTTGTACTGCTCAGCTGTGGGAAACCTGATGTATGCCTCGGTGTGCACTAGACCGGATATAGCTTATGCTGTTGGGACAGATAGCCGGTTTATGTCCAATCCGGGGAAGGAGCACTAGTCTGCAATGAAGTGGATTCTGAGGTACATTCGAAGAACTTCCAAAAGGTCCCTATGTCTTGGAAGTAATAAGCCCTAACTAGTGGGCTACTTGGACGCTAATGTGGTCGGTGACATAGACTCGTGCAAGTTTACTTTAGGTTATTTGGTAAAATTTGTGGGGGGTGTAGTCTTTTGGAAGTCCAAGTTGCAGAAGTGTGTGGCCTTACCCACTATTAAAGCAGAGTATATCGCAGTGACGGAGGCCTGTAAGGAAGTGTTATGGATGAAGGAGTTCGTTTAAGAGTTGGGCATTGAATAGGAGAGATATGTGATACTCTTGATAGCCAAAGTGTCATTCATCTATGCAAGAACTTCTCATTTCATTCCAAATCAAGGCACATGGATGTGCGATATCATTGGGTAAGAGATATACTTGAGGATGATCTGTTGTCACTGGACAAGGTCAGCATTGAAGAGAACGGGACAGACGTGATGACCAAGATTCTACCGAAAGGAAAGAATGAGGCATGCTGCAGGCTGGCCGGGATGATGGACTTAACTTCCTCACGGTCGTGAGGGAATGTTTGTTAGAATCACTTCCGTGTGGAAGTCTTTAGGACTTGGACAGAGCACGAATGTATTAGGAGGAAAAAATTTCGGTCAACGAAGTTGACTGGAGTCAATTATTCCGGTCAACTGAGTTAACCGGAGTCAACTCTTCCGGTCAACTCTTTCGATCAACTCATCCGGTCAATATGTTGACCATCATAAGTTGTGAGTTGTCTGAAGGAGTGGGACGGGCTACTTCGACCGGTCAACGGTGTGGTTGACTGACTGATGTGAAGCGACAGATAATAGAGTTGACATATCGTATTTGGGAGATCTGAACGACTGTCATGCCCAAAAGGTGTACAGTTGACCTACCATTTTGGTGATTGGTAGAAGTCATTCTCGGGACTCTAAAGACTGATCCATCTACAGGAGCAAGCATGCGTCACCTGTTGTAGGACCAGGTGTGTGCATGCAAGCAGGCCTTGGAAGTTGAGCACCAACCACCAAGCTATGGTGATGGGCGTGTGTATATGTATGTGTACTTTGCACATGGCGTAGTACAAGTAGAGGAGAGTTGCAAGGCAAGAATACGTTGAAAGTGAGAGTGTAACAGAGTAGAGGAGAGTTGCAAGGTAAGAATAAGTTGAAAGTGAGAGTGTAACTGAGGAGAGAAAGAAAAGGAAAGAAAGCTGTGTGAGAAACAAGTGTGAGAGTTCTGATTACTTAGTTATGTTCTTACTTTCGCCTCCTGTAATTTTCTCATATTTAGTGATTTTTAGTGAACTTAGTGTCCCGTGATTTTTTTCTTAATTTAGAAGGGTTTTTCACGTAAAACTCTGTATTCATTTCTCTTCTCCTCTTTGTACTTCACAATGCTCATTGTGCCCTATTAGTTGGCCATCCATTTTGCCAATAGGTAAAAACTGTTTCTGTATTTTGGTAAATTGCCCGTCAACACAACACACCATCCAACAATCCAAACATAGGAAGGAAAGAAGCATCTAACCCCCAAGAATAGGAGGGATACCCCAATGCCTAATGAAAAGAACAATATTGATCCGTCAAGGCAAAGGCTATGGAAATAATCTTTTCACGAACCATTTGGAAGTTAAGTTTCTCCACCTGAATAGGATTATAGACAATATTGCTCTGCACATGCCAAATATAGTGCACCGAAGCTGCTAACATCACCTTGAAAATAGTCGACATCATATTCTTCCCGTTCCATACAATTCTAGCCCAATTGATCCCCACAAACCAATACTCAATTGACCAATAACAACTAGAACGAAGACAAATCCTGGGCCAAATTGTGTGAGAGAACACATAGGAAATAAGTAGTTATGGGATTCCGTCGTCAACACCATATAGGGAACACATTAGGTTATAGGTGACAAAGTGTACTATCCTATCACATATGTTAAGGCGCTTCCAAATAACCAACTACAAAATAAATGCATGTGAGTGGATATAATTCAGCTCCCAAAACACTCTATGCCAAGGGACCTCAAGATCCACCAAATGAAAGTAGAGAGGGCCGATATGGAAGAGAAAAGAGAATCAAAAGAGAGCCCTCAGAGTAGCCTATCAGGCATGGAGCAATCCGGATTCAAGGATAACATATGCTATATAACATCAATCAATGCACCATCATTCCCATTGGATCAGCACCAAGAATTCTCAAAAATAATGCATTTTACCTGAGAAGATAAGGGGATTACACTAGCAACCGATCGGGTCAGATTAGGAATTTTTCCTAGAATTTTAAGAGGGTGTCAATGGTCAAACTATAAACGAGTAGAGACACCATCCCCAATGATAGAGGAAATGTGTGAAAATGAATTATTATGAAGGCCCAAAATCTTCCTCAAGCTCCAAGGCAATGATGGAGGACTTCAATGATCCAGATACTTTTATCTTTTTGCCTATACCTGTGAAACCAACCAACCCATATAGAGTTACTTGACATTGTGAGAAGATGCCATAAGTACTGGGCCAAGAGAGCTTTGGTACCTATCACCAAATTAGTGAACCCAAGCTTACCCTCCTTGAGAGTGCACAAAGGACCAAGTAGTTTTAGTCAAGTGGGACGTACCTAAAGGTCTATGCTAGAAAAAGTTGCAAAGGAGAGCCTTCACCTACTTAAGACCCTTTTTGGGAGAAGGAACACCAACACCCAGAAGATATGGATGGAAGAAATGGTAGATTTAATCAATTGAGCATGACCTGCAAAGGAGACTATTTTATTCTTCCGAGCAACAATCGTCTTTGAAATTTTATTAATAATTGTCTTATAGTTTACAATTTTGAGTCTTGTCAATAAGAGGGAAGTTCTAAGATATCTTACAAAAAGGTTCCCATTCAAAAAACATATGAGATTAGAAAAGGCCTAAGACACAATAGGGTTAATTGCGCATGTAAACAACTCACTTTTTTGAAGGTTAGGCATAACGTTTGAAAGTGAAGAGAGAATATCATGATAACTTAATGCGCAGATACAAAATACAAGTCAGCACATGAGAAAAAGGAGAAGATTATTTGCAAAGGAGAGCACAATATTCTTAGCTTGTTTACACTTCCGATGAAAGGAAAACCACCTATCCTCCATAGTTTTGATAGAGACAATTCTATGAAGACTTCCTTTACAATGGCAAGAAAATAAGGAGACGTTGGTCTCCCCACCTGAGCCCTCTAGCACCCTAGAAGTACCCCGCCTACACTCCATTAACGGCCGTAGAGAAGGTTTTGGAAGATATGTATTTGGCTAACCCAATTGATAAAGCAACTGAAAAATCCCATAACATGAGGAGCACCCAACACGAAATTCCACTACACCATGTCATAAACCTTTTGAGGATTAATTTTCAAATCATATTGCGGTTGACTTCATTCCAGGTGCTAATGATAAAGCAGCTCTTGCACTAGGAGAATGTTGTCAGTGATAGTCCTACTAGGAGCAAAGGCCAATTGCAAAAAAATAGACCCAATGTGGAAGGAGCTGCATAATACTAATGGCAAGGCTCTTGGAAATACTCTTATTGATAACATTGCAACAAAAGTCAGGGCTAAAATCGGACATGCCTGTGAGCAAAGAGACCTTTGGAACAACGCAGTTGAGGTTGGAATCAATCCATTGGAGGAGCTTACCCGAGAAAAAGAAATCCGCCATAGCTTTGACAAATATAGGCCCACCGAATCTCATGTGCTCTAGAATAACCCCAGCAAAGAAACTACCAAGGCCCAAGGCTTTATCATCACCAATACAGAAAAGATAGAACTTAATTTCCTCCTCACCAATAGGAGCCAAAAAGGAGCTTTGCTTACACTCAAGAACCTGGTTCACAATATATGGCGTGATGGAGCTTAGATCTAAATGGTTGTGTTGGCACGAGGATCCCAATAACTTGTTGAAGTAAGACATGACCCCAACTTTCACATCAAAACTGCTGATAGTTGAGGACCCGTCATCACGAATCAATGAGAGAATTCTACCCATATTATTCCTCTAGGGTACAATTCTAAAAAAGAAGTTGGAACACATATTCACATGCTTCAAACAATGAATCTTAGCCTTTTACCTAATGAAAAAGTTTCAGAAGCCCTCCCCATAATGTACTCACAATTGAGAACCCTTTCTCCATCAATGAGAACCTGGTCCCACAGACTATGGAGGAACTTTATATGATATAGGTCCATATCCATACACACAAAGAGGATATCCTATAAAACAGTACCCAACTTACGCTTAATAAGCTTAATAGCTCCTTTAATATCATTTAACTTGCAAACCAGCCTAAACATAGGGAACCCATCAACCCGCAAGCTTCAAGTCTCCTAGATAATTGCATAGAAACAAGGATAAAATGTCAAAAAAATTATTAGATTTGAACATATCTTGCCTAAGATGTGGCCTATAATCCTTCAAGATAATGCAAGGGAGTGATCAGAGATATTCAGAGAGCTTCTAAATTTGGCTACTTAATCAACCACTTGCCATTGACAAAGATCCAATCCAACTTCCAAATAGATGAATCATGAGCATCACTTCAATTACTCTTAGTGAAGAGATAACCCTAACAAGCAAGATTGTGTAACCCACAATTGAGGATGCGGCTATCAAATGACCTAGGTGTAAAAGCATCAAAGAGCCACCAATCATCTTTGACTCATTATGAATAGCAATAAAATCACCCAGCGCTACCTAAGATTTGGCCCAAACAACAACAACAATATCCTCCAAGGAAGATCATAGCTGGTGACATACATAACCATAATTAGCACAATACATAATTGATAGCAGCCCCAAAAATAATCAATTTAGGACTCAATTTCACAATGGATAATTTGATCATCCATATAGATAATGCAAATATTAACGTTTACTGGAGCCCAACCCACCCAAACATTGCCAATACTATTTGGCATTTGGTTGTTCACCCAACACCAAGAGTCAACAATTTTAAGGGCTACCAAAATAACACTACAAGGCCAAACCTTAGTTTTAACGAAAGAATACACTTGGAGTCTATTAAACCCAATGAACTATCTCACCTCCCTTATTTATGAGGGGCATTAAGACCTCTACATCTGGTCTTATTTTATGAGGGACATTACCTTTCCTCTTCAGTGAAGTGGAAACATCCATCTTAGAAATTGTAGACCCTCTCTTCCCTGTGACAACTTGTGTCGACTCAGATTCGAATTATCGATCTGATCCGAATTGATCATATGGAAAAAATCAAATTATAACTGTTCATCATAAATAAAATATCATTCCTAAATATTAAACTTTTGAAATGAAAGATTATATAAATGTCCATATATAATGAATTAAAGGGGACATAATCTCAAGATATTATTCAACATTTATCAAAATTCAAAAGAAAACTCTTATCTCTCAATATGCTGCTTCTAAATTCAAAAATCATCTCATTACTTGAAAACTCCACAACAATTATATGATCTCTATTGATATGCTATCAACCTGTTTTACTCTGGAACCAAAATAATAATAATAATGAGTTAAATGTTCAATATGTGATATAACTAATATTACTATAATTCAATAATATAACTCAAAAAAGTATTATCAATATCCAAAGTAATAACGATTAGTAAATATTTATCCGAGACTTAATGCCACCATGGCACATGAGTTATAGGACAATTATCAAGTTTTTCATTGAATCTAAATATCATGAATGTAAATAGAATTCTATTGAATTTAAATATCAACAATGAAATATATTTCTTAACTTTATCTTAACAGATATTATAATTATATGAGTCTATCACGATGAACCAATGACTACGCGTCTATCACTAACGATTAAATAACATTCATGAGATACCGATACTCACAAATTTAACAAACAACTAAATTTATAGTCTGGTAATACTTGTCACCTATGATGTATAAGTATCAAACTCAAATCTACCAAACAAAATTCTCACTACCCTTCAAGGTCAGCCCAAAACATGTTAAACTTGCATTCACATGGCTCAACTGCAAGCCATACTCAAATGAGAAAACAAAATACTATATCTCAATCTCAATCTACATATTAAATTCAGCACCCATTGATGTGATATTCCTCAATATCTTATCGTGATATTTATAGGATAATAAGCATTCCTAAATGAATATAAACCTCTATCCTTCAAGATATGGAAATCAGGCTTAAATAATATAGACCACGTTAAGATTTTGCATGTTCCATCTTTCTTGATAGCTTAGTATTTTTATATAATTTTTTTACTTTAGCCATAGATATTCAAAAGTATAATTATGCATTCAAACTGATGGCAAAGAAAGGCATCCAATGAGTGAAGATAAGAGAAATTACTCTCCAAGTACAATAAGTACTCGACTTGTGATTCTCTATTAGTCCACTATAGTACTACACACTAAGCATAACTTTAGAATAACTATTTTAAGCCATAAGATCAAATGTACAAATCATAAACACAATGATTTATATACTATAAGAAGTATATCAAGCATCAAAATAGTCTTCTACCATAAGGTTGAATATACATAGGCCTACACTATGTATTTTAAGGCACAATGAAATAAATTTATATCATAGAAATTTGAAATATTCCTACTGGCCATTCACTGGCATCTGAAGGTCATTCAAAATAATAATCAAATAATAATGTATCGTTTGAACAATGACTTACTTGCTAATCAAATGCCGCCCAGAAAAACAACAAAGACCAAACATAAATTTAAGCATACAATTTCTATGTATTACTTGTTATATTAATTCATAATTAGGTCTAATAAATACAAAAAGAATTTCATAAATTATGATTAATAAATATCAAGAAATAAGGTGTCCAATAAATATAAAGGTTTCACTTTCAACGGTGAATGAGATCATGAGGAAATAAGAATATCACTTGCCTCAGGATGTGTGACAATGGTGAATCAATAAATATGAATGGCCATCACTACTATTTCTCGAATGTGGTATGAAGTCCTCTTCAAAGATGGACACAAGGCAGATGAAACAACTAGACGGCTAGTACTAATATAGAAAAGGCCACTTAATGGGAAACCAATAAAACACAGGGTCCAAGGGAAAACCAACCATGATTCACACTTAATTCTATTAATGTTCAAGTAATTATAAGATTAATGAGGAACTAAGGTAAAGTGAACATGGGTTTAGCATAGTATGAAAGAATAAGGACATGCAACTAGAATTTGAATCAAGTCTCTAGAGTAATTATATCCCATTCTAAATTATTAACTATACTAATGATAAAATAAAACTTACCTACAACTTATTATTACACAAATGGAAACATGCATAAAAGATAAGGGGTGGCTAAGTGAAGTGCAAGAATAATCAAGGCATTTACATACAGAAATAATTAGGATTTTATTTATATTTAACCTTCCCATTCATCAGCTTCCACAGCTATATTAGCATATATAAGTACAGAATATAGTCACCCAAATCCTAATTAATAACTTAAGGCTCAAAAAATAAATAGTGATTATTGATGGCATGATTTAAAAAAATACACCTGCTGTGATCATGCAAATCCAACCCAATTAATCTCAACTTAAATTTCACCTAGACTTGTCTTATTAAATAACTCAATAATTCCTTTATTAATGATCCTTCCAATCAAAAGTCAAATGGATTTGAATCAAAATACGGTGTTACAATCCTCCTCCTTAAAAAATTTTATTCTTAAAATCATATTTTATATCTCAAATAAAAATGGGTATTTCTCTTTCATGCTTCCTCTGACTTCCACGTTGCTTCGTTCTTATTGTAATGTCTCCACAAAACTTTTACCATTGGAATGATCTTTTTGTGATGGTTTTTCTCTTAGCACTCCAGTATTTGAACTGTCTGTTATTCAAAGGATAAGTCTTTGTGCACTTGTAATAGCATGTAGTCGATTACATGAGATGAGTTGTGCACATGCTCTTGTAGCATGGAAACGTAGAAAATATTGTGGACTACTGAGAAAATTGGAGGTAATGCCAATCCATATACTACCTCGCAGATATGTTCCAAGATCTCGAAAGGTCCTATAAAGTATAGTCAAAGCTTCCCTTTCGCTCCAAAATATGTCACATCCTTTTACGGAGAAACCTTCAAGAACTCCACATCATCAATTTCAGATTGTAAGTCTCATCGTCTTTGATCAGTATAACTTTTCTATCTACTCTGAGCCACCTATAAATGAACTCAAATCACACTAATTTTCTTCGTGTTCTCTTGTACAATGTTAGGGTCCCATAATCATCTTATCACTGATGTCCTTCTAACTAACTAGTGAACGGTACTTTTTTCAATAGAGTGCCTCGAAAGGTGCCATCCTAAAACACATCTTATAGCTATTACTATATGCAAATTCAGCTAATTGTTGGTGAGAATTCCAATTACCTTCAAGATCAAGTACAAATAAATGCAGCATATCCTTTAATGTTTGAATGGTTCATTCAGATTGTGTTCATCTATGGATGAAAGGTTGTGTTGAATTTCATCCTTGTTCCTAACTTCTGTGTAGACTCCATTAAAAGTGTGATACAAATCATGGGTCACTATCAAACACAATAGTAGTTGAAATCCCATGGAATCACATGATCTTATCAATGTATAGCCTAGCAAGGCAACCCATTAGTTAAAGTGTGATACAAATTAGTGATTATCATGTCCATGTGTTGTCTTTATGTTCCATCACTATATGTTCCGGCTTCTAACTCAAAATGGGCATAGCTTGTAGCTTTTTTGCTAGTCACTAATACTCCACCTTAACCTACTAGCATATCAAGCACTTTGAGACGTGATCCAAGACATCCTTATCAATCCATTCCACCAAAAAATTTTCTTTGGGTCTTGATACATTTTAGTATCTGAATGTATCATATATCTGAAACAATGATCCTCACCAAAAATTTCCTTTTGCAACTCCTTGTCAAGAACACATAGTCGGTCTTAATACCTTAATATACTATTGTCTCCAATGTGAAAATCTACTCATGCCGCATTGCCAAAGTCTTCACAAATAGTTAGAAGCATAGAATCATCATGCTAGGCTTCTTTAATCAAACCGATGAACATAGGCTATATTTGGATATATGACATTATTGCTTGGAACTTGCTTAGATGTTGCAGTAACTAACAATCTTCTATGACTTCTAGCATACGCCACTCTTGGATCATTATATAGGCAAGAAGTCTCGTAGGTTTCCAATTTAGTGTCAGCACAATATTAGCCTCTTCCTGGCTTATGAATATCACAATCATAATCCTTCACAATGTTCAACAATCTCTTCTATCGCATGTTAAGCTCTTTTTGTAAGAATAAATATTTAAGGCTTTTATGATTTATATATGTCACAAACATTTTCCCATACAAATAATATCTCTAGATCATCATAGCAAAAACGATATTCATAAGCTCGATATTGTGCATTAGATACTTGGTGTCATAGGCCTTTAGTCGCTTCGACCCATATGCTATCACTTTCCAGTACTGCATAAGTACACAATGCAATCCTCTTAACAATACTTTGCAGTACACTTCATACCCACCTAATCCATTAGGATTAATCAAGATAGATGTCCAAGTCAATCTTTGCTTCATCTCCTAAAAACTCGCCTCACACAAGTCCAACCAATTGAACTTAGTATATTTCTATGTCAACTTGGTTAATGATGTAGCAATATTGAAAAAAACCTTCCACAAACTTGCGATAATAACCCGCTAGTCTAAGAAAATTTTGTACCTCCATTGGTAAAATCGGTCTTACCCAACCCTTTATTACTTTGATCTTTGCTAAATACACCAATACTCTAGCTTTGGATATTATATGGCCAAGGAATGCAATCTCTTTGAGCCAAAATTTGTACTTTTTGAGTTTCCCATATTGTTGAGCTCTCCTAGAACCTTGTGCAGTCTAATGCTCTATTCTTTGGCCGTTGTTTTCTTTAAATAAATAAATAGCTGAACAAGCTGAAAACTCTGAAAGCATCAACGAGCTGAAACTACTTCTGGTCGGTTTATTTTCGCTTAAACTTGTATATCTATGTGAGCTTTTGCATTCTTCAAGTTTGATTCCCATGCTTTTTTGTCAAAATCTTATACTTGAGACATTGGTGAGTTCCCTGATTAGTAATCAAGAATTCTAGCAATTTTAGTAAAAAATAAGTAAAAGAAAATGGAAATATTTGCAATTTTTAATGCTTTCTACAATTAGTGTGTTGCCAACCAAAACCATATTCCATTCTTTTGATTGTTGCACACCATTTTTACTTCCTATTGTTGGGATATGGGTCATTTCCGTGTGCGCTCATATCCGGTTGACAAACCGATTAGATGTTCGGTCGAGCACTCATATAAGGTATGCTACCGAGACAGAGTATTGTTATATTCCCGTGTGCTTTGCGCTTGCAACGAGGACCGGAGGGCAACCATGTGTTGGGGCCGAAGGGCGTCCAATTGAACTGATTGATTGAAGGGCATCCAGTCAGATTGTTAATATCAAAGGGTGATTGGATGGCAAAATAGGGGTTGGCCAGATTGAAGAGTGCCGGTTGGACCGGAGGGCCAGCCGAACTGATGAGGGCTGGCCAATTTGAAGGGGCCAGTCGAATTGAAGATGTTGGAGGCCGACTATAATTTACTAAAAGTGCGGGAACTGACGAAAGCGCGAGAACGGATGATTGAAGAACTAGTGCTCAATAGTTGGTGTAACAAATTACCAAAAAAAAAAAAAAATCTAGAGCAAGTATGTAGGTGAGCAATTTGTGGGATTTAGTTCAGTGAGTGCCGTCAGTGAGAGAAATAAGAAAAGGAGATTCATTTTACATATATTGTCATCACTACTACTCGTGTCGATGATCAATATAATGAGTTGAGTTCTTGTATTCTATTCATTGCGGTTTTTGTAACCATTTTTCATAATGGAGATTTGTGGACGAATTGTCCTATAATTTTTTTTCTTTTATTTAGAAGAGGATTTCATGTAAACTTATGTGTATCCCAAGTTTTTCTCTATTGTGTGGTTATTGTTTATTTATTGTTTATCATTATCATTGTGCTTTTCTTTCGATCCAATTGACTTGCTAGTCGATCCCTAACAATTAGTATCAGAGGAGGTTGTTAGTGCCGACTATTGAGCTTTATTGGAATCGATGAAGGTCAAGAACAAAATGATTTGTCTGAATTGCACAAATTATGATATCTAGCGGTGCAAGATAAAGGACTTGCTGTTCGTCAAAACAATGCATCTTCTAGTATTCACTGCATAGAATCCCAAGGCAAAATCCAAGAGGGATGGGCTTTTGAGTATGATCAGGTTTGTGGCTATATTCGACAGCTCATGGATGATAATATGTATAATATAATCATATCTGAAATGAGACGAATGTGAAGATACCGTAGGAGAAGCTAGAAATGCTCTAGGCTTCTAAAACTGGCAACAAGGTGTTTCACTTAAAGAAATTGATGTAGGTGAAGTATAAGGAGGGCTCGTCCATTACCGACCATTTGAACGAGTTCAAAGAATGTGTGGACTAGTTGAATGGTATGAGCATCAAATTTGAAGACAATGTGCTAGGCTTATGGCTCTTGATAACTCTACCGGACTCTTGAGAGGTAATACGGATCACTATTACCAATACTATTACGAATAGCGTGGTGACCCTAAAACTGGCAAAGAGACCCGTGCTGAACGAAAAGATGAGACATCGGTCACAGGGATTGTCATCCTCTCCGCACTTTGAACTATTGGTCATCGAGTCTCGGGGAAGGAGTGAAGAGCACTATTCTAAATCCAGAGAAAAATCAAAGAAATCTCGATTGAGGTATCAAAATTGTAAATGTCACTATTATGAAAAAAGGGGTTACATAAAAAAATATTGTTACAAGTGAAATTGTGAGAATGTAAAAGGTAAGGAGAACAAACCCAACAAGGCTCGTGACATGGAGAGAGTCTCGGTCATTCCTAATGGTGACCTTTGGTTTGCATGTGAGGAGGATGAGGTGGTCAATCTAACCGAGTATGTGTTTGACTCTGTAGTGGATGTTGGTGCATCACTCCACACCATGTCGCAGAGAGGACCCTTTACATCTTACACTTCGGGTAATTTTGAAGTGTTAAGGATAGGTAATGAAGGGACGTTTCAGGTCGTCGACAGAGGTGACATGTGACGTCTCACATCGGATGGGGAGGGGAACGAAGCGTGCCTTATAAGGGCATGGATGCCTCTCCCTTGTGGATGCATTTTGGAGGCAGTGGAGGCCGTTTGTGAGGAACAAAATCGTACGCTTGTGTGGCAAAGCAGACAATATTCACAAGTGGGTGCCCGGAGACATTACAAATGGCATCAGAGACGGGGCCAGATTCGATGTGCCAGTGCGGATGCTGGGCTCCCAAGGGGGTGGATTGTGATGTCCCACATCGGATGGGGAGGGGAACGAAGCGTGCCTTATAAAAGTGTGGATACCTCTCCCTTGTGGACGCGTTTTGGGGGTGGTAGAGGCCGTCTGTCAGGAATAAAACCGTGCGCTTGTGTGGTAAAGCGGACAATATTCACAAGCGGGTGCCCGGGGACGTTACAGTTGAGGACTTCAAGATTCAATTTGGAATTAGTTGGTGTCATTCGGACGCTAAACTTATGATGAGGAGTTGGATCATACTTCATTGATCAAGTAGGAGTAGTCTTGAGAAGTAATTTCAGAAGAAATCAGAGCATTGGAGTCAAAATTTGAAAGATGGATTTGTTTATCATTCAGAGAATAAGTTAAAAAAAACTCAGGTGAAATAAAGTCTTCTTCTTGAAATTTGAGTTTGCAAGATCAGCCTGCAAGTTTAGCAGGAAGAAGTACGCGAGACAAGTTTGCTTTGTCCAAAATGGAGTCTACTTCAAATTGCTGCCTGATATGCTATTTGTCAAGGGATTATTTAAATTTCAGGCATTCGGATTCCAAATGTCCAGATAGAAGTCAGACTATTTTAGCAGGGCATTTTGCATATACAGCCTATGAAATTAGAGCTGGATCCTCAGTTGTGGAAGACTATTTTGGCAAGTCCGTCTCATTCTGTATTCAGGATATGAGTTTTTTGATCTCCAAGGAGGAATTAGTAAGAAGGTTTCTGGGTTGATCTTTGTGTAGTGAGTCATCTGTTGTGAGATGAGTGTTGAGCTTATTTGTCACAAATAGTTACATCTGGGAGTTATTACGTGACCATTGAAAGCATTTGGGAGTTATTACGTGACCATTGAAAGCATTTTGGTCATTGCGAGTTTGAAGATGTTTTCAGAGGATTCAACTGTTTGCTCTTGGATCGAGAGATCAAATTTATTTTCGATGTTGTGCTTGGATTGGCGCCTATTTCGAAGGCTTCATATGGTATAGTTTTGTCTGAGTTGAAGAAATTGAAACAGCAATTGTAAAACCCGTTGAGAAGGTTTGTTCGGCCAAGTGTCTTGGCGTAGAATACTTTAATGCTCTCTGGTGAATAAAATTTGATTGATAGATCTATGTTTGGATCATTTGAAAATTGGATATATATCAGATGTCACAGATCGAGGATTTGGTGGATCCATTTGGAAAAAATTTGGATTTTCTCTTAGATCGAATTGTGCTCAAGGTATCCTTTATTGTGAATTAAGTGGGAGGATGTGTATAGGACAGATTTCAGGTCAATATGTGGCTGTTGCGAAGTTTTGATAGTGTTTTCGGGTTGTCAAATATTTTGGCATCTTTTATGGATATTATTGATTGGAATTTTTGATCGTTTTTGGGTTAGTTATAATGGTCTTATCAATAATGCTCTAATTTAATTAAAGAATTTTTGGGAATGAAAATTATGGTTAGAGAAGACATTATTCTGGGTCATATGTTTGTTAAGGTGATATTTGACAATTCGAAGAAGATGGGAGCTGTGGCAAATTTGAAAAGACTGGCTAGGGGTCGTGGGAGTGCAGAGTTTTTAAATTTGGTTGGTTATGATGGAAATTTGTTGGAAGTTTCTCGAGGATTAGAATGTCATTGGCGTTCTTGGAATAGAAGTGATCAGTATTCAATTAAAGTGGTGCTTGTAAGAAAGATTTTGACATATATAGATTTAGTGTGGTTGGGCACATTATTCAAAGAAAAGTCCAGGATACAACACAGTTTGAGGATTTTTGTGTGAAGTGCTATGGCAAGGATGCCAGTGGGAAGATTAGGTCAGAAGAATTTTTTCTTTGCTGCTAGGATTGGATTCCGAACGAAATTTCTATTTGTGGGAGAAACTTTTGTGAAGATAAAAAATGAAGCCCTTTTGGATGAGCTACATTAAAGTTGAAAGCGATTGAGTAGGCAATCCCGGGCATTCTGTAGCAGTGCTTTCCCTTTGCATGTTTAAGAGGAGGCATGCTCTCAAGAATTCTATTGTTTGAGTATCGCTGATTGGATGGAAGTTCCGAAATAAATAAGGTGGTTAGCAGCTATATTGAGTTGGAGTTGTCCAAGTTCGATGGGAACGTCGAAGATTCTTCACCTTACGAAATGGAGAGAGAATTTGATGGTAGGTTGATCATGTGTCGAGGTTTGCAGGCAAAATATAAATCATGAGGTTGTGGCCTGTGTGGCAAGGTATATCCGTGCCTAAAGATGAAGTCGAGCATAAGAAGAGGCCTCAAGATTTGTGTTTCAGGTTTGCCTCGGATGACTAGAAGATTGCTAGCAATTTGGAAGGATGATGGATGAGTTGATGGAGTCAGCTCTTTTCTTTCCGATCAGGATGTCGTTCCCGAGATTCGTTGTTGGCATGTTGTCGAGATGAGAAGATTGTAAAATATTTTGATTTTGAGGCTTCTGATTTTGATTAGAGGCAGATGATCAATCAGAATAGCGCAGTGGAAGTGTATAAATTTTTGGATATTTGTCACAAGATATGATTTGACACTTCAAGTAGGAGATTGGATTTGCAATCCGATTTGAAGTTTGATGTGGATGGTCAAATGTTTATGGAAGCACCTTGGAAAGAAGAATTTTGAGTTTGGAGGTCGTCTAGTAATTTAAAGATAAGGTTTATCAGAATCTTTCAAAGTGTTCGGTAGGTCGAAGATGCGGTCTACATATTAGCTTATCTTATCTTTGATGTATGGACATGATATACCCAATGTGATTTGTATGAGAAATATATGAATGATTATTCGAATGTGCTGGGATCGGAATCATCATCCGTTGAAGAGAATTTGTGTTGTGTTAAAGCTTTATTTTGGATTTTGGAATAGAAATGATCTAGTATTGACGATTAGATTTGGAGAAATCATTTGATCAAGGAAGAATATCCTCATTGTTGGATAATCGAGGTTAAGATGAGAGGCGTAAATTTTGAGGACGAAATTTTTGTAAGGATGAGAGAATGTAATATTTCGGATTTTATTCGAATTAATTCAATATTAACTGTGATTTTGGATAAATTTGGTATGAAGAAATTAATTAAATATTAAAAAAAATTTTGGATGACATTTGATCAGTCGGACTGGTGCCCAAATTGTGCCTGCATTATCATCTGAGTATCAGTTTGAATTTTGGAATAAAAAAAATTTAATAGAATATATAATAATAATAGTAATAATAATAATAATAACAATAATATATTATATATATTATTAATGGAAAAAAAAGCAAATGGAAACAATGTTAAAGATAAGGATTTGGGGTGAGAAGCTGAGATCGGGGGCTAAGGTTTTGGCGCGAAGGAGGAGAAGAGAGAGAAGTCGTGCGAGGGGGAGAAGCGGCCGACGACAGCAAAGTCGATGGCAAAGTGCGGCCAGGACGGCGAGGTGAGGGTGGTTGTCGGTGGCTGGAAGCTTGGCCGGTGGCGGTGGCGGTGTCGGTGGCGGTGAGGAGAATCCATTGAAGAAGCCGACGGCGGGTGTCGGTAATGGCGTCGACTGCGGCGCACGGTGGAGATGCCGCGATGGTGGTCGGCTGCGGCCTGTGGTGGTCAGTTGGTGACTGGCGACACTGTGGATGAGCAGCATAAAAGCCACAAGAAAAGAGAGAGAAAACGGGTTCGGCGGCAGAACGGCATCAGCGTCGATGGGATGACGCCAAAAAGGCCGGTGGTGTTAGGTCAGCGCGGCGGCGTCGGCCGGTGATGTGAGCGGCAGCAGCAGTACGGCAGTAGCTGCGCTGAGAGAGGGGGAGCGCACGCAGAGGCGCAGTAGCAGCGCGCGAGAGTTGTGCAAATGAGAGAGGAACGGCGAAGCCGCAGGCAGCGCGTGAAGTAGAGAGAGAAAGTGTCGATTCGGACACTTCGACATCCTTCCTTTGCAAAAGATGGCGAGGTAAGTATCGCGTAAACCCAGTGCGATTTGACCTGATGTATTTTAAATATTGTTTAAAATTTTTTCCTAACATGCATAAATTTTTATACACCCATTTAATTTATTCTGGACATGTATGTAGAGTTTATTGGATTATTTTGGAGGGGCTTTAAATATGGATTTTATGATTTTAGGAATTTACTATTTTATCGCTCGAAAAATTTATTGATGTATATTTAGATATTGTTTGAAATTTTTTACTCACATATACGTCTTAGGGTTGCATAAATTTTTTTATTGATTTACACCCATTTAATTTATTTTGGACATGTATGTGGAGTTTATTGGATTATTTTGGAGGGGCTTTAAATATGGATTTTATGATTTTAGGAATTTACTATTTGGCAAAAGCAGTAAAATTTATTGGACATGGTAAGATTATATTTATATCAGTTAAGATTTAAATAATAAAATTTGGTGATAATTTGTATTTTTTCATTATTTGGTATTGGACTTTGATTTCAATATGGATTTACGGGCCGGTTTGATGGTCACTACATTTGGGATTTGATACAAAATGATTTTAATTATATATTTTGATTTGGACTGGAATATCTATCATCGCGGCTCTTGGGGACTATTGGATTATTTTGTTATTTCGAAAAATCATTGGACTTGTGGAGGAAAGGTTTTGGAGTTGGATGACCCTATCCCATTTGAATATATATTTATATAATATTTAGAATACTATTCGAACGTCAAAATATGAATTTGGATATTTGATTTGAATACGAGAATGCATTGGATTTTGAAATTTCGATCCGCGGGATTTGGCATTTGAAACATAGTGATCGATTTAACTCTTTTTTTTCTAAATATGATACTTTTTGGGCATTACATTTTGGATTTTGGCCTAAAATTATCAAGATTATGTGTTAACCATTCCTCAAGTTAGTAAGTTTTAGTTTTATGGTTTAATTTAACTATTTACGATTATATTATGGAAATTTGGTGCAGTAATATTTTTATATTTTTGTATTAATTATTTGGTATTGGACTTTGATTTATTATGGATTTTTGGACTTGAATTTGATATTCTGTATGGATTTTAATTTTTGCCTATTTATTTGGGCTTGGGATTTTTAAACTTAGTATTATTGATTTTGATTATATATTTTAGATTTTAAAAATTATAATTAATTATTTAAATTGATCTGTTTGGTCCGGATTCGTGACATGATGTGTCCTTTATTATCAACAATGGAACTCGATTGCTCTTAAGGGATATACAACATGTCTTGGATATTCGGATGAATTTGATTTCAGCAGGTAGGTTAGACGATAGAGGGTTCTGCAATGCTTTTTGTGAGGTTTTGGGTCTAAAAATTATATTAAATACGAGAAAATCAACGTGATAATAATTAATACTAGACATATTGAATATATAAGTATGCATATCGAAAGAAAAATTGGCTTTTGAATTGAAATCGAGGATCACCTCTATTATGGTAAAATATTTATAGCTAAACTGAAATGAGAGAGAGAAAGAGTGTCGATTTTAGAGAGAGAAAGGAGGGATTAATATATATGTCATTGCCCGCCCCACACCAACCATGGAAAATGGATAAACCCGTGAATTCGAGACCAACAGCAAGTATAAAATGTAACCCAGTTAAGACTTTTTTTTGAGGAGAGAGAAAGAGTGTCGATTTTAGAGAGAGAAAGGAGGAGATCAAGGGTGGGAGTATCGCAGAAACGAGTTATGAAAGTGATTGTCGAGGTTTGAATTTTTCCTCTTTAGATTTTTTTGGTTTTGAAACCATGGAAAATGTGATACAGTGATTTGAGACCAAGAATCATGTAATTTTTATGATTTACTTCGGATCTTGGATATCAAGCCAAACCCTATTGAATTTTTGTCTTATCCTCGTTTTGTTAAATTGACCCCAAAATTTGATTGGTATATTTTCATCCATTGACATGTCTAAAGTTCATCGACCCTAAATTTATTCAGAGAGACTTAAATGAAATTGCATCTTGTTGAATTTACTAAATATGAATCCCCGCATCCAAAAAGTGTGTTGGGCATTAGGCTCATTTCGAGAGCCCTCTAAAAGTGCTTTAACAAGGTTTATACGAATTGGAAGGTAAGTATACATGCTTTAGCTCTCTTTAATTGTGATGGAACTTATGACTCAATGCTATATTAAATTGTAAACTCTAAAATGTGTAATTGTGCACTAGGAGCAAGGGGAATGCGTCCCGGGGGCTTCTAAGGTGGTGTTTGACCCACGAAGGTAAGTATAATCAAGCTCAACGAGTTGAACTTATTAGTTGAAAATCTAAGCTCCAAATGAAAGAAAGGAACCGAATGAGTAAATGGAAGAGAATCTACAAAATGTAAAGTGATGGATTTTATTAAATGTGATTTTTCGATTTGAGAATTTTGGATTTGGATTAAGATTAATTGAAACTAGGACCAAGGATCATCGTGGGGTAGTACCCTCTAGTTACCATGTACTGGTGGAGTAGGTTGTATTGATTAGGATGCTATTGTGAAAGAACAAGGATTGATCCCAGGGGATATGGGGTGATTGCCGATGGCCAAGTCTCTGAGGCCTAAAATGTAGCCAGTCTTAGAAAAATATAGCATACATTCCTTTTTGTACCTAAAATGTAGCCGACCTTAGAATGTTAGTACATTCCTTCATCGCCCTCTCACTCGTTCGGGTCCATAAAGATTAGATTGATGAAAGTAATGGAAGTGAATGAACGTAACTAGAACAAACATATGAACTAAATGATTCTTGATGTTTCCTCTCCTTGCATGCTTTCTTTATCCTAGTTATATGAGTTTTCCCCACCCAATTATTGCCTTTCCTATAAATTGCTGTAGTTAATGATATATGATTTTATTTGTTGGGTTGTACGCTCACTCTTACTATATATCTTTCAGATAAGAATACACTGATGCCCGACGAGACAGAGTAGGTCATAGAAGTGCAATTGACAGCTGGTATTGCACGCAGGGCTCGAGGCTAGGACTTAGCTGATTTTGTGTACAAAACATGAATTTTGGCCATATTTTGTAAACTGTGTAAAACTTTTATGGTGATGATATATGATGTTTGGCATGGATGAATGATGAATTAGTTTCGCTGTATATTGTGGTTTTATGCTTTCGCAGGTCCTTCCCATTGTGGTTATGATCGAGGTTCCTAGTTGGCATCCTTTCCTATCGGCTTTATATTAGAATTATGTTGTCGGCGTAGTCTCGACTGATGTGGTGATTAGATCCTGTGTAGTGTGTTGAACAATAAGACTTGTAGTTTTGTGGATGATTGTAGATTATTGTGCAAGGTTGTTTCGCAGGTGTTTGTATTTTGGCAAATGCTCGATTTATAAATGGAATTCTGTCTAATTTTCTATAAAAATTAATAAATTTAATTAAGAATTCTAGTTTATTTTTATCCTTGACGGAGGTTATTTCTGTGAATGGGTATATAAACTGACTAGATGGTCTCTAATAGTTGCCTATGGAAGGAAGGTCTCTGGCTTGTATATGCTGCAAGCATCTATGCAACTAGAGAGGCGTATGTTGCGAGTAGTGAAGAGTTCTCGGACTTATGACACCGTCACGGTGAGCCACATGAGTTAGAAGGGACTGAATAGTTTGGTCGGGAAGAACCTTCTCCAAAGCATAAAAGAAGCTAAGATGAAGACTTGCCCTCATTGCTTGGTGAAGAAATAACGACGAGTCTTGTTTCATGGAGACTCGTCAATTAATAATGCCGAACTATTTGAATTGGTTCACACCGATATGTGATGTTCGTTCAAGGAGAAGTCGCTCGGAAGAGTACTGTACTTCATCACGTTTATTGACGATTGTTCAAAAAAACTATGGATGTATTCGCTTAAGTCGAAGGATCAAGCCCTCGGCGTCTTTGAACATTTTCATGCCTTGGTAGAAAGGCAAACAGGGAAGAAGTTGAAGTGCATCTGGAATGATAATGATGGTAAGTCCATTGAACCTTTTAATGTGTACTGTCGTTTACATGGTATTTGGCATTAAAGGATTCCACCGAAAACACCGCAATTGAATAGAGTGGCTGAGCGGATAAATTGAACGTTGATAGAGAGAGTCCGCTGTGTACTCTCGGAGGCAAAGATACCCAGGTTCATTTTGGGGGGAAGCCATAAAAGCTGTGGCTTACGTCATCAACTTGTTGCCGAGAGTGGCCCGTTGAATGGTGAACTTTTAGAAAATGTGTGGTTTGGTAGGAAGGTGTCTTATGACCACCTGTGAGTATTTGGGTGTAAGGCCTTTATTCACATCATGAAGAGTGAAAGGAGCAAGCTCGTGCCAAAGACGAGGGAATATATCTTCCTTGGCTATAGAGAAGACGAGTTAGGATATCAATTCTACGACCCGATTGAGAAAAAGCTTGCCCGGTCAAGGGATGTGATTTTCATTAAAGAAGAAATGATTGAATATATCAGCAAAGGAGCACAGGCTACTTCTAACAAAGAAAGCAGTCGTGTTTGTGAGACTCACCTTGAGTCTGTCCGACTGATGCCGGCTCCTCAGGAGGTTGGCGGTCAAAGTATTGTCAAAGAGGATGGAGACCGAGAGATTCCCATGCTCGATGAGAATGGGGATGACAACACTCCTCATGATATTGTCGAGCTAACTAAGACTATCCCACTTCGATGATCCTCGAGAGATTGAAGGCTCTCTATTTGTTTATCGGTTGATGAGTATGTGTTACTTACCAATGGAGAGGAGCCTGAAAGTTTCAAAGAAGTTATGGAAGACGAGTATAAAATGGAGTGGATGGAGACTATGCAAGACAAGATGAGTTCACTGCATGAGAATCACACATTTGAACTAATCGAGTTGCTGAAGGGAAAGTGAGCACTGAAGAACAAGTGGATCTTCTAATTAAAGATGAGGCTAGTGGTGAAAGGTAGCGGAAGGGCGTCAATTTTGATGAGATCTTTGCCGGTTGTGAAGATGTCTTCAATCTAGGTGGTGCTCGGATTAGCCACTATTTTAGACTTGAAGGTCAAAGAGTTGGATGTCCGAATCGTGTTTCTTCATCGTGACCTTGAGGAGAAAATTTACATGGAGTAGTCAGAGGGATCCCGAGTCGAGGGGAAGGAACGACTGGTGTTTCGTCTTCAGGAAGTGCCTGTTTGGGTGAAACAGGCTATGAGGAAATGGTATAAGAAGTTTGAGTCTGTCAAGGGTATTGAAAGACTAATTCAGACCATTGCGTCCATGTATAGAGGTTTTTCGAAGATGACTTTATTATTCTCGTACTCTATGTGGACAATATACTAATTATCAACCGAGACACATCCCGAATTAAGCGGTTGAAGCAGCAGCTTAGGAAAACCTTTGCTATGAAGGATTCGGGATCGACAAAGCAGATTCTGAATATCAGGATATTTCGCGACCGTAAGGTAAGAAAGTTGTGGCTGTTTCAGGAGAGCTATATTGAGTAGGTGCTTTAGTGTTTCCATGTGGAGAAGTCCAAACCGTTGTGTACTCCACCGGCCAACCACTTTAAATTTTGAATAGCCGATAATGTCCTTCCTTAGATGCTGAAAAGACAAGTATGAGAGGCATACCTTACTCTTCAACTGTAGGTAGCCTAGTGTATGTTATGGTGTGCACGAGATTGGGCATAACTCATGTCGTCAACACAATCAGTTGTTTTTTGTCGAACCCCATAACGGAGTATTGGTTTGGGGTGAAGTGGATATTGAGATATCTCTGAGGAATCTCCAAACTATGCTTGTATTTTAGAGATGACAAGCCACACTTGGTCGGATATACTGACGTCGATATGGCGGGCGATATTAACTCTTGGAAGTCCACCTCGAGGTATTTGGTCAAGTTTGTTAGATGAGTAATTTTTGGCAATCAAAAGTTGTAGAAGTGTGTTATTCTCTTGACCACTAAGGCAAAATTTATTACTATGATAGAGAAGAGTAAGGAAATGCTATGGTTGAAGAAGTTTGTATGGGAGCTTGACTTCAAGCAAAAGAGGTACACGCTACTTTGTGATAATCAAAGTGCAATCCGCCTCTATAGAAATTCCTCATTCCACTCCAAATTGAAGTGCATTGATATTCGATATCATTGGGTGTGAGATGTGGTTGACTCGGAGTTATTGGCATTTGATAAGGTCAGGATTGAGGAGAATTGATCGAATATGATGATAAGGTACTATCGAAGGGTAAGCTTGAAGTTTGTCGTAATATTACTAGAATGACGGATATCGTCCCCACACGATCGTGATGGGAAGTATATTGGGATATGAGTTATTCCCGTGTGAGTCTATATTCAGTTGACAGACTGATCGGAGGTTTGGACCGAACACTTAGGCAAGTGGCCAAAGGACCAACCAGTTATCGGGGATGAAGAGCATCTAGTTGGACTTCTTGGCTAAAAGGCATCCGGCTGAATTGTTAACGTTGAAGGGCGACCAAATGGCGAAACAGAGGGCCGACTAGAATGAAGGGTTGGCCGGATTGATGAGGGCCAGCCAAACTGAATGGGCCAATCAGACTGAAGATGTTGAAGGCCGACCATGATTTACTAAAAGCGGAAACTAAGAAGGCGTGGAAATTTGCAAGAGTGTGGGAAATGACGATTTGAGAACTAGTGCTTGATAGTTGGTGTAACAAATCACCTGCAAAAAAAAAAAAAAAAAAGAAATTTAGAGCAGGTATGCAGGTGAATAATTTGTGGGATTTAATCTAATGAGTACCGTCAATGAGAGAAATAAGAGAAAGAGATTTATATTATATATATATTGTCATCACTGCTACTTGGGTCGATGAACAATACAAAGAATCAAGCTCTTGTATTCTGTTCCTTGGGGTTTTTGTAGCCATTTTTTGTAGTGGAGATTTGTGAATGAATCGTCTCATAGTTTTTTCCTCTCATTTAAAAAAGAGTTTCCACGTAAAATTATGTGTATATCAATTTTTTCTCTATTGTGTAATTATTGTTCATCCGCTGTTTGTCGTTGTTATCGTTGTTCTTTTTCTTGTTCCAATTAACTTACCAGCTGATCCCTAACACCTATTGCCCATGATAATCTACTTTTTGATGTAAACCTCAACATATGGTCTGTTTCTTGGTACATTAATGCCTCTATACAGGTAAACGGCGTCTCTAAGCCTGAGTCTCATTTGTTAACAACCATGAAAGCTGCCTGTAATCTGTTCAGACTTATATTTGACATTAGGCGTAAATCTAATTTGATAGGAGCCTGAGGTTCTGTCCCTAGGTAATGAGATGACTATTATCTATTTGAATGTTTTGTGCATTGGTTATCATCTTAGTTATTCATTTTTGCTTGAACTAGTTTTTCATTTTTCATTCAAATACATCAAATTCCCTCAAAAAGGCTGAAATAGATCAAAATAAACTTGGCATATCTGTGTGTGTGTGTTTTTTTTTAATTATTTTTTTCTAAAGAATTAGATAATGTTGAGGGTAAGCTCTGACGCAACACTAAGGCTTTTTTATTATGAACCGGAGGCTATTGATTTAGACCATCTAAATAACCTTTGTAGGATGCAGAGGTAGGGAGAAATAGGAAGAAGATGAGGTTTTTTTTTCTTTTATCACTTAAAAGTCATGAAAGTTTCACGTACAGTTTAAACCAGAAAAATAAGTAAAAAATTCTCCATTTTGACTCTTATTCTTCCACTCTACTTGTTTCTTTTGCATACATTTAATCCTTCCTAGCTTTGGCAATATAGGACAGCTTTTAGATGAGGATGATGCTGCTTTATTTTCTCTCAGACTGCATCTGATTATCTTGAAACTGCATCTGCTTTGAAGGCGTGAAGGGGTAGCTTTTGATATTTTATTTGAAGTGCGTTTATTGGATGCTCAGAAGAGTGCACAAAGGTTAAAAATTTGCTGCAAAAATGTACTGCATCAATAATGCGATTCGGGTTGAAGAAGAAGTGATGCCCTTAGTTCACCAATCACATTTGCAGAGATTAAAAAGAAATAAGAGGAGTATCTATTAGGTTCAACAATCATCATCAGGTATTATTTAATATTGTTAACATTAGTTTCATATCCAATTATCGATATTTCTGAAGCTGACATTGCTTTCGTTCTTGAGCATTTTGGCTTCTTATAGTAGTAGTAGAACCTTATAGTATTTTAATTTTTTTTTTATCTCTTTACCTGTCAATTTTAGTAATTTGATAAAAGTGTATATATGAAGGCTATTTTTTTTTAATATAAATTATTTTTTTAAAAATAATTTGTTAATCATATGTTGATGGGTCAATAATTACATCTCGGCGAGTGTTATAATAACTTGTGGATTAATGTGACGTTTTACCTTGCAGACTTGGTATCAAATTGCATCTGTTTATATATATATATTTTTAAATTTACATTTCATCTGATTGGGTCACGGGACTCGCACCTGTTCAGACCCAAAAAGAAAAACAAAAAAAAAAGGAAAAGAAAAGTCATTTCATTATTGCGTGCATACATATATTTCCAAACCGCCGACGTGGGCCCCGACGTCAAACGGATGGCGTACTAATGTTAATTTAATTACTTTTGATTAAAGTAGTTTAATTAATATTAGATGATTTAATTTTTTTTAATAATAATATAGTTATTTAATTAATATTAAATAATTATAATTTAAAAGTAATAAATTAATCCCTTTTCAGGGTGTGGGCCCGTTAATTCTCTCTACTCTTATCTTCTTATTTTGTCTTTGTTTTTGGTTTTCAAGTTCTTTCTCAAACCTTGAAAATTCCAGCCAACTGCGTATTTACGCTCCGAGTTTGGCTTAGTTATCCTTTCGGCACACTTTAGCTTCCGTACTCTCGTATTCTCGGGTTATCCTCATTCTCATAATCCACTGAAATGCGCTCTCTCTCTCTCTCTAAAAAGACTGATCAACTACTGCGTCTAACGCATTTCGTCATTTGAGGTAAGTATTCTGATCAATTGAATTTTATTTTTCTAGTTTGTGTTGATGAAATTGGTCTAAGTTGTGGCCGTAGATGCTTTGATCATCTGTGGAGCAATTTGATGTCAATTTTTGACGGTTTGTGCCGCATTGCTTGTCGGTCAGCACATGTGTCCTATGGTTACTGACGATCCTTGAATATAATTACTTTTTGTGTTGTATCTTCATAAATCGTCTGTTTTTTATATGTTTTTTCCCCTTTCGATATGTTTTTGGGTCGAATTTGAATTTTCATCCTGTGCAGCTCTTATTGTTTTATTCAGACTGAAGTAAGAATGTTTTTTCGTGCATAGAAGTCATGCAAAACCGTGAAGTACTACTTTCGATGGACATAGACACCAGATCTGCCTCAGAAAGCTAAACATTAATCGGTGGGTTGTATTATGTAAAAATATCAAATCACATAAGCCACATTAAACGTTATTCTATTCAATTTCATTCTCATTCAGATACCCAACCGAGAGTGTCTAATCATCTCTGTTGGGTTACGGCTGCATGGTGGAGAATAATGTACCTTTTTTTTTTTTCCATTTTTTTCCCATTTGCCCCAGACAGTAACGGTTCCCTACCATAAAACCCCTGCCCTAGGGTAGCTGGAGTTGATCCCAATTCTCCTAGTCGACCATCACCAAAAACGGAAAATATTGGAGTTCATTTAATGACTGCTACTCTGACCTTGATAAGGTGCTATAAATACAGATATCTATCTAATACTTTCATAACTCGTGCTCATTTATTAGAAAATAAAGTCTTACAAAGCGGATAATCTCGTTAAAAAAAAAAAAACTTCCAGAAATGAATTTTGCCAATTGATATAGTTTGAATAGCAGACATCACAAAAATATTATCCTAAAAGATCAATGAGATTTGTTCCTCGATTGTACAAAAAGCAAGCATGATGTCATTGTGAAAGTAAAGACCCAAAATAGGGAAGAGAAGGTGTAAATGAAGATAAGGAGAATGAAGCAACGATAAAACTCAAAACAAAGAGTCCTAAGGTTGGAGCAATAAAAGTAGGCAAAATAAATGAAGTAATTAGTTTTAAGGTTTTGTAGCTTTTCAACCGATGAAGAATTCGCAAAGGCTGCCGCTGGAATTATCCATAAGCATGCCTGATTTCTCAAGTTTCCAAGCCTCAAAAGGTTTATCCAAAGAGCCTTTGAATTTCGTTCTGGAATAGTGTAACAGCAGATGAGAGTTAAGTTTCCTTTTCATTGTAAACTCTGGCTTCCTTGAGAGTATCATGATCCTCTGTTGGTGAGTGATTTCCAACCTTAGGTGAGTTATTCCCTAAGCAGCTTATCCAAATGTTTAAGTGTTTCCCTTTGTTGAATGAGTGGCTTTTGAATTATTCTCTCTTGTGATCCGGAGTTATGTAATCTATTTTCTTATTGTTGCTTCGGAAATTTTGTCCAGCATCGGGAAGACATGATTTTTAGTGTTCTAAGTGTTTTGTCAGATGAATATCTGGATATGGTCAAATGCTCTTCATGCACTGTACTTTCGTGGGCATTCTGCACCCTTTTTATGTTTTTTTAGGGCAGAGGATGTCAAGGTCTTGGACCAATGTAGGTTTTAATAGTAATAATGAATAATTTCAACCCACAAATTTAAATCCTAAATGTGAAACAATAACCAAGCAAATTTCAAATTCGAGTGTGACCTGACGACAAATTATATAATTTTAACATTTAATAATAATAAATCAAAATATCAAAATACAAATCATTCACGGGATTTCATTGGATAACTCATGCGGACAATAAAATAACTGCGACCTACTTCAAAATGTCGTAAGGGAGTAATGACCAACAACATACACTACCAAATAACAAAATGATCCAACTCATCCCATACAAAACCATAAACCAACATCTGACCAACTCTCGATACCCAAAATATAACTAATACGATCACAATCCAAATAAAAGGCTAATACTCACTAATAAAAGCAAGGCTACGATCAACTCTATGTTCAAACTCCCTGCAACATATCCGACCTCACTAATTTGAAGGGGATAAGAAAATAAAAATGTGAACCGAAAATTGAAAAAGTATTAGTACATAACATAACAATCAAAAGTATCCAAAATTAGGATGAGGGTCGATAAATATATACAAAACACGTAAAACCGCAATCTAAAAACTCGTCAACAAAAGTCCAAATATGGTTTCGTACTCAAAAACATATCCAACAAAAGCATAGTCTAAATGAAGCATAATCCAAAACAAATCCAAAACAAAAGTCACAATTTTCTAATGTACGAGACCAACTGAGTCTCAACTGTGGGCAAAACCTGCGAATCTCAATCATAGTTTTTAAGTATAATTTAATGCAGATAAAATATATCAAAATTTAAAACATGCATAAATCGAAAAACCAAAGACTGAAAAACTAACTTGAAGAAGGGTTACACATACTCTCAATAACCTTGAGCCATATCAACCACTATTTAGATCCATGGGCAGGGCTGTCTACATACTATCTCCTATAGATAGGAATGAAGTCACTATCTTTTACCACCCGTAGAGTTGGGTGTACTCCTCAAATTTATCTGATATAATAAGATGTCTGAATATATTAGTTTTGTTTAATTCCTTATGATGGTTCTGATAAAAATACAATTGGAAAGGGTTTCTATATCACATATCACAAAACTTTTCCTATCAGGTAGAAAAGGTTAAAACTTTTACTTGAGAATGTCAAATCATAAAACTTTTCCCTCGAAAAAGGTCACATGGCGAAGCATATATCGAAGACAGAGCCTGACTCAGAGCAACAATGCATGGATACCACATGCACGGCTCATATGTGGGTTTTCATGATTTGTTTTTTCAAATATTCTTATAAATGAACATATTGTCTCAAAATATTTACCCATTTTTTCACAAAATAAGCAAAATCCTCAAATATTAGCAAAATCTAAACAAAACTCCAAAATAATTGGTAAAAGGGACATGCATACACGAGGGAAGCAAATAAGGTAAGTAAACTAACATGTATGTATTTTAAAACCTCCAAATGTAAGAAAAAATAATCGAAAATGGAAACAAAACAAAGATAGTTCAAAAGGATACGTGCCTCAATTTTTAACTAAATAGATCTGACGAAAGGATGCTTTGAACTATCTCTTCTCTTCCTTTACTTTCTTACTTCTCCTTCTCTTTCTTTCTCTTTTTTCAGGCGAAAAGGTTGAAAGTGTGGTTGAATAGTGTGCCGCTCGAGTGTGCGTCAGGCGTCTCACCCAAACTCTCACTGAGCACCGCTCCTGATATCGGGCGGATGAGCGTCGCCTTATGGATGGTGCGTGCATCGAATGTGCCTTAGGCGATAAGAATATCCTTGAAATTCCACATTACATAATTATTTTTGATATATCTAATTTAACCCAAAATAACATATAATATCGACCATATGTATTATTTTATTGATGTCGGGTTGTGGGTGGTCGGTTTAAAATTCATTAAAATTCATTGGTCCGCCCTCGGGCGTCTCACCCAGGAACGCTTTCCGCTCGAGCACGAGAATGGAAACCTTTGCGAGCGAAATCGCGAGAATGGGGGGGCGTGATCCCCACCAGGTTTCCACGAAACCCTCGGCGGATGAGCGCGGCGCCTCGGTAATTTCAAACGCGATTTTGGCTCCTCGAAACCCTAAGGACGCCATATGGATTATTTTGAGCCTCCATTTGAGAAGAAAGCCTTCATGCTTCAAGATTATTGTTTCTTCTCTTGAGCAACATTGTTCTACAAGTTCTAAAATGTGCCTTTAGCCATTAAAACTTTGTCTCCATTTTGCTTCCTAGATCCGAATATCCTTGAAATTCCACATTACATAATTATTTTTGATATATCTAATTTAACCCAAAATAACATATAATATCAAATCAAATCAAATGGGAATATTGTGTGTATTACTATTCTCCAGAGTTAAATATCCTTATAAAAATTTAATTCTTTGAAATTTACGTGAGCAGCAAACGTGCTTTTAATCAAATCAAATAGGTAGGAATATTTCTCCCAAACTTCATCTTCACGTTTCCATGTCAATTCTTTCATTTAGTAGTTCCTCCAAAGCACTTTGACCAACAGAATACTCTTATTCCTCAATACTTTGTTTTTTCTATCCAATATCTGACCCAAAACTTCAATATACGTCAAATTCTCATTGATCTGTAATAGTTTGTACTCATTCACATAAGAAGGATTATACATGTACGTCCTCAACATGGAAACGTGGAAGGCATCATGACAATCCGCCAAATTTGAAGGCAAATCTAACTTGTAGGCCACTTCTCCGATCTGCTGCAAAATTTCCAATGGCCCAATGAATCTTGGTTTTAATTTACTTTTTACTCCGAACCTTGAAATTTCATTTTTAAGAGATACCTCAAAAATTCATGATCACCTACTTTAAACCTCAAATCGATCTCCCTTATATCAGTATAACTCTTTTGACCACTTTGAGCAACAATCAATCGATCCCGAATAATCTTAATCTTATTGGAAATGTCTTGAATAATATCGGGGCCCAAAAGTCTACGATCACTAATTTCTTTCCAATGAATAGGAGGCTTGCATTTTTGTCCGTATAAAACCTTGAAAGGGGTCATCCTGATATTCAACTAATAACTGCTATTATATGCAAATTCCGCCAATGGTAAATAATTGTCCCAATTTCTTTTCATCGCCAAAACTGATACCCTCAACATATCTTCCAGAATTTGAATAGTTCTCTTTAATTGACTATCTGTCAACGGGTAAAACACCATACTAAATTTCAGCTTGGTACTTAACTCTTTATACAATTTTTTCCAAAATTTAGACACAAACTTCGGATTACGATTAGAAACTATCAAAGCCGGCATACCATACAATTTTACAATTTCATTATTATACAGACGTGCCAACTTCTCCCTTGAGAACATCATCTTGACTGGTAAATAGTGAGCCGATTTCGTCTGCCTATCCACAATCATCCAAATTGCATCCAAATCTTTTGCCATCCTGGGCAAAATTGAAACAAAATCCATCGTGATATGCTCTCATTTCCAATTGGGAATCGGTAGAGGGTGCCAAAATCTTGGAGGCTTTTTATGCTCGGCCGTTACTTATTGGCATATAATACACTTTGCCACATAAGCCATAATCTCCCGCCTCATATTTCGCCACTAGAAACTCTTCTTCATATCTTGATACATTTTGTTTACTCCGAGATAAATTGTATACTTTGACCTATGGGTCTCATTCAAAATTTTCTCCTTTAATTCCTCAATATTGGGCATACAGATTCTATCCCGAATTCAAAGAATTTCAGCCGTTCTAACATTAAAATCTGCCCACGACTTATTACCCAAATCTCTGGCAATTTCTATCAAATATGGGTCACTCATTTGAGTCTCATTAATCTTCTCCATAATTACTGGCTGTACTTAGAGATTTGACAAAATCACCCTCGACCACCCTTGGAAGTGTAATCGAATAGTATAACCTTTTATTCCATCCAACGCTTCCCATTCCTTAATCATTAAATGGGCCATAAAACTCAAAGATTTTTGACTCAAAGTATCGGCAACCAAATTCTCCTTCGCTAACTAATATTGGATTTTGCAGTCATTGTCTTTCAACAGGTCCATTTATCTACGTCGCTACATATTCAATTTTTTTTATGAGAAATATTTTAAACTCTTATAATCAAAATATGCCATAAATTCTTCCCATACAAGTAATGTCTCTAAATCTTCAATATAAAAATCATGGCTGCCAATTCCAAATTATGGGTGGAATAATTTGTTTGTGAATTTTTCAACTGCATTGACCTATAGGCAACTACCCGACCACATTGCATCAACACATAACCCAAACCCTTCTTAGAAGGGTCACAATACACCATAAAGCCTCCTGATCCATTTGAGAACGACAATATCGGCACAGAGGTCAATTTGTTCTTCAATTCTTGGAAACTCCTCTCGTAATTTTCATCCCAAAGGAAGACCGTTCGCTTTTGGGTCAAACGCGTCAGTGGTATCACAATCCTCGAGAAATTTTCAACAAAACGCCTATAATAAGCGGCCAAAGCCAAGAAACTTTGTATTTCCGTAACATTGGTCGATCTATTCCACTTAGCTACGGTTTTAACCTTTTACAGATCCACTGAAACACCTCCTATTGAAACTATGTGTCCGCCAAATGACACTTCTTTCAACCAAAATTCACATTTCTTTAATTAAGCAAACGACTGCCTTTCCCTCGAAGTCTGTAGCGCAATCCTCAAATGAATTTCATGTTTTTCAAAACCTTTCGAATAGATTAAAATATTATCAATAAAAACCATCACAAATTGGTTTAGATAAAGTTAGAAAACCCGATTCATAAGATCCATAAATGTTGCTGGCGCATTCGTCAACCCGAATGGTATCACCAGAAATTTATAATGGCCGTACCTTATTTTGAAGGCCGTCTTGGGTATGTCCTCACGCTTATCTCTCAACTGATGGTATCTCGAACGCAAATCGATTTTTGAAAAGACTTGAGCTCTTTGCAATTGTCGAACAAATCATCTATTATCGGAAGAGGATACTTATTCTTAATTATGATCTTATTCAACTCCCGATAATCCATACATAGCTGCATCGATACATCCTTCTTTTTCACAAAGAGCACTATAGCATCTCAAAGTGATACACTTGGCCGAATAAAACCTTTCTCCAACAGATCTTACAATTAATGTTTCAATCCTTCAATTCAGACAGAGTCATCCTATAAGGAGCATTTGAAACTGGTGCAGATCTTGGCACAACCTCAATAGCAAATTCAATCTCTCGATTAGGAGATAAACCAGGAAAATCTTCAGAAAAGACATCCTCAAGTTCGCATGCTATTGGAATATCCTCAATGGCCATATTATGACTCCTAGATGTGATCACATATGCCAAATAAGCTCGAAACTCATTTTTTATTAAATGGCTTGCATGCAAAGCTGAAATCAATCATGTTGTCTTTCTTCCGACTCTTCTTTAAAACTCGAAAGATTCATACCTCGAAATGCAGAATAAAATGGACTTACTGAAGCAATCTACACTAGCATGATAGCATGCCAATCAATGCATCTCCAAAATGACATTAAAATTTGGCATGTCAAGTAAGATCAAATCTGCCAATAATTTATATCCGTTGACCCAAATCGGACTCTGGGGATACATAATATTGACTAATAAAGATTTATCTATCGGGGTAGATATCACCAATGCACATTCTAAGATTTGAGGAGGCACAAACAGGTTGCACACAAATCTCGGAGCCACGAAAGAATGCGTAGCCCCAAGATTAATCAAAACATGTGCCATAGAATCGACAATTTGTATATTACCTTTAACTATAGACGGATCCACCCTAACATCCCTTGCCGTTGCCGCATAGGCTCTTCCGGGAGCTGTGGTCTTCCTCTTCGGAGCCTCGGAGGGGTTGGACAATCCATTGTCATGTGGCCAACTTGGCTACAATTGAAACATGTCCAAGTTTGATGGTAGCACATCCTTCTGGAATGATTTCTCCCACAAAATTCATACATTGTCATCGTAAATTGGGGCTTCAGTGGCGAAGACTTCACCCCAATCACCTTTCCCTTGTTATGAGCCTTGGACTTTGAATGGAAGCCTCCGGCCCTCAAACTTTGGCCTTTATTCGCTAACTTCCTTTCAAAATACTTCTCCTGCAGCTACTCATGTTCAATAAGCAGGGCATGATCAAGCATTTTGCTATAGGTCCAAATTATGAGAGGCACCAGTTGCTTTCCGAATCAAATCTTGTAGCCCTTGTAAAAACTTTCGGGCTTTTCGGGCCTCATCCACCACCATGTGGGGAGTAAAATGGGACAACTTAGTAAATTTTGTGTCATATTCTGCCACTATCTTGTTTCCTTGTTTTAATCAGTTGAACTCGTCTTCCTTGATCTCTTGGACATTGGACGAGAAGAATTTATCCATAAATGATTCTACAAAAACATCCTATGAAATTTCTTCATTCTCCATTCCCAAGATTCGATGTTGAGTGGCCCACTACCAACTTGCCTCTCCTTCTAGCTTACAGGCAGCGAATTTAACTTTGTCTTCCTTGGGCCAATCAATCACTTTAAACAGATTCTCCACTCATTGAATCCAATTTTTTGCTTTGGTGGGATCAAATTCTCCCAAAAACTCTGGGATATGCTCGCCCTTGAAGTGGTCAAAGGGCGTTCTACCTTGCCCTTGTTTGGCCATTCTTCTCATGGCGGCTAAGTCCTTATCTTGCCACGGAATCATACGGTCCATAATGTCGCACATGCGGCCCATTATAGCAAGATAATCATCCTTGCAGTTTGAACCTAATCCGCCAAATTCGGAATTTTTGTTATTTGCCATAATAATACCTATTATAAAAAAATCCAATTTATTAGTTTCTCAAAATTAACCCAAAATATCTCTCTTTATGACTCTTCTCTGATACCATTCCCTACCACGACCCCGGACCAAAATAAGTCTTAATAATAATTTCAACCCACAAATTTAAATCCCAAGTGTGAAACAATAACCAAGCAAATCCCAAATCCAGGCGTGACCTGACGGCAAACCATATAACCTCAACATTTAATAATAATAAATCAAAATACAAATAATTTACAAGATCTAATCAAATAACTGTTTTGGATAATAAAATAATTGTGACTTACTTCATAATGCCGTAAGGGAGTAACAACCAACAACATACATTACCAAATAACAAAATGATCCAACTCATCCCATACAAAACCATAAACCAACATTTGACCGACTTTCGATACCCAAAATATAACTAATACGATCACAATCCAAATAAAAGGTTAATACCCACCAATAAGGGCAAGGTTATGATCAACTTTGCGTCTGAACTTCCTACGACGTATCCGAGCCCACTAACTTGAAGGGGATAAGAAAACAAAACCATGAGTCAAAGGTTTAACAAGTATCAGTATATACTATAACAATCAAAAGTGTCCAAAATTAGGATGAGGGTTGATAAACATATACAAAATGCATAAAACTACAATCCAAAAGCCCGTTAACAAAAGTCCGAATGTGATCTTGTACTCAAAAGCATATCCAACGAAAGCATAGTTTGAACGAAGCATAATCCAAAACAAATCTAAAACGAAAGTCACTATTTCCCATTGTACGTGACCAACTAAGTCCCAACTGTGGGCGAAACTTGCGAATCTCAATCATAGTCTTCAAATATAATTTAATGCAGTTAAAACATATCAAAATCCAAAATATACACAAATCGGAGAACTGAAGAACGAAAGACTAATTTGATAAAGGGTTACACATACTCTCGGTAATCTTGACTCAAGTCAACCACTATTTAAATCCATCGGTAGGGCTGTCTACATACTATCTCCTATAGACGAGAATGAAGCCACTATTTTTTGCCATCTGCGAAGTTGATTGCACTTCTTAAGTCTATATGATATATTAGGATGTCTGAATATATTAGTTCCGTTCAATTCCTTAAGATGATAATCATAAAAATACAATCGATGAAGGTCTCTATGTCACATATCACAAAGTTTTTCCTATTTGGTAGAAAAGGTTGAAACTTTCATTCAGGAAGGTCGAATCACAAAGTTTTTCCCTCAGAAAAGGTTACATATCGAAGCACATAACAAGATAGAGCCCGACACGAAGCTTAACAACCGGTAAAAATGCATACACGGCAGGAGCAAATAGGGTAAGGAAACTAACATGCATATACATTAAAACCTCCAAATGTTAGAAAAAATAATCGAAAATGGAAATAGACCAAGGATATGGCGTAAGGATATTTATCTCAACCATCAACTAAATAGATCTGACAAAAGGATATTTTGAATTATCTTTTCTCCTCGTTTTTTTTCTTCCTTCTTCTTCTCTTTCTCTTTCTCTCTCCTTTCTCTTCTTTCCCACTCAAAGAGGCCGAACAGTGCGTGTTGCTCCTTATAAAGACGCATCGGTGCATGAGCGCCATGCCCAAACCCTCGCTGCGCATGAGCATCGCCTAGGGCTCAACCCAAGCATGACCTCCATGGGAATCGGCGCTCGAGTGCTGTCTTAGGTGCTCCTCAGGCGCTCTCAATCTAGAAAGCGTGCATCGGCACGCCTTGGGCGTGCCTCATGCGTCACTCTGTTTCCTTTCTTCGAATATCCTTCAAATTTCATATTACACAATTATTGTCAATATATTCAATTTAACGCAAAATAACATATAATATCAAATCAAATCAAATGGGAATCGGGTATTATAGAGGAAGAGACAATCTTCTGTGATATGGTAATAGTCAATATCTATTAAGGTTTTGGTAATAGTTTAACATCATGTGTTACTGTTTTATGAAATATTTCATAATGAGAAGTTCCGTTGGTGCAAGTCTTGTGGTTCTTGATGAGATCAATATTGCCTAGGGAATGAACTGATGTGGAATTCTTTTCTTTTATCATGCTTAGTTTATGTGTCTGGTCCTGTAAGCCTTTACCATCATAAGGTTGTTGTTTAATTGTTCTCAGCTTCTTTAATTTTGGAAATGGCTGTGACTAAATTCTTTTTTTTTTTTTTACCTCTAAATAGAGTGACTCTCCTCCTCTGGCTCCAAAATACTTCAAGAGAAATGCTTACTTTGATGTACTTTTTCTTTTGGACGGATGGTGATGGTTCCCCCAGTTTTTAGGCAGAGGAGAGTATGTTTTCTTTGGTAGAGTTACTGGGTATATCATGTGCCACTAAGTTGCTGTCAAAATAGTGATTGGTGCACTATGGGGGGCGCTTGCTCTCGGAAGAGAGATCAACTGGTTGATGAAGATATTGTCCTTGGGAGAAATTCTGGAAGATACTGCAAAAGTGGGAATTCAAAATGGTTGGGAATTTCAACTGGTCGCCCTGCTGTTGATATTCAGCAGGTTGGAGGGAGCCGTCCCTCCCTCATGGAGCTGTGCATTTCCAAAATATGTGAGGTATGTCTAATCTTATTTGCTTTCCTATTTCTTGAGGATGATGGCTGGACTGACCTTTATTTCCTGTTGCAACAGGATATAGATAAATATAGTACCTTTTCTATGCTCCCACGAGATATTAGTCAGCAAATCGTTAATGAATTAGTGTATTCCAAGTGTCTAAGAGAGAATTCTCTCCAAGCTTTTCGAGATTGTGCTCTTCAGGTCAATTTCTTAGATTAACTGTCCCCATTCCCATCTCATTTTCAAGTGTGGTTGTAATGTTCTCTAATTCCCTTGTGTTAAGATTCCTTCATTTCTGCTCACCAGGATCTCTACTTGGGAGAGTACCCAGGAGTGGATGACAGCTGGATGGAGGTCATCTCATCACAGGGGTCATCTCTTATTTCTGTGGATCTTTCGGGTTCTAAGGTTACTGATGGTGGGTTGATTTGCCTGAGAGATTGTACAAAACTACAGTCTCTAAATTTGAGTTTTTGTGATCATATCTCGGACTGCGGGCTGCATCATATCAGTGGTAAGTTTTTAATCTTGTCAGAATTTACAATAGTTTATGCACCGATCTCTGTTTTGTTGTTTTCACTTTTACCTCATAATTCACAAACATGAGTTGTGATGCTCTTCAACTGGATGAAAACTAATGACATATTGAAGGTAAAATAATAAATAGAAAATTTGAATTGGACATGTGGAGGGAGGAGAAAACAAGTATTGGTCAATTATATGTTGGTACAAATTGACCAGTTGCTAAATGATTAATGGCTGAAGAACGTCAACCAGGCAACATTTTGGTTGATGTCCATTTACTGCATTGTATGTTTACAAGTTAGAACACCTTCAAGATGATGAATGGGTTCTCAAGAATGTTCAGATGAGGAATCAAATTAGTGCGTGACTAGCAGACAGAGTTTTACGGATTTATTGAAACTTCACTTGGTCTTGAGTGTTTGCAGGAGTGTGTGCAATTTATGCACATCACTTTAGTAGTAACTCAAGGGTGAACCATTATACAATGGTAAAATTGTTCCATTATGGCACGAAGATCACAAGTTAATCACGAAAATGACATCTATACCCTGTGATGTTGGAGTTTCATGCACTAGGCCATTCTTTTTTCTTTGGCTATGTAGTCTCCTTGTCTGCTATATTCCTTTTTAGTGCCTTCTTATACTGTGTAAGCTGTAGTTGAAGTAGATAGGGAATGGAATATCCGTGCCTTTTGCGACTTCTCCTCTGAAATAATTTGCAACTGCTTGTTCCCATGTTTGATCAGATACTATTGCACAATGTTGTCTGGTTTGAACGCCTCACCTGTCTATTCTTATCATGCTGTCTGTTATTTTATTCTCAACTATTGACTTGTAACATGCACAAGCATTCAGACTAATTTTTTTGCAGCATTCTCATATTTTCTGATTCTAATATGCCATGAAAAGTGGCCAGAGGGGAGACTCCTCCAGGCTCATCATAGCATTTTTTCTGTGTGACATTTTTTTTTCCTATTCGCATGACCCGTAAGGCATTGAACATAAGCTCTCTTGTCTGAGTATGATTTGAAAATATGGTCTAAAGGAGGCATGTGCTTAGTTATTATATTTTGACACTTTCAGATCTAGGTTGTCAGAATTTGGATGCATCCTTTGTAATATGGAAATACGTTTGCTTTTGTTCTAAGGGTGTATCTGGAAGTTGTATCCTTTTGATTACTAATTCATTAAAAAGCTCTAGCATTGTTGGCCAGTGGGTTTTCTTTATCTTAATTTTTATCTGAATTTGTGGTGTTATTTTTCTCGTATTTGCTGTATGTTTCTGTTGTGCTTTTTCCCAGGTTTCTCAAATTTGACTAGCCTAAGTTTTAGAAGAAACAGTGCAACCACAGCTCAGGGGATGAGTGCCCTTTCGAACTTGGTAAATTTGGTGATGCTGGACTTGGAGAGATGTACTGGAATCCATGGTGGACTTGTTCATCTGAGAGGTTGGTGCTTTTGCATTATTCTTCGCGTAATAAAAATTGTCATGCCTGCTATTGCACAAGGCCTTCCCCACCCCCCCCCCCCCAAAATGCTTTCATCAAAATTGCTAGTGCATATCAACTGCTTTGTTTCTTCTGTGTTGATTGGCAAAGAGTATGCTACTGAGAAGGTAAAGATGATGCAACTCTTCCATTCTTCTCCATGCATCTCTGCAGAAGAGTATTTAGCTCCTTGTGACAGAATAGCAGTAGTGCTATAGAAATTGTTGACAGAGATTAGATTGTCTACTGAGAACAATCATGTGGATTGAATATTGTACAATTATACTGATATGTAACCATCTTGAATGATAGTGCCTTTGGTCATCTTTTTGGGTTCAATCTTCCTACCTGAAGTGTTGCTTGCTTCTAGAAAAGGAACTACAACTTTGCTGTGGGCAAAGTTGTTTGTTAAAGAATGCTAAATGTGAAAAAAAAAAAAAAGAAAAAAAAAAGAGATTGCATATAGTCTTTCTTTCCTTTTACTTTCACTGCTTCTTATTTGTTGCTTTTGGAGCAGATATAACAGCTCAAGATGTAGCAGTGAATCATGAAACTAACTAGAAGATTCGGCAGCAGGATTGTATTAAGTGATTAAAAATAACTAGATTGACCACTGGATTGTTGTGTAATTTTATCTTTTCTTTCTCAATATTTGTAGTTCTCAGTTTTCATTGAAAGTAGGTGATGTAGTGCATTCTCTTTGTGAAGGATGGGAATAACGATGATGGTAGCAAAATGGCAAGATAATGCTGGTGAATAATCATCAGAAATATGAGCTAGAATGAAACATGAGGTGATTTTGTTGAAGCAATTTTTTGGTATAGCTCAGAGAATATGTCTAAGAGATTGCTTAGAGTAATTAGTTTCACTTGTTTCAGTCAATGAAAATGTAGGTTATATTATGTTACTATGCACTGGAAAAAGGCATTAATAAGGATTAAAGAAAGCAGATGAGCTTGTTCAAAGTTGTCATTAAGGGATGCTAGCAAATTATTTTTGTGAAATTAATGTTTATGTATATCATTCAAAGGGAAAATGTAATGCATCTACACACTGTGTATGTGTGTGTGTAATTTAGTTGTCTGCATCTATTGTTACAAGTCAAATATACTAATAAAAAAGAGAAAAAAAGAGGTTGAGCTAGGTCAACTGGAAACAGAACCGAAACTTCTTTCTTGCCTTGGAAAATTCACATTTTAATGTTCATCATATGGTGAATGCTTTGAAATCTGTGCACCTACATTTAAAGCTAGGCAAATTGGATAAGTACAAGCTGACGTTGAATTAGTGTTGATGCAGCATACTAGGGATGGAAATTAGAATTTCAGAACAAGAAAGAAGTGTTTATTGGGTGTCCTACAACAGTTCGGTATAGAGCAAATCTGTTCTTATTGCTTCCAATTTCCTCGTAAATGACCTTTTAACCTCCATCAATTGGTTCTTTCACTCTTCTGCCTAAATTTGCTGCTTGTCTCCTTCACCAGAATCGTAACTGGCCCCCCACATTTCAATGTCGGGCAATTGAATTCATGAAAAGGAAGACAACATTCAAAGTAGATCCGGCCATATCCTCACAATCCTTCTTTGTATTAGTCCTAAACCAGCACTATGACTATGGAAACTCCTGATTCTTTAGTTTCCACCATCAAGACAGGAATCTCCTAGTTTGAATACGGTCTGGGTGAAATTTGGTCCTTTTCAAAGCGGAGCTCAGGGTTTCATTAGTGAAGGCTAGGCTGAGCCACTACAGATGCAAGTCCAGTTTTCAAATGGGATTTTTCAAAATTATCCATCCTCTTTAAACTTTTGCTCACTTAAAGTTAAAAGGAGATAATTAAAGGAAAAAAATCAATTTTCTGCTCCTGTTTCAGTCCCTGTTCCCATGGGAAAACTTAATAAGTTGAAGATTCATGAAAAGTATCCTTGAAAAAAATTGAAAATTTAACAAAAAATTGCCTGAAATTTGTGAGGCGACATGAGGTAGGTAATTAGATGATGGAAGACAATATAGCAATTTGGTGAGTGCCTTGCCTCAAAGAACAACAATATGATTTCCTATCTAAGTATGAAGATGAAGAATCTATCGGAAATATTTTTGACTGCAATAGTCTAGTGGAGTTGTATCTTTTCGAGGTGGTTTATTCTTGAACAGTTGATTATGTGATTGAATATGAAAAAGCACGTTTTGTGCTAACGTGAACAATCAAGTTTCGACTCCGAAAAATTATAGCGGAAGCAACAATAAACAAATATCCGATACACGTAAAGGATATTTAGTACTAGATGCTAACGAGATAACAAGCATGCACAATATAAATAATGACAAGCAATAATGATAAAGACACGATTTTTGGTGACGAAGTGAAAACTCGATACCCACGGTAATCGAGAAAAACACCTTCCGGTCTTCACGTCAATCTTCCCTCTCGTGCCACTTGAATTGCCAACCAAGATCGGATCTCCTTCTTCAATGTACCGACGTCTCCAGCGAAGGTAGAAAGATGAAAGAGTTTAAACAGTAAAGAGAAACGGAGAGAAAAAACCGTTAGAACATGAGGCACAACGTTGTAGAGTGTAGTAGGTTCGGTTTTCTCAAAAGGAGCAAGATGAAAAGGAAGAAGAAGGCTCTTCTCTCAAATAGAATGGCTCCAACACTCTCAAAAGAGGCTCTGGACGTCTTAGGGTTTCAAAGACATAAGGCATGTATTTATAGTGGGTGCAAACAACACGTTCAAAATTTTTGCCCGTTGCTGGCGCGCTCGAGCGGGTATCGAGCGAGTGGCGAGCGGACACCATTCTGTTTTTTGCGCTCGAGCGGGTATCGAGCGAGTGGCGAGCGGACACCATTCTGTTTTTTAGGCTTGAGCGGGAATCGAGCTCAAGGCGAGCGGGGAGCATTCTGTTTTTCAGGCTCGAGCGGGAATCGAGCTCATGGTGAGCGTGGAGGCTTTGGACGGGCTCGAGCGACTGGAGGGTGGAACGGACAGAATGGAATGTAACTAGACAACCCACAATCCGACATCGATACACTAATACATATGGTCACGGAATATGCCAATTAGACAAATGTCTCTAACAAGAATAGTACCACTTTTTCCAAAGACTGAAAGTTTGATTTTATTCCAAATGCTCTGGATGCCTCCAAGAAGTGAGAAAGAGTTTCTCTTTTCAAATAGGAAGAGTGTTTCCAAAAAGTAGAAAAAGGACTTGTTCATGAATGAGCTGTGGGACTAATTAGTTTCCTTCATCACCTCCTTCTTCCTTGATTGACCGATTACCTTTATTTCTTGGCTTGTTATATTGCTAGTCTTAGTTTTTGCACTTACAACTCTCGTAGTCGTCGTTGCTGCTAGAGAAATTGTTGGAAGAATACCCGAAGAAGGATACTAGTCTTAGGAAGGTGCCTAAGCTCGGTTGTGAAAGAGTCAGTTGTTAGGTAAATCGCCTTTGCTAAGGTGATCTAGCCTCTCTCTTACTCTGGTTGCATAGAATCCTGGAGAGAGATTGCTTTGAGGAAGCTATTGATTGCACATGGCATGGTAAGTCACTTCTTCCACTAGTCTTGTCATTGCCAAGGAGTTCCTCCATATACTTCAAAGGAACTTCTGGGTTTTCTATCCTTCTGGTTGGCTTTTTAAAACATTGTGATTTATGCCGGCTACACAGTTACTACATACTTTTTCATGGTTCAATATCCTCATAATCTTCAAAACTCACCTTTTGGACCAGCTTGGTAAGGAGGAGAAAAAAGACATTCAGTTCAAAGCAAAGGGAAGAGATGCTTGAGAGTGTCAGTCTCAGTAGCAGGGAAAACTTCCGTTGGCATTTAATGCAGGTTCAAGGGTGGTATAACAACATCTCAGTTTGTAGTCAAACATAGTAACATTTTAGTATTCTCCATTATATTTTGAATATTTTTATTTACATATCTATTGTGCATCCATCGTGCAGCAGGAAAGGGGAGATTTTTGTTTGAATTATGAGTTGTTATTTATCAATTTACATCAGTATTAAGGGAAGAAAATTATAGCCTAATATCTTGTTTGACTTTGTTGTACATGTATTTGCAATTTTATTAATCATCTTTGAAATGAAATGTTGTGGGACATTACATGTCATCATGCCTTTATTCCATATATATTCTTAGTTTACTCAAACTCTTTGTCACATCTCCGGTTCCAAAAGATAAAAAATGACATCAAACATACTTAATAGAAAACTGGGACTCGACTCTCCATCAAAAACCATTAAACATTTCAATAATATTTGCGAAGTCCCAAGAAAAATGGCCACAATCCAGAAGTAGCCCTTGATGTAACAACTGCTCAATGAAAATCCATACATCCAACATATTTCGAAGGCTCACGGCCACAAATACATGCATCTTGAAAACTAGTTGTTTAGAACGTAAATTGATGCCAAATACAATTTAGATAACAAATAAAATAACCTAGAACTATTCCTCTAGAGATAACCTTTTATCCAAAACCATATAAGAGATCAAAGCCTCTTAATTTGAAAGGATACAAAATATGATAAGAGTGAGCCTAACCATTTCCAAATTATAAATGTATATGTGTGTGTGTGTGTGTGTGTAGATATAATGATGAAACATACGAAAGAATAATAATAATCAAATACATAAATGTTGAAAAGTTTGACATGTTGATAAAAATATAAGAATCAATGATTTGTGATAACCTTACAAACAATGGTCAAATATCAAAGATTGAGCTATGAATGCTTCTCTATAGCTTGGATCGTACGCTACTATTCAAGATCTGTAGGTTGATCGACTACTCATAGTATTCCCTATAAGCGAGGTTAAACATCACTTTTTAGTGGATGTTAGGCATGACCTTTGATTGTAAATTAATATATTTAGACATATTCAAATATATTCTGTTAATTATTTGCTATGGTTTTTATTTAATTAAAATGAAAAACTTGACAACAAATAACAAATATATAAATTTTTTAACTATAGGAACAAATAATCCTTACAAATTTTAAAGTAGTGTTTCGTCAAATTCATGCATAAAAATGACATCAAGGCCAAATATCCAAAAAATCTCAAGAATTTTAATAATTTTTATAAAGTTAGGCACAAGTCTTTAAAGTCTCATAAATGAGAGCAAAATCAACATGCATGCAAAAATAATCGAGGAAGGGCAACAAAAGACTACATTCATGTAAATTGAAAGGAATAATTTGAAAATTTTAACAATTAAGAAATGAGTTTAGATATACTTGCCTTAACTTGAGTATTACCAAAATCTAATACAAAATAGCCTTGAAATCAACTTCCTTCACTTTCTCTACCCTCTTCATTCTCTTCTTCTCTTTATCTCTCTGCTCTAGAGTTCTCAACAAAAATGACCAAAAAAATGGGAGGAAAGTCCTTAAATAGTTAAACTGGCACACGAGTGCTAGTTGTATGTCCATCAGATGTGAGGACATTACACATGCATGCATGAGCGCTCCTCAACCCATGCACAAGCGCTGTCTATATTGCAAGTCACCATGAGCGTACCTCCATGCATGAGCGCCACCTGTTTTGCTAGCCACGCACGAGCACTGCTCACGCGTGGATTAGGCAGAAGCCCTCTTCCCTCAATTATTCAATTTTTCATCCAAAGACAATTATTATTAATAACTGATCCAATTTGCTTAATTATTGACCCCATTAAGCTCAAATTGGGGATCAGGTTTTACACTCTTAATATACATAATGTTCATTTGTGTGATTTGTCTGGACTCACAATAATAGAAACAAGACAACCGTGCCTTGTCTGTCTTTTCCTTGATGTTCTGCATGGGGCAATGAGTGCTTATGATGTTATAAAGAAATGCAATACATGTGCTGAAGGCTTTTTTTTGGGTATCTCCTTATCAATTATGATCAAGGGCCCTGTAAGGTTTTTCTTATGAGATTTGTGTTGTAGTTGTTTTCTATATATATAAGACTGCAAGTGCTAAATGCCATGAATTTCCTTGTCTTCAACCTGATTTCATGTAAGGAATTCATCATGGGTGATGAACTGGTGCTTATTCTTGTCATATGTGCTGGCATTATCTTGCGACAGTGATGATGATGATGGTCTGGCGTGCTTTTCTGGCAGGGTTAACTAAGCTGGAATATCTTAATATTAAGTGGTGTAATTGCATAACGGACAAAGATATGGAACCTTTATCTTGTAAGTCCTATCATCATTTATATATGGCTCCACTCTCAAGTAATTGGATATTTCCTCCTCGGTTTGTTCCTTGAATGGACATTTATATGTCTGCATATTCAGACATAATTGCTTTCTGAAATCCTGTCTAAAATCGGAGAAAACCATTTTGGTGGATATCAGGGCCTGGTTTTTTGAATTTTCAACCTCTTATTTAAGAGAGCCAGTTTTCCTGACACCTCCCCACCCCAAGTGGCTGAAAGATTCTGATTATTGAAGGCATTTGGTCAATAAGTTTGTACTTGTGGACTGTCAAATATTATTTTGAAAGCCTTGGTCTGATGGAGACTACTTTCTTATGAAAATTTCAAATGCATTCATTTGTTTCTTTTGCTATACTTTATTGAGGAGGTATTGTAACGGAGTATGGTGTTGTGGGATGATAATATATGATGGTTTTTTTGAAATGGTTCATAGTAAATTGAGCTTGATAGTTTACCCAATTTTCATTTTTAGAAAAAAAAATATAGGCAATTAGACCATTAGTGGACTCATTTTTCTTCTGATTTGGATAATTTTCTAGTGTATCTGAGTATGTGTCTGGACTCTGGAACATGGGTGTTAAATTGTCCAATTTGAATCTATCCATATTTGTGGTCATATAATCCTGCTGTCATGGGATGAGACAAGATTTCAATTATTATGCTTATCTACTTGTTCTAGATGAATTTCTTTTTGGGCAAGGAAATGATTGGCCTAATTTTTTTTTTTTCCTCAGCTTGAATTGGTATTCCACATGAAATTGTAAGGTTCTAACTTCTGATAATTGATGTGATTATTGAACTATGTGACTGGTGAATTAATACTGCAATTATAATTTTTATTGTGGCTCTAATGTTTGTCTGACTCATGCTTATACCATGGTTGTGTCCAGTATGTAGATTGTAGAGGGTATTTCAGTATTTCAGAAAGTGCTTATTTGGCATTGGTTATTGAACTAATGACTAGAAGAATGCATACTCCTAAGGTTGCCTGTGCTATGCTTGAAACTGTTAAGTTTTATAATTTGTTCATTCATCCTCTTCCAGGCCTTACAAATTTAAAAGCTTTACAGATTTCCTGCAGTAAAGTTACAGATTTCGGCATTTCGTATTTGAAAGGTACCTGGTTTTCTACATTATGGACACCTCCTTTATAGATTACAAGTTCTAATCTATACCATGTGGGTCTGCGAAGCTTCCAGTTGTGCTCTTTTGATACTTGTAAATATGGCTTGTACTTTGTCATTTAGAGAAATGTGAATTCTGATGTGTGCATGCCTTCACTCTTGTTAAGACCTTTGCTTCATTGTGATGACAAATTTGTTAAACTGAAAGTACATTGATTCAGAAGTCCATGATTGCGACAATTTTAAAAGAAAGAAAATCCATTGGAATTATAATTTATACATGATGTTGAGTGATAGTTGTTATCTTGATATCCTGGTCTTGATTGGTGTCCTTGAGATATATATTTTATGTTTTTTTAATCGTCACTATGAACCATTTTTTTTTTTTTTTTACATTTACCCTCAAAATTACTGTGTGAATTTGGTTCACCTACTGCAGGTCTGCGTGAGCTTGCCTTACTGAATGTCGAGGGTTGCCCTATTACTGCAGCATGCTTGAACTCTATCTCAGGTTTCCTAATGATTCAATTTTCAAGTGCTTATATTATGTCATAAGTAGTGCTCTTTTGGCAATTAGAAACTGCTCAGGATTTTGAAGCTACTGAGGGTATTTCGTATCTCAAAATACTAGCTAGTGACTGACATGATGATGAGCATGTGGGATTTGGTCATAGAATGGCAGATTGCTGCTAACCTGTCAACAATGTCTCTCTGTCCCTTTTCTTTAACTCGATCCAAGAAAGGTAGTATGATAAGTAATTAATTTAATAACTGAGGGAATATACAATATAGTCCAACTCTGAAACTTGAGACGCAGAGAGAATTAGGGGGATTGGGATGTACATGCCAGGCAGTGTGCATTGTTGCTAGTAGCAAGTCATTGTGCATTCATTATGAGACATGATGTTACGTCGTCAATCTCCTCCCTTGCTAGCCCAGTCTACTGTCTGTTGCTACCTGCTGGTAGTAAGATCTTTCTAATGTCTTTGTTGTTCCAGGCCACAAATAGATCTCAGCCTGCCAGGACTTCCCCAGTGAAGCCCTAATCACATATATTAACCTAAACTCAAACTCATCATGCATTTGATGTGAAACAGGATGTTACAACCTCCCTATTCACCTCCCCGGCTAGCCTATTGAACTATTTCTAGTGAGATTTCTTCCTGCTCTGGTTGTCCTACAACATATTGATCCCAGTCTCCCAGAACTTTCCTGATGAAGCCTTAATTGCATATCATAATTCAAAAAGCACAGACACCAACGTTTAAATCCATTTGCCAGAGCTTGAATTAATGACTTGCAAAATCATAAGGTCATGATCGCTATTAACCCTCCGCCCTAACTCAGACCTAGAAAGGAGAGAGCTCTTTTTTGTGCCTAGTAGTGAACTAAGTCCTTGTAAACTGAACCTAATGGTGTTGATTATGTTACTGCAAGTCATGGAGGAATTTGAGGAAGTACTAAAAAACGTTATACATCCTTTGGCTCCTAGCGTAGTTCAAAAGCATTCAAAAAATGGATTCCTTGATTAAATTAAATGTAATTGTTGGTGGGTAGTGGTGGGATGTTGAGTATTCTTTCCTTGTGGTGGAAGTTAAAATCCTCATCTGAATGGGTTTGTATTCATACAAAATTTTATGGAGGTATTCTCATTCCATCAGATAGAACAGTTTTGATGATGGCGAATAATTCTGTTTTGAGATGATGGCATTTATAGAACATTGGCTCTTTCTGTATAGCACAACTTGTTGCTTTGTCAAGTATGAGTGGATCCAAGCCCATATTTTTCATATTTGACTGTTGAAGTTGGATCTGGAAAGGAAAAACTAATATAACTTTGGGTTAAAATGTCAAATTCTCTTTGGTGATCTGCACACAGTAGTAGTTGATAGAGAGAGAGAGATGGAAGGGAACCTTCACTGAGTTGCACTGCTGGAGTTAGGCAGCTTTTCGTTATTTTGGAAGAGATGGGAAGATGCCTCCAATCAGCCTGCTGTTGCTTTTTTCCTGCATTTACCTGCCTTAAGTGTTGTTCTATTTTTTGAATTTTCTCTCTTCTGAAATCATTCCTATTTCCATTTCCTTCTAATAAGTTCTCTATGTAGTACATTCCCAAAAGGAAAACTGAGAAGACATTGTTTCCCAGTTAGATATTGCATATTGCTTTAACTTAAGTTTTGAAGAGTAGCATTTTTCTTCCAGGACATATATTTAGAGGTAAAAACTGATAAACCTAGTTCCAATGTATGGGTGTCGTTCCATAGGTTGATATTCCTGGCTAGTGTTTTTAGTGTGTTCTGAGTGCTGCCCTTTTGGATTAAATCATTCGAGGCACTTATTTCTCAATATTTGCAGACTTTTATTTTCTCATTGTTCCCATTGGGTATGTGATGTAATTTAAAGTTTATTGCATCCCTTAGTTGTAAGGAAGTAGAGACAAAGAACACAGCTAAAACAATGCATCTAATGCACATTCCAGAACTCCGACTAGTACTTCAAGTTCTTTTTCCTGGTTTTATTTTGTTTTGCTGTAATGTTATGACAGTAAGGCAAAACTAAATATCAGTAATATACTTGTATTAATTATATTAGTTACTAGATCATCTATTGGCTAGATATTTTGCTTATTGCTGTTATATTGTTTTGGGTAAGTAACATGGTTTGCTGTTACATTGTTCTTCTGACTGACGGATTAGATCTACATTGATATCTGACTCAACAGTTATACCTTTTTTTGCAGAACTTGGGAAATTATCATATTTGAACCTTAACAGGTGTAATCTTACTGACGATGGATGTGAGAAGTTTTCTCGTATGTCTTCTTGCCAGATCGTTTGGGATCTTGATATGTTACTATTCAATGAATATTGACAACTAGATTCTTGTTTGTTCACTGCTCTTGGTATTTAAATGTAAGAAATCTATTTTCTCTTAATTTTTTGCAGTCCTGGGGAGCTTAAAAGTATTGAATCTGGGGTTTAATGATGTTACAGCTTCATGCTTGGTACACTTGAAAGGTTTCTTACCCCATCCTTTTCTGGATCTGTAGCATTTCAGAGCAATTTGCCTTACTATTCTTGTACGTAGCAGTATATGAAAGAAGGTTTAATGAATGAAGTGTCAGCCTTGTTAAACAGATGTTGGATGGTAAATTTGCTTGGTATATGTTTATAATAATGACATTAACATTAAGGATTGTCCCCTGATTTGTGAGATTATCTTCTGGCTTTGGTGGAAGGATTTAAAAAGGGGGAGAGATAAGGAAGAAAGCAGAAGCAGATCGTTTGCTGACAATGATCTTTTGTAGTTTTGATTGTCATTTTTGCTTTCTGCAAGTGGAGTTGTATCTCTTTTGATTTGAAACCATTTGGTATTTCCGGTGTTGCTTTTGGATCAGGTCTAACAAATTTGGAGAGCTTAAATCTTGATTCTTGCAGGATTGGAGATGAAGCACTGGTCAATGTGATAGGTCAGTTTCCGTACTGCTTCCTAGTTGTAGGTGATATAACTGTTCAAATCCTGATTGCTTCTTACATATCAATTGGTTTAAAGAAAGAACCATGAGAAACAGGCTTCTCATAAGGAATTTAGGATGACCTCTCCAATTTCTGGTTGTTCAGTAGGGCCAAATAGATCTTAATTTGAAGTGTTCTGATGGTGTCATATTCTGTATCTGAAACTTGGTTATGAAAGATCAGTGTAGAGATCAAAATGCTATGAGAGGAACGCATAAACATGAAAGGTGAAAATAGCTGCCTATAACAACTCTGAATCTCTACTAGAGATTCTGGACCTGAATATTTGATTCTGATTAGGTGCTGTATGGTAAGTCCGCCTAGCTGGAAACTGAGTTTCATGAATATGTGATGTGTATCCCACAATTCCTAGTTAGAGTGACATACAGTGATTCCGTTGTTTGCCTAAATTTATCTTTGACTCCAGCCTCTTTTTCATCCCCACCAGTGTGTTTTGGTGAGGCTGATATTTTCATCTTTATGCTTGTTTCTATGGTCAGGCCTTTGTCGGTTGAAATGTTTGGAGTTGTCAGATACTGAAGTCGGAAGTGATGGACTTTGTCATCTCACTGGTTAGACTTCTGATCTGTGTATTGCAGCTTCAGTATCATTGTTAAGTGATGGATGCCTAGAACAATGCCCTTTTTCTACATGGTGATCATCATCATAATATGCTTGTTGCAACGAGCCCTTTGTCCACTCAAGAGGCACATTTTTCAAAGTTCTCTGGTTCTAAATGTGATAACATTTGTAGATTTACTTCTGATTTGCAAGTCTGCTATAGATAGTAGTTCTAGGTGGTAGACAGCACTTGCACAGGTCCATTTTTGTGTGCAATTTCCTTATTGAGACCTCCCTGCTGTGAAACAAAAACATATTGTATCTGAATGGTTTATTGCTTCAAGAATGGGGACTGAGGATGTTCATGTGCAAGTTTTAAGGCTAGATGGATATTTAATCGCTCAATGATGGATCTTTGATTATTGTACACATAAAGGTCGCATGATTCAAGGAGCCAATGAGGCTTCAACTTGATTTTCAGTTGATGCAATTAGGTATTGATCATGTGAATGAAGAATTGTGCTTTGCCTGATACCTATCCTTGTAGGGTTTGCAATCCTTTGACATGAGTAGTTAACACAACTTGAATTAAAGTTGCTTTGAGATACCACAACGCTACTCTACATGACCTTTGACCTGAAAATGGTCTTGTTCTAACGAAAGTTGAACATGGATGTGATATACCAAAGCCCAATTGGTTCCCATACTGAGATTGAAGTCTTTTATTTTGATGAGACACTACGTTTGTCTGGGAACCGAGGAATTAAAGTTTACTCAAAGGTTACCTAGGTCCTTTGAGCTCTGTCTTCCTCATGCAGGGCTCTTAAGTTAGTTGATGTGAGTGCAAGTTCAATTCCTGATGGGTGGGGTATCAAGGGTAGCCTGGTGGCTACTAGCCATTTACCATACAATTGGCATGGATTTGATCTCCAGTGACTCTGTGATCCTTGGATTTGATGTCCACCAATTTAGAACCTCAGTCTTTTTCACCTTCTCCTTTTGTTGTCTTCAGTGTCCTTATTGTTTCTTTTCTGTTTATTTATATTCATTCTTAACCTATATTCGGTTCACTCCCTTGGCTGCTTTGTTTAAATTTCTCTGCATGTGATGGTGGAGGGGGTGCATTTATCTTAGAAATTGCCATAATAATGCCTTGAACTAGAAGTTTCTAAACCAAAATTGATTAGAACATAATGTTTAATTTGATGGCCTAAGCACACAAGATATGTCTATTTGGTTAATTAGCAAGTATTGTTACCTGATCTGACATTATGTTGCTCATCTCTTTGTAGGATTGAATAATCTGGAGAGCATAAATTTGTCCTTCACTGCAGTTAGTGACATTGGTTTAAGAAAATTGTCTCAGTTGATATCTCTTAGATCACTTAACCTAGATGTTCGTCAAATTACAGATACCGGACTTGCAGCCCTTACGAGTAAGTTTATGTTTATTTCCTTCTGAATGCTCTTTTAACTTCAAAATTGGTGGCTTGTTCTCTTATTTATATTTTTTTTATGTTGCTACTTGCTGCTTTATGCATACTCTTCGAAGGTGTTTCATCCTCCTCATGTTCAAGTTCAAGCAGCATTGGTCCTTATAAAAAAGAATAAGTAAATAAACAATTCTGTTTTTGAACCCATGTATTGTGGAGAGAAATGAGTATGAGAATATATTTGGAACATTGTAAGGGGTAAGATGTGGTCAAGCCTTGCTCATATGGGTCTTAGAATGTGTTCTAATGGTCAAGTCATTTGTTTTTTCAGGGAAAAAAAGCTTATCATACTTTATCCTTTTGGAGGTCTTTTCATGGTAGCAACACATTAGGGTTTGAGTCATGTTCTTGTGATATGTAATTGGAAGTGAACTGTGGGTGGAAACTATGGTATTTGAATTTTCGTAGGATTAAGTTAGATATGATTCCCCTTAAATTCTTTTGTTACTCATAATTTCCTTATAGTTTTGCTAACATGTGCCCACGGCAGTTAATGTGGGCACATTCTTCTGAATTCCATTGATCTGTTGGATGTTGCAACACCAGCATGTTGTCATTTCTGGGCACATTCTTGTAGGTTTAAATCAGATATGATTCCCCTTAAATTCTTTTATTACTCATAATTTCCTTATAGTTTTGCTAACATGTGCCCACGGCAGTTAATGTGGGCACATTCTTCTGAATTCCATTGATCTGTTGGATGTTGCAACACCAGCATATTGTCATTTCTGGGCACATTCTTGTTGGTTTAAGTCAGATATGATTCCCCTTGAATTCTTTTGTTACTCATAATTTCCTTATAGTTTTGCTAACACGTGCCCACGGCAGTTAATGTGGGCACATTCTTCTGAATTCCATTGATCTGTTGGATGTTGCAACACCAGCATATTGTCATTTCTTGCCTCTACATGTGGTATCACTTTGAAGACGACCTTTTATATAAATCAATAGACCTGGATACTGAAACCTTTGGCATGTAAACAGAGAGCATTTTAAGTTATTCATAGAGTGTCCATTTATTGCAGAATGATGGTGACTTCTGAGGGCTGTTGAGTGATTTTTTTATGCTCCCAGAATTGCTGGGAGTAGTAAATTAATCCCATCATAGGTTCCCAGAGATAAGATGCCTATTTAGAGTTTTTTTTTTTTTTTTTTGGGACGACGATGCAGTTTGGTAATCACAACATTCTTGGTGTAGAAGTAGTTCAATTTTCTTGTGTATTCGTTGTTTTGAGAAGCAGAAGTAACCCATATTTGTTGACAAAATCTACGTGAAATTTAATATTCCAGTTACCAGGTGGAAAGGCTTTTAGAAGCCAACCTTGGTTTACTTACAATGGTCTAGACTTGAGACAACAAACTAAGACTAGCATAGTAATGTACATTAAACTGAGAGTCTTGAGCTTTCATTCCAGATCTGTGAATAATGTCATGTGTGTGGATACACCTTGATGAAGATGCCAAGCTCATCTATTATTGATTCCGTAAACAAATGGTTGTTCGAGAGGCTTGGATGAGAATTCAAAAGAGGTGTTCTAAGTATGATTAGGATAATGGTGGCGGTCTGTGTGGCACTTTTGCTTGGCTTTGGATGCTGGAGCTCTAGTTCTATCCATATATTGTACATGTCCTATACAAATGATTCTTCCAGGTTGGGTCATGTGTCCAAGTTTTGTTCTGTTTCTTGGACAAATTGATGGGTGGGGAGTAGAGGTTATATGTTGTCAAGGGAAAGAAGATTCTAGGAGCTCATAGGCAGCCCAGACAATCAGCTCAATCCAAAACTCGAAACGGCCTACGTGGTAGCCCAATACCTGCAGCCAATTGGCGTTTCCTGCAGTTCATTAATGCGGTTGCAAGCGGCAGACGTAGTGCAGAAGGGGCGAGCTAATAAGGGGAAGGTCAACTCTGCTAACCATGGCTCGCGCCGCTCTCTACAACTGGCCAGCCAATCCTCACGCAAAAAGCAGACCAAGCGTGGCCAGCAATGCATGACGGTCTCCTCACCGCCATAAGGCAACAACTAACACCACCGGTTGTCGCCAGCAATCAATGGCGGACGAATCCCTGTAAGAAGGATTCTCGTGTCCAAAGATCCACACCAGGGAGCCAATAAATTCCCTCTCCTTTTACAGGAAAAGGGATCCGATCCCTAATCGCTAATCTGAGCCTAGGCATTGAGACGAACACTCCTCGAGTTCCTGCTCTCAGACCTACATCCAGCGCCAATCTTCTACAGCCTCTCTCAGGCTACCAAAGTGTGCCACCCGTTGCGGTGCATCCAAGGAGTCAGGCCTCCCACAAAACGCTCATCGAGTCCCATACTTTTGCATCCACGCACTCCCACCGCAATCTCAACATATTTTCGCGCACCTCTAAGCGGGCGTCCCTTTCTATTCATTGCGGGAAGTCACTGACTTGAGTGTCGGAGTGTTTTCAGTGGGAGAAATCTTGCCGACCTCTGACCTCTTGTTTGCAGTTTGTATTGTGCAGGTTCCAGGTTAATAGCGACGGAGATCGAACCCGCTCGTGATCCTATCCGAACGACGAGGAATTTGAAGGCTCTCTAATCTGTACGACAACCAGGGACCCGAGATGCAACAATGAAGTTTGCATAACTGTCCTAATTGTCCTAATAGGGATATGGACAAGAACTTCTGTGCCAATTTTTCGTAGACTATGGAAAATTATGGGTAGTGTAGTGGGCCTAGTGGCTAATTACCCACATGCTAGGTGAATGAGTCAATGGCATGGGTTCAATTCTCACCAACTCCCCTGCCTCATCTTTTCTACTAATTTGGTATATTACATGATGGGTGCATAAGGTTTGGACAAATTCCATGTCGACACCCTAATATTGGAGAAATTGCATAATGGTACCTTGAGATTTGGAAGTTTACAATTGCTAACAAATTGATGTGAGAGGAGAGGATATTTTGCATGATAGTACCTTTGTAATATTGTGCATTGCAAAGAACAAAACAATATTTAATGTGTAAAAGAAGTGAATGAATTGTATGTTTTTCCATACTTTGACATTGAGAAGTCAAATTTCACAAGACCATTTTATGATATATAAATTTGCATCTAATTCTCCCCAAACTAATGCAGTGGCCTCCACATGATTATGTTCTACAATAAATGTAACAAAGCATGTCATTTTATGTGGCAAACAATATATATATATTTTTTCATTTCAATATCCATTTCTTTACTTCTGCAATTTACTTTGAAACTTCAATATGCCTTTATGTAATTTCCCTAATGTTCCCTGAATGCAAATTGTCCAAATTTCAGGGTTGTGGCATGTAATTTACCCGCAAAAACTATATTTTGCAAACTGCAGCAGGTGCCATCATGAATTGATTTGGTCCTCTGGTTGACAGATTGAGCCATAAGGCAACTGATACAAAGATTTGTGAATGTGTGAAGTTTGGAGGTTGCTTCAGTTAAGAGCATGAGTGAAAATTGAGATCCTTGGCAGTTCTTTTCTTGTTGTTTCCCTTTTTTCCTTCACCTATCATCCCTCTTACCTACTTCCACTGAACCTGAAAAAAATACAAGATAAAGTCAGAAATTATCCGTTCAGGGACAAGTTAGACATGAGTGACAGTGACATTAGTGAACTAGGGTAGCATAGAGGAGGAAGCTATGGTTTTGCAAGGTTTGGTCCCTTGTTGGTTAGATGTATGCAACTTAATCAAACTTCCAAAGAGGTGGTTCTGTGATTCACCCATTGTATGTAGGCCAAAATGGGGAACCTCGATTGATCAAAATTGGAAACTTTAATCCTTCTTTGTGAAGCTGTTTTTGGTTAAAGTTGTATGCACTTGCCCATTTTCCTTTGCTAGTATTCTAGTTTAATGGATTTATGCACTGAATTCATTTTTCTCATGTTTGTAATGCAGGCTTAACTGGGTTGACTCACATGGATCTTTTTGGAGCTCACATCACAGATGCTGGAACCAACTTCTTGAAAAGTATATCAGATATGAGTTGATTTTATATACTGATTAAAAATTTCAAATTCCTAGCTCTTACTAGTGGTGTGCTTTTCATGGATTTCTAAATCACTATATAATGACATTTCCATGATCCTGTAAAAAGACATAATAATAGGTTGATATATTAAATCTCTAGTTTTTTATTTAAAAAATTGATTCCTTTTATATTTTTAGGATCCTTATACACATTGACCTGTCTCGGTTTGTTCTCTTTTTACTCAATGTCACCGAGATGTTTGGGTGATCACAGTTCTCAAAGAGTGTACACATATCTGACTTTGGTTTAAGAGATGCACAAGAATATTAAAACATAAATGTGTAGTGTTGCAAATTGGGCTATCATTTTTTTTGTAAATCAATCCTCTGCTAGTGTGTTTGGATGATCTCCATTTGGCATGTGAGTGACATGTTTGACAATGCCCATAACAATTACATCAAGTTCATGATTCCTTCCCTCCTAAAGAAAATTAGCTGTGTTGTTCTACTAGTTCCTTGATGAATGCCCGAGGATAGACCATAAAGAGCAGAAAGTGGAATTGACTTGCATAATCACAATTCACAAACCTCTTTTAGTCAATCTTTCTGGCTTTAGCAGATCTTTGTTTCTTCCTTTATTTCTTTTATCATTCTCTTCTTTGTGGACCCAGATTTTAAGAAACTACAGTCCCTGGAAATTTGCGGCGGAGGAATAACTGATTCCGGTGTGAAGAATATCAAGGATCTTTCATCTTTGATGCTGCTGAATCTATCACAAAACCACCGCTTGACTGATAAATCATTGGAATTTATTTCTGGTATGTGTCTCAGGCTCACTCACCTATTGAAGTGATTCAAAATGGTTGACCCTAAGTGATGTTCATACACGATGTAAATTCATGCATAGAATTTTGTTCAATCTTCGTTTTGTTTTGACGGCAATAGAATGCCTTAATGCATTACATGAATTTTCGGTCAATCTTCATTTTGTTTTGACAGCAATAGAATGCCTTAATGCATTAGAACCTTGCCCATTGCTTTAGTTTGCTTAACTGATATTTATATGAATTGAATCCTCAGTGAATGAGGATCATTACCTTAATGCTGAAGTGATCTGAATCGCTTCTGGGGGATTAGGATGACATCATTTGTGAATAGTCTGAGATGATAATTTGTAACGTGGTTAGAATGGGTGCTTCTGTCCTTACATGATGGTTGTATATTGATTATAGTTTCTGGCATTGTTTGTCCGTCAATGCAGGGCTGACAGCTTTGGTCTCTCTGAACATCTCGAATTCACGGATAACAAGTGCTGGGCTGCAGCATTTGAGGCCACTGAAGAATCTAAAATCACTGTCGTTGGAGTCCTGCAAGGTGACTGCTAATGATATGAAGAAGCTTCGATCTACTCACCTACCAAACTTGGTTAGCTTTCGCCCACACTAATCCGGAGTCACTGTTATTGATTATAGCTCCCTACCTGTACAAAACTAGAAAAAAAATAAAGATGAAGGATGAAAAAATAAGAAAGGATAAATTATCTTGTAAATAAAAATAAAAATATATCTATCTACAGCATGCACAAAAGCTAAGATTGTTGCCCTTATAACTGAGATTACTGCTTACCTATCTTCCTAAAAAGGGAGAGGGGGGGGGGGAGAAACTTCAGGAAAATGAACTGCTTCCTCCTATATAAAGTGATGGTATGGATTGTTTATGGTGCTAGAGCCCCTTAGGTTTTGCCACAAGGCTGGGAAAGTTCATTTGCATTCTCGACGAAGCATTCGTGCCATGGCAGATGATTATGTGTCCATCTGCATGATGAATCGCTGTGTGATGTTGGGAGATCTGGTGGGGATCTGTTCTGGATGCATGCATGCATTTTGTTTGAGCTGATATATTTGTGTTGGAAATTCGTTCTACTGTGAATGATGTTCGTGCAATCTCTTTTCATCCAAGAGAGCTTATAGAGATTTAACAGCATGCAACTTAGCTAATTTTCACAGTTTGTGATAAATGAGTAGGCCAGTCCTTCGTTTGTCCAAGTGGGTATTTAGGTATTAGGCTTAGCGGAAGAGTGGAAGATCATTAGTTGTGTTCTCGTTCCATTAACTTTAAGCTTCGTCAACCCAAGAATTGCTTTACATTTAATGGGAGCATTTATCTTGGACAGTAGTCTTGGTAGGAAGTAACTGCTTACTTTGAGAAGTATTAAATAAAAGTTGATGTGTAACTCTTGAACAATGCTTAGTTGATATTTATATTTGATGTGATGTCGCATTAGTCCACCTTGCTAGGTTTTTCCATCAGTCTGGGTAATGGGGTTCGCCGCACTGTGCTTAGGAGTAGTGGACTCGTTAAGCTCGACTTCAGCTGCTTCTGATGCTTTGGGATTATTGTATGTTTGTGCTTCATTGAATTCGGCACTCTCCCAAATCAAGGGGGCCTCCCAGAGAAGTGAGGGAAAGCCTTTTTTTTTTATGCGGCTTAAATGATTGGATTAAACATCTCAAGACTGCATTTTCAGTATTTTATTCAAAAAAATCTTTTTTTAATTGCCGAATTTTTTAGATTTTTTGATTTTTTTTATGATATGAATACTTTAATAACTTAACATGTCTAAAAAATAAAAAATTGTTTCACAATATTTTAATAAAATAAAATTGAAACTTAAAAAGAGACGCATGTGAGTACATGTGACTGGTAGTAAGGATTTTGGGGCCCACTTCATCTTCCCAAAAAATCCCTGTTCACCCTCAAAACAACGGTAATATATTTGAAATATATATTATTTTGATGCATTCACTAATTATTTAAAACAATATAGCTGTTAAATACTTTAATAATCAACCAGCATGTCCTTAATATATTTTAGTAATTTCTCATAACTCGTAGTGATGATTGTGCACTCACACATAGATATCACGTATGATTGTGCCTTGTGAAGTCACGGTATCCATAAACGAATTACATTCTGCTTTTCTCATTTCAATTATGTTTATTATAAATTCCTATAATTTTAGATAATCTATCTCCCATATTGGGGTGAGGGGGGCCCGGTGGAGGAAAGAATAGAAACTCCTTTGCAATCCCACTAACTTAAACAATAGAATAGGCAGCAGGAGGAGTTGCTGCGTATGGTTAATTCATCCAATAGAGAATAGGCCCCACCCATATATTCATAAGAGGGGAAGGACGATAGAATTTTCCTGTAGCAGACCCACTGTCAGGGAAAAATCAATGGTGCCATCCTTACAGAGTTGCTGCTCCTGCAGAGGGGGCAAGGAGGAATGGGGCCCTGCCTAATAATCCATAAGTGCATGAGGAGACGACAGAACCACACAAAAAAAAAAAAAAAGAGGGAGAGAGGACCACATCCCTTTGATTAAGGGTGTCTATCCAAAGGAAAAACAAATCATGTTGGCTGCGTTTGGTGAGAGAGATAAAGGGATTGTTTTGGCAGCAATTACACACTAATTGTATTGCATTAGCATTTAGAAGATGGAATGCTAAGATTACTTCATCATAACAGAAGGGTAAAAGTTCAAATCATGGTGATTGTGGTTCGAGCTCGAGCACCTGTGTCTCACCAATTTGTGATCTATGAAGGTTTGCTTTTGGAAAGCTTCTAAAGTTGTCTATTTATGATGGTTGTTGAGTATAATTGAAACTCACGGATGCCTTCGCCAGTACATGAGGACAGGGCTTTAGATTGGTTTAATTATGTCCTGTTTGGTCGGAAGAAACTAAGTACGAATAATTCTCTGCATCTTGTTCGGTTGTAAAATGACAACTACAAAAATATTACACTATAATATTTATAATGAAAAAATTAAAATATTACACTATAATTTAATATTTGTTCACACCTTATTATTGAAAATAATTATTTCATTTATACCTAATTTTATTTTGGCCTAGGCAGCTATTTAGAGAGGAAATTACATTGATTGATTGATACTTCCAACTTCCATCGCAACAGGGTACATAAGACAAAGTAGTGCAGTGGGGGTGTGCCCCATATTACCTTTGTCCTCATTAAGACCGTGATTGAAGGCTAGTGTGAATTTCTAGGGATTCTTAAGTCTTACTCCTCTCACAGTCTTAAATCATGGTAGTTTAAATTGGAGGGAAAAAGGCTTAGTTCAGAGACCCACACTTTTCGTTCAGCCTCTCTCAAGTTCCAACTACCCCTTTAAAATTTCCAATTCCTCCTTTACTTGCATCTTTAATTTGTGTTTTATAGACCCAATTCACATTCAGACCGCATAGCAAAAGAGAACCAAAGGGATGATGGACTGGCTCTCTTGGCTATCAAAGACAGGGCTTGAGCCCTCCGTCGTACACGAGTACGGATTAGCTTTCGCCCGCAATGAACTTGAAGAGGAAGACATAGCATACTTCAACCATGAGTTCCTCAAAAGCATGGGCATTTCCATAGCCAAGCACAGGCTAGAGATCCTCAAGCTTGCTAGGAAGAAGGGACGAGGAGGAGGTCCGCACCCTGTGGCAGGGCTAATCATCGCGATAAAGAAGACGAAGAAGAGCCTGGCTAAGTGCATAGCGTCATGGGTTTGTCGGGAGGATCAAGCACTAGTGGTCGTGCCGAGGCGTAGTTATAGCTCAAGGTGGAAGACGTCCGTGCTGAAGAGGAACAAGAATTCGATGATGAGGAAGGAGGAGAGATTGATGCTCACCAATGGGAGTGATCCTCTGCTGATATCCACACCTGTTCTTGAAAGTTTCTCCAGCCCTTTGGTGTATGATCTACAGACCAAGGAGAAACTGAAGGGTAGTGATCATGATAATGGCCATTGGACACCAGCAGTTGAAGAGATCAAGTGGGATGCCATGTTTCAGGATCTCAAACCCACATAGAAGATTTTTCTATTTTTTGGTTGGAAGCTGCTGCACTTCCTATTTCAGCTGATTTACACGGTCAGAGACGGGTTTTCAAATTTCTTCTGCCATTGTTTATTTGCACTCACTGTTTGTTATTTTTTATATGGTGAGAGTTGGGTTTTCAAATTTCTTCTACCAGTGTTTTTTTGTGTGTGTGTGTGTGTGTGTGTGTGGATTTTTGAGCATATCTTTATCTTTTTCCATTGGCGGTGGGTCTTGCAGGAACCCACTTTAGTGAGCTTGTCGGCCATGATGTTGATTAGTAATGTGTTTTGAACCACTTTTTCCTCTACCTTGCACACCACCATCTATACATCATAAGTTCGCAAAAAAAGACAACTACATCTACCCCATTGCAAATCTTGCTCTATGATTCTCTGCATATAATTCCAGAAGTTGCTAAAAAGCATGCTTCCCTCTATCAACTGCAATGAGAACAGCAGGGCTGTGATCTCAGAGATCTGTAATTACTTATACAGCTTGACAATAAGTAAGCCAACCAATCAATTCATGTGGGTGGGTGGGGAGGGGGGAATTTGGCAGAAGCAATACAACAATCTTTCTCCCGCCTCTGACTCTAGCACCTCTAGAAGTGTTCTCCACAAATTCTTCCACGCTTATCGGTTGGATGAGCGTCTCTGTGGACTTCTCAATATCTACGAAATTTCTAATTTTGAAAGTACATCATCAACCACCATCTTTACAGATAATTGATCAAATCCCAAGTATTTCTTCTCATTCAATACTCAACTGGGTTCTTCAATTAGCAGTAATTTTACTGAAGTCGCGTCTCCTACACTTTCCCTCTGATTTTTCCACTCACCACTGATGCTGGGACTGCCAATTTTTCATGAGACCTCCTTTTGAGTTTGGTCCTGCAGTAATTCTATCAACCAAAACTGTAAACTAATAGCAAGCCAAAGATTCAAGTCCATTGTGTTATAAAATCATCCATCAAACATTATCAAACAATACTATTTATGATCTCTTTGACAAAAATGAGTCAAGTGATTTATTAAATTTTTTTCAACCAAAGGCACTGAATAAGAATTTCAATTTTAGTTTTCAAAAGCTAAGCATATTAATCCATATGGATGACTCAGGTTTGAATTTCACTTTCCGCAAAAGGAACATTTGAATTTATTGCCCAAACAAAACTTGCAGCCACACAATACCAATACAACAACAAAGCCTTCAACTTCTACAACTATTTCCTTCGGTTTATTTATTTCAATACAATATTTCTGTGAGTATAAGAAATTTTATATCATTTTTATTATCCAACGTCAAGTTTTTAGGCATACATTTTCCTTATTAGGACCAACTTCATCGTCATTCTTGTATTTGTTTTCTAAGATGTAATTTTTAAAATGGAAACCAATATATTTACTGATAATCTTATCCTTAAAAGTAATACCACTCATTCATCTTGACCTAAGGCCTACTCTTTACCTGATAAATTGCGAGACATTCGAATATAACGGGTTTAATAGAGCCCTACACCACCTCACAAAAAGTTCAAATCAAGTTACTGTGACAATGACGGGGATAATGAATGAGATTTGAGTGGATCAAAGCTCCCAGTTCATCAGAGAAGATGACAAACAATTTCTCAATCATCATGATGGCGATCAGGATAACAAGATCATAATTGCAGTGAAATGTCATCCTCAACAGTGCATAATTTGATCCCATTTAAAATCCAATTGCACTGAACCATAAACAACAGACGATGGGCTGGCTTCTTTGATAGCTCCAAACAAACAATTGAATCAAAGTAATTTCATGAGATCTGATCTTAATTGCACAGACAAATCCGTTTGAAATTGCAGGATAAAAATCCCAAAAGAGCAAGCAGAACAATAAATGAGCACCAAACTGTATATCAAATAGTCTTGATTGTAGAATCAGAACCCAGTAAAATTACCATGTACATGATCAAATTTTATAGACATCAGAGATAGAGAGAGACTACCAGTAAAAAAACGGAAGCTATGTACGGTCTGATTGACAGCCATCCATAGAGGGAACCTGTAGCGGCCAATTCCAGGCACAATTCCGACGCGCACCGATGTCATTTTGACTAACCAAGAATCGTTAATTGAGGTTGATTAAAAGCATGGAAACGATTAAATTTATCGGTTTTCCCATGGGTACCTGCAGTGTTACCATCACCCACTGGACAGATCGAGTCAAGAGAGTAGGAGAGAGAACTTGTTCGCCCATTCCCTAATTAGTCTAGAATAATATAGGGACAAACAAATTTTGGAAATAAAATTCAAAAAAAAAAAATCAAAGGAATTTTAGTGTATTTTTCAAAATTTATACTAAACAACATACATTTTAATTGAGCATTATCTTATTCTAACGTACTAGCGCTGTCCAATTTTCCCTGATTAGTTGATAGCTCCTCTTAAAAATGGGGGGATTTGTCGATCCAAAAACATTTACGTTTTAGATAATAAAATCAAAGAAAATATTACAAGCAGCAGCTAACCCCTCCCGCCTTTGTTGGGTCCGAGGACAACAGGCCGGTCGAACAAATCCTAGTCGGACAGAATGGCACGCACAAACACAGCGAAACACCAAAACCCCCCGTCAGTCAACAACTACTAATTTAGTAGGGCACAAGAAACAAAAAATTACACAACATTTTTAACGTGAAAATCCATCTCAACAAAAAAAAAACTACTGGACAAACTCCGAATAAGCTTCCACTATATAAAATTAGTTACGAAAATCCCCAAAATAAAATATCTGCTACACACCCGAGATAGAATAAGAAAAATAATTTTTAGAGTTAAGAAACTTTCCTACCCTCTTATCTCTCTATTTTTCTTCTCTTTTTCATCTCACAAGTATGGCAGCAAGTAGTGAACGCCAAGAATTTCCTTCCGTACTTTGCTCCGTTCTGCTCTCCATTTACTGCCGTTATCCTGCCGCTCTCTTCTTTTCACCTGAAACATCTGGGGTGTTCTTTATAAAGACTCCAACTCCAAATCCAATCTGCTCACCTGGCTAATCTTGCAAATGATTTATTACATCAGTCTTTTTCTGCGACTTCATCAGTTTGTGCTTCCCTAGATACATATGCTCTATAGATTAACCTACTCTATCCAGATGGCACATGCCCTGCAAGTAAGAGCTATCAACTCTGTAGAGTCAACTACGCACCACTCTGGCCATTGGCATCACTCCTTTAAAAGCACTTCGGAAATCCACTCCAAAATGAAAATTTGAAATTTCATACCAGCATTTCATATTGACAAATTTCATTCCGGCCTTTTCCATTCCGTCCTTTTTCAAACCGGCCTTTTGCATTTCGAAATTTTCATACCGAAAATTCCATACCTGCCAACCATTCCGAAAATTTCATATTGACCAACCATTCCAAAATTTCCATACCGATAAATCATATAGGCATTCTAAACTGGCCAAAACCATATCGGCATTCCATACTGGTAAATCTGCCATGCCATTCTAGTATTTCAAACCGGAAAATGTATATCGACATTTTCATATTGGCAAATCTAGCCATTCCATTCCAAAAAAATGCATATCGGCATTTTCCATTTCGGCCTTTTGCATATCAACCAATTCCAAACCGGTCAATTTTATATCGGTCATTCCATACCAGTAAACTATATGGGTAAATCGATACTTATAATTTCAAACCGGTAAATTCCATATTGGTAAATTTGCCACTCCGAGATTTGTCTTCCTTGGCAAATGGTCACTCCAAGATTTGCTCACCTTGGCAAATGGTCATCTTTGAAATTTGCCTTCTCCAGTAAACGGTCATTCTGGTCATTTGCTACAACAAGTTTGCAGTACTCCGAATTTTGATAATGTGTCCGTTTATTGAGTTACTTACAATGAGTGATCAAACCCAACAGTCTTCAAAACACCCTCTACAACAAATCCCTCGTGGTTCTTGGTGTTCTTTGAATGCATACGCCGATTATAATCACTTTGAAACATATTTAGATAGGATGAGTTTTGTCTAAAAAAAAAAAAATTGAGTGCTACTACAGCCATTTAAAGTCTTTTTTTCGGTAACTGATTTTCTAGACACCTATTCTATCTATAAACTTTGCCAAACTCTGCTAAAACTTCACCCGACCATAGACAATTTAATCATAAACATGCAGTTAGATTCAAACTCAAAATCTCAAATTTAAATGCGACATCTCATGTTGCTATTGGCTAACCAATGCAGTTGAAGGAGATAACACCTTTACCTGGATTATCTTGGTATGAAACAATTTTCATTATGTAGAAGCTATTTACCACCAAAATCTTTGTACATTGGTGCAATCTAGTATACAAGGAATATGATCTCACACCCCTTCCATTCCATGCTTTATAATTTATCAATAAAAACATACTTTATCTGAAGTTTTGTTTGTTCCTTGTGTGTAGCCACAAAATGTGTGTTGGGGTCACTCCCTTATGGAAAAATGGCCGCAGATTTGGTTCACAGATTTATGTGCTAATCGTCCGAGGATATTATGTGATGTCCGAAGGCTTTCCTCAATTGAGATACGTGGACTCTGATAATGTACATATGCTGCGTGATGTGAAGATCGAGGATATCAACCAATGACAAGAACTATGAATAATGTCCGAGGTATCATGGGCAATGCATGGAGGTATCATTGAAGGCCCAAGGACTTCGAAAAAGTATGAGAACTCTCTGATGGCTAAAGGCAATGTTAACAACCAAGGTTGCTGAAGCACATAAAGGTCAGAGGATATGATTGAAGAAAGCGTATGTGGATGCCAACTCAGAAGATTGACTAAGCCTGCGCAATCTCTGCAGAGCCTATCTGCAAAATATGATCTGCAGAGCTGTTTCTGTAGGGCATGATCTTTTATAGAGGAGAGATGTTGTAGAGCTGTACGTGTGTCAGACGGCTATTTGTATATGTGTCCTTCACGTTGCTTGGTCGTTGCCTTTAACAGCCTGTATATATATTGTATGCTGTGTACAATATAGTGTGAGTTTTTCTAAGTGTGAAAGTGTGTGAAGAAAATATACTGTGAGTGATTTGTGCTCTTACTCTCATTCCCTTTGCCTAGGGTTTGTGTAACCGTAAAATTCACATAGTGGAAAGTTGTTATGGGCAAAACGTCCAGTGGTTTTTCCCTTCAATTTGTGAAGGATTTTTCCACGTAAAATCTGTGTGTCCGTCTTCTTTCTCCCATTCTATGTGCTTAAGAGCACTCTGTCCGATCGGCCATTTGCCCCAACAAATTTGGTGCCTTCACGTCAAACCGATCCTTTCTGCTCCAACAATGTGATGGTAGTCCCTTATTCGTCATCTAAATCTATCATAGAGTTCAATGTAGTACTTATGGGAGAATGTTTATATCAATGTTTTATGGGATTGAAACAGAAATACAATGCTTTAGGCATCATGAAGCCATACTACACAAAATAGTATATTTTATGAATATTGCCCTAACATGGGAGATGGAGAGAAGTTTAAACCCATAATCAGGGAGAAATAGAGTAGGGCGTATGTGCTCTTAGGACTTTTCACATTGTGAACAGGGATAGATCTTATTTTGCCTGTAGGGATGAGGGTAAGAAGAAGGGGGTTAGTCTCCACTAGTAGTAAATCTTACGCTTACAAATATGGCAATCAGATTAGATCTGACCTCACTAATAATTATGGCAATAAGAGGGCAAAAAGTGTTCCAAAGAAGGCCACATAGCATTACTCACAAACAAACGCCATAGAAATAAACATTCATCTTCCAACCACCAGTTATATTTTACATTCGTGGCTCAACGCACTCACCTATTTGTGGATATACTTTTTTAATGCATTATTGAATGATATCAATATTTTATTTTTCCCACAAAAGCATATTTTTAGACGTTAAGTCATCCTAAACTGCCAAAATATTTCTTTTAGAGTTATTCTTTAACTCACCAGCAAAATTAAGATAGGATTTTTTTTAAGCAGTTAATTTTCTTTTGTTTTTTGTTTTTTTTACCTGATATCTTAAACACTAGCTATTTTTTTATCTAAAAAAATTCAACAACACAAGCAAAAAAACAAACAATTAGCATCTAGTAGCCAAACCCTAACACCTTTCTATTGGATTTCGGTCAAAATATGCACAACCGGGGCATCAAAACAAACTCAGATATCTCGTCAAATGTCAACAACTAAACACTTGAATCCAAAAAACACAACATTATACAACGATTTTTAATATGAAAAATTATTTTAAACCAAAAGAAAAATCATAAGACAAACTCTAAATACGCTCAACTATAAAGATAATGTCGATCATAAAAATAACCTATTCTGAAATTTCTTCAATACATTTGAATAGTAATTGGTTGAACACAATCCTCAACACACTTGATAACTCAAAAAAATTCAACATGAGAAATAAGTAACCAAATAGTAATATGTCCTAGAAAATAATACTAAAACAACATATCCAACCTTAACAATTGGATATCAAATCTCTTTCTGTGTAGTACTTTTTGTGTTGTGAAATAATTTCGTATGTCATAAAATTATATCAAGCGTGACTTTATAGTATTATCTATGCACGAGTGCCTGTCAAGCACATTAGGTATGGACTCACTAGATAAACGACACACGAATGCCTATCAGATACAACTTTTTTGAACAAACCATGCACGTGTGCCCCTCGACCACATTAGGTGCTACTCCTTTGGACAAACAATACACGTACTCTCTTCGGGCATCCATTATATACTACTCGGCTGACCTTTGACCGACTTTGGATAACATTCGATTGACCGTCTAGCAATTCACATGAATATCGCACGACTCTTCAACGTCTTTTGTCACTTGTTGCTTGGAAGAACCTCGATCAACCTTAGGTTGACTCTCGCATTAATATTGTGTGACAATTACTTAACTTCTCTACTTGAACTTTCTACATGCCAACATTGTACGTCCTTCAGATGACTTGTCTATTGATTGTGATATCTACGAAAGAGTGACCTAAAACATGATAAACATTTTTTTTATGAGTTTATAGGGGACCCTTTATCTTTATCAATGACCATCATCTGTTACTTTTCGACAACTTTACTCCACGGGGTACCCGATATCGGCCGCCACAAGTTTGAATGACATCCTTTTCCATTCTATTGAATTAGAATATTTTCACTTCCCTTCGACTTCTTCTCTATAGTAGAGTGGTTCCCCTTTGCACTCTTCCTCGACTTTCGCTTCCTATCACCTTGACCAATAACCTTGTTGATCATCTTGGAGTCAATCTTGGCAACCGAAATCTTCATCAAGCACTAGCATCCCTTGATGTACCTTTGATGAGTGTCCTCTAGATTTTTTTCCAAACGTTGTATAAAAGTTCTCCTCTTCAAGTTTCCTAGTAGAAATAACATTCAATTAAATATCCGAGGCATGTCACACACCTTTTAACATAAGTTTTGTTTCATTGCTTATCTACAAGCTAACATTCCTGATTATAAACTACCATCGACAAGCCATCGTTACTAATTTTAAATATTTTATAGTCCTCAAAAGTATAGAAGGTGAATAGAGACTTTTTCGATGTTATATATTGTAAGGAACCGCTATCTATCACCCTACTCACCTCGTGGCTAGTAAAACTCTGTTTTTTCTCAACATGGATGACTAGAAGGTCTCCATATTTAGCAATAGAGGTCCATTTATTTTCATTATGATCCCTCATCTCTTGTTGCTCACTATTACCATCCTACTCCTACTTTTCTTAAAGTAATTTCGTTTCATATGGCCTTTCTTATTACAATGAAAGCCCTTGATATTTGCAAACTTGATTGACCGATACTCCTCTTTGACTTGCTACCTTGATCGCTCGATCTCTTGCACCCCTGATCGCTGTTGGATACTAGAGCACTCATCTGCCCCAAAACTTCATGACTTCTATTTTGCATAGACTCATTCATAAAAAGAGAAGTGATAGCCTCATTAAGGTTGAGCGTATCTTTTCCAAATAGTAGTATCATGATAATATAATCATACAAAGTCGAAAAAAGCTAACAATACTTACACCTTATTTTTGTCCTTGATCTTCTCATTAAGTGTCGATATCTGTATTAAAATCCAATTAAACTCATCTAAATATTTCTCAAAACTTTCCTCTTTTGACAACCAAATGTAATAGAATTTTCTCACATATAGCATTGTTGTCAATGACTTAGATTTGCATCAGCCCTCAAGCTTCATCCACACCTTTGCCGGATCTGACAAGCCAATAATTTTTTAAAGGATATTGTCCATGTGATATAATTTAATCATATAATTAGTAAGAATCCTCATATCTTGCCACTTATGATTTTTCATCTTCTCCAATTTATCCTCTTTATTCTATAGTTCTTTCACCATCCATTCATGAGTCAAATTATTTATTACTCTTTCTTACCAAAAAATAAAATTATTTTACCCATTACATTACTCAACATGAAATGGCAAGCTTCTAGACAATGATATAATGGAATTATAGTTTTCACAACATCAGAAAAATTACTTTTTGATACCACCTGTTTGGATTCGGTCAAAACATGATAACTGGCATAGCAGAATAAATTTAAACTTGCCGTCAAACGTCAACCACTAAATGCTAAAGAACAAGAAACAAAATATTGTATAATAATTTTTAATGCGAAAAATTCTTTCAAATAAAGAGAAAAACTATATAATAAATTTCAAATAAATCCTTTATAAAGATAACATCAATTACAAAAATAATTCCCTTTGAAATCCATTCACTATAACCCAAGTGACGATTGGATGAACACAACCTCTAACACACCTTACAACTCACAAGAGAAAAATAAATTGAGAGAAACGAGTAATGAAATAATAATATGTCATAAAAAATAATATCAAAATAATATATTAAACCTTGATGAATAAAAAAACTCAAATCAGACTTTAATCAAATGACGAACTTTTTTCTCTTCTCTCTTTCTCTCTTCTCTCTCTTTGTGCAGCACTCTTTGTATTGCAGATTGATTTCAAATAACCTAATCATATCAAACGTGACTTTATAGTATTATCGACGCATAAACACCCGTCAAGCACACAACAAGCATGAACTCATTGAATAAACAACACAAGAGAGCTCCACAAACATGCATTAGGCATAACCTTTTTAGACAAAATATGCATGTGCCATGAGATGTGCATCTGGCACATGCTCTTTTAAAGTGCCTATTATGTGCCATTTGGTTAACCTTTATCTGACCATCGATCGACCATTGTATGAATATCATACAATCCTTTAGCATTTTTTGTTTCTCCAACAACCTTCATACGAATATTACATGACCATTTTTTAATTTCTTTATCTGAGCATTTCACAGGCAAAAAATGCACATTCTCTAGATGACTCGTTTGCTTATTGTGACACCCCACAAAAAAGTGACTGAATATCCAGTACTGTCAATTCATTAAACCAAGCCTAGCAATCACAAGAATTGAAGATTGACAACGATAAGCTTCAATACCAAGGACAAGATCCGCGAGTTGTGGATCTAGGCCACAAAAGTGGCTTTATTAGGACCCAAAATTTTGAAGGAAAAAAGATACATGAGCAGTTGCTTAGGAATTGAATATAATGTGGTCATATATTCCTTCAATTTTTTTTTCCTTGAATTTATTTTTCCCAGAATAGTACGTAAGGTTTTCGTCACTTTTATTTGGCATAAATAGGGGTAGGTCAAAAGCAACAAAGAAATGGTGGGCTGAAACCCTAATTAAGTATATGTTATTTTGATGGACATTTTTTATGGTTTATTATCTACATTTGGGAGCATTATTTTTTGAGCAGTACCTACTTTTTTGTCATTCAAATGTCTCCACTTTTTGAATCAAACACAGTGACAGAAAAATGGCAGAAAATACATTTTTGAGTATGTAAATTTCAGCACTTTCTACAAGGCTAACGGCAAAATTAATAAGGCAGTATAAAAAGTAAAACTTCCTTTAATCCTTCCCTCTTGTACACCAATTATAAAGAAAGCCTACAAAATTATGTATCTGCTGAATGACAACAATTTTTTTTTTATTTTGTTTTTAACTACCACTGAACAAAATTCATTAAACGAATGCATCAGTTACCGCATCAATTGAACTGGCCGAATCTATAAGTCCAGAAAAGAGAAAGTATTATCTATCCCAATAGTCCCAATCTCAAAAAACACAGCATCCAATCTTGACCCAATCAGAATAAATAAAGATTTAACGAGCAGTCAAATGATTAATAAGTAGAATACAAACCGAACTAAATTATATAATTAAATGGTTGAATATCTGAACATCCAGTCGAGTGGTTCATCCGACCAAGCGATTTGTATAGTCTATGGCTAGTCTAGATGAAGATTTCTAAATTGACTAATATCAACTGATCATTATCATTAATTCAATCTTTTAACGTTAACTGTTTTCAATTAATCCTAAGATTAGAATGTACACAATGATTATTAAGTTAATTAGCCTCCAACTGATATGACCACTCAGATCATGGCATATTATTCTTTTTCAGGAAGCTACCAACTACTTATGGCACGACTATAAATAGTCTTTCTCCTCAAAAGGGACAAATTTTAAAAAACAACGAACATAGCATAGCCCTCTTATTTACTTGTTCTTTCATAAAATATAGAGCTAAATCCTCCATCTCTCTTTCTCTCATACTCTCAAACTTTATTATATTCTAATTTTTTAAAAATTTTCTAAATTGAGTATTAGAAGATATAATGAAAATGAGCCCAAATTCTTTCAAAATTCTTATTTGCTATTTTAATATGCAATATCCTAATAAAATGTTGGATAATTCGACTCGAATTTATTTAAATTATAATTTAGATTTTAGATACACATTAATGATGCCATATGTGAAACTGCAATCAAATCACTTGTTTCTACCAAAATAGATTTACACTCTTAAGCATCCATGAACTGACAATCTTTGACAAACCAATCAATATGGGGAATATAGGACCACATTGATAGTCCAGTCAATTGTCAAAGGATATTCTCTTCATAGTGTCTCACTTGAAGAAGGTGGCCAAAGAAGTGCTTACTCAATAGTCACTCTAAATATTGGAACCATGACAATTCAACTACAAGATATGTCAAAGATATTGAAGTTCCTCTAGGTCGAATTTAAGGACTAAACCCATCGGGCTAAAGTTCTTCACCTACAAACTTTAACTTTAATGCGGAGCCACTATAGGCTAAAAAGGCCCATGCCCTAGAGGCGCAAAACTAATCTATTCCCTATCAATTCGAAGATCATCTCAACTTTGAGGTTAAGGAGGAGAGCCCAAAGTAATGGAATCCCTAGTACATCATGGACTCTAGGCGCTAGTCTAACCAAGAGGGAGGGTCATGTAATAATATACCTCAAGCCCACTTGGCCAAGCAAATATCAAGCATATCTACCAATTATTTAAAATTATGAACATTCCTCAATGTAAAGGGAATCTCCTTCACAGCTAAAGTGGAGGAGCGCATTAAGATGATAGGGCAGCCGATCTTTCAAAATATCATTATTGGTTAGATGACTCAACTAGGATGAACTGCATTTACCTTAAAGGTAAAGAGACATAGGCTCCCTCGTACGTTCAAAATGCCAAATATCGATGTAATGGATCATTTGGACCACTTCTTCACATCACTTGGCTTCTATAATCTAGAGGATGTAGCCTATGCCTCTATTTCTCTTTAACTTCAAAGGAAGATGGATAGATTTGGTTCATAAGTTAAGAACAATTTTATTAAGACCTTTTAGGAACTGGTAGACCAATTCTTATACTGTTCCGCCTCCAAATAGAGGAAAGCAAAATAACCCAAACATTTGGTCAAAATTAGGCAAGTTTCATTGAGAGCCTAAAATATTTTTTGGCTTGATCCAATATCGAGGCCAGAGGTATATTGAAACCTATTGTTGAGGTAAAGCTAAATTCCTATATAGTGACTATTTAATTGATAATTTTTTAAGTTATTCGTTTAGCAGGACCTCAAGACATTCATAGAGGTAGAAATTATTGCCCGGGCTTATATCATTGCAAAGGAGGCGAACAAGACCAAAAGGCCAAAATGCCTAAACTATGAATAGCATTTAGGACAAATAGAGGTAGTAAAAGGAGAAATAGAAGTAATTAATTTGCTCAAAACTATCAAATGTATCAGAAAATTGAGCCAATAAGAGTTTAAGCAACTACACTAGTGGACCCTCACCAACAACTAAACTAATATTCTGATACAAATTTAGAGCAAGAAATTCATAAAGTGGCCCAAATCAGTCAAGAATCCAGAGAAAAGAGACCAATCAAAGTATTGTCTCTACCATTAATCAACGGTGCATAACACCAATAATTGTCAAACATTTTAGAAGAAAATTGAGGCCCTGATCCAAAATAGGGTACCTTAAAAAAATACTTGCAACACCCAAGAGTCACCCTAAATAAAGGTAAGAATGATGAAGAGCTACTCGAGCAACCAACTAGTTATATAACATCATTATGAGAAATAAGAGTAAAAGGAAATAAAGGATGTATCACAACTTCATAGACATCAATAAAGCTTATCCTATGAACAACTTTTCACTACCAAGGATTGACCAATTGATAGATTTAACATCCAATCACTAGTTATTAAGTTTTATAGATACTTATCCAAAGTACAAACACATTCAGATAAATCTAGAAGATAAATAGATGGCCTTATTTATGACCAATCAAGGAACCTATTACTATAAAGTGATGCCTTCCAATTTGAAGAATGTTGGCATCACATATGAAAGGTTTGTGAAAAAGATATTTGAGGAGTAGATCGAAAAACATATAGAGAAGTATATTGATGGCATGCTCATCAAAATCGTACCTACCAACAACCATATTAATGATCTGGTCGATTCGTTCAATATACTCATGATATACCAAACAAAGTTAAACCCGACAAAGTGAGTCTTTGGATTATTGAAAATTATCAGACACTTTAGAAGAAGATTAAGGCCCAGATAAAAAAAAAAGGCACCTTAAAAATATTTGCAACATCCAAGAGTCACCCTAAACAAAGGTAAGAATGATAAAGAGCTGCCTGAGCTACCAGTTGGTTATCCAATGTCATTCTAGTAAGAAGTGTAAAACGAAATAGTGGATGTATCTCAACATTATCAAATACAATAAAGCATGTCCTATAAACAATTTCCCACTCTCAAGGATTGACAAACTATTAGATTCAGCATCCGGTCACCAGTTATTGAATTTTATAGATGCTTATTTAGAGTACAATCAAATTTAGATAAATCCAAAAGATAAATAGTTGGCCTCATTAATGACTAATCAAGGAACCTACTACTATAAAGTGATACCTCTTAGTTTAAAGAATATAGGCGCCACATATAAAAGGCTTGTGAACAAAATATTCGAGTAGTAGATCGAAAAATATATGGAGATGTACAATGATGACATACTCGTCAAAATCATACCTAATAATAACCACATTAATGATCATGTAGAGACGTTCAATATACTCATGATGTACCAAATAAAGTTAAATCCGATCAAGTACGTCTCTAGGGTAAGTTCTTCAAAGTTATTAGGCTTTATAGTCTCTTAGCATGGAATAAAGGCCAACCTGGAGAAGATTAAAGCTATTATGGATATGGAACCTTCCCAAATGATTAAAGTTATCTAAATGCTGACTGGGTGACTTAAAACTCTATCCTGATTCATGGCCAAGATGGCTAAGAAATACTTTTCATTCTTCTAAGTATTGAGAGAAGTAAAGGCGAATGGTTTCCAATTGACAAATGGGTAGCAACAAGCATCCCAAAACTTGAAAGAATACTTAGCACATCCTCCTTTGCTGACTCTCTAAAGAGGATATTGACTTAAATATTTACCCAGTAATTTCAGAAACAACTCTTAACACAATTCCAATCAACCCAAAGTTAGGGATATAATGACTGATATACTATGCTAACAATATCTTGGTGGACTCGGAGACTCAGTATGCTCGCATAGAAAAGGCTATTTTAGCATTAATTTTCGTTACAAGGAAACTTCGGCCATTTTTTTTACTCATGAGATTGTAGTCCTAACAAATCAATCCCCTAAAAGGATTTTGCAAAAGTCAAAAATATTCAAATGTCCAACCAAGTGGTTAATTGAATTAGGTGAGTTTAATATGCAGTTCATAGCCCAACCCCACATAAAAGGTCACACTCTTGCAAACTTTATTGCCAGAACAATGACTCCAATCTTGGATGAGTCTGCTAAGGAATCTTCAAGCGTTATACTTTGTTGGGTATCATCTAAAATGAAATCGATCTGACCGATTCATATAAAGCGTCCTACAAATAACAAATTCATGAAAAGGTAGAAATCAACCAAATTGTTAAATCCAAATCAGAAAGGACTCTAATCGAATGATTGAACTTCCAAATGATTGAATTATCATACCACAGAATGATTAGATTGTTAAATATAATAAATATTGAAATTTCAAATTGCCAAATAGTTAATCATATCAAACGGTTAAAGAAAATGAAGAGTTATTCTAACCAATGGGTTAAATCAAACAAATAGTTAATATAATCAACAAAGATGAATTCAGCTCAGAGTATATCAAATAGTTGAACTATTAATTTCTCAATAAAAGTAATCGCTTAGATTATTACTCTTCAAGAAGCCATCACTAACTAGTAATAAGGTTATAAATACACCCACTTTTTCTAAAAATAGAGGCAGAATCCAGAGAATAGGCACATGGCTCTAACCCTCTCATTACTTAAAAACTCCACAAATTATAGAGCTAAATCCTCCACTTTTCACTATATCATATCTTTTCATTACAACTTTTTCATTTTCTAAGAAAGATTACTAATTTAAACGTCACAAAATATATTAGTAAGTAAGTCACGTATTATTTAGTCTCTTGTTAATATTATGCTATATAGAATCTAGATAAGAAAATTTGATTAACCATCCTAACTTAATCCAAATTACTATCAAAATTCAAGGTATGCATCATACTTGACACATCACCACCCCAGATGGATCCTCTGTGTCAATGAAACCTCTTCTTAGATTGGTAATGAAGTTGGAATAATCTTGACATCATCCAAAGAGACTTAGATCAAATATTTAATCATATTCGGCTTCGGACAACCAGCAATGTGGCCAAGTATAAAGTTTTTCTCACCACTCTAAAGACGCCCAAAGAATTCTATGTCAAGTATCAAATCGTCTATAGTGATAATGAGCTAGTAATCAATCAAATATTGGCTAACTTTGAAGTTGTCAAGCTAAAACTAACAAGATATTTACACAAGGTGCAAGCTCTTCTATCTTTTGTTGGCATGTTTAAGACCATCCATATTCTTAGAGAAAATAATTGAAAAGCATAGTGTTTCTCTAAGATAGCAACATTAGGCTACCTAAAGTAATACATGCAGGATATAAGAGAATTTTCAAAGACCTAGTATCGAGCAGGGAGATGAAATTCTCGTCCTGTCGGGTGAGAAAACATAAATGATACCTTATGTGAAATACCTTAAAGATGGAACACTACTGAGCGATTCAATGGAGACAAAATTGATCTCAAAAACCATGGGCTGATACACTATAGTGAATATACCACTGTACAAAAGGAGTTATTTGACATTCTATTTGTGCTGTTTGACTTTGATAGAAGCCAACTACGCCCTTTGAGAGTGTATCTTCGTATATGTTAAGCATATATCAGAGAAAAAAACTTGGCCTTCAAAATCATGAGACAAAACTATCACTGGACTACCTTGAAGGATGCTATAGAGTTTGTCAAAAAGTATGATAGCTGTTAAATTTATAACAGCGTCCCTAAGCAGCCACATAGAGAGCTCCAAAACTTATAGGCACCGTGGCTATTTATACAATGGTGCCTGGACATATTGGTTCCAAACCTTTGTTGACTAGCCAAAGAAATTTATTATTGTTGAGGTTAATTACTTCAGAAAGTGGGTAAGCCTCTCCGCTAGCCATGATTATAGAACAAAATACTACAAAATTCGTGCACTAAAACATTATCTATATATTGGGATACAAGAGGTTATAGTCACCGATAATGGTAATCAATTCTCAAATAAAAGATTTACAAAATATTATGAAAGCCTAGATATCCACTTGGCCTACACAACAATTTCATACCCACAGACAAGTAGGTAGGTAGAGGACTATCATCAACAATTTGAAAACCAAGCTATATAAGGCTAGGAGTGCCTGGACAAACAAACTCCCCTCCATATTTTGTGCATAACAAATGACTTCAAATGAGCTCACTCAAAAGACACATTTTAACTTATGCTATAGAATAAAAGTGATCCTAGTGGAAATAGGCTTGCCAAACTACTGGGTGAAAAATCTTACTCTAGATTAAAATTCTTAACCTTACTCCCTTGAACGACTCATGTACCAATATCCAGATACAAATTCGGGATAAAAAGTTTTTGAAATGACTCAAGGTGCTTAAGAACTCAGAAGGTGGTGACCAGTTCGAGTACCGCCACTACCACCGTTGCAAAGGCTATGGTACCGAATACTGCTGGATGTTGTAGAAGGAGATTGAGGAGCTGATGAAGAGAGGTCACTTCAACCGTTTTCTGTAAAGACTCGGACAATTATCTAGAACAATAGAAGTGGACAATTATCTAGAACAATAGAAGTAGGAGAGGCTGATCAGCCGAGAAGTAGAGTGGCCGCGAGGGTGGTTAATATGATATCCACCAACCCGGTGGAGGCGGCGCTTGGGACGATCTAGTAGCGAAGAATAAAAAACTTAAGGTAGAATCTAGGGATGAGATTATTAGTTTTTGTAACGAAGATATGGCCCATGTAACATCTCCCTATTTTGACCCATTGATTGTAACTGTACTCGATTCTGATGGTAGTTTAGACTACCAGATGAATTAGTATTTATTAATAATAGAAACTCGCGCAATATTATCTATCTCAATACTTTCTTTAAATTATTGCTCAAAAAAAGCCAGATAACGGTAACTGATTGACTCCTCTATGGGCTGGACAATGAGCCAGTACCAGTGTAGAAAGTCATTCAACTTGAGGTCACATTAGGGACCCATCTGAGGACATTATCAAGGACCCTTTCCTTCCTGGTAATATATCTAACCTAAGTCTACAATACAATTCTGGGACACCCTTGCCTGGCCACCTTTGAAGTCATGACCATACGGGATTGGAGAAGTCATCAGGGATCAGACTACTGGACAGACATGTTATCTGTCCCAAATCACCCAAATGCCACTTCCTCAACCCACCGAAGACTTACACATTCATGATGAGACGACATTGCAACAGGTCAAGTTTGGAGAAGCCATCGACCAAATCCTTCTAGATTCCAGAGATCTAGAAAAGACCGTCCAGATAATAAGCTCTCTTCCTCAAACTTTCTGAGACCAACTCATCAGCTTCCTATGGAAAAACTCGGACGTTTTTGCTTAGACTCCGAGTCACATGCTAGGGACACCGACCATAGTAATGGCCCACAAGTTGGGTCTAGATCCTAATCATAAACCTATTCAGTAGAAGATGAGAAACTAGTCAGTAGAGGAGCTAGTGGCTATTCGAGAAGTTGCACGCTAGATTCATCCGGGATGTGCAATACCCAAACTAACTGTCTAAAGTAATCATGGTGAAAAAGAACAATGAAAAATTAAGGATGTACATATATTTCACCGATGTCAATAAAGCATGCCCAAAAAACAATTTTCCCCTGCTAATGATCGATTCCCTTGACTTGATGTTCAGATATGAACTTTTAAACATCATGGACTCGTACTCAGGCTACAACCAAATAAGAATGAGCCCCGAAAACAGGGAGCACACTTCATGCATGACGAACCAACGGACATACTATTACAAAGTCATACCCTCTGGCCTCAAAAATGCTAGTGCTACTTATCAGCAGCTCATGAATAAGATGTTCGAAGATTAGATTAGAAAGAATGTGGAGGTCTATGTGGATGATATGCTCATCAAAAGCACAGTGACCAAAGACCATATCCAAGATCTGTTCGAAACCTTCAATATCCTAAGAACACACCAGATAAAATTCAACCCAACCAAGTGTACATTTGGAGCGACCTCTGAAAAGTGATTAGGTTACATTGTATCATGTTGATGGATTGAAGATAATCCAGAAAAGGTCAAAACCATCCTGGATATGAAGAACCCTGGGACTGTGAAGGAGGTCCAAAAGCTCACTAGAGGGCTGGCAACTCTGTCTCGCTTCTTAGCCAAATCTGCCGAGAAGTATTTTCTGATTTTTAAGGCTCTGAGGGGCACCAAGACAAATGGCTTCCAGTGGATGACCAACTGCGAAGAGGCCTTCCAAGGCCTCAAGGGGAACCTCTCAAACCCCCCGCTGTCAACTTGTCCCCAACCAGGCGAGGAGTTATGCTTATATCATGCAGTTTCCGAGACCGCCTTGAGCTTAGCCTTGATTCGATAGCAATATGATAGGCAACAACCTATATATTGCATCAGCAAGATCCTGTCTGACATTGAGACAAGATACTCTCATGTAGAAAAAATGGTTCTGGTGCTCATGTATTCCACTCAAAAACTCATGATATACCAAATAAAGTTAAATCCGATCAAGTACGTCTTTAGGGTAAGTTCTTCAAAGTTATTAGGCTTTATAGTCTCTTAGCATGGAATAAAGGCCAACCTGGAGAAGATTAAAGCTATTATAGATGTGGAACCTTCCCAAATGATTAAAGTTATCTAAATGCTGACTGGGTGACTTAGAACTCTATCCCGATTCATGGCCAAGATGGCTAAGAAATACTTTTCATTCTTATAAGTATTGAGAGAAGTAAAGATGAATGGTTTCCAATTGACAAATGGGTAGCAACAAACATTCCAAAACTTGAAAGAATACTTAGCACATCCTCCTTTGCTGACTCTCTGAAGAGGATATTTACTTAAATATTTACCCAGTCATTTTAGAAACAGCTCTTAACACTATTCCAATCAACCCAAAGTTAGGGATAAAACGACCAATATACTATGCTAACAAGATCTTAGTGGACTCAGAGACTCAGTATGCTTGCATAGAAAAGGCTATTTTAGCATTAATTTTCGTTACAAGGAAACTTCGGCCATTTTTTGACTCATAAGATTGTAATCCTAACAAATCAATCCCCTAAAATGATTTTACAAAAGTCAGAAATATTCAAATGCCCAACCAAGTGGTTAATCGAATTAGGTGAGTTTAATATACAATTCATAGCCCAACCCCACATAAAAGGTCACACCCTTGCAAACTTTATTGCCAGAACAATGACTCTAATCTTGGATGAGTCTGCTAAGGAATCTTCAAGGGTTATACTTTGTTAGGTATCATCTAAAATGAAATCGATCTGACCGATTCATATAAAGGGTCCTACAAATAACAAATTCATGAAAAGGTGTAAATCAACCAAATTGTTAAATCCAAATCAGAAAGGACTCTAATCGAATGATTGAACTTCCAAATGATTGAATTATCAAACCACAGAATGATTAGATTGTTGAATATAATAAAGATTAGAATTTTGAATGGCCAAACAGTTAATCCGATCAAACGGTTAAAGAAAATGAAGAGTTATTCTAACTAACGTGTTAAATCAAGCAGACAGTTAATATAATCAACAAATATGAATTTAGTTCAGAGTATATCAAATAGTTGAACTATTAATTCCTCAATGAAAGTAATCGCTTAGATTATAATCAATTACTTTTCAGGAAACCGTTACTAACTAGTAATAAGGTTATAAATACGCTTACTTTTTCTAAAAATAGAGGCAAAATCTAGAGAATAGGCACATGGCTCTAACCCTCTCATTACTTAAAAACTCCACAAATTATAGAGCTAAATCCACCACTTTTCACTATAACATATCTTTTCGTTACAACTTTTTTATTTTCTAAGATAGATTACTAATTTAAACGTCAAAAAATATACTAGTAAGTAAGTCACGTTTCATTTAATCTCTTGTTAATACTATGTCGTATAGAATCTAGATAAGAAAATTTGATTGACCGTCCTAACTTAATCCAAATTACTATCAAAATTCAAGGTATGCATCATACTTGACACATAACCCACTCCAGATGGACCCTTTGTGTCAATGAAACCTCTTCTTAGATTGGTAATGAAGTTGGAATAATCCTGACATCATCCAAAGGGACTTGATCAAATATTTAATCACATTTGACTTCGGACAACCAGCAATGTGTCCAAGTATAATGTTTTTCTAACCGCTCTAAAGATGCCCAAAGAATTCTGTGTCAAGTATCAAATCGTCTATAGTGATAATGAGCTAGTAATCAATCAAATATTGGCTAATTTTGAAGTTGTCAATCTAAAACTAACAAAATAGTTCCGCAAGGTGCAAGCTCACTTATCTTTTGTTGGCATGTTTGAGACCATCCATATCCTTAGAGAAAATAATTGAAAAGCAGAGTGTTTCTCTAAGATAGCAACATTAGGCTACCTAAAGTAATATGTGCAAGATATGAGAGAATTTTCAAATACCTAATATCGAGGAGTGAGATGAAATTCTCGTCCTGTCAGATGAGAAAACATAAATGATACCTTATGTGAAATACCTTAAAGATGGGACACTACCGAGCGATTCAATGGAGACAAAACTGATCTGAAAAACCATGGGCTGATACACTATAGTGAATGGATCACTGTACAAAAGGAGTTATTTGATATTCTATTTGTGCTGTTTGATTTTGATAGAAGCCAACTACGCCCTTTGAGAAGTGTATCTTCACATATGTGAAGCATATATTAGAGAAAAGAACTTGGCCTTCAAAATCATGAGACAAAACTATCATTGGACTACCTTGAAGGATGCTATAGAGTTTGTCAAAAAGTATGATAGCTGTTAAATTTATAACAGCGTCCCCAAGCAGCCACACAGAGAGCTCCAAAACTTTTGGGCACCGTGGCTATTTATACAATGGTGGCTAGACATATTGGTTCCAAACCTTTGTTGACTAGCCAAAGAAATTTATTATTGTTGAGGTTAATTACTTCAGAAAGTGGGTAAGCCTCTCCGCTAGCCATGATTATAGAACAAAATACTACCAAATTCGTGCACTAAAATATTATCTATATATTGGGATACAAGAGGATATAGTCATCGATAATGGCAATCAATTTTCAAATAAAAGATTTACAAAATATTATGAAAGCCTAGATGTCCAATTGGCCGACACAACAATTTCATACCAACAGACAAATAAGTAGGTAGAGGACTATCGTCAACAATTCGAAAACCAAGCTATATAAGGCTAGGAGTGCTTGGACAAACAAACTCCCCTCCATAATTTGCGCATAACAAATGACTTCAAATGAGCTCAATCAAAAGACACCTTTTAACTTATGCTATAGAATAAAAGTGATCCTAGTGGAAATAGGCTTGCCAAATTACTAGGTGAAAAATCTTACTCTAAATTAAAATTCTTAACCTTACTCCCTTGAACGACTCATGTACCAATATCCTGATACAAATTCGGGATAAAAAGTTTCTGAAATGACTCAAGGCGCTGAAGAACCCAGGACGGGGTGACCAACTCAAGTACTACCACTACCACTGTTGCGAAGACTATGGTACTGAAGACTGTTGCACGTTGTAGAAGGAGATCAATGAACTGATTAAGAAAGGTCACCTCAACCATTTTAGCAAAGACCCAGACAATTATCTAGAACAATAGAAGTAGGAGAGGGTGACCAGCTGAGAAGCAGAGTGGCCGCGATGGTGGTCAATATGATATCCATCAGCCCGGGGGAGGTGGCACTTGGGAAGATCCAGCAGTGAAGAATAAAAAACTTAATGTAGAATCTAGGGATGAGATCATTAGTTTTTGTAACGAAAATAAAAAACTTAAGGTAGATTGCTGGATCCTTAAGAATAAAAAACTTAAGGTAGACTGCTAGACGTTACAGAAGGAAATCAATGAACTGATCAAGAGAGGCCACCTCAACCATTTTCTGCAAAGACCCGGACAATTATCTAGAACAATAGAAGTAGGAGAGGCTGATCAGCCAAGAAACAAAGCGGCCGCGAGGGTGGTTAATATGATATCCACCAGCCCGATGGAGGCGGCACTTGGGAGGATCCAGCAGTGAAGAATAAAAAAGATAAGGTAGAATCTAGGGATGAGATCGTTAGTTTTTGTAACAAAAATATGGCCCGTGTAACATCTCCCTATTTTGACCCATTGGTTGTAATTGCACTCGTTTCTGATGGTACATTAGATTATCGGATGAATGAGTATTAATTAATAATAGAAACTCGCACAATATTCTCTATCTCGATACTTTCTTTAAATAATGGCTCAAAAGAAGCCAGATGACGGTAACCAATTAACCTTTCTATGGGCTGGACAATGAGCCAGTACTAGTGTAGAAAGTCATCCAATTTGAAGTCACATTAGGGGCTTATTTGAGGACATTATTGAAGACCCTTTCTGTGACGACCCATGTCATACGTTCTTGTACTTATCATTAATATTATTATTATCATAAATAGGATCCTAACATTAGCCATAAATTATACTAGCTCTAATATCACATTATTCATTCATGATATTAGTCTAAATTAAGGAAGATGCTTACTAAACATCCATAAGAATTTAAACCTGACGGAAGCATATATTCTATATCATAACGGAAGCAATTCCATTATCATTAAAATACATGTCTGAAATACAACATTATACAGTACACATATTTTTTTTCTTTCTTTTCATCATCCCAAATATAACATATACGTCAAAACAAAATTATGGCCACCTCGAACTTCTTTCCTAATCCTGTTCGTTCTTCATCATTTCTTAAAACTCGTCTACAGGAAAGTAAAAATAGCAAGTGAGTGAGCCAAATGCTCAGTAGTGTACATAATAAACAAAGACATGCATTTTATACAGAATATACATTAACATATACAAATAGGAGCAGATACATGAAGTGTAATGCATTTACCTTTCTTTATTTTTCAGTTTATATTGACTGTATTTATTTTTTCTTATCTTTAGGGACTAGGGCTAATAGGCCTCACCAGCTAACGGAGCAGATAAATTGAAGAAATGATTGTATTAATCCACACAATCTAAGACAAATATCCTATAAATAGGATAGATTGTGTTTACTTCTACAATCGGGATTGTACTTAATTTCATAATCCAATTCTTATCCTCTTTCTTACACCTCGAGGCGGGCGGTACTGCCTATAAGCCCAGTAGACGGGGTCAAAATGGATGGGCCGTATAAAAGTAATTCTTTAATTTTTCACTATAATACCCTAAAGCATGCCAGAAAATATCACCATTTGAAAAAGAGCTATGGTCCAATTTTTCTTTTTCAACATTGAAGGGATCTTGTATAACCAAACTTAACAGAACTTAATTAAACGTCACTAGACGTAATTGAATTTTTTTCATATTTTTATAGAGCCCCTTTCAAACTTCATGAATATAATTTAACATAGCAAACGATATCCAAATATAATATTTCATAGGCCTTGAACATGCAGAAAAATGCATACAGAACTTTATTCCATACTTAGTGTCTTTCAATCTATTTGGTGGCCAATTAATTTATCGGAGCTTAAATCATTTAATTCAATACTTATTGATGTTAGTAAGTCAAGTCGGGGTAGGTCTTGAGTTAGTTTAATATTTTATTCATATTTAAAAATTTTTTTGGTTCATGTGAACCGGTTCGGTTAAGGCTTGGGACCGGGTTTCCTAATTATTTTGAGCCCAATTTTTTTTATAATTATCCCAAAATCCTTTTCAGGTCGATTGGTCATTGGTTCGGTCAATTTTTCGTCAAATTTGGGCCCAGTTCGACCCTTTTTAATAAAGGGCTCAAATTACCATTTAAGCTGAACCGGTTCGGGAAAGGCTTTGAGGGACCGGTTCACTGAGTTATATAGTTCATTTTCACGATACAATTTTACACAACATGGATATGGGTTTTAGCTATTTTGTGCCCAAATTTGATCTGGTTTGGTCGTCGGATGGTGGCCGGTTCAGTCTGCCAACACAGACTGCCCATTCGAGTTTCAACAGAATTGTTCAGGACAGTTCTGCTTCCCTAATTTTTTTATAGTTCAATTGGGCCTATTTTTGACCGATTTTGGGTGTCCTCTTGTATTCAAGGGACTTAACTTTAAGAATAAATTTGGTTTATGGCCGGTCCAAGTCAAAATATTGGTTGATTCAAACCAAATTCCCAGAACAGATTTTGTATTAGCATCAGCTGATGCAGACAGAATTTGTTCCAACTTTGAGGGTCCAAATCATATTTAATTTGGATCCGATTTTTACGAACCGATACTTGAATATCAACAATACTCAAGAGAAATTAACCAAAAATTGCTCAACAATCAAGAAAAGGGTCAAACTACACTTGCCAATTTATTCAGTTGGACTTCTCATTGCTGCCTCTTGGTTTCCTTCCTCTTTTCCCTTACTTTACCCCCGATTTTTTTGCGCTTCACAATTTCTCCTCTCTTCCCTTCTTCTACCTTATTTATGCCTTAAATAAATTGACTCATCTTATCCCCTAAACCCTCGTGCCATTCCTCCAATTTCTGCATGCAGCAGCAGCTTAGTGGTCGCATTAGATTGTAACCAGTGTTTAGCTGATTCATTATCCCTTTGTTAGGCAATAATGAGGCTACAATCTAGAGCCAGTATTTAGTATTATTTGTGGCCAAACTTATCCTAATTAAGTTGCTCAAAGAGTTGCTTAGAAGATAGGAAAACTTGGCTGCTGATGCAGCCAAGAGGTGCCGTGCATCAGCAGCCTAGCTGCTGATGCATGCCACCTTTCATGCTTCTTTTCCCCATTTTTCCTATTAATATATAATGTGTCCTTAATTTACTATAATTTATACTTACTATAGTCCAATATAGAGTAAAAAATCTACCTAATGTTTCCGTTGGCACAACTGCCAAATCAAATTTGTCCAAATCCTCCTTATTGTTGAATTTTCCCCTACTGTCATCTAGCTATTGCCGTGGGGTTTTGAGGGTCATTTTGGTTCTCTAAATTTTTCTAAGTGTGGGGAGGGTCTTATACACATAATATCGCATGTGTGTGAACAATTTTTCCTTAGAAATTTGGCAAAATGGCTGCCAACAGCTATTTTCGTCAACCGGAGTGAAAATTCCCATTTTGCCTATTATCTTGAAGGATTTAATTTAAGGTGTTTAGATATGCGCTGGTAAAAATTTTAGGACATGGAAACTTAGTATAGATACTAAAGATCGTCTAGTATTAATTTCGTCCCAAATCGAATTTCTTATCATCTCCCGATTTACATCTCTGGCTTTCGGGTTTGAAGAAAAATTTAAAAGATCGGGTGTCGGGGTTTTAGGAAACGAATACATGGGAAATTAGTCTACTTGTCAATGATCAATTGGGATTATTTACCTCAAAATCCGATTTCCTAACACATGCTGAATTTTTTCCTAGCTTTTATGTTCAAAAATTAAATAAAAGGAATCGGACTTGAGTATACAAAAAAACTAAGACATAGGAAGCTAATATATTTGTCAAAAACTATTTTGGATTAATTTTATCATAATATGAATTACATAAGTCATCCTGAATTACGTTCCTGGTTTATAAGATTGCGGTCTTTACACTTTCCTTCCTAGTAATAGATCTACCCTAGGTCTACAATACAATCCTAGGACGCCCTGCCTGGTCGCCTTCGAAGTCATGATCATACGGGATTGGAAAGGTCCTCGGGGATCAGATTACCGGACGGACATGTTATCTGTTCCAAATCACCCAAATGCCACTTCCTCAACCCATCGAAGACTTAGACATCCGCGATAAGACGACATTGCAACAGGCTGAGTTTGAAGAAGCCATCGACCGAGTCCTTTTAAATTCTAGAGATCCAGAAAAGACCGTCCAGATAAGAAGCTCTCTCCCTCAAGCTTTCTGAGACCAACTCATCAGCTTCCTACGAAAAAATTTGGACGTTTTTGCTAGGACTCCGAGTGACATGCTAGAGATACCGACCAGAGTAATGCCCACAAGTTGAGTCGAGATCCGGATCATAAGCCCGTTTGGTAGAAGAGGAGAAATTAGTCAGTAGAGAAGCTGGTGGCTATCCGAGAAGTTGGACACTGGATTCATCCGGGAGCTGCAATACCCAAACTGACTGTCTAACGTAATCATGGTGAAAAAGAACAACGAAAAATTAAGGATGTACATGGATTTCACCGATGTCAATAAAGCATACCCAAAGGATAACTTTTTCCTGCTAAGGATCGATTCCCTTATAGACTTGACATTTGGATATGAACTTTTAAATTTCATAGACTCGTATTCAGGCTACAACCAAAAAAGAATGAGCCTCGAAGACAAGGAGCACACTTCATTCATGACGAACTAAGAGACATGCTGTTACAAAATCATACCCTTTGGCCTCAAAAATGCTAGTGCAACTTATCACCAGCTCATGAATAAGATGTTCGAAGATCAGATTAAAAGGATTTGGAGGTCTACGTAGATGACATGCTCGTCAAAAGTAGAGTGACCAAAGACCACATCTAAGATGTGTCCGAAACCTTCAATATCCTAAGAACACACCAGATAAAATTCAACCCAACCAAGTGTACATTTGGAGTGACATTTGAAAAGTTATTAGGTTATATTGTATCATGTTGATGGATCGAAGCTAATCTAGAAAAGACAAAAAAGCATCCTTGATATGAAGAGCCCTCGGATTGTGAAGGAGGTCCAATAGCTCACTGGAAGGCTGGCAACTCTGTCTCGCTTCTTGACCAAATCGGTCGAGAAGTATTTGCTATTTTTTAAGGCTCTGAGGGGCACCAAGACAAACAACTTCTAGTGGACGACTGACTGTGAAGAGGCCTTCCAAGGCCTCAAGGGGTACCTCTCGAACCCCCCGTGTAGACTTGCCCCAACCAGGCGAGGAGTTATGCTTATACCTTGCAGTGTCCAAGACCACCTTGAGCTCAACCTTGGTTCGACAGCAACATGATAGGCAACAGCCTATATACTACATCAGAAGATCCTGACTAACATTGAGACAAGGTACTCTCATGTAGAAAAAATGGTTCTGGCGCTCATGTATTCTGCTCAAAAACTCAAGCTATACTTCCAAGCACACAAAGTGATCGTCTTGACCGACCAACCTTTGAGAGTGATTCTACAGAAGCCAGAAACATCGGGACGGTTGGTCATGTGGGCTATTGAATTAGGCGAGTTCGACATAGAGTTCCGTCCAATGCCTACCTTAAAAGGTCAAGCCTTGGCGGACTTTATTCTCGAAACTATAACCCTAACTCTTGAGGCCTCGGTCACTTTTGATGCCAACGACTACACAGCCCAACAGCCTGAACCCTGCATGTGGACGGCTCATCCATGAAAGATAATTGTGGAGCTGGCGTTGTGTTAAGGACACCCGAAGGGTCGGAGATAAAGTATTCGATGATCATTAGATTCCCAATAATCAACAACGCTGCAGAATACGATGCCTTACTGGTTGGACTCTGGTTAGCAAAAGAATGCTCAGCCAAGGATTTCATCATCTACAGCGACTTTGAATTGGTTGTCAACCAAGTCCGAGGAGAATTCGAAACCAACAGCCTACAACTTTTCAAATATCTCTCAAGGGTTCAAGGACTGATGACAACTTTTGAGAAGGTATAGATGGTCCACATTCCGTGAGAGGAGAATCAAAAAACTGACCAACTTGCAAAAGTCGCAACCTCAGGAGACCTAGAGTAGTATGCCTGAGGAATGCGTGAAGTCCTTACGAGACCCAGTGTAGAAGATCTAGAACAAGAAGTAATGCAGATATCAGAAGCTGACAATTGGATGACCCCATTACCTCTAATACTTGACCGACGAGACATTACCTAAGGATGTGGATAAAGTCAAGAAGGTAAAGAAAATAGTAGGATAGTACACCATCATGGTCAATCGGCTGTATAGGCGAGCTTTCTATGCCCCTACCTACGGCACCTCTATCCTGAAGAGGCTAATTACGCTTTCGAAGAAGTGCATCTTGAAATTTGTGGATCCCACATTGAAAAATTTAACTTCACATTCAAGCTCATGAGGCAAAGATAGTACTGGCTGACTATGAAATACAATGCCATCGACTTTATGCAAAAATATGAAAACTGTCAAGTCCACGGCAACCTCACCCACCAACTACACTCTGAGCTCAAAGTCTTACAGTCACCTTGGTCATTCGCACAATAGGAGTTGGATATACTTGGGCCACTGCCAACAACATCTGAACAAAGGAAGTTCTTGATAGTGGGGATCAACTACTTCATCAAATGGGTAGAGGCCTTGCCAGTGGCACGTATTATAGAGTAGAATGCAACAAATTTCTTACGACAGAGTATAGTGTGCAAGTTCGAGATCCCCGAATGCATCGTGACTAACAATGGGATTTGATTCTCCCAAAAAAGGTTTACCAAGTATTGTACCAACATAAAAATAAGGTTAGTACATACGTTAGTTGCGTACCCGTAATGCAACGGGCAAATGAAAGCCACAAACCGCACCCTAGTGTATGGACTAAAGACAAAGCTGAAGCATGCTTTGGGGCTTATGGGTCGACGAGCTATCGTCTGTCATATGGTCATACAGGAGGACTCCAATAGAGCCTACGCGATAAACCCCTTTAAGCTTATGCTATGGAGTAGAGGCGGTCATACCAGTAGAGGTCAGACTGTCTAGCCTCCGGGTTGAGAGCTATATCCCGACAAATAATATATAAAAACTCTAGGAAAATCTAGACCTACTTGAGGAAGCCCGAGCCGCAGCAAAGCTGCACACAGCAACGTACCAACAGCGAGTTGCCCGATATTACAATAAAAAGGTGGAGACACATCAGTTTAAAATAAGAGACTTAGTACTGAGAAGTATTAAGGCCATCGGTAAAAACACCGGCCAAAATAAGTTTTTCCCAAACTAGGAGGGACCGTTCCTGATTTTAGCCATCCTCCGAAATAGGACATACAAGCTACGCACCCATGAGGGAAGGCTTGTCCTTCGGACTTGGAACGTGGCCCACCTCAAGAAGTACTATTAATGATTGTACAGACACATATACAGGTATAGTGGTTGCATCATTCAGAATGCTTGTATCACACTTTTTGAATAAATAAAAATAATAATAAAGAAGATATTCTCCTTCTCGTTCTCTCTGTTTTACTAACTTCATTTGAATAATTGTATCTCATCCCATGCATGATTAAGACCTAGGCTTCCCCTAAATCAAGTGGATAGGATTCCTTTCACTTACTTCTAAAACTCGATCCCATACCGAGCGGTCCAAGAGGTCGGACTAAAACTCGATCCCGTACCGAGCAACCCAAGAGGTCAGATTAAAACTTGGCCTAGCCAAGCAACCCTCGAGTGGTTAAACTTAAAACACAGGGGGCTTAAACAGCTAGCATGCGAAAACCCTTGAGGTAGCATCATCAGCCTAAGACGATCTAAAGGTTTGGACACTCGACTCAAAAGGGACAATGTTTTCTAAGAGTCTAAGTCTAGAAAAGGAACCACGCACACAAGACAATCTAGAGAAAGGATTACAATCATAAAAGTGAATCTTATTCACACTTTAAGTTTACAGCATATGCAATGTACATATAAAAAAAACTACACAACTCAACAAATTTACAATCAGCCCTTAGAAGATCCTGGCTGAGAAGAAGTTCCCTACTGCTAATGCTATTGTCCTCGTGGTCCAAGAGGCCCTGCTTGCTCCGAAGATCCTGGCTGCCCAGGAGTTTCGAAACGGCTCGATGGCCCAAGCCTAGAAGGGCTGGGAGATCAACCCCTTCCAGGGAGACCATATAAGTCGTCCGAGCATGTAGCGATGGCATTCCGAGGATCAAACACGGCTATAAGAAATTGTGGGCGTGGCAACCTCATTACTCGGCAGCACAAGTTAATATCGTCCGAGTACTTACCCTCAAGTGCCGATGCTATGTCCACGGCCCTCACCGAAATGCTCAGCATCTCCTCCAGCTGGAAGTTTCTGTCCTAGAGAAGCCCACACTGAACCTGCTAAAACTTCACTGTATCCTCGAGGGATGTAATTTTCCTCTTAGTCTCAGCAAGCTCAGCCTCCAAGCGTTTGTTGGCCTCTCTAGTGACCTTAAAGGATTTCAACTCAGAGCAAGTCTGGGCAACACCACCAATGAGCCACCCAAGGTTCCCAACTAGTTCTTGAAATTGTAAAGGAAAATCAAGCCGTTAAAGTATGAGTAGAAAAAAATAAGAAACTAAAAGGCTAACGAATGATAGAAGGTTACCTAAGAGACAAGAGAGCCACTAGCTAAGCTCTCCTCCCTAGGGGCTTTGGACTCCTGTGACTCAGCAGTAGGGACCACAGAAACCTCAACCCTAATCTCGGACGTAAAGGCATCTTCATCAGAATTAAGGACTGAGAGCTCAGTAGCTCCAGAAGGCTCTGCAACCCCATTCTCGACTTCATCAGCACTCAAACCCCAATAACGTCCTTGGCCAGTGCCTCCTCTCAAACCTTAGGTGGAATCATCATTGGGTTGTAGATTTAGATTTCAAGGCATGGGGGCTCTATAGGCGCGGCAGTGTCCTTGGCCTCAACAGTCTCAGCAGTAAACGTCATTACCACTGCTTCCTCGGCCTGGGTCGCCTCGGTCTCCTCTAGTGCAAGTCCCACAGTTGTGTCCTCAGATGGATTATCAATCCAATCCGAGACCTCACCAATAAAGATAGTGGGGATGTCAGGCACTGGACTCAATGGGGGAGGGGCAACCAGAAGCTTCACGGACCTAGAAGGCGCCTCAAAAGGACCTCTGGACGGCTGCCTATGCTTCCTTGAAAGGCACTCGGCCACAGTTTCGTCATCATCGGACGAGGAACCATCCACGGGAACAAGGGGACGCTTGGACGATGACTTCGGTCCGCTGACTTTTCTTTAGATACTCGGACGGTTCCTCTATCCTCAGACTTTTCTGATCAGTCCTCTTCTTCTTCTTCTTTCTAGGAAGGCCGACAAGGGCGCCAGAGTCTCTGGACTGAGGTCCCTACTTAACCTTAGCCAAGTTCTCAGACCTCAGCCATTTATTCTCTCTGTTCTCATGGAAGTTGAGAAGATTGGACTGTACAAGAGTAACGATCTCCTTCACCAACGCCCTCTTCTCAGGCGTGGCTTCCTGGCAGTATTTGGGTTCAACGTTCTCCCAATTATTAGGAACATTCCAAATCCTATGAACCGCCAAGAAAAAGAATTTATCTTTTCACCTTTTAGTAGAATCGGGGTTGCCACCACTCAGCGCTGCAAACTCAGGACGCGGAGTGATGACAACCCAATCTTGACTATGTGTGAACCTCAAGATTACCTTCACAGCCAAAATCTCAAAGGTCTAGTTATGGCATCGATCGAAGACATAGAAAGAGACAAGATACCTTATTGCGTTTGGCTGAAACTGTGTAATAGGTTCCTTGAAATCCCTCAAGATGTGGTACAAATTTAGAGGCATGTCAAAGCGAAACCCGCTCTTGAGGTGGACTATGTAGATAGTAAGGAACCCGTCTGGTGGACTGCAGGCCTTCTCATGGGGCTCTGGGACCTGCATCCCCATCTCAGAAGGGATGCAGTACCTCACGCGAACAGAGCATCAAGGTCAGGTATCGTGAGGAAAGAAGCGATGTCTGCAACGTCAAGAGCCATTGAATTGCGAAGAGAAGATGAAGATGAACAATGCAAAACAATGGGTTCACAAAGAGCATTTTCGAAGACTTAGTAAGTTTTTTGAAAGCAAAATGGGAACAGGTGAATGGCAAAGAGGCAAGCGTCTGTTATCAAAAGCTTCGAAATTCAAAAGGGCATGCCGCATTTAATGCCAAGCCACGTGTCAATACCCCACCGGTCTGAGGGTAATAATGACCTTTCCCTTTCCCAGGCCACATTTAATACGCGTTAGGTGCGCATTTAATGCGACAGCTAATGGCCAGGATAGCAACTCGAGCCCAAAGAGAGTCTACAGACTGTGATCACGTCCTCGAACGAAATCAAGCAAGGCAACTCAGGAAGATGTCGGAGGACGCTTGCAAAGCTCGCGGACTGAAAGAAGAGCATCTTGGACGCAGACAATGCTGCACGCCAGCCAGGTAGTAAGCACCTTGAAGGACCAGGTCAAGGCCAAAATGTCCCGAGGAACTTCAGCTATCAAACATGCCAAAGGCTGAGATTCTCAGACCTCTTGGCATTGGGGGGCTAATGATGGGTAGTGAACACCCAATGCCCAATTAAGAGGCTCGTTTCCAAGAAACGGATCCAAGTCCAAAGAAGGCCCAGAAGTCCAATATGGTCCAAGAGACCAGATTGGCTTTGGATGCCCAAGGATATGAGCGGACAGCCCAAATGACTGACTTGGCCCAAGAGGTTAAGTTGGTCCTAAAGACACGAGAACCTAAGCCCACATCCCATGAGGCTCAAAGGGCAAAGATTGGTCCAATGAGTTGACTTCTACCAGAGCACACGCAATCTCTGTAACACGCCACTTGCGTAGAGAAGAATGGCTTCCGGTGCATGCATAATGTGACGTCTCACAATGTCCACCTGCACACACACAATCCTCTTGACAAAGGAGAGCAGATTTGCAGATTTTGTGGTGGGACAGCTAGTACATGCTAGGCCATGTGGACGCTCCACGGAGGACATCCAAGCCTCTATTTACGCATTCAAGGCACACCTAACAAAATATCCTACTTTCACTCTTACATTAACATACACAAAGAAAGAGTTAGTGAGTTTTTTCCCAGTGTAATCAAAAAGAGCACTTAGAGAGCCTTGAGTTTTACGTGCTCTCCATTCCTTGTACTCACCCAACGACATAGTGGAAGTTTCCCTGGACCTTTAGTCCCGTAGTTTTTTCCTCTCATTCAGAAGAAGGTTTCTACGTAAAAACACTTGTGTGCCATTCTCTCTCTCTTCCCGAACACTCACTTGATTTCTTTGGTGTTACTTTGCTTTCGGACTCGAGTCCGTACCTTGACCACAATCCGAGGACGCAATAATATTATTTTAGACTTTAAATCATGTTATAATTTTAGTATATTGTATTTTTATATATATCCACATATGAAATTATGTCTTGTTGAACGATTATCACACTCTTGCCTTATTTTTACTAACATTTCAAATTAACGGGCTCAGATTTTTTACAAAAAAACTAGACCAAAAAAATGACTGTTTGAGAGATTGTTTGTAGGATGTAAAATATTGTAATATTTTATTATAATTTAATAGTTCAGGATGTTAATATTAACTTTTCTATCCTTTCAGTGTTTCAATTTATATTGTTGATGTTCGATCACTATCGAGTGTTGCTTACCCATGATATAATTTTCAAATATTATATGAGCCATTTAATGATTTTTAGTGGGGGTTCATATCTCGACGTCAATTTATGTTTAAATCAGTGGAATAAACAATATAATTTATGAGTCATAAAAATTAAAAGATAACTTAATTATGAATTAAGGAACTATAAATTGAATTTCGGGATTGGAAACATAGCAGTTATCATGGCATTGACTACATCTTAATTATTGTTAAACAGCTATTTGAATGCAACAAAATAAAAATCTAGCTAATCCTAAAAGACAAACTAGTTAAACTCTTAAAATTTTGGTTTGGCTTTACTTAAGGGCCCCGATTTGTCAAAATATTGAGTTGTTAGATTTTATCAAAATTAAAAATTAGTTATTACGTTATCATTTAATGTACACTCAAGTGTCAAGATCAAGAGTGAGAAAATTTCTATCCGAATTTATCGATTAATCAAAACTTTATGTGGCCATTCCCACATAAGTGTAAACAAGTCTAAATTTAAAATGAGCATATTAAATAATACAATCCGAACATGTAAAATAAATAGTATCAGCTTTTATTCATTATTGGTAGCAATTATGTACAAGACACTTTCCTGCATGAAAATACTAAGCTAGATGATTTATTTAAAAAGAGAGAGAGAAGAAAAACATCAAGGTGATGATCATTATCATCAGTAGTAGAAGAATCATGATATCTCACTCCAACGACAGTTCGTTTCAATGGAGAGAGAATAAGAGTAACACCTAACCAGATGAATCCTACAAACTGATAGTAGGCAACAAAATACTCACGATGGATGCACCCTAGCACATATGCTAGTCCCATGAGTCAATATGCACTTGGAAACATAAGGTTTCTTTAATAGTTACTCAAACAAAAATCAATCCAACTAATGATACTATGCAAAATAGGAAAACCAAAATGGCTTTTCCTTTAAAAGAAGAAAACTAAGATGGGCTTCATCACTTGTATCCAATGAAATACCATAGTATTAAGATCATTTCTTTTCTATCCAAAATAATTGATCCACCTAAGTAAAAAAAGGTTTCAAAAATCCAATAGGCCCTATTAGCTGCTAAGGTACGAAATTTAGATAAAGAAGAGAGAATGAGAGATAAGCTCCTTTTATTTTAAAAAAAAAAATGAGCTGAGAAACAAAGCATTTTGTTACAAAGGTATGCAATCAATAGTTAAGGAATTTCTACTAAAGACACAAGGCAACAGGATGTAAATGACACAATCAATCCATAATGACAACTCACTAGCTTCTAGTCCATTGAGAAGAAGTGCTCAAATAGTTCAAAAACTGGGTTGATTTGATCTCTCTTTCAAACATTCTCAAACCTTGAGTCCAACCTCTGAGTATAAGGGGTTAGTATTATATACAGCATCAATTAGGTTTTTTCAGACCATCAACCCAATAACACACATACTTAAGAAGTCTAAAAAGAAGAAAGTATTGTCTAACTCAATTGACCCAAACTCAAAAAATACAGTGTTCAATCTAAACTCATTACTAGTCAAAACAACTTAAGATGTGGTGAGCGGCTAAGCAGTTATTAAATAAAATACAAACAAAACTAAGTTACATACCCAAATGGTTGCATATCAAAATGTCCAGCTTGGAGGTTTATCTGACGGTTTGTATAAACTATAGTTAACTTAGGTAATGGTCTTCAAATGAACTAATATCAACTATTCACTATCATCAATTTAATATTTAAGTATTAGTTGACTTTTGATATGTCCATAGATTCGAATTATCGAACAAATTAAAGAGCCGCTTGATTTTTTCGATAGGCTAATTTAAAATAGGTCTAATTTTCGTTACTTTAAATTTGGATCCTATACACTACAACTGGCAAACAAAAGGTCTAAAGATGGCCAAACTTACTCCCTAATATATTATCCGACGCTCAAATCAAAAAACTTTCTCAGACAGATAGAAAGATTTGAAGATGAATAAAAAATACGTAAATGCATGTTTCGAAGGATTAAGTGTTAATAGAGGTTTAGGCTCCGACGAATAGGGAGCATCTTAGAGATGGAGGACTGAATTCTGATAAGTGCGCTTGATTGAGTAGCGGCTTAGAAACATATGTGCTTAATTGGGAGTATCTTATAAAGAGAGAGGTACACTCAGCGGGGAGCGGCTAGGTGACATCTCGTCACGTCTAAGAGTTTGAGGATTTGGAGAGCGCATCGAAGTCTGGCCATGGAAATGCTTTTCTGGGCCAGAAGTCCTCTTCCGTAGAGGTGAAGAGGTATTTATAGTGTTGGAACCGGTGCGGCCTTCCTTGGGCCTCATGACTAATGTTGACTACTCGCACAGATCCGCTAAACTGTCTCAGCGATCGTGAGAGCATATATGGTAACCGTTGCCTTTTTTTAGAAATATTACATAGCTATCTTTCTTGAGTGTGCCCCGGAGTAAGTATGAAAATCATAATTTTTTCTTAAAAACATTGGAGGACTATGCTTGCCTTCTTGGAGTGATACACTGCGCAGACAAATATTTTATGGATATTTAATAGGCTATTAGGACAACTATTGTGGCTGCACATGGTGGGCTCTACTCGCCCACACATGCTGTGCTGTCAGGGCTGTCGATGGCCATGCCAGAGGGGTAATCATGTGCACCACACTGCATGCGATCCTAATTACCCACTCCCCATTGGATAGTTTCGGGTTGACCCGCTTGGATCAACAGTATTGCTATCTAGACTATAGGCTCGACAGGTCGCACAATGGACCACCATCCACTAGGCTTCTCTTTCTTTAGCAGGTTAAGTTCCTGGGCCACCTCTTGGATCACTATACCCATCACCCTCAATCAACCCCATGGTCAAAACATGTGCAATGACAATTAAACAAATTACTTGTCTATTAGCATAATTACTCAAATTATGGTTGATTATTTTTTTGAGAAACCATCAACAACTAACAGTATGACTATTAATACATCCCACTTCTCCAAGAGTTATACTAAGAAAGAATAGAGTACAACCTTCTAATTCACTTATTTTTTCCCAAAATGCGGGCCAAGTCCATCTCTCTTTCATCTTCTCAATCTCTCTAATATTTTGATTTTTTGAGAAGGTCATTAATTCAAGTATCAAAAGATATACCATAAAGTGAATTTCAATTCTTTCAAAATTCTTATTTACTATTGTAGTATATAGAATCCAAATAAAATATTCAATAATCCAACCCGAATTTCTTCATATTATAATTTAGATTTTAAATATATATCAGAACAAAATTAAATCTTGTATAATTATTTTGAATATTTGATCCTAACATAAAATTTTTAAAAAGACCATATTAAATTTATAATTAGATTCTTGTTGTGTTCTAGATTATTTAATTACGTTAAATTAAAAATAATTCATACGAATTATACTCCTCAGGAAAAAAAAACAAAAAAACAAAAAGAAAGTTACGGAGCGAGGAGGTGTACCTCACTGACCAGAAATCTACGAAACAAATCCACGATTCAGTAGCCACACAAACTTCCAGAGCCCAGCCCATCCACGACGAGAAATTCCTTCAGACCATCACAGCCCCCACAGCAAACGAGTGCCAAACAATACGAATCCATCGAATCCGGAAATCAAGAGTACTACGATCAAATAAACAAAATCTGTCTTTTGAACGGATTTGTCATTACTCCCAAATCTTTGCTCAATCTGGGTTCGTTCAATACTTCTTTCAGATTCTATATGGAATTCCACTCCGATTAATCACAATCAACCGTCAACAGAAGATATCTAACAGGCATTGGAGTGAACTACTGAATACTGAACCCTACGTCATTTGCCCTCCACTGAAAAAAAATTTCGGAGTACAAAATAATCAATCCTACTCTTGCAGTCATTCGCCGATATAAACTCGAACTCCAACCGATCCTGCCGTTACTGTACACAAAACGCAACAATCAACAACGATTTCAGGAAGTCTAGCCTACTACCGACTCAACGAGTCCACTAAAACGACACAAACAAACTCGTAGATAATGTACACAAAACCAGGCAACGGCTCTCAAAGATTTTCCGCTTTAGACATGATGGATAACCGACTCGGCCGGGGCTGGAAATCCACTCTGCGACGCTGCTGGTGCGACGAAGGCCGGATCAGCGTCGCCAACGCTCTCTTTACCCACTCACCTTCCATGGTACCTATCCTCACAAGCGAATTCTTCATTGCCGAGCGCCGCATGTCCAACCGATTCGGCTGATACAACACAGCCGATCTCCGATCAATATTCTTGTGCAAACTGCAACGGAAAGAGCCAGGGTGAGTGGTCGGAGAACACATACACGTCTTCTTTTTATTCAAGGAGCTCTGCTTCTTGACGATCTGGTTCACCGCGATCGAACGGCCGGGAGACTTGAGCCGATCGATGGATAACCGCATCGAAGACGACGTATTTGGCGCGGTTCCGTACAGGTTCAGACGTGTCGGAGACGAGGAACGTTCAAAGAGACCCGAACATCGAGAGGATAATGACGTGCACGAGGAAGCGAATGTCGACGAGGTGGATGAGATCGACGAGGAGCAGAACCTTCCGGAAGGAGATGCCGATCGTTGGAATCCATTCGATTTCGTTCGAGATGTAGTGGCCGCCATCTTTTATCGCAGTAGTCTGGCTTGCTTCTAGGGGAAGAAGGACGAGAGAAAAAAACGTTCATTCGTAGCAGTAGTTCTAACAAATCTAGCGTTCGACCCTCCTCCCCGAGAATGTTTAAATATTAAATGGAGAGGCGGGCAGTATCGTGATAAACGGTTTCTGAAAGGGTATTTGTGCCAGCTAATGAACCGGCTGTTGGTCGACGAAAATCAGCGCATCCCAATGCTTTATTTTAAATTTCAATGGGCGGTATACGAGTTCTAAAGAACTCGAGTTGAATGGAGCGTGCACAGCACGGAGAGTGTCAAAGCGTAAGATTCAGGCGGGGATGCCTAGATGATAGACCAGCTACGCGGTAGTGAGATTTACGGTTGACTGTGCGAGTGCAGATGCTTCATTATTTGGGTGGCTTTTAAAATACTTTTTCCTTTTTTTTTTTTGAGACATCTTAAAGGTGGGGGCATCAGATGATAAATGCCACCCAACATAACTGACGCTCATTTCTTGTGATTCTCCAGAACCACCACGATCATTATCGAGTCTCGAGAAATTAACCAATATATATATAATTTCAATTAGTTAAAAAATATGTATAATTATTTTACTATTTGATATTTAATTAAATTTAATATATTTTAAACTTTATTAAGTATAATTAAAAATAAGATCAATTCAATAAAATAAAATATGAAATCATCGGATTATAAATTTATAAAGGAATATGAAATAACCAAATTGCTAGCCCTGAAACGGATGAAGATGAAGAACCCATTTAAACAACTAAGCCGCCAATTATTTGAATAATTAGATTATTCTAAATTACAAAAGACTAAAGTACTAAAATGTCTGATAAAAAAGTAAATTTAATATTAAATTTAATGAACAATTATATAAGTCAGGGATAAGTGCTATATTAAATAAACAGTTACAACTATTAAATAATAAAGTATTAAACCACGGATGATTATAAACTTATGTAATGGTTAACTCATTTAGTTTTCAATTAGCGTAATACCTAACTTAATATATAGCTATTTCAATTCTGAAAAGACATACTAATTGACAGCAATATCATAAATATTTATTATTTTTTCAATTAAAAGGATCCCGAATTTTTTTTTTTAAAAAAAAAACACAAGTATAGAGCACTATTATCAATATACTTGCATCTTTTAATAATTATGGAAATGAAGTGTCGAATCTTGATATTCTATTATATTCTCTTGTCTCCAATTCAACAATATTTTTCATTCTTATAAAAAAATTTCTAATTTAAATATTTAAAAATATATCGATGACTAAATTTCATATCCTTTAACTTCTTTTTAATAATTACAGTGTACAGGATTTGAATCAAAAGGTTCAAAAGGTCTTACCCAACTCATTTATACGACTATCTAAATTATAAGTACATATCATTGGTATTATTTGCAAAAAATGTTATTAAGCCATTTGTTCCTACCTAATCGAAGTTCTCCCTGCTTGAAAGTAATTTATATTTTCAACAAAAAGAAAATAGTGAATACACGGGCACAAAGTCAAGCAAGCCAGCTGCCAAATGACATCACGTCTTGTGGTTTCAACTTAGAAGAGGGTAGCCACTGAGACACTCACATGCCAGCAAATGCAAGCATTGAAGCTTGGTTGGCATAGATCAACAACTTGTCAAAGATATTGAATTTCTTATGGGATAAAATCGAGGGCCAAAAGCACAAAGTAACAACCCTTCCCTCATAGGCATCAAACTCGAGGAGAAATTGAGAAGAAAGAAGGTTTTCTCAACAAGATTTTAGCGATCATCGTTCAAAGATTTTAGCGGCTACCAAGGTATTCCTTCACACTAATCCTTCTTAGCTCGAAGGACATTTGAACTTCGAGGCAAGAAAAAAACCTTGAGAGATCGAATCCATGGTAGAGCTAGAGTTCGAGATACCTATCAATTCTGAGGAAAAGTCATACAACAACATGTCTAAAACCCTTCTGGTCAAGTAGATATTACATGTATCTATTAATCACTTGTAATTAAGAACATTCATTAATGCCTAAACCTTTTTCTTGGGGTTAAAAAGATCTAGTTATTCTTTTAATTAAAATAAAAAACTACCTCAATCGTCCGGACAACTAATTAAGATTTCATTGACAAAAGAAAACATAGTGCCATAATATACTGAACGGTATTATGGTCGAGACAAGCAATTTAGATTTCTAGGGTTTCTATAATTTCAATAAATTTTGTAGCAAAAGAAAGTCAGAGGCCTTCTTTTAGATGCGCCTCATAAACAACAATAAAGCCATCCCTCGGAGCGCAAACCCTCTCCTTGGGAAAAAGACCTAAAAAAGAATAGCAAAGGAAATATTATACCAATTATAAATTTCTAATACTTGATCCATGGAAATATAAGAAGCAATATTACTGATGACCTTTGAGGTTGTAAAATGACTTTTCATCCTAAATTACACAATAAGATTTTGATCCGGTGTAAGATTAGCGAAAACAATAATTAAATAAATATTTAATACATATAAAGAATATTTATATTTGGATGTGAGTAATAATAATATGCATACGAGTCTAGAACAATAAATGCAATAGTAAAAGGAGATATTTTTTAGTGACAAAGAAAAAATTCGATACCCACAGTAATAAAAAAAATCCTCCGGGTTTCAACGATTAGAGAAGATATCCACTATGAAAATCAACTTATAGATCGGATAGTACAAATGTGATAACTTAACTGTCTTACTCCCATCTAGTGATCCCTACCAAGAAACTCCTTAGATTTTTCCACGGTAACGGAATTGGACACATTTCAATCTTTACGTTAATCGTTTCTCTTGGACTGCTTGAAGTAGTGAACATGATTGGATCCCCTTCTTCAACTTACCGATGTCACCAACGAAGGTATAAGGGTAGGAGTATTAAAGCGGTAAAGAGAAGTGGTGAGAAAACCCATTAGAACATGAAGCACAATGATATAGTTTCGATTTTATCAATCAGAGCAAGAATAATGAAGTAAAAGAAGATTTTCTCTCAAGAGGGGCGCTCCAAAATGCTACAATTCAAATTAAGACAACTAAAATAATGTGCATATTTATAGAGGGCTTGAAAATCCGATTTAACAAAATTTCCCTATTGTTGCGGTGCTTGAGTGCAGCTTGAGCGCACGACGAGTGTACTAGGGGTTTCAAACAAAAATCCTACTGGCGCTCGAGCGGGAAGGAAGCGAGAAGCGAGCGGGGTGTTTCTGAAATTTGCGCTCGAGCACAAGTCGACCACACGACAAGTGCAAGGGTTCTAGATTTCGGACTTGAGCGGCAAGTGAGCTCATGACAGGCGCATGGTTCTGGATACCAGGCTTGAGTGAACAACGAGCGTCCGGAAGGCACGGTACTCCTGAAAGTCGAGAATGGAAAATTACGAAAATATATTGACGCAGCACTTCAATGAATACAATTCGACATTGACACATGACCAAATATGGTTATGGAATATACCAACCATAAAAAGATCCTAACAAAGGTGTTTCATAAAAGCACATGTAATGGAGAGCAGGGCAGACAACAAAAAGAGAAAAATAGTGCTCAAATGTAAATCAAGGAGAATGTGTAGTTAGAGTTTAAGGTAAAGAAGAAGACGTTAGAATTCAAAAAGACAACAAAAATTAGAAATGAAGCATTTTGAATATCAATGCTGATCCAAATGATGTATTGTTCGGGTAACTACATGTCTCTCTACCTTTTCTCAAACCAAAATGTTGTGTATGAAGTGATTCAAAGAGGGAGCCAATTTCAAGCCTTCTATTATAACATTAATGGTGTTGCTAGTAAGTCATTTAAGTTACAAAAAGTAAAATAGCCTAACTTAATTATTCGAAGTCAACAAAATTATGTTCCAAAAAGTTTGGTTTACTTTAGAGATAGATCTAACCAAGTTGTTAAGAATCCAAACTGTTAGAAAATAGAGCTGTCCATATGCTAAATGAAGGACTTTCTATCAAACAAGAATCCAAAAAAATGTAAGGTATCAAGATCTATAATAGAAGAAAATTTTTTCATTCAAATAATTTTATTAATCTAAACTTTCAGTGACTTTAATCCCATGCCAGTAAAGTACAATTTCAACAAAAGGAACATATTAAAAATTACGATTTGAATACGAAAAATAATTTTTTTAATTAATACTCTCACATATAAGGAATATTCTTACAAGTCAGACACCTAGGTTGCTTGACTCTGAGGAAAAGGTAAAGCAAAAGGGTAATCCAACAATAGAAATTTGTGGATGAAAAAAGTCTAGAGGATGCCACACTTTTTCTCTCAAAATGCAAAGATCTAATTGTTCTACTTTCTCATGCAATAATAAGACAAAAATGTCAACGAATAAGAGTCGAGAGAAGGCCAACTAGCTGGTCCCCTTTGAGTATGTCATGCCTCTTTGATGATAGGGTCCAAGATATCATAAAAAGATAGCAATAGAAAGAAAATATTTGAGTTTATTTGAGTTAACTTGAATTTAGTAAAAGATTTTTGATTTTTTCTTAGATTTCTCTTTTTTTGCTTTTTTTTCTTCTCATTTTCTCTTTTTCCTCCAAAAAACAGTTGGAAATGATTTAAAATCAACTAATGAACTATTTATAGAAAGTTAGCACATCTACAATTTTCAAACACAAATAAGATGTTAAGACACAATCTGGACTACATATAAGTATTCATCAAGCGCCTATTAGACGCTAAAATTCTATCCTAAATATGCACGTGTATCGATTTAGCACGCATTGGGTATAACCAATCTATCAAAGATGTATGCAAGCACTCCAATGCGTCCATTAAGTGCAATTTTACTGTCCAAATTTACGTATATATATAGGTCAAACGCTAATTAGGTACCGTTCAACCTAATTTATTCCGATTCAAATATTCATTTGACCTAAAAACTCAATCAACCTCAAAATGTCATCAATTTAATTTAATTAATAATTATTAAAAATAATTTGAGATCTATATCTTACAATCTCGGTTATGATATGATGGTTAGATTTGATTTTATTTTACATCCTATGTCAAAAACTTGGGTTTTCTTCTTCATGTTGTCGTTTGGTATGTTATTTTCATGTACAATTAATATCTTGAGTTTTATCACTCTTGATTAATTGATATTATATCATGTTAATATATTAATGCAAGCATGCATATATTATATGATTAACTATATGGCTTATTCGGTTTTTTGCTCACTTCTAAATGTCTTGTTGATATTTGCCTGTTTAGTTAAAAGTTCTTAAATATATAGATATAGATTGGTGAAGCAGTCTTGAATATTATGTGAGAAGATTTAAGATAGACTTACATTATTATATTTACATATTGTATTAGTTTGTATTATTATATTATATGATATATAAGTTATGTCAAATTATTTTTAGTTGACATTATATTGTTGAAAATACTTAAAATTCATATGAATAAATTATTTATTATGGTTATTTGGTTTAGGTTATGCGTCACTCTCGTATAGGTTGTAGGTTTATCCCAATTTGACGTATCGTTTGGTAGTTCGAATTAAATTGTAGGGATATTATACTGATATTATAGACTTTTTAAATTCGAAGAAATTTAATTTTCTTTAATTAAGAAATTGTACGAACATCATAAAATTTTTAAATTAAAATAGATTTGATTCTCTTTAATTAAAAAATGGTACGAACATCATAGACTTTTCAAATTAAAAAAGATTTAATTCTCTTTGATTAAAAAAGATTTTATTTGATTTGAGAGGTATTTGATGAGATTTTATTTCCTAATTTGGAGATATTATTAATTAAAAAATTATATCTCTTTCTTGAGTTGGATATATACATTCAAACAATCAAGCAATTATTTATGAGTTGAATGAAAAATAAGAGAAAGCGAGAGAAAAGAGAGAAGATGAAGGTTCGTACATTTGATAGAGTTTTAAATTGTATTTCAGTTTTTACCAACCTTGGGTACACTATTCATGGAGTTGCTAAAAATATTTTTACCAATGATATTTCTACTCTTTTATCTTATACTTAATATTACTTAGTTTATTTGTTATAAGGTATTTAGTTTTTATATTTATGGGGTTTGTATAATCGTTGTCATAAGGTGTCTAATTCTTATATTTGTGAGGTTTGTATAACTATTGTTCCAGGGTGTTTAATCCTTATATTTATGAGGTTTGTATAATCGTTATTCTAAGGTGTCTAATCCTTCTACCTGTAGGGTTCGTATAACTATTATTATAAGGTGTCTAATCCTTATATTTGTGAGATTTATATAATAGTTGTTACAAAATATCTAATTATTATATCTATAGGGTTTATGTAACCAATGTTTTTATAGTGAATTTATTCGAACGTATCATCCGTGATTTTTTTCTCTTATTCTTAAGAGAGTTTTTCACGTAAACATTACGTCTTATTTTATTATTAGTGATTGTTATGTAATTGTCGTAAATTATTGACTTTCTTGTGGTTCAAATAAACAATCCAGGTCCTATTAGATGGTATAAGAGTTCTTATTAATACTAACAATCTGTATTTTGTTAAGGTTTTTAAGATATGGTTTTTATAGTATTTCATATTATGATTTGGATGGTTAAGTTATGATTTTGATAACTCGAGTCAAGTCATGACATATACCATTGAAGATTAATTTCAAATTCCAAGGTTGAGAGGCTAGTGTTAGGTTTGATAAAACTTAATACTGATGCAAGCCTAATCAATAGGCCCATGATGAGAAGGAAAGGCCCAGCACCAATAGAACACATGTGGATCCGATTGTAACAAGGGCCCAATATCTCATAGGCCATGAAAACAAAATCTAAAATGACATTAAACTAAAAAAAAAAAAAGATCAAAACGAACGGTCGACACTTGTTGCCCAAATTGTGGTCCGTCTTCTAGACAATCGAAGAACTACTCAATTGGCATAATTAACCATGATTCTATTACAAAGATTAGAAACATGTAATGTGATAACTGATTTAAACGGTCATTAATCGATTCGCTACTCGGATTATAGGAGAAAACCAGCATTCTCTTTCTAATTCTTTGACTCTCTTACTCTCTCACACTCTCTCTTTCTTTCACTCTTGATAACTTCGATCATTGGGACTAGAAGACTGACGTGAGCGTTGAAGAATATTCGGGGAGCAAGTCTCATCTCTTTCAAAGTTCTTATTCTTATGGAGATGTAATGATTCAGGTTGAACACTTTAAAAGTTCTAAGTTGAATATCCTCAAGTCGAACTCAAATTCAAGGTATATATCAAATGTATTAAACTCTCTGAGTCTAATCTAAAATTATAAATTGCAGTATTAAATCCTTGTGAGCGGTAAAAGTCTTGTTAGTTGATCTAACGAAGCTAAATAAATGAGCGAAAGTGGTCCATGGATGAAGTAATTGCAAATATTTCAAGCATTTATATATGAGGTAAATATACAAAAATATAGCTAACTCATTAAATATCTCGTTTCAAGCATGCATGGATATTTGATCTACATTACTTGTTACAACTAAATAATTAATGCCTTAATTTAAGCTAATGACAACACAAGAATGAAGTCCTTACCATGAATTTTAGAACACTATAGATTTACATTCCATCTTAAAATAGCATACTTCTAATAAGTGGCTAATATGAAGTCATGTTTTTAACTAAAACTTGTTTTATGAGTAACACAAACCAAGCATTCATTTAATTTCACCATCAATTAGGAAAATTAATAAAAGATTGGGTTATCCGCTCTACAGTGGGTGATGAAACCCATATAGGATCGAATCTTTCATTTAACATTCTAACTGTTACATGACAATTGCTATGATCATTCACTATGAATATCGATTTTTATTACTTTAATTAAAACAAAAGCAAACTGTTACATAGTAAACACAATCGAACAGAAACAGAGGAGGGGATCGGCGAGTTGCAGAGAATTGAAGGCGTTTGGCACTTTATACAACTCATCAATAAAAGAAAAACCACATCGGCAGCAAGTAGACATGATGGCTTGAGTCAGCAGCTATGGAAGAGTTTATCATTGTTCAGATGAAGCTGCAAATCAGTTCACTCAGCAAAGAAGAGACAGCCACAGCATAACAGATTGATAAATCTGTTATTCAACAAATAGGAGGTTGGGGAAGTTAGTTGTGCAACCATTTATGGTTGAATAAGGCACCAATAGCTGTTAGTAGTAGTGCAAATCGTGAATAAGAAGCCATACGAGTTGTCAGTACAAAAGTAGAGGAAAGTACAGATTGTATGGTGTGTTTGAACCATGTTTGTAATGAATTGCATGATTTCCTTGGAAACTGCACAGTAGCCGAGTTTCTCATCTGCTTTGCCATTTCTTTGTCTACTTCTTCCCTCCTCCTTCTACTCTCAATCTTTCTTCCTCGAAAAGCATTCCTTGTTAACAAGAATTTAGATCTCTAGCTAACACAAAAACAAGAACAAACTTCACTTATCTAATGCAATAATGTGTTGATGATGGCACCTTACAACAAAAATTCCAATAAAATTACCTATTAATCCTGGTGTGTCTCATATGAGTACAATTGAATAGAGCGGAAAACACTTGTAATGTCATCAACAATAAGAAGAGAACAGCGGCTATAAATGTCAGAATCTGCCATGAATTAAATACATATCTTTTCATTAATTTACCAACCTTAACCTTCCACTTACCATCATAATACATGTTCACTTCCTCGATCACTTCATCCAAAAATGGCACTTTTGTCAACCGTATAGATTTGCTCATTTCATTCCACATATTTGCGACCTCTTTGTCACTCTTTAAATGGTTCAAAATAATCCCCTTCTCCCTAAGCAACTTCGCGTCACTCTCTGTGTCAACTATGCCATTCATTAGCTCCGTGTAGCGCGTAAACATCAGAGGTCCGGATGCATTTGATGCCTCATACGCCGTAAGATTTCTGAAGATTACCTCGGAGTTTTCGTCCAAACTAATGGCAGGAAGGTAAAACTTGTTCATTTCCTTATCGAAGTTGATACCGCTAATGCCACCATCCGAGGGGCAGAAGAGGATGCCAGATTTTGAAAGCTCAACGACAGAGGGGATCATGATTTCCTCCATTAATGGAGGATTATTGTTATTTTTCGAGTCAGAATTCTGGGTCTCAGGCTTTCTCGCTTCAGTATTTTGAGAGGAGAAAAGGTATTCAACAGGCTGCTTCAAGATGGTAAATACAGGAAGGCTAGTTATCACAAACCAAGGCAGTTTGAATATCACCTTCACTGGCCATGATAGTTTCAGTCCCTTAGTAAAATGCATTGTGCCTCTCTTGAATCTCAAGAACAGCTTTATATATCTGGATCCCTGTAAACACTGCTCGTTCTCTAGTGCAGTTTCTTGTTGATCATCGGCTTCTGTTACTTCAGATTTCCCTTCCGTTTTGGGCACTACAACACGATACAGAAAATCAAGCAAATGAGCACAATCAGAAACCTCAAATCTCGGCAGATCTTCGAGCATCTTGAACGGGGAAAGATCTTGGCACAGCCCCATTATCATTAGAAACAACTTATCATCTGCTAACTCTACAGACTGGAGCCGAAATTCCAGCACCTTCCTCAGCACAAACAGAGGAAGTTGATTCTCCAGCATTACCATGTCCCTCAAAATTGCATTTTGTGTCGATTTCTTCCCAGCAGAATCAACCAAGTGCGACATTCTTGACACAGGTAGCACTAGTGCCTTGGTATCATTGGCAGCATATGTTTGGAGGAATTCCAGCAAGAAAGATGAATCGACTGCTGTCATCCAAGCTAAGGTTTCACTAGTGATATCCAAATATTTATTGTAGGAAGCTCGGATTCTAGGAGCAAGAATTTTGAGGTGGTCAACTAGAGTTTGGAACTTAATGCTTTGAAGTTGTCTCTGGGTTCTCTTCGCTGCAGAGAGCTTGTACCTCTCCATCTCACGAAGCTCTGGCCGCCAACAGTGGTAAGGACCAAGTGCAATTACTTGGGGGGTATAGAGCTCTGGATCTGTCGCTCTGAGGGCTTTTGGAACATCGAATATGCAAATGGCGGCATCATTGTTGCCATTGTCATCGTCAGATTGTTCGTTTAGTGTTTGACGGATTTGAATAACCCATCGTTGCTCATCAATTTTCGGATGCAAACTCGTGCTTGTGAGGGTGGGTTGAAGAGAGGACATGAAGATGGTAGTAGTAAAGGAAGGAAGAGATATTGATGCCGTGGGTGTTGAGGAGTCCAAAGATTGAATATTTTTATACCCAGTCACAAGAATGAAGTTTCTTTTAATTCATATCACCTCATAACGACAATAACTATTAAATTAGGTGTTAATGGTTTCTTTAATTATGTTTTGGGAGATACGTTTGCTTGTTTAGCCATTGACTGTCATTGTAAATAGTTGCTTTTGTGTGAAACTTTGTCTCCTTTAGGTGAGTTGCCATTTGAAACTGTTGATATAAAATTATTTGATTTTCACGTTAGATATTGACACTTGAAAAGGTTTCTACATCCCTTTGGTATAAGATATTCAGTGCAAGAAGAATTTGGGAAGTGATGATCACGGTGTAGGGTATTGAATGCTAGATCTGAATAAAACAGGTGAAATGCAATGTTTCAAAATTTTAAGTTTATATAAAATATTTTTTTTTCTAGAAGCTACTTCATTCAATTGATTAGAATATATGTAATATAAAAATGATAAAAAGATACACAATATAACATAATTTAGTTGTTTTAGTGTACGTTCATGATCAAATGAAAGGATTTTATAAAATAAAGCTCTTTCACAACTCTTTTTTTGTTTGTTTCCTTTTAATCCTTATATATATATATATATATATATTTTAGTGTACGTTCATGATCAAATGAAAGGATTTTATAAAATAAAGCTCTTTCACAACTCTTTTTTTGTTTGTTTCCTTTTAATCCTTATATATATATATATATATATATATATACATATACGCCATAACAAAATTATGGCATCCTCAAACTTTTTTCCTAATCCTATTCGTTTTTCATTATTTTTTGAGACTCGTCTGAAAGAAAGTAAAAATAACAAGTGAGTGAACCAAATGCTCAACAGTATACATAACATACAAAGGTATGCATTTTATACAGAATATACATCAATATATATAAATAGGAGCAAATACATGAAGTGTAATGCATTTACCTTTCTTTATTTTCTAACTTTTATGGACTGTATTTATTTTTTCTTATCTTTAGGGATTAGGGCAAGTAGACCTCATCAGTTAACGGAGCGAATAAATCGAAGAAATGATTGTATTAATCCATACAATCTAAGGCAAATATCCTAACAATAGGATAGATTGTGCTTACTTTCACAATCGGGATTGTGCTTAATTTCACAATCCAATTTTTGTCCTCCTTCTTACACCCCGAGGCGGGCGGTACTACCTATAATATTGGTAGACGGGGTCGAAACGGACGGGCCGTCTAAAAGCAATTCTTTGATTTTTCACTATAATATCCTAAGGCATGTCAGAAAATATCACCATCTGAAAAAAATTCATAGTCCAATTTTTCTTTTTCAACTTTAAAGGGATCTCGTATAACCGAACTTAATAGAACTTAACTGAACGTCATTGGACGTAACTGAATTTTTTTCATATTTTCATAGAGTCCCTTCCAAACTTTCATGAATATAGTTTAACATAGCAAATAATATCAAAATATAATATTTCATAGGCCTTGAACATGTAGAAAAATACATACAGAACTTTATTCCATACTTAGTGTCTTTCAATCTACTTGGTGGCCAATTAATTTATCGGAGTTTAAATAATTTAATTCAATACTTATTGATGTTAGTAAGTCAAATCGATGTAGGTCTTGAGTTAGTTTAATATTTCGGTTTATGTGAATTGGTTCGGTTAAGGCTTGGGGCCAGGTTTCCTAATTATTTTGAGCCCGATTTTTTTTATAATTATCCCAATATCCTTTTTGGGTTGATTTTTCATTGGTTCGGTCAATTTTTTAGTCAAATTTGGGCTCGGTTTGACCCTTTTTAATAAAGGGCTCAAATTACCATTTAAGCTGAACCGGTTCGGAAAAAGCTTTGAGGGACCGGTTCACTGATTTATATAGTCCATTTTTATGATACGATTTTACACAATATGGATATGGGTCTTAGCTATTTTGTGCCCAAATTTGAACCGGTTTGGTAATCGGATGGTGGCCACTTCAGTCTGCCAACACAAACTACCCATTCGGGTTTCAGCAAAACTGTCCAGGACAGTTCTGCTTTCCTAATTTTTTATGGTTCAATTGGGCCTATTTTTAACCTGTTCTGGGCATCCTCTTTTAGCCAAGGGACTTAACTTTAACAATAAATTTTGTTGAGGCTGATCCAAGTCAATATTGGCCCGTTCAGACCAAATTCCCAGAACATATTCTGCATCAGCTGATGCTGATGCAGATAGATTCTGTTCCAACTTTGAGGGTCCAAATCATATTTAATTTGGATCTGATTTTTACGGACCGATACTTGAATATCACCTCTAAGGTCTTAGTTAACTTCTGGCATAGATTTGGCCCATTTTAGATTTGGGTTGTATTTTATTTAAAATTATTTCCCCAATTGCTCAAAGAAGCAGTTCAGCAAGACCCTTGCTGTTCATGGGTCCGGTTCATCATCCAACCCATATTTTCTTGGGCCTTCGGTTTATAGGGTGATAGTCCACACCTAATACTAGCAAATCGAGTTGGGTTGGACTCCGGATCAATCCATTTTGGGCCGTGTTTGGCTAAATTTTAGAAACTGAAAATTCAACATCAGCAGAACCAGTAAGCTGGTTCTACAGTAGAGTTTGGATCCGATTTTGAACCCCTTCTTGAACGATTCAGAGGCTCATTTTTTTTTCACTTTTACTTCATTAAATAAGGATCATTTGACCAGTTTTGGTCATTGGCTAATTCGGCCATTTAATGGTCGATATGAAGCAAAAATTAGGAACTGCTATAATAGAATCCGATTTTGGACACTATCATGTGTCCAGGGCTGGTTCACCCATTTTAAATTTTTTTCTTACAACTCCTCATGAATTTATGATAACTAAGGAAACATATGTAAGTATTGGATCATCAATACTCAAGATAAATTAGCCAAAAATTGTTCAATAATCAAGGAAAGGGGTCGAAGTACACTTGCCAATTTATTCAGTTGAACTTCTCCTTGCTACCTCTTGGTTTCCTTCCTCTTTTCCCTTACTTTATCCCTAATTGTTTTGTGCTTCACAATCTCTCCTCTCTTCCGTTCTTCTTTCCTCTTCATGCCTTAAATAATTTGACTCATCTTATCCACTAAACCCTCGTGTCGCTCCTCCAATTTTTGCATGCAGCAGCAGCTTGGTGGTTGCATTAGGTTGCAACTAGTGTTTAGCTGATTTATCATCCCTCTGTTAGGCAATAATAAGGCTATAATTTGGGGCCAGTATTTAGTATTATTTGTGGCCAAACTTATCCTAATTAAGCTACTCAAAGAGTTGTTTGGAAGGTAGGAAAACTTGGCTGCTGATGCAGCCAAGAGGTGTTGTGCATCAGCAGTCTAGCTGCTGATGCATGCCACCTTTCATGTCTCTTTTTTCCATTTTTCCTATTAATAATAACATGTCCTTAATTTGCTATATTTTATACTTATTATAGTCCAACATGGAGTAAAAAATCCACCTAATTTCTACCGTTGGCACGGCTGCCAAATCAAATTTGTCCAGGTCCTCATTGGCTGTTGAATTTCTCCTACTGTTATGTAGCTGCTACCGTGGGGTTTTGAGGTTCATTTTGGTTCTCTAAATTTTTCTAAGTGTGGGGAGGATCTTATACACATAATGCCCCATGTGTGTGACCAATTTTTCCTTAGAAATTTGGCAAAAATGGTTGCCAACAATAGTTTTTGTCAACCGGAGTGAAAATTTTTATTTTGCCTATTATCTTAAAGGATTTAATTTAAGGTGTTTGGATATACGTTGGTAAAAATTTCAGGATATGGAAAGTTAGTATAGACACTAAAGATCGTCTAGTATTAATTTCGTCCCAAACCGAATTTCTTATCATCTCCCAATTTATATCCCTGGCTTTCGAGTTTTAAGGAAAATTTAAAAGATCGGGTGTCGGGGTTTTGGGAAACGAATACATGGGAAGTTAGTTTACTTGTCAATGATCAACTGGGATTATTTACTTCAAAATCCAGATTTCCTAACACATTCCAAATTAATTCCTGGCTTTTAGGTTCAAAAACTAAATTAAAGGAATCGGGCTTGAGTATACAAAAAAAATTAAGACATAGAAGGCTAGTATATTTGTTAAAGACTTTTTTAGATTAATTTCATCATAATTTAAATTACATAAGTCGTCCGAATTACGTTTCTGGTTTATGAGATTGCGGTCTTTAAACCTTATATGAGAAAATAGTTTTAAATTACCCTAAATAGCGTCAGACATAACTTTATATCAAAGGCAGCATTTGAGCACCCTTCAAGTATATATTGTGTTCGAGCACTACAGGAATTGGCACACAAGTACCTCTCGGGTGGCCTTGAGTGGTCCCATTCTTAAATCAGCACTCATGCGTATAATAGGTGCTTATCGCGTGCCACTCTATTAACGTTCAACCGATTCTTGGCCAACCTTTGTACTAATATTGCGCAACCCTTTGGCATCTTTTGCTATTTAGATGACCCTCTGCCAACATTTGGTTGACCTTCACATGAATATCGCATGTTCTTCGGATGATTGTCCATTTATTGTTTCACTCACAAGGAAGTGACGAAAACTCAACATTTCAACTCAGCATTAGTCTATCGAAAGCTCGGTTCCACATTGAGAAAGGCTTCTTTGATTCTTCTCTGAGATGGGCAACCATCCGCTGCTGCTCAGCCTCCACCTCATCTACAAGACGATGGATCATCACCCCCCTTCCTGGCAACGGCATAGGCCCTGAGATTGCCACCGTCGCCAAACGTGTCCTTAACCTTGCTGATACTCTTGAAGGTTCCGCTCTCCTTCCTTCCCAATGGAACATCTTCCCTATTTTAAGATAATAAGCTAGCACTGTTTCAAATTTGTTTCTATCACTATTTTTGCGCTAATTGGGTCATGTTTTAATTTTTAATATCTTAATTATCATGTTATATTACTTTTCGATAATCTCCATTTGGTTTCTAAGGAAACAATGCGAAAACATGAGAAAAAGAGGTTAGGTTGTAGAGTGAGGCAAATCAAGAACAATGCTCCCTAAAATGATGGACAGATGTTTCACAATTTTGATGTCGTTCTTTTTCGTTTTTGACTTTTCAAAGAACATGACATTGGCCAATGAATGTTCACCAGTTGGATATGCATGAGGATTCAACTAGTTAAAAAATTAATTTATCATGCATTGAATTTGGGTTCAAAGAGCTGCGTATCGGAGGGGCTGCCTTAGATGTCGCAGGAGTTCCATTGACAGAGGAGACCCTTTGGATAGCCAAGCAATCAGATGCTATTCTTCTGGGAGTGATTGGAAGGTCATTTCCATGCCATTACTTGCTCCAGTTGATAATTTATGTCTATTTCTTTTTGCCTATTGCCATTTTTTGAGTACCAGTGATGGTTTTATTCTATTCTCTTGATTTAGGTATAATTGGGATAACAACGAAAAGCAGTTGAAGCAAGACAATCGATTGCTTCAGCTAAGGGCAGACCCTAAAGTCTTTGCAAATTTTACGGCAACAACTTTTTAACCAAAGGTTAGTCTTGTTGGAAAACAAGCCGCTAGTTTGAACCTTGAGAAAATAAATTGGTAATGCACAATAAGCCAATAATAATAATCACAAATGATAAACGTATAAGATTTTACGTAGAAAACTACTTTTTAAGTGAGAAAAAAAATTACGAAACTATAAGTCCAGAAAATACCCGCTATACAATATGTTCGCTACAAATATTTAAATAAATATAAGAGTATAATACTTTAAAATAAATAAATCCGAACAATAAATAGTATAAGACAAAAAAAAAGAACTACAATAGATAAAATGCCCATTACAATTTCAAGAATAATATATCCAATATTAGTAAAAAATAAAATATAATTTGAAACTCAATTAGATAGGCAAACATTTATCTTTTCCCATTTTTTCTCTTTTTTTCTTTTCTAACTATACAAAGGCTTAATATTTCAAAAATCATAAAGTGTAACCCTAAATATTACGTCAAGGTATTTTTTATCAGGAACGATGCTCGAGCATCCGTCAATCCCACATCTGGCACGAGATCATTATGTAATTGGTACATGAGCACCCATCGGGCACATATTAGGTGTTGAGCAATCTAAATAAATTTCACTCATGCGCCCCTTCAGTGCTTCTCAAGTCCCCCCCCCCCCCAATTTGGACATTGTGTGCATGTGCGTATCTCAAATACCCATTAGGCATTCCTAATTTGGACATTCAGTACTCATACGTGAATTAGACGTATGTCATGCACCGCTTTGCAATTTTCTCCTGATTAGGTCATGGTATGTCCATCAACGTGTGTACCACCAAACGACATATCAAATAAGTATGTGACTTACAAAATAGTGATCCATAACCTAATAAGTCTTCGATTAGTTTAGCTCAATCTTTTGGTGTGTTGGTCTCTCTCTCAGGTGATTGCCTTCTTTCAAATAAAAATTTCTTGGTGGTTTCTATTCTGAATTTTGGAACTGCATACATCTAGCTTTACAAGTATTTTTCGTCATATCTAAGCAAGAAGGTGGCACATGCCAAATATGAAGTGAAAAAAAAATAGGTAATCTTTAACATTATAGTTTTGGTCTTCGCATTGCGGAATACTAAATTACGTAAATATTTAATACACATAAATAATATTTGATCTAAATTCTACGAATATACAATATTAATTTTACTCATTTAACATCACCAATATATGTAACAAATAAAATACAAAAATAAATTAATATAAAATGTGGTGGCAAATGGAAACCTTAAGGACCAAATGATTTTTGAGTAAAATCCTCCGGGTTTCTTGAGTCAGTTAAAATAAATCCAAAATAAAAAATGTAACTTATATACTAGGTAATACAAACGTGCTAATCTTTATTTAACTTATTTCGACTCGTGACTCCTACCAAAGAACTCCTTAGATTTATTTTCTAATAACAAAATCATATATCTTTCAATCTTCTCTTAGACTTTCTTCACTATATTGGGAATGACTAACACTTTTAAAGCTCCAAGATTTAAGCCATAGATGGAACTCTGAAGGCTCATAAGTTTGGAGTAAGAGTTTGATGGTAGTTGAATGGCTTTGGGATGAGAAATTTTATCTCTTGGATCATAATTTACGAAAAATATTTTCTCTTTTCTCCTCACTTCTCTAACTCTCTAACACGTCTAGAGATTTGCATAAGAGGAGAAGACCTACTCCATTTGCTACTACATGGTCATATGAAACTCTGTATTTGATGAAAACATTTGCTCTATTTTTAGTTGCATTTAACATAGGACGTCTATAATAGCATTAATAAACAATAGGCTGAGAAGATGAAGGACTTCAAGATGTCTTCCCAACAAAATGAGGGATAGAGTTAGCAGGAGTGGGGCATGGCTAGGTATGTGGGATCGACTCTGAGCATATGTGACTATGTTAATGAGTCATCGAAGAGTGATAGGATGTGCAACAAGTAGGGTGATTGTGAGAGAGGTGAGAAGGTGCTGAATGAGGTAGCGATAAAATAACTAGATTGTTAGTCGAGAGTCTTCAAATGTATTTATAAACGGCTCACAAATGATGGTCAAGATATCTATAGTAACACCTTGAAGGACAACATAAAGAAATAGAGTGCAAGATAAAGGAAGGGTTGATAGATGAGATATTAGGAAGATATTGGTACTCAAAATGTGGTAGAGGACAGAAAAAATAATTGATAAGATGCTCATCCTAATTCCACAACCATCATAGAAGTGTGAACATCACAATAGATTGGAGAAAATCTTATCAGTAGATGGCATCGTCTCGTCATTATCATGATAATCAAGGGATGGTATGGAAGGAAGACCAACATTGCCCTAAATCAACTTAGGTATGATCTAGATGGTCCAATCGCGAATATATACCAAAAACTCAAATTCATCAAGATACATCTAATGTGCGCTAGCATATAGTTCCTAAATAGGGTGATAGAAAGAGATGACAAATCAATAACTAGAGATAACCACTCTTGATATATGAATATGAGCGACATATAAGGAGGAAGTGATGTGAGCCACACTTGACACTCCAATAATAGATTCCAAGTACTGAAGCTAGAAGAATAATGCTTAGTAATATTAGAAGACTAGAATTGATAATCAATACCGCTCGAGTCACCTCTTTGGTGTTCAGGAACATTCTCCTTTGTAACTAATTTTTTGATATCATTTGTCACAAAATACCGTAAACATCTCAAATACAAGCCAAATTGACTACAATAGATCACTACCCTAAAATGTCTACTAGAGAAACAAGCAAACATGGCTATCGTTTGAACGGTGTTCAAACTTCAATGTTACTGAGGCATAGATCAAGTCAACAAATTTAGATATAGATGAACCAACATGATTGAAAATGAATGAAATACTCCTAATCATGGTCCTAACATTATTTCTAAAGAAAGATACAAAATAATTTGAAAAATCATGAAAATATGTAAAGATTTAAGAAAAAATATGAAAAACAAACTAAATTGTTAAAATCAAGAGAATTACCTTAAAAAATGGTAAAGAATATTTAGATCCCCTAGGTTGCTAGGAAACCCATAGATTTGGAGAGAACTAATAAAGAATGAATATGAATTGAAGGAGAGAACGAGGAGAGTGAGCTATCATTCGAGTATGAGAGAGAGAAAGAGAGGCATAGGCTTGTTGTCACGAACCCGAAATATTACACTTGTGCATGTGGCTTGGGTTCCAAGGAGACTAAAAAATGCTGTGACATTTGAACATTTGAGTAGGAGTTCGAATGTCAGTTAACTAGCATTCAAATGCCAACCTTTGAATGCCATTCTTAAGACTGCTTTCAAACATCATTCCAAACATAAATGAAAACCACTCTAACAACAATGATAAGTATGGGATGTAGGATGAACTGAATAATAATAAAGATAGTACTAAAATTGCTAACAATAATGAATAAAGTCCGTAAAATTTATTTTTGAAATCAAAATTTTTCATAAATTTAATAATTATGAGAAAAATTTAGGCATTGTTTTGGAACAAAATAAATAAAAATTAGATATATAATATGATGTACATGTAGTAAAACATCTACACAGTTAAAATTCTCAAAATCATAAATTATGGAGTCTTACTATGATATTAAAATTTTTGATGTATTTCAGAGAATCCAAAAGAAAAAGTCAAACCCATCATCACTAGGACTTACAACTCATTATAACAATTTTGCTTTTCCTAAATAAAAGTCCTAGCATTTAGGAAATCCTTTTTTTTTTTTTTTAATAAGCATTTTCTTCTTTTTTTTATGAGTACTGACTGGAAGCTCATTAGTAATATATATATATATATATATATATATATATTCTATGAGGCCTATTTTCAAGTTTAGGTTCATTTAGCCATAGGTCAATTCACTCTTTAGGTAGTATAAGCAAACTTAAAATTGTTGGCTCAAAATGTACAAGTGAAGTCAAGGTCTTAATCAATAAAGTATAATATGTGTAGTAAATATGTGTACAAAATAGGATATAACAAGCCCTTTCATAATGATACAAAATATGGTAAGTGAACTATAAGGCTCGAGTTTTTGATTAATGATACTTTTAAATGTTTAAACAAATATAATTAAAATTGGGTTAAAGGATGAAAAAATTTGGTTTAAAGAATCAAAATTGGATCGAATGATTCGGTGCCTAATGGAGGCCCTATCGGTGCCTAAACACCAAAACCGATGGGATCAACACTTGAGGTGCTCCTGATATGTACACAAGCGTAAGTTGGTAGAATGTGTATGCTCAACATGAGCTTGAGAGATGAGTGGTCGATTGGTAGATTGTATGGGCCTGAAGCACGCCCGAGTTGTACTCGAGAGCAATGTTATAGAAGTGTCAGTGCCTAACTCACATTTGAATGGCACTCGAGTGTCACTCTCTATAAATAGGACTTCTTAGCTCATTTATGTTATTTTCATCAGATTTTTTAGAGTAAAGTGAGAAGCGGTCAAGGAGAAGAGAGAGAAAGCTAAAGAAGTCTAAATTCAGTTGATTTAAATAAAAATTTGGGTAAATCGGAGTCAAGGTAAATGCACTCTATACTCTTCTTCTATTGTTACTATTCTTTTTCAACTTTCATGAGCTCTTTTTATTCTATTATTCAAATATGATATAATTTTAAAATATTAATTTTTGTATTGAGCACACATATTAGTTTTCTATGATTTTATAGCAAAATTTTAGAAGAACTCATGCCTAAGTTCATGTATGATGCAAAAATATTTTGAATTTTGTAATTAAGCTCCATGCATGTTCTAATTTTATGGTATATTAATCTTCACAATCTAAATTTTTGCATGTTTAAAAGTTACCAATTTATATGCTTCATAGGTTCTAAAACTTTGGTAAAACCTTCTACATGAAGCTTATTTTCTGCACAGATACTGATTTTCTACACTCTTCGGTTATGTATTTCTGAATGTATGAAATTAATGTTCATTGCATGTTCTAGATTTGTACATAGGATTCTACATGTTCTAAATTGTTAAATATAGTTTTGGGAGGTTCATTACTTCAACTAGTCTCCGTATGTTCTAGACTTCTGTAGCAAATTCTACACTCGCTGAAATATTCATCACATAATGAATTTTCTTACATTATATACTAATTTAGCATTTCATATGTTAAAATGTTATCATAGCATAATTTTTACAGAAAATATTAGTATCTCATGAAATAAAAATAAAAATTATAAGAAAAACTCTACAATTAAGTTAAGCAATATGATTATTTTTTTCAAAAATGAAAAAATTATGAACTATAAAGAAAAGTGTAGAGTTTTCTCTAAGAATTATACCGGACTAAGGAAAATTTCAATTGGTAATATATTATGACATGCTTTAATATATTATAGTGGTATATTAATATCCGAACCTATTATCTGTGGGTGAGAAGCGGCGTTTGGTCTCATCTATAGAGTGATATGTAAACGATCTACTTACGGATCTTGAATAGTAGTATATGGTCTTTGGTTATATCGGAGTATACACAATTTGGGTTTTAATTGTCCGTTCATTTAGTCAGTAAAACCTACTAGTCCTAATTCTTAAGAAAAATAAGAATTGAGTATGATTTAAATGAAATAATAATATGATAAGAATAATCTGAATTCTACATTAAGTTATTTATATATTTATTATGAAAATTTATGGTATATCATTGAAATTTAATTTATTGATCATTTTGATATTTTTTTAATGTAAAGTATATATGTTTATTATTATATTATGTGTCTTGCTGAACTTTTAGCTCACTCCTTGTCGTTTTACTTATCATTCAGATGAGATGTACGAGTTCTTGGCGGATGAATAAGAGTAAAGATTATGGGATATTTAAAGAGTTTAGTTTAGAAGTCTTACTAATGTTTATGTTGTTTAATATTTTTAAACAATGGTTAATGTATCTAAATGTTATATTTCAGTTTATCGTTTAGTTTTGGATGATATTATGTTAATTGGACAGAAACTGTATTAGTTAAGTGGAGATCGTTTCGGATATTGTTATGGTGGGTCATGGATATGTTATGTGGATGTTCAATAGTTTATGATTCATATTTTCCACAGTAGTATACTTTGATATTTGTTTTGAGTAGTTATCATTTCTAACGCAAGGTCCGACGTTATGTTTTGGGTCGGTATTGGAAGCCACATGTGATGTGGCTATTATTTTGGGTCTTATATATGATATTATGTTAATTCAATTGTGGTTGGTTAAGGTATTGACATGGAGTTTATATTCGGATGATTGATTAGAGAAATAATTTGTTAAAAAATAATAATTTTTATTAAAAGTAAATTCAAGATTGGGATTTGGGACATAACATGAACAAATTCACATCTTATCAAATACATGAGAAACTATTTATTTCCGAATAAATTTATATCATTCAACCATTGCCTAAAATTTTTCAAATTTTTTGCTTTTTTAAAGACAAATGGTTGTTATTGCAAATAAAATATGAATGCATACTATTATTCTAATTGCACCCTAATCTATATGAACAATGCATTAGAGAGCTACTTTTGAGTAGTACAAATATAATGGCTTTAGAAGTCAAGTACTTGTTATTGACAAAAACCCATTTCTCTAAAGAATGGGTTGATCTCTTTGAATATATATGAGTTGAACCAAATTCATTTCCTTTGAGGTCATATTTGAAGGTCATAGTCAAATTTGATATCATCTCTGCTAAGCGTTACACTTCATGCGTAAGCTTTATCTATCTGGAGGATCTATCTTAATACTTCTTATAAGAAGGATTATGACAAGGAAGCTGAATATGACCATGTTGGATACATGAATAACATGTAGGGACAAATCTCGAAGGAGAGTGGAGTGCATGAGAGAATGATCTAGCCATTGTGTTAGAGATAATAGCATGAGATTTTCTAATTTGGTGCTCAAAATTATTAAATTTTTTTTAAAAGTTTGGATGAGATGTCATCTTCTTCCGGTCATCCTTACACACCTAAGTTCTTGTATTAAAATGATGACTAGGTTTTTTGAAGCAAAGTAGAGGACACTGAAAGTGAAGGTGATCAAAGACACTATAACGGTGACAAGTAGGTCCTAGTCTAAACAAAGTAGAAAACTTAGGTGCTCTATCAAGTCTATTAAGATGGTGACCTCGTATGGTTTCTGTTAGAATTATTTTTCTAATTGGCATATTCCTTGACCATATACACTATTGTATCAATGTCGGGTTATGGCTTGTCGAAATATTACATCAACACTATCTGTTGCTGTCCGTTCTGACTTTCAGGGATATCACGCCTACCGTGAGCTCTCCACCCGCTCGAGCCCAAAATCCCGAAGCCCCGCACTCTTTGTACGCTCTCTAACTGCTCGAGCCCAAAATCCCGAAGCCCTGTTTTCTTTGTGCGCTCTCTACCCACTGGACCCCAAAAACCCGAAATATTGTGCTCGCCGTGAGCTCACCAAGCGCTCGAGCTCAAAATCTAGAAAGGGCCAACTCGCTGCTCGCTGCCTTCGCGCTCGAGCGCCGCAACAACGAGCCGCTTTTTGAATGCATTTTCTTCACCCTCTATAAATACTTGTCTTATAATTTTGAAACCCTAGGACTCTTGATAGACAAGTTTCGTGCCCCACTTGAGAGGAATATTGTTCATACTCCATTGATCTTCTCTTAAGAAAACCACAAGCTACGACTTTGAGCTTCATGTTCTAACAAGTTTTCTCTATACTTTTTCTTTACCATTTAAATACTTCCATTCTTCTACCTTCGTTGGAGACGTCAGTTCGTTGAAGAAGGAGACCCGATCGTGTTCGGCAATTCAAGTGACTCAAGAGAGAAGATTGACGTGAAAGCTGGAAGGTATCCGGTTCCGTTGCAGCAGGTAAATCCAAGGAGTTCCTTGGTATGGATCATAAGACGGGAGTAAGTCGACCAGTTTAGTACGTCGTTACCACCCGGTCTGTAAGTTGATTTTCATAGTGCATTGCTTCCCTGGCCGTTAAAGCTGGAAGGTTTTTCTCTATTATCGTGGTATCAAGTTTTTTCTTCGTCATAAAAAATTATGTCTTTTTATTATTATTTATACTCATTTATATTTTGCATACTTAGTATCATTAGCATTTAGAATTAAATATTCTTTACGTGTATTGAATATTTAATTTTTACTACTTCTGTTATTTTTACCGAGGTCGAAACTTGATTGTATAATTTAAGACACAAGTCCTATTTCAGTTTCTATGAAATTTGGGCAAATGTGCCCTCATTTTCCACAACTAGTATATGTGAGGGTAGTCTTCCCTTCATAGAGAGTATTTTTCACATTAGTTTTGGATTGGACTTTTAGGAAGGGTTTGCTTAGGCTTTTGTAATGCCTAGTTCCCCTCTGATATATTTTGGTATTGTATGTTATTTTGAGTATATTGGATGAATTCAATTAATTGTATATTATAAAATTTTAAAGGATTTCAGAGCAACCCATTAACGCCCAAGGTAGCCCAAGGGCCTCGCTTGAGCATCTTTTTTCAAGTGGTTGACCATTGAGGCTCGCTTGAGTAGCGCTCGAATGCCGTTTAGGGCTCAAATGGGGGAGTAGCACCATTGTTTTTATTTCACGCGAGACCTGGAATAGAGGAGAGAGAGAGAGGAGAAGTAAGAGGAGAAAGGAAAAAGAGAAGTGGTGGTTTGGAGTACCTTTTTATCAAATCTATTTAGTGTAAGGTTGAAATAAGTATCTTTAAATTTTATCATTCATCTGTTTCATTGTCTGATAAAATTTGTATACATTTTGGAGGTTTAATGTTCATTCATACTATTTTTATTTACCCTATTTATTTTTTTCATACTTGCATGTTATTTTACCGATTGTTTAGGAATTTTGTTTGAGTTTTACAAGTATTCGAGGATTTTGTCATTTTATAGAAAAATGGATAAATATTTGAAACTCTATATTTATTTATCAGTATATTGGTATAGAAAAAGTCATGAAAACCAATATAGGCCGTGCAGTGATACGCATGTATCACTGTTTGGGGCTTGAGGTCTCTACCTTTGTGATATGTAATATTATTCAATTTGATATATGATTTTCTCTCGACGAGGAGAGCTTTATGACCCTTTTTCGATGGGGAAAGATTTGTGACTTCATTTTCTACTGATAGGAAAAGTCTTTATTTGTAAATGACCCTCCCCATTTGTGCTTATTGAGAATCATTATAAGGTAATTAATTGAATTAATATATTCAAATATCATAATATATCAAATAAACTTAAGGATTGCACCTAATGTTACGGATGACAAAACATACTGTGCACGTTCCTTATCTATGAAAAACTGAGTACATAGATGGCCCTACTCATGGGTCTAAATAGTAGTTGATACAATTTAAGATTATCAGGGGTATGTGTAACCCTTTCTCAAGTTAATTTTTTAATCTTTGGTTCTCTAATTTCTGTGTTATTTGGATCTTAATATGTTTCGGTATTGATTTGTATTGAGCTTCAATTTGAGATTGACAAGTTTGCCCACAGAAGAGATTTGGTCAGTTTCGTACATTGAATTTGTGATTTATTTTGGAATATGTTATAATTTATATGATTTCATTTTGACCTTTGTTTATTCGTATATAATTTCAATCCGAACTTTATTTCGTTTAATATATATTTCATATAAATTTTGTTATGATTTAGATTATATGATTTAGTTTCGGTTCATGATTTGTTACGAGTACGTCCCGATGGGATAATATTTTGATTCGGATTATAATTTGAGTGCAAGACTTTCCTTATGATTTTCAATTTTAGACTTCCAGATTTATGTCTTTTACTCATTTTGAATGTGTTTATGGACATTTTCTCTGATTTTGGACCTTATTATTTATTATACAATATTGATACTTGTTAAATTTTGTGCTCATATTTTATTTTTCTATCCTTTCAAATTAGTGAGTATGGATACGGTATAAGAGCTTGAACGTGATCTGATTGTCGTATGCCTATTTAGTGAGTATTATTATTTTGTATAGTTTGAATTGGCATGGGCTATAATTGGATATTTGAGTTTGGACAGATGCAGGCCTTTGGATATGTGTGAGACAATAGGACAGTGTGTATTATGGATATGTATGTATTTAGTTTGTCTCCTCCCTTGCGGTATCTACAGAGCAGGCCGCATGTATTATTTTGTTTGGACAGTTATCTAATGAGATTCTATGTGGTTTAATATTATTTGTGATTATTTATTTTGGGTCTTGTGGGCATCTGCTTGTCACGTTGAGGTTTGAAATTTATTATATCTTACCTAGAAATTTTGAATCTTCTAGATTATAATTGTTTAGACTTGTTTTAGTCTGAATTCATGAGAGTGAATGGTATTAGAGAAGCCGTGAGGAGAGATATTTTGGGCCAATTTTAATTTAATTTTAAAAAGATAATTGATTAAATACTTTACATGATAGGTCATTTCTATGGCGGATAATAGAAATTCCGGATGTGGAGGTTTAGGTTTGAATTGGTAGAATGATTACCTGGCTACGATGGGTTGCTTGAGCGACATTGTAAACCGAATGATGTAGCGATTGGATCACGATATGACTGCTATGAGGAGGATGGCCGATCAGGGTTCAGGTAAAATCCCCTTTGATCGATTTAAGGATGAGCATGTTTCGGAGTTCCTAGGACAATTTGATCCGATTAAGGCCGAGAAATCGATTCAAAAAATGGAGAGAGTATTTAAGGTAATTGATTGCCCGAATGAAGACAAGGTTAAGTTTGCTACTTATAAGTTAGAGGACGAGGCAAGCCGGTGGTTGGCAACACAGCTCCGTGTCTTGGGGATGGAGAATGAGGAGATATTATGGTATCTTTTTCTGGAGGCCTTCATAAAAAAAGTTTTTCTCATCCAACATCTGAGAGATCAAGGTGGATGAGTTTATTCGGTTGAAGTAAGGCCCAAATACCGTGGCAGAGTTTGATACGAATTGTATGGAGTTATCTTCATTTGCTTTTGATATTGTAGTAGATGAGACCCGGAGAGCGTGAAAGTTTTTGCAGGAACTTTAGGATTCAATTAAGAAGTAGCTTGTACCCCTCTATCTATAGACGTGTAGTGAAATGCTTGATTGGGCATTATTGACTGAGCAGAAGTAACTATGAGAGAAATATTTTAAGAGGAGATCGGAGTATAGAGGCTAAAGTTCAAGGGTTGGAGGCTCCCATTTGAGGTTCAAGGGTTAGGATAAAGGAAAATCGATTGGAGTTAAGTCATAACTGTCAAAACCCCAGTTCACAAGATCAGTGTGCGAGTTTTATAGGAAGAACCATGCTGGCAGAGCATATTTCCATCAGAGCAGAACTTACTTCAATTGTGGCCAGATGGGCCACCAGGAGAAGGATTATCCAACCCTTTTGAGGTATCCAGATAGGAGGATGGAGGTTCCCGGTAGAGCCTTTGTAGTGACTGCACATGATGCTAGAGCGGATCCATCAATTGTGGAAGGGAATTCACAAATATTTGATTCATTGGTGCATGTATTGATTGATCCCGAAGTTAAGTATTCTTTTGTAACCCCTAGATTTGTGTGCAATTTGTGTGGGCCTCTCCAATTTTTGAAATGTGTATTGATAGCGTCTACCTTGGTGGGTATATCTTTATTTGCTAATATTGTGTACCCTCAATGTCTAATTTTGATTTGTGAATATGAATTGTTCATAGATTTAATTTTACTTGATTTGTCAGACTTTGATATTATTTTAGGGATGAATTAATTGGTATGTTATCACATCAGTGTAGATTGCTTCAGTAAAATGGTTCTGCTTTACATCTTGGGTTATGGATCTTTCAAGTTTTAAGGTAGAATTGGAAAGGTGGCAGCAGGGTTGATTTCGGTTTTGCATTCGAGCCATTTGATAAAAGATTAATGTTGAGCTTATTTGGCATATGTGACCGCATCTGTGAGTCATTCTGTGAGTATTGAGGATATTCTGATTATTTATAAATTTCATGATATTTTTTCATAGGATTTGCCTGAGTCACCTTCTAATAGGGAGATTGAGTTTGCTATTGAGATCATGTCGGGATCTGCATTGATTTTGAAGGCTCCTTATAGGATAGCTCCATTCGAACTGAAAGAATTAAAATTGCAATTGTAAGATTTGTTAGAGAAAGGTTTCATTCGGTCGAGTATTTCTCCATGGCGTACTCCTATGCTTTTTGTGAAAAAGAAAGACGAATCAATGAAGTTATGTGTAGACTATCAGGAATTGAATGAGATTATAATCAAGAATAAGTATCCCCCCATGACAATAGATGATTTGTTCAATCAATTGTAAGGAGTTCAAGTGTTTTTCAAGATTGATTTGTGTTTGGAATATCATCAATTGAGGATTAAATAGGAGGATGTACCTAAGACAGCCTTCAGGACGCAATACAACCATTATGAGTTTTAATTGATACCTTTTAAATCGACGAATGTGCCGATATCTTTTTTTAGGTCTTATGAACCGAATTTTTCTGTCATACTTAGATCAATTTATGGTGGCTTTTATCAATGATATCATAATTTATTCAAGGGGTTTTGAGGAGTATGAGATCCATTTGAGAATTGCCCTATAAATTTTGAGAGAAAGATAGCAATTTGCTAAGTCAAAGAAGTGTAAATTTTTATTAAAAGAAGTGTCATTTTTGGGTCATATTATTTTTAAAGGAGGCATATCTATGGATCTGAAAAAGGTTAAAGCAGTGACAAATTGGGAAAGATTGACTAATGTAGCAGAGGTGCATAGTTTATTTGGTCTAGCTAAATATTATAGGAGATTCTTGGAAATTTTCTCAATGATTGTGGTGCCACCGATATGATTGATGTAGAAGTAAACGGTATTTATTTGGAATGATAATTATGAAAAAAGTTTACAATAGTTGAAGAATAGATTGATGACAGCGCTAATATTATCGATTCACAATAGATCAGGAAGATTTGTAGTATATTGCAATATTTACAAGAAAGGTTTGGATTGCGTGTTGATACAGTATAGCCAGGTGGTTACCTATGGGTCAAGGCAATTGAAAGTTCATGAACAAAATTATCCCACCTATGATTTGGAGTTGGCAGTTGTGATATTTTCCCTAAATATTTAGAAGTATTATTTGTATGGGGAGAAGTTTACAATTTTTTCTGATTATAGGAGCTTGAAGTATCGGTTTTCTCATAAGGGTTAAATATGCAGTAGCATAGGTGGATATATTTGCTTAAAGATTATGATTGTGAGATTCAATATCTATCAATAAAAGTGAACGTAGTTGCTGATATTTTAAGTTAGAAATCTCTGGGTTGATAGCTCATTTGATGATTAAGGAATGAGAGATGTTGGATGGAATGAAGAGTTGCACTATTCGGTTGCACTCTCAAGGGCTAATGATGATGTTATCATATCTTCAAGTGTATTTGGTAAGTTTGGGAAAAATTAAGGAGACCTGAATGGGTGACCTGTACTGATAAAAGTTGTTGGAGATTTGTGTAGTTGCAGGTGGATTTCAATATATGGCCAGATGAGATTCTTTGTTTACGGGATAAGATTTGTGTTCTGAATATTGAGGAGTTAAAGTAGAAAATTTTGAATGAGACTTATAGATCGAGGTGTACGATTTGTCCTAAAGTGAATAGGATGTATTAAGATATGAAGAAGACCTTCTAGTGACGAAATATGAGATAAGAGTTTATGGCATTTGTGGGAAGATGTATTGTACGTCAATAGGTGAAAGCCAAGCATAAGAAGTTTCTAGGATTTTTGCACCCTCTGCCAATTCTCAATTGAAAATGAGAGCACATTATGATGAATTTTGTTTCAAAATCGCCTAGTATGGCAAGGAATTTGGATGTAGTTTGAGTGATTGTTGATAGATTGACGAAGTCAACTCATTTCTTGTCAGTCCAGATGACATATTCGAGGGATAAGTTAACCCGTCTGTATATTAATGAATTATGAGGTTACATGGTATTCCAACTTTAATAGTCTCCGATCGTGATCCGAGATTTGTATCAAAAGTTTGGGAAAGATTGTATAAAGGGTTGGGTACCAAGTTAAAATTTAGTACGACGTTTCATCCGCAAACAGACAACCAATTTTAAAGTACTATCTAGATTTTAGAGGATATGTTGAGGGCATTAGTTTTGGAGATAAAACAAAATTAAGATAATTATTTGTCAATAGCCGAATTTACATATAATAATAATTATCAATTGAGTATCGAGATGGCCCCTTTCAAGGTTTTATATAGATGGAGATGTAGGTCCCCTATCAATTAGGAAGAGATTAGCGATCGTAGACTTTTGGATCCCGATATTATTCATGAAACTTCATATAAGATCAAAATTATTTGAGATCGGCTAATTGTTGTATAGAGTCGTTAGAAAAGTTATGCCTATAAAAAGATATCTAACTTGAGGTTCGAGGTAGGTGATCATGTATTTTTAAAGGTATCTTTGAAGGAAAAAATTTTAAGGTTTGGAGTGAAAGAAAATTTGAAGTCGAGATTCATTAGATTGTTTGAGATATTATAGCGAATTAGAGAAGTGGCCTATGGATTGGCCTTACCTCCGAGATTGGCGGATTGTCATGATATTTTTCATATTTTTATGTTAAGGATATATGTATATGATTCTTCACATGCGATCAAGTTTAAGCTGTTGCAGATTGATGAGAATTTGTCTTATGTTGAGATTCCGGTTTAGATTTTGGATAGAAAGGATTAGGTGTTGAGGATCAAAACGATCCCACTAGTTAAGGTGCTTTGGAGAAATTATTTAGTTGAGTGACTTGAGAGTGAGAAGATAAAGTCCGGGAGACATGTCCCTATTTCTTTGAGTTTTGAAATATGTAAATTTTGAGGACAAAATTTTTATAATGAGAAAAAAGTTGTAATGCCTGATTCCCCTTTGATATATTTTGGTATTGTATGTTATTTTAGTATATTAGATGTATTGAATTAATTATATGTTGTAGAATTTTGAGAAATTTTGGAGCAGCCCAAGTAGCGCATGAAGTGTAGAATGCCATGGGCTAGCTCCCGAGGCAACCTCAAGGGCCACACTCAAGCATCATTTTTTAACAGGTTGGTGCTCAAGGCACACCCAAGTGAGCATCGTTTGGGGTTTAAAAGGAGAAGCAGTGCCACTGTTGTCATTTCGTCTGAGACAAGGAATAGAGGAGAGAGAGGAAAAGGAAGAGGAGAAAGGAAGAACAGAAGTGGTGGTTTGAAATATCATTTTGTTGGATCTATTTGATATAAGGTTGAGGTAAGTATCTTTTAACCCTATCCTTAATTTGTTTTAATATCTGATAAAATTTGTATATATTTTAGTGGTTTAATATTCATACATGATATTTTATTTACCCTATTTGTTTTCCTTCGTACATGCATATTATTTTACTAATTGTTGGGGGGTTTTGTTCAAATTTTATTATTTTTTAGAAAAATGGATAAATATTGTTAGAGACATTTGTCTAATTGGCATTTTTCGTGACCATATATATTAGTGTATCAATGTCGGGTTGTGGATTGTCGGGTTAAAGTCCGTTATGACCGGTCCGCACTCTAGTCGCTCGAGCTGACAGAAGCCCCCGCACTCGCATGGTGCTCGAACTCCGCTAGAGCCAAAAATCCAGAAGGTACCCGGCTCGCCAGGCACTCGATACCCGCTTGAGCCGAAAAAACAGTAGGGTGCCGCTCGCCAGGAGCTCGACATCCGATCGAGCTGAAAATTTAGTAGGGTGCCCGCTCGTTGCTCGCCTTCTGGCCGCTCGAGCGCCCGCAGGGTTTCTCACGAAACCCTCCGTCCGCCCGCCGCGTGCTCGAGCGCCGGTGCAACGGGAAAAATTTTTGAACGATTTTTTTGCGCCCTCCATAAATACATGCCTTATGTTTTTGAAACCCAAGAGGTCCAGAGCCTCTTTTGAGAGTGTTGGAGCCATTCTACTTGAGAGAAGAGCATTCTTCTTCCTTTTCATCTTGCTCCATTTAAGAAAATCAAACCTACTACGTTCTACAACGTTGTACCTCATGTTCTAACGGTTTTTCTCTTCGTTTCCTCTTTGCTGTTTAAACTTCCATCCTTCTACATTCGTTGGAGACGTCGGTACTTTGAAGAAGGAGATCCGATCGTGGTTGGCAATTCAAGTAGTACGAGAGGGAAGATTGGCGTGAAGATCGGAAGGTGTCCGGTTCCGTTGCCGTGGGCAAATCCAAGGAGTTCCTTGGTAGGGATCACGTGACGGGAGTAAGTCGGCTAGGTTAGCACGTCGTTACCACCCGGTCTGTAAGTTGATTTTCATAGTGTAATTCTTTCCTGGCTGTTGAAGCCCGGAGTGTTTTTCTCGATTACCGTAGGTATCGAGTTTTCACTTGTTCACCAAATATCTTGTCTTTTTCATTATTACTCATCATTATATATATTGTACATGCTTGTTATCTCGTTAGCATCTAGTATTAAATATCCTTAACGTGTATTAGATATTTATTTATTTGTGCTTCCGCTATATTTTTTCCGGGGTCAAAACTTGATTATTCACGTCAAGAAAAACGTGCTTTTTCAATTAGTATCAGAGACTTACCTCGATCCGTGACCCCCGTTCTAGATGTATACGGGTGGATCGCTCTCCGTTCCTCTCTTCTTTGATGGGAGTAACTATGCCTACTGGAAGGTCCGGATGAGAGCCTTCCTAAAATAGCTAGATGAGCGTGTTTGGGCAAGTACCCAAGTTGGGTGGACTCCACCCACTAGTTCCTCTGGTAATGAACCAAAAGCCTTATCTTCATGGACCAAAGAGGAGCTTGATGCATGTAATTAGAACAGTAAGGGGCTACATGCTATTTTTATGACTGTATCTCCCGATGAGTTTAAACGTATTTCAATGTGTGAGACATCTAAAGATGCGTGGAACATCTTAGAAATTACTCATGAAGGCACAAAACTGATTAAAAATTCAAAATTGCAAATGCTCACCACTAGATTCGAAGAGATAAAAATGAAAGATGGTGAGACCTTTGATGAATTCTATGTTCAATTGAATGATTTTGTAAACTCCACGTTTAATTTAGGAGAACGAATTCCTGGGAACAAAATTGTTAGAAAAGTTTTTAAATCACTTCCTGAACGATTTAGACCTAAGGTCACTGCTATTGAAGAAAGCAAAGACCTTGATAAAATTAGGATCGAAGAACTTATAGGATCCCTACAAACTCATGAGCACACCTTACCACAGTCAAGGAAAAACAAATCACTTGCTCTAAAATTAAGTAAGGAAGAGCGAAATCGGGATTCCGATGAAGAATCGTGTGGTGATGACGATTTTTTATTATTTGTTAAGAATTTTAAAAAATTCTTAAAGAAAAATAACTCTTCATCAGAAAACCTGGATGTGGATTTAAAACGATCGCATAAATTTGAAAAGAAAGACCGACGTGAAAGTAAGGACCCCAAATCGAAAACTACCCAAGGAGTCCAATGTCATGAGCGTAAAGGTTTTGGTCACTATCGTGCTGAATGCCCAAACTTCAAACGCCAACAAGGTCAAGCCCTTAAAACTAATGTGACATTAAGTGATGACGAAGAAGAAGAGGGTGAAAATTGTTCTGAAGATGGCCCTATCAAGTACATGGCTTTTATGACCTCCATGTGTGGAAATTCAATAGAAAACATTAATCAATCTGATGACTCTATGAATGAGTTCGAAGCTGAATTTGATGACCTTCAAGAAGTATATGACAAACTGTTTAGGGAATGTTTAAAAGTAAAGAAACAAAATAAAACCTTAAACAACAGGGTCCTTGAGTTGGAACAAGAAAAATTAGTTCAACAATCTGAGTTAGGTTCTAATACCCAAGAAATTGAGAATCTGAAAGTCTCATTTACTAAGCAAATAACAACTTTAGAATCTGAACTTGAGGCTTCTCAAAAAGATTTAAAACAATTCTTGAATGGGTCCACAAAATTAGGTCATATGTTCGGATTGGGAAAAAGTTGTGGAAATAAACAGGGTTTGGGATATACTGTAAATATTGTTCGAAATGACGTAAAACCTAAAACTGTATTTGTTCCCACCACAAAAATTCCACACCAACACGCTTACAAATCTAAACTCACTAAGCAACTGACTCGACATGTGGAAAATAGCGTTCACTCCCATCATTTGACCAACTTATGTAGTCTAAAAGACAGGGACAAATCTCCAAAGATTGTGCCTACCTGTCATGCGTGTGGTAAAGTTGGTCACATTCGTCCACATTGCTACACCATGAATTTTTTGTACAACCAAAGGCCAGGGCTAAAAATGGATGAACTTGTTGATCACATTCAGATATTAAATGAACAAGTAAAAAGATTGAATTTCAAAATGCATTCAGTGAGACAAGTCTGGGTTAAGAAAAGTGAGTTACACTACCCCTTGGCCATTCGTGACAAAAAGGGGGAGACTTGATTTATTTGTGATAGGGGGAGTTTAGGGGAGATTTGGGGCTCTTTGTTATTTATGTTAGGGGGAGACTCGTTGTATGTTATTTTCATATAAAGGAAAATTATGGGAAATGTTATTACAGTTAGGGGGAGTCTTGTCGCTAGGGGGAGAATCGTTATATGTTATTTCTGTTTCAGTCAGTACTGCTTGTATCTCATATTTATTTACAGTGCATGTTATTCTCCCTTATTATATTTTTATGTTGTTGATACTAATCCTGCTTGACCAGGTATCTCTGTTAGACTGATGCAGCCGTCCCTACCTTGACACAGCAGTACTAGTGTAGTTTCTTTTATATATTTTTTGTATCTCACAAGGCGTAGATTTTTATGTACACGGGTTCTATCTCGGTGGTGTCTGAACCCGTGATTCACTTATATTTATTTTATTTTCTGAGTTTTGTCACAGAATTACTAAAGGAGGAGATTGTTAGAAACATTTGTCTAATTGGCATATTCCGTAACCATATGTATTAGTGTATCAATGTCCGGTTGTAGGTTGTCGGGTTAAAATCAGTTATGACCGGTCCGCACTCTAGCTGCCTGAAGCCCCCGCGCTCACCTAGTGCTCGAACTCTGCTCAAGCCAAAAATCCAGAAGGTACCCGACTCGCCAGGGGCTCGATACCCACTCGAGCCGAAAAAACAGTAGAGTGCCCGCTCGCCAGGAGCTCGACATTCGCTCGAGCCGAAAATCCAGTAGGGTGCCCGCTCGCTGCTCGCCTTCTAGCCGCTCGAGCGCCCGCAGGGTTTCTCACGAAACCCTCCGTCCGCCCGCCGCGCGCTCAAGCGCCGTTGCAACGGGTAAAATTTTTGAACGATTTTTTTGCGCCCTCCATAAATACATGCATTATGTTTTTGAAACCCAAGAGGTCCAGAGCCTCTTTTGAGAGTGTTGGAGCCATTCTACTTGAGAGAAGAGCATTCTTCTTCCTTTTCATCTTACTCCATTTGAGAAAATCGAACCTACTACGCTCTACAACGTTGTGCCTCATGTTCTAACGGTTTTTCTCTTCATTTCCTCTTTTCTGTTTAAACTTCCATCCTTCTACCTTCGTTGGAGACATCGGTACTTTGAAGAAGGAGATCCGATCGTGGTTGGCAATTCAAGTAGCACGAGAGGGAAGATTGGCATAAAGACCGGAAGGTGTCCGATTCCGTTGCCGCGGGCAAATCCAAGGAGTTCCTTGGTAGGGATCACGTGACGGGAGTAAGTCGGCTAGGTTAGTACGTCGTTACCACCCGGTCTATAAGTTGATTTTCATAATGCAATTATTCCCTGGCCGTTGAAGCCCGGAGTGTTTTTCTCGATTACCGTGGGTATCGAGTTTTCACTTCGTCACCAAAAATCGTGTCTTTTTCATTATTACTCATCATTATATATATTGTGCATGCTTGTTATCTCGTTAGCATCTAGTATTAAATATCCTTTACGTGTATTGGATATTTATTTATTTGTGCTTCCGCTATATTTTTCCGGGGTCGAAACTTGATTGTTCACGTCAGCACAAAACGTGCTTTTTCAAATATTTAACACTGTATATTTATGTATCAGTATATTTGTGTGAAAAAAGTCATAAAAACTGTATGGGCCGTGCATTGGTACGCTTGTGTAGCTGCTTGGGGCTCGGGGTCTCTGCATTTGTGATATCTGAAATGATTCAATTCGATATGTGATCCTTTCTCAACGGGGAGAGCTTTGTAACCCTTTCTCGACAGAGAAAAAATTTTGTGGCTTCCTTTTTCGCCGATAGGAAAAGACTTTGTATGTAGATGACCCTCTATGATTGTGCTTAATAAGAACTATCGTAAGGTAATTAATAAAACTAATATATTTGGACGTCCTAATATATCAAACAAACTTGAGGATTGCACTTAATACCATGAGTGGCAAAATATAGTGAGCTCGTCCATTATTTATAGGAGATTGATTATATAAATGGCCTTACCTATGTGTCTAAATAGTGATTGATGTAGTTTAAATTTATCGAAAGTATGTATAACCCTTATTTAAGTTAGTTCTTTACTCTTTAGTTCTCTGATTCATGCACACTTTGGATGTTGATGTGTTTTTAGTATTGATTTACATTGAGCTTTGATTTGAGATTAGTAGGTTTACCCACAAATGGGATTTAGTTAGTCTCATATATTGAATATGTGATTTGTTTCGAAACATGTTACGATTTATATGATTTTGTTTTAGCATTTATTTATTTATATGTAATCTGAATCTGGGCTTTAATTCGTTCATTATATGTTTATATAGATTTTGATATGATTTAAATTATATGATTTGGTTCTGGATCACGATTTGTTATTAGCACATCCCAAGAGGATTATGTTTTGATTCAGATTATGATTTAAGTACGAGACTTTCCTTATAACTTTTGATTTTAGACTTCCAAATTTATATCTTTTACTCACTTTGAATGTGCTTATAGACATTTTCTCTGATTTTGAATTTTATTATTTATTATACGATATTGAAAATTATTGAGTTTTAAACTCACATTTTATTTCTTATCCCTTTAAATTAGTGTGTTTGGATGCCGTGCAAAAGTTTAGACGTGATCTGATCACCATACATCTATTTAGTAAGTATTATTATTTTGTTTAGTTTGTGTTGGTGTGGGCTGTAATTTTGTATTTGAGTTCGGCCCAATGTAGGCTTTTGGATATATATAAGACAATGGGACAATATGTACTATGGATATTTATGTATTTGGTTTGTTAGCTCCCTTGCGGTATTTATAGAATAGGTTGTATGTATTATTTTGTCCAGACGGTTATTCAATAAAATCTTATATGAGTTAATATTATTTTTGATTATTTATTTTGGGTCTTGTGGGTGTTTGTCACACTCGAGTTTGGGATATATTATATGTTACTTGAAAATTTTTAATTTTGTAGATTATAATTATTTAGACCTACTTTGATTCAAATTTGTAACAGTTTCTGTTTTTATTGAATGGAAGTGCCCACTTTCTTTCTTTCCTTACACCTAGTAATAAATATGAAAACAGTTTTTGCACGAGTGGGGTGGGTCACTTGAGAATTAACTTCGCAAAAAACTAAGCCATTTCTTATTTTTGGTTAATTTGTCTAAACCAAACATATGGTCAAATATTTTCAAACTTTTTGTGAACATTATCAACTAAGCCTTATTTTTTTTGAGTTCTTTTTCAAAATACATTATCTTCTCCCTAAGAGCAACATTTTTATTACATGAGATTTTTAAAAATTCTTACTTTTTGGACAAACAATCTTTCAAAATTGTTTCTTCATGTTCTAGTTTTTTAACTATGTTTGAAAGAGTTTTGTTTGTTTATTTAGTCACTAGGCTGTCATGATACCATTCGTTAAATGTCTTTTCAAAGCCACTCAACTCACTTTCTGATTCGGAGTTCGACTGATTAGAATTATTAGAATCTTCATTATGACTTATGAAAAGTTTATCATTGCTCTTAACACGGGACACAAAGACTATATAATTTGAGTGCTCTCCAAAGTCGAAAGCATCGCATTCACTCTTCCAAGTCTCCTTATTAGAAAGGGTGATATACAACACTTTATCCTTGTTACGTTTGAAGTTAGGACACGTAATCCTTAATGTATTTGAACCATTGACATTTGTGACATTGAATGTCTTTAAATTTTCTATCATTATACTTAGTTTTTTTCATCCCTATCTTTCTTATAATTAGATAAGTATTTAGATTTTATAAGAGGTCTTTTTTAAATTGTTTCATAAAGAAAGCAATTTTCTCATTGTCTATATATTCATTCCCAGTCATTTATAGATTTTAGGGCAATATATTTGTCTTTTTTTTTTTATGGGAGAGATAAGTCATAAGTTTGAGGAGATCAAATTAACTCTTTATTTTCTATTTTATCAAGATCTTTACTCTCCTTAATTACTATGACTTTCGGTTGAAATCATTGGGGTAAGAATCTTAATACCTTTTGGTCAATTCTTTGTTCAGGAATTTTTTCTTCTAAGTTGATGATAAAGTTAACAATATCATTTAATTTAGTATCAGAATCTTCAAAAATTTTATCATCTCTTATTCTTAATTCTTCAAACCAAATGACTAGTATTTATAATTTTAAATTTTTAATAATTTTAATCCCTTCATTATGATTTGCAAAATATGCCATACTTCTGTTGCAATTTCACATATGGATACCCATTGAAATTCATTAGGTGAGATTGTTATAATAATGGCATGGATGCCTTTATTATTCGAATTGCTATGATTAAGCTCATTGCTTGACCATATAGTCTTTGAGAGAGGTAATCCCATTTTTAGTCTTAGTGGGAGGAGTCCATCCTCTGTCTACATGTAGTTTAGCGTGTTTGTCCAATAATTTTATAGAAGGCTTTCATACAAACCTTTTAATAAGAGTAGTTATTTCAATGGAAGTATGGTGGAATCAACAACTAGTGACGTGTAATCATCTTACCAAAAGGGTCAACGATTGGGGTAATTTTTTATACCAATTGTAAAATGGGTAGCTCTTAAAGGTTATAGTTTTGATCATTTGAATTATGGATAGACAGATAGCCAGCCAGATATACACACACAGATACTAGCCTAAAGATTGATGGCAGTTTTAGGTATCTATGCTTCGATATCCAGAAATTTTGCTCTCTGGGCTCCTTAAATGACAAAAAATTGATAAATGGGGAAGCCTGGAAGATATTTATACATTCCTCAAACACCGCTTGTGAGCTGGAGTTTAATATTGGATTTTGGTACAATACAAAGCCCATAGATTGACCATGGATCTTGGTCCATAATTTAAAACAGGACTATATGCTTGTTGAAATGGATAAATTGGAATTAAAAAAAATTTACTTAAGGTTATATTATTACTAATTAGAGTGCCAACTTACATTTATTTATCCAATTTTTTGCTATTTTAAAAGATTTAACAAGAATATGATTTTATAAAAATAAAAAATTGAACGTTAAAAATATAGTAACAAAGGAGTTTATATTATATTAACGGCTGTGCAAAGTCAAAAAATAATTATTTTAGCATGAAAAGTGTTATGATTTTTTTAATTAGAACTTAACCTAAATAATTAAATATATTACAAATTCAAACTACGGTATAATCTCTCTATCGTAACCCTTAAAAGTAGTAGAGTTTTTTCTATGACAGTTGATGTGTATTGATGGTATGATATGATAGTCACATTATATATTAATAATTATCAGCATACATGAGATTTATGGTGTATATAGTGGTTATAAGCATTGTAACGCATCTTAACCTCTTATGTATGCTTGCTTATATCAACCCTTAGGTATCGACAAAGATCATATTCAGTAACTATAACAATAATCCTGAGTAGACAGTGTGCTTCATTCTATAATTTTAGTGTCATGAGACATTATTTAACCAGATACTCCCAACTCATCTCTTGCTCTTAAAAGATAATCCCCATAAGTATAGTATATAAGAGCTTATCCTGTATGCAATTGAGAATCTAAACCTCTAACATAAATCTTGTCTAAGCCTTTCAGCCCTCATTGTATAATATCCACTCAATATTCAATGTCGTGAAAATTCTAAGACATCTCAGTAACATCTCGAGAGCCCGTCTTTCAATATAATATTAATACGTGCTGTCCCAACACACTATATCTCCCAACAGAAAATATTAGGCTCATATGAAAATTTTAAAAATATATATTGTATTATCCTAATTTTTATAATTAGATATCTAATTTTTGTAGTAATAAATTCTAACCTAAATTGCCGTATTTATAGAAAAATTCAACGATGCAAAAAAAAACATACATATATTAAAAGATTGTTAAAAAATAGTTAGATGTTGACATTACACACCGCTGTCTCAACCGATTTTTGATACCCATCCTACAAATGTTGGTCCACTCCATTAACACTCTTAAATACAAGGTGAAGATGTACTGCTCCCAACTTGCCACGCCCATCCCTATTCTATCTTTCTTTCCGTCCTTCCCTTCTCTTCTCCCCACACCCCCCCCCCCCCCCAAAAAAAAAGATAAAATAAACCACCAACGTGCATCTTTTTTGTCAAGAAACAGTCTCGAAACCACTGTTGAAAACTGTTGCCCACCGTCTAATCACGACCACAGTGATACCGGAATCGATACTCCCGTTAAAATTGTCTGTGTTTTTGACGCCCCTGCAAACAACAGCTAAGAGGTATTGATGGCCCCTGCCAGCCACCAATAACTGAGAAGAACACATCAGCTTTCCTCTTCCGTTATTCTTGCGTAGTCATATTCTACATCCTCACGTTGTATTTCTTGCCGTCTATTATGGTTTCAAAAAAACCGACCAGATTATTGTTCGGAATGATTCGGGCTTGATAGCTGATTTTGCAAACCCCTCGATCCTTGCCCATGGTTCGGTATTTGGATTGAGCCGGGCTTCCTTCCTGGAAGCACAAGAGTGTGGAAAGAGGGCATCTTGCTTTTGGCAGTTTGGCCGTGTACGTACAATGATCAAGCGGCGGCGGCGGCGGCGGCGACGATTAGATTCGAATTCAGTTTGGATATTTTAATATTAAAAATAATTATTTTTAAAATATTTAATGTTAAATGTAACATAAAAGTATGCAAAAATAATTATTTGTATAATTTTTTTTTAGATATTTAAATCTCACTCATTAAATATTTTTTATCTAACAAGTGACAGAGGAGTCGAATGACCTACTACTCCACCCACATAACAGGATCAAGGGTTGGGTGCGCAGCGCCAGTGGCTTTTTCCTTTCCTATTGGATGAGAAAAATACAATAAGTGATACTTAGTCTTCTAAATATTTATTTATAATTTTTTTTAATAATTAAGCTTCATATTTTAAAAAAAATTAAAAATAATCATTTTAATAATGTTTGTATGATAAAATATTTATCCTTAAATTAAGCCAATTAAAAGGCCCAGAGCAATGCACTGAGTTAGAATAAGTCAACTTTCATTTTACAAATTAAAATTACAATAATATATTAAAGCCTATAATTTTATATCATTATTATTATTTTAATTGTCCATAAGCTGGGATAAACCAGCGTCCATAAAGGAATACCAAAATTTTTAAAACTAGAGGCCTCTGACAGTTTTTCAGATAAGTGGTACGGATCAGGGCCTCTTGCTCTGGCACAAAGCCAAAAGCTTAAAGAACGCCCATTATGTTTTCTATCAATTTTATACGGAATTGGACCAGACCAATTGATGCAACTGGAAAATTGGCCAAGTGTTTGGTGTTGGGAGGAGGCTGATAAATTCGACGTCAACTGCTCTCGCCCGCCACTTCAATCTACGACGAGGCAAAATAAAGACATGCGATCAGCCAAATACATTAAAAATAATTTTTTTAAACGGTCGTAAAAAATTTCATTTGTTATCAATTATCCCTAATAATAATAATAATAATAATAATCACTCATAGTAACTTTAATTTTCCTTAGTTTCCGTCCATATACCCAATTTTTTAAAAAAGGGTAATTTTTTTTTTTTTACTTTTTTGAAAGAAACATCTAAACAATATAAGTAAAATTTTATCTTTAATTCTTGTCATTTTCAATTGTTTTCTTTTCACTTTAGTTACTTTGTCAATAATTTTCATAAATCGATTGGTGCAATATCGGTCCATGGTGCCAATGTGATCTAAAGTCAATTATCGTCAAATGGTCCAGCGGAAGGGGACTTACCGGGACCTTTCTAGTGTGTCGATACAAAATAAAGTGGGAAAAAGTAAGTTGAATGAAAGCATACAACCACTATACTTTCATTTCCCCATCAAACTTTGTGAGTTTGTTTACCACTCTGACTACCGCACCGTCTATTATTCAATTCATATACTTATATTATATTATAATATACCATTTGATTTATTTTATATGCTTGTATTTTGTAAAATTTGTTACCATTTTAATACAAATTTTCATTTAAAAAAATTGCGTGATTTGACTGGAATATAATCTCAAAGTATATTGAGCACATTCCTTCATTGAAAGAACATAGATGCAATTAAATAAAGTGCTAGAAAAGTCGCCATGCCTCTTCCTCTTCAGCGGACGTTAATTTCTCATTGTTTTTACCATAAAATTTCCAAAATAGATTTCATATAATACCGCACGTATATATATATATATATATATATTAAAGTGATAAAATGTACATCATTGCATCATATTTTTGTTATCTAAACTCATTTACTTTCGAATATAATAAAATAATTTTTCTATTTTGTTAAAACTGAGTTAGCGTTAGCTATAATATGGTAATTCAAGCTGATGGAAGATAATAAAAACCATTCATTTATTAACGCGTTCCATCCAATGAATACAGCGAATCAAAACGTATGGTCACGGTAGTTGTGACCTTCCATAGAAGCACCATCAATTCTGGTAGTTGTGCTGCCTCATAAATCTTAGTTTGCTGACGTATGATTGCAGTCCACCAGAGACACCAACGATAGAGACTGCAAGTTACTCTTTTGTCAAATAAATAGACAAATAAATTGATTCACTGAGGATAGTCAAAACAAGTGGTAAATGCAACTCGATCGAAAGAAATTAAAAAAAAAATAAATATTTTAGTTTGTCTTCTATTCATGGTCACTAGGTTTGGAGTTCAAAAATAATTTGTTGGACACGATCTAAAATAAAATCGACCTAACCGAATAAAATACGAGGTCTATAAACTGTAAACTCGTAAAAGAATATGAAACAACCGAATAGAATGAAAGAGAATTGAGAATTTGTCTTAACACCTAACTTACTGAATGACCAAATTGCTAAAATATAAAAGATCGAGATACCTAATGACTCGGCAGAAAATTAAACCTGGTATTAAATCCTGACAAGCGGTTATATAAATCGAGAGATGAGTGATATCAAATTAAACAGATAGTTATAGCCACTAAATGACATACATTAATCTCTAATCGATTACAAGTTTGTATAACAGTTTAGTCTCTAACGATTACAATGCCTCAATTGATGCATAGTCATTCTACTTCCAAAATGATACAGTAGTTGGTAGAAAGGTTATAAATATGGCACTGTCACTTAGTCAAAGGGGAGATCCGATCCCTAATCAAAAGCCTTGAAGGGAAGACACAGGTATAGAGTATTAGCCTCAAGACATTGGCCTCTCTCAATAATCACAGAGTTAAGTCCTCTAACTCTCACATTCTCTCACCTACACTCATCCCCATACTCCTTTTTGTCTTTCATTTTTATAGAAATATTTTTAACTTTAATATTAAAGAATATACCAGAGAATAAGTCTCATATCCTTTAATATCTTATTAACTATTATAGTATATAGGATTATAATTAAAAGATTTGAAAATTCAACCCAACTTTATTCAGGCGACTATCTTTATCCCAAGTATATATTATTGGCACTATATATGCGAACAGTTGTCAAGCCATTTGTTCCTACTCAATTGATATTTCACTTTCCAAAAGCGATTCACATTTTAGACAAAGTAAAATGGAAAATACTCAAGCACAAGGTCAAACAAGTTAACCATTGAAGGATGTCACCTCTCGTGCCTTCAACTTGGAAGAGAGTGGCCATGGAGATGCTCATTTGCTAGTAAATCTAGACGTTGAAGCCTTGGCATTGCATATCAACAATATGTCAAAGATGGTGAAATCCTTATGGGATAATGTTAAGGAAAAAATGCACAGAGCTACAGCTCTCCACTCATAAGCATCAACTTCAAAGAGAAGGTCGAGAGGAAAGAAGATTATCTTGAAGGGAGTCCATCATTAGTGAAAGATCCCAATGACTCTGGAGGCATCCCTTTGAACTAATCATTTCTAAATTGAAGAGTGCTTGAACTTTGAGGCTAAGGAAAAATGTTCCAAACAACAAAATCTATAGTACACTTAGGATTTCAAATGCCTATCAATATAGGAGGAAGGGTTACACAGTAGCATGACTAAGACTCTCCATGCCAAACAGGTATCACATATATCTACTAACCATTTGGAGTTGAGGATATTCCTCAATGCCAAAAGAATCACCTTCATGACTGAAGTGGATGAGAAAATAAAGCAAATCAAGCAGTGAATTTTCCAAGGAAATACTACTGCTTTGACAACTAAATCGAGTCATACACATTTTACCTCGGATATTAAGAGATATCAATCCCCTTACGAATTTAAAATACCTATACTTGAGCCCTATAATAGAAATATTGATTTAATAGATCATTTAGATCACTTCCAAATATTGCTCGACTTCTAAAACCTGGAGGATTCCACATGCCTTTATTTCCTTTCATCTTTAAAGAATGATACGATAATTTAGTCATACAGGTTAGGATCAAATGGTATTTGATCCATTTGATCCTTTTAGGAACTAGTAGACCAGTTCCTACTAGAATTTATCACCAGCCGAGGGTAAGAAAAGCAACCCTAACACCTAGTCAGGATCTAATGAACTCCAAATGAGAGTCTAAAGCGCTTTTTAGCTTGAATTATTGCTGAGGCAAGAGACATCTCAAAACTCACCAATGAGATGAAACTAAATCTCTTTATGGTCATAATTCAATTAGGTAACTTTTTTAAATATTTAGTTCAATAAGAATCTAAGATTTTCTTATAGGAAAAGGCTATTATTCGTACGTACATTGCAGCCGATAAGGTTAATGAAGCAAAATGGCCTGAGCAATAGGATTATGAGCACCAACCGATGTCAAATAGTAGTAAGAAGAGAAATGGTGATAACTCTACTGCTCAGTGTTATAGAAAGCAACAATGACCCGATTCGGGTATTCGTAAAGAATATAAGCTGCTGAATCTCATACCACTTACTGACACTTGGATAAATGTTCTAATGCAAATACAATAAAAAAAAACTTAAAATGGCCTAAATCGAACAAAAACCCAAAAGGAGGTGGTTAGCTTAGTACTATTGTAACCATTGATCTCTGAGACATAATACCCAAGATTATTGGACAATATAGAAGGAAATTAAAATTCTAATACAACAGGGGTACTTCAATGAATATTTATAAAACCCTATCCATCCAAAGTAATAGTTAAGATGATGCAGAGTAATCAAAGCAACCACAAAATTGAGTGGTAGCTAGAGTATAAATATGCTATCAACAATGCCTACCAATAGTGTAACTTTAGATCATCTTGAGAAAACTTGCACCAATAAGAAATAAAAATTAGGGGTAAAAAATAATATTATTAGTTTTAATAATGACAATATAGTATTTGTAATTTCTCTTTATTCTAATCCTTTTATTATATTTGTACTCTTTTTTTATAGAGTCCATGACTATCAATTGAAAAGTATTTTTATTTACAATTAAAGTTTAAGAAATGTTCGCTATTTCAATGTGTTCATTAAATTAGTGCTTAAAAGCAATTAAATGGAACTATTGGATGGTCTGATGTATAAACTTGATAACAAACTGGTTTAAGTGAAGGGAATAGTACAATTAAAAGTTATGATGGAAGGATATTTAAAAATGGCTCTCCATATGCTAACCTTTCTAATTATCAATCTCCTTTAGGTTTACAAACCGTGCTTGGGTCGGCCATGTTTAACAACTTTCTGAACGGTCACTTCAGTCTCCCATCCAAAGATAAAGTTTCCAACTATATATGAGATAAGAGAAGTTAAAGGGAACTAGATCACTAAACGAAGCTATTATTTGACGCACATAATTGGCCTAGCTCCTCCCAAGCTAGTTGGAGAATTTGATCTTCAAGATGAGAACTTACTTAAACAAGCTTAATCCAGAGAGTCACTTATTCAAATTTCTCAAAATTCGACAAAGATAAATGAATATTTTTAGATCAGTAATTTGCTAAGTCCAGATCTAGAAGAGAGGTTAATTGAATTTTTACGAAACAACTCAAACATATTTGCCTAGATTCTGGATGGCATGCCAGGTATGCTAATCGAAGTAATAGTTCATAAATTAAGCCTCAACCTAGGGCATAGGCCAATTGGGCCAAAAAAGTTAAAATTCCTTTGTAGAGAAGGTCATTATCATCCACGAAGAGTTTTAAGAAATTGATTGATGTTGGATTCATCATAAAGGTAAACTATCCAGATTAGTTATCTAATATTATCCTTCTTAAGAAGAGCAACAAAAAGTGGAGAACATTTGAAAGATAACTTTCTGCTATCAATGATTAACCAGTTGATAGACTCTACATCCTTGTATCAATTGCTAAGTTTTGTAGATCTTGCCCCAAATATAACCAGATCTAGATGGATTTCGAAGACGAGGAAATGACCTCATTGATGAAATATCAGGAAGCCTATTATTAGAAAGTAGTGTCGTTTGAATTGAAGAATATTGGAGTAACATATTAGAGCTCGGTAAACAAAATGTTCGAGTGATAGATTGAAAAAAATATGAGGGTTTACGTTAATGACAACTATATTGAAAATCTAGCTGAGGCATTTGAGGTGCTCAAGGCATACCAAATGAAATTAAACCAAACTAAATATATACTTGACATGAGTTTTGGTAAGTTTTTCGGATTTGTTTCTCTCAACGAGGTATAGAGGTGAACCCAGAGAAGGTCAAAGCCATAATTGATATGGAGCCACCTCAAATTATCAAAGAAATACAAAAGCTAATCGGAAGACTTATTACATTATCACAACTCCTTGTTGAATTAGCTGAAAAATATCTCTCATTCTTCAAAATATTAAGAGGAGCAAAAGTAAATAGTTTTTGGTAGACGGAGGAGTGCTGCCAAGCTTTTTGAGAATTAAATGAAAATCTATAAAATCTGCATTTACTGATTTGTCCCAATGAAGGCGAGGAGTTATATCTCTACCGGGTTATCTAAAAAATATCTACTGGGCTATCTTAAAAATAGCTTTGAGTGTCGTTCTAGTCAAGGAAGAGGCAGGAATCTAGAAACCGACATACTATGTCAGTAAAATTCTATTAGACATGAAGACTTTATATGCACGAGCAAAACAAAGTTTGCATTAGCCTTGGTCGTTGCAACAATGAAGCTCCGACATTATTTTTAGGCCAACAAGATACATTGCAGAGTTTGAAATAATGTTTAGATCACAATCCTTTATAAAAGGTTAAACCCTCATGAACTATACTTTCAAAAAAACGACCCCAATCTCAAAAAAAAAAAAAAAACAGACAAATATATTGGAGCAACCTCGACGGGAGCATCTCCCACGTGAACGTCACATGTTAATGAGAGTCATCATAGTTAGGGAGCAGAGCCAAAATAATATTAACAACACCCAAAGGGTACAAGATCAAATACTTAATAATATTCGGGTTCAAGTCACGAATAATGTGGAGGAATATGATACCTTGCTAACCGGTTTGAATCTGACCAAAAAAAATACACCGCTAAGAACTTCTTCATCTACAATGATTCTAAGCTAATAGTCGATCAAGTACTAACTAACTTTGAAACATCTAACACAAACCTAGTAAAATACCTTCATAAGGTGCAATATTTATTATCAATCTTTGACAAGGTTGAAATTATTCATATCCAAAGAGAAAATAATTTAAAAACTGATCGACTTTTCAAAATGGTAACATCCAGTTATCTTGAATAGTATGCTTGGGATATGAGAGAAATACTTCAAAAACCCTATAAAGAATAGCAAAAGCAAATTCTCTAAACAGCTGACGAAATAATTTGGATGACCGCATATCAAAAGTACCTTAAAGTTGGAGCACTTCCCAACAATCACGCAATGGCAAAACACATTATAAAAGGCTAGTTTGTATGCTCTAGTGGATGGGATACTCTACAAGAGAGGCTACTTAGTATTTTTCATGTGTTATTTATTTCCCTTGAAAGCCGATTATGCTATCTGTAAAGCATATCTCGGCATATGTAGAGTGCATATAAGAGCAAAAATTTGGCTTTTAAAATAATGCAACAATGCTACTATTGTTTCACCATGAAAAAAGATGCAATAAAATTTGTCAAAAAATATGAGAATTATCAAATTTATGGTAGCGTAACTAGGTAACTGTACACAAAACTCCAAACTTTGTATGCTCTCTGGCCATTTGTACAGTGAATGCTTAATATATTGGGTCAATTTTCTATAATGACCAAGCAAAGGAAATTTATCATCATTGTGATAGATTAATTCACAAAATGGATAAAGGTATCTCCATTGCTTAAGGTTATAAAGTAGAATACATCAAAGTTTGTGCACCAAAATATTATCTGTAGGTTTCATATACTGAAAATTACAGTGACCAACAATTGTATCCAATTCTCTAATAAAAGGTTTACAAAGTATTGCACTGGCCTAGATATTAAATGAGTCCAAAAATCAATCTTTTACCCACAATTAAACAGGTAAGTAGACGTAACGAATTAGACAATAGTGAATAGATTAAAAACAAAACAAGATAAGGGTGGGGGCCCTGAGTAGATGAATTTTCAGCTATTTTATAGGCTTACCAGATGATTCTAAGAGAGCCAAATTAGGAAATATCTTTCAGTCTTTACTTCAGAACAGAAATGGTAATTCTAGCGGAGATGGGACTGTTGGGCTACTATGTAACGTCTTCGGGTACTCATTTATGAATATTATCCGCTTTGCCACACAGGCGCACGATTTTGTTCCTAATAGACAGCCTCCACTGCCATCAAAACTCGTCCCCCAGAGTGGCACAGCGGTGGCACAGCGTGGCGAGATATTATCTTATTTGATTTGGGAGAACTTTCCGGCGTCTCCAGCCATACACATGCCTCAAGGTTTTCTCCTAGCGAACCCCTCATATGCTTCCAGGACGCGTCCATAAGAGAGAGGCATACACGTCCTTATAAGGCACGTTTCGTTCCCCTCCCTATCCGATGTAGGACATCACAGTCCACCTCCCTTAGGAGCCCAGCGTTTGCATTGGCACACCGAACAGGACCCCGTCTCTGATACCATTTGTAATGTCTCCGGGCACCCGCTTATGAATATTATCCGCTTTGCCACACAGGCGCACAATTTTGTTCCTGATAGACAGCCTCCACTGTCCTCAAAATGCGTTCCCTAGAGTGGTGTAGCAGCGGCACAGCGTGGTGAGATATTGTCCTCTTTAGCCTAGGAGAGCTTTTCTGCATCTCCGGCCATACACAGGCCTCAAGGTTTTCTCCTGGCGAACCCTGCACAGGCTCCCAGGATGCATCCATAAAGGAGAGGTATCCACGCCCTTATAAGGCACACTTCGTTTCCCTCCCCATTCGATGTGGGACATCACATACTAAGTGAAATGTTTTACTCCCACGCAAAATTGTCGACTCCTAAAACAAAAACTTGAATATCTTAGAGGAAATTAGAGAAACAGCATGTATCCAATCAACAGTCTATTAGTATAGAGTCACTCGATACTACAATAAGAAGGTAAAGGTGTAGATTTTCATGGTTGGATATTTGGTATTAAAGAATATCGAAGCAACTGAAAGTTGGCTCACAAGAATTACCTATCCTTAACTTAGAAGGGATCGCTCCTAGTGTCAATAGTACTCTAAAAGGAGGCATACAAGCTACACTCCCAAAATTGAGAACTGCTTCCTTGAACTCGAAACATTATTCACCTTAAGAAATACTACAAATAGAGAGGTCAGCCTAGGGTTATAGATGTGTGTTTTATCCTTCACTTCAGAATACTTATATGTTGTATTTAATTATTTGCCTTCATTAATATTTTTTTTTCAATTCATTTAGTAACAATTTGAGAGCTTGTATGGAATTAATATAGTCACGATTAACCTTGAGTTAGACAATTAGTTTGAATACCTTGTCTACAAACGCATCAATTCTAGGGAACGGTCACGGTATATATTTGATAGAACCATATAGCCCCACACATGATCACACACTAACAATTCCAAAAGATTCAGGGGGGCTTGAGAACCAAGCATTTCAATTCCCTTTTCAGTGGTTGAAACACAAGTCAAATGAAGTCAAATAAGACAAGATTAGTAATAGTCATTCAATCTATTAAACCCCATGAACGTTTCCACGCATAAGTGTCAACATGCCCTTCCATGTGATACACACAATCAGACAAATGATTAAGGATTACTATTCAACCTAATTTGCAACAATAAATGAAAAGTTTAGCCAATAATTAAGCTAACCATCTTATGGTTGCCAAATTAGCAACTATAGCCAAGAGGCTTAGACAACAACATAGTTAATTACCTTATGGTTATCAAATCAGTGACAATAGTTAAAAGACTTAATTGGTAATTAGTCCATCAAGCTATTAAAATTTCATAAGCATTCATTTGAGGGCTAAGTACCTCAATCAGTATCAACAAAAGAACAACATATATTCTAGGATTGAAGAATTTGAATATATAAATTGAAAAATTAGCTACATTATCCTAATTTATAGGTGTGACATAAAGCTGTGGAATTCGGGGATAAAAGTAGCTCGGTAATCCTATGGCTGATACTTTGGGCTGACTTGAAAGGTTGGGAGCTCTCTGGTTTTATGAAGTCCTCATCATCAAAAGCTAAGGAGGCATTAGAGTTCCTAACGTCCAAACAACAAGTTGAAAAATCGGGGGCGACTAAGAAGACGATCCTCCTACATAAAATGATTTCTTATTTGGATTATGGGTCTAGTAAGAGGCTAATCTCTACAAGTCAGATACTCCTCATGATATCTCCTTAAGCCTTAAACATTCAACTCACGACCCCTCTATGATGCTAGAAGCTACTGTCAATAAACATTCAATCTCAAGAACCTTGTCTTCAAGTGAACTAGCTTGATCTTCGGCAATGGTCGCTCGATTGGTATAACCTTAAGACCTACTCTTTTATTTAGCCAACTCATTCTCAAGTTGGGTTGATTGATTGCGAAGGAATGATGCTTCAACTTCAGTAGTCACAGCTTTAAATGCCAAATCTTAAATTATAGAAGGATCAATGTATGGCTAAAATAAACACCCAATCTCTACATCTTGGCTATAAAGTATATCTCTAATTAGATGCACCAGTATTAGGACTATAAAAAAAAAAAGTAACTTTCTAGTCATAAACTTAAATGACAAATGAATGGTTTAGAATTAAGATTTTAAATAATACATCTTGGGTTGGACCATTCTCCCTTGGTGTAGAAACTGATGAACCCTTTGAGCTCAGACTCAAAGTAGATGAATGTCTCCAACAAAGGAGAGGTAATGATATACGGTATAGTGGAGGCTTAAAATTTATAGCACATTGTGAAGCATCAAAATCCACTGGGACCATAGAAGGCAACAAAGAATAAACAGTGGTCTTTCTAACCATGTCAACATTATTTTCTAGAGTGGACACCCGAGTTATCAAAGGCATAAAAACTCGTTCACCTAATGATGGAGAGTTTAACAAGGCTAGAATCCCAAATTCAATAATGATAGGAGTAACGACTAACTCACCCTTATGAGAAAGATTGAAGCTAAGAATCTAGCTCCTCCTTCGAAGTGATAACAAGAATCCTTTTTTCTTAGTCAAAAGTAGGAATCTCCTCCTGAAGTTAGGAAGTTAAATAGGCAAAAATGGGGATGATCTATGGAAAGATCCTTTGGTACTTCTCTCAATTATCTTAACACAAACTGCATCAACAATTTTTAAGACCTCATCATCATTTGAATGAGGTTTTATAGTAGTTGTTGCATCAATCCTAAAATGATTGACGTTAGCTTGAGGAGGAGAACTAATAAAGTGGCTACCCTTTGTTCTTTTGAAGGGATAAGGCAGCATGTTAGTAATAGCCTCTCCTTTAAAAATAATATACCAATTGACACCATCTAAGGCATCATGGGTCAAGAAACTACCTATCCTACCCAACTCAGTTTTATTTTTTATAATGATGTCAGTTTTAGATTTAGTCACAAAGCACTCATTATCTTGAACCAGATCAAAAAATGTAATGTTGATATCACTCTAATTATTAGACAAAATTCAATTATTGGAAACTCTATTGAAGAAAAATCTATCTTTCTGATTCTTCATTGAATTCAAGTTCCCACCACTTATTTTAAACCCTTTTCTGGGGATTAGAAAGATCTAATCACTCTCTTGGTTGAAATAAAACACTACCTTGATTGTTCTAGTATCTAATCGAAGACCCCATTAATGAAAGAAAATGCATAATGAAATAATAGATCTAATGGCATTCAGATGGAGATGAACAACTGAAAATTTCAAAGTCTCTATTATTTCAATAAATTTCCTAACAAAAGGAATTTGAAAGTCGTCTTTCAGATGGACCTTATAAGTAACAATGAATCTATCTCTTATAGAGCAAGCCTCTTCTTAGGCGAAAGGGACTTAAATGGTATAATGGGTGGAATATTATATCGATCATAAATATAAAGCACGTATCTATAAAAAGGCAAAAAGCAATATTGGCGATGTCCTTTGAGGTGTTGTATACAGCTATTGAAAGCATGACAGGTGAAGGAATTAGAAATCAAGTGCTCAAATATAAATCAAGATGAACATATAGTTAGGGTTTTAAGTGAAGAGAGAGACATTAGAATTGAAAAGAATAACTAAAGTTGGAAATGAAGCATTTTGAATACCAATGCTAATGCAAATGATGCATTACTCTGATAATGACACATCTCTCACCCTTTTTCTCAAACCTAAATGCCATGTTTTGAAGTGATCCAAACAGTAAACAATTTTCAAGCCCTCTGCCGTGGCATCAATGGTATTGCCAACAAGCCATTTTTGCCACAAAAGTAATAATGGTGTTGATATCATTATCCAAAATTGATAAAATTACATTCCAAAGGTTCGGTTTTCTACTACAAACAAATCTCTTTGACTTGAATAATTTAAAATTATTTAAGTAAGAGTCCCAATTTGTCAGAAATTTAAATTTTTAGAAAGTTAAGTTGTCATAAATCTGAACTATTAAAAAATAGAGTTATTCACATGCCAAATAAACAACTCTCTACCAAACAAAAACTCAAAAAGTGTTAAGGTATCAAGATCAATAACAAAATAAGAGTTTTTTATTTAAATAATTTTATTAATCTAAACTTTCAATGATTTACAACCTCATACAAATAAAATACAAGTCTAATGAAAGGAATATATTAAAAACTATGAGCAGAATGAAAAAAATAAAATTTTAATTGATGCTTTCATATACAAATTATATTCTTACAAGGTAAATACCTAAATCATACAATTTGAAGAAAAAAGAGAAGTAATGGGGCTATCCGGTGACCCGAATATGAGGATGAAGAAAAGTATAGAGGATAATGCCTTTTTTCTCTAAAAATGTTAACATCCAGTAAATTGTCTTTGCCATACAGTACTACGACAAAGATGTCACCAAATAAGAGCTTGGAGATGACAAACCAGTTGATCCCCTTTGAGCACACTGTGCCTCTTTGATGATCTACAAAATGGAACGAGACATTGGGAGTAAACACTCTGAAGGAGGGTCGCTCCAAGTCAAGATTTGCCTAAAAGAGGAAAACTAATATAATTTCTCATATAAAAGAAAATAGCTGATGCAAACTTCATAAATATCTTTAAATGAGTGCAAGAGCACATAGAAAAACTAACTATTCATATTTAATGAATGGGAACTTCATTAAATTTTAAGACGTGAGTCTCGAGAAAAGATCAAATAAGACTCTATTAGATGTTAGGGCATGTTTTTTTGTTTAGGATTGAATGAGAGATGTCCTTTCTTTATAGCCAAAAAAGGCAACAAAGCGAAGCATTTTGGAGTGAATTGAGGCAGTTAAACGATTGAGTAATCTTGGTAGGTAAAGCAGGGAATCAAATTTTGATCGACAAGATCAATCAATTATCAATTGGTACTAATTGAGAATCTTTCGAGAAGAAGCGTTCAAATAATTTGCTAGGTGCACCCCCCAGGTTTTCATTCTAATATACTAAAAAGTTAAATTCAATCCATAAGTATAAGAGGCTAGTAATAGGTACAATCTAAAATAAGATCAACCCAATGTATAGAACACTAATATTGGTATTAAATCTTAACAAAAGGTTACCAGAATTAAAAGATTAGTAGTCGTATTAACTAGACAATTATAGCCTCTAAATGATAAGTATTGAACTCCAATCAATTATAAATTTATACAATGGTTGGGTCTCCAACCAGCATAATACTTCAATTGATATACAATCATGCCACTTTAACAAAATGCATTGGTTAATATGCTACTTTCATTTAATCAAATGGGCGATTTGATCCTTGATAAAAAAACTAGAAGAGAAAATGCAAGTCTAGAGTATTAGTCTCAAGACACTTGCCTCTTTCAATGATCTCGAAGTGAAGCCCCCTAATTCTCGCATTCTCTCATCTACACTTATCCCTAATTTTTTTTTCTTTTATTTTTATGAAAAGATTTCTAATTTAAATATTGGAGAATATATCAGAGAGTAAGTCCTACATCTTCTAATCTTTTGTTAACTATTTTGGTGTATAAAATTCGAATTAAAAGATTTAAAGGTTTGACCGAACTCTATCCAAATAATTGTTCCGAACTCATACGCATCACAACTAAAAAAAAACAATTATTATAAGAATAGTTTTGTCAAAATTTTGGAGTAAAAATAGTTATTAGTGGGTACCAAATTTTTATTATTAAATAAGGAATAGCTGTGTTATGGGAGACGGGATAATTTTTAATTCTTGAAGTATAGGTAATAGGCACTTTCAACTCAGTCTGAGGGGCGATGCGATGTGTGAAGGTGACACGTAGTTTTTTGTCCCTTATAGGTGAATATTTTTAAAATAAAAAAATAATTAAATATAATTATTTTTTAAAATTTTTATACTATTGAAATCTACTAAACATAAATTTTAAATATAAAAAATTAAGAAAAAACTTTTTTACGGTTAATTTTTATAATGTAATTATCAATATTTAGATAACGGATAAGGGAGCTGTTATTTTTCAACTTGTATCTATCAGAAGTTGCATTTGTTTTTTATTCGTAAAATAGTCGTTCACACCTTAGACAATATTTTTTAAAAAAACAATTAGTTATGTCTTACTTTGTTCTCATGTTAATTTTATGTGATAAAATTTCATTCTAATGAATCATATTTCAACGCCTAAACATATCATGCGAATTGCCAAATATATATATGCGTGTATATATATATATATATATATATTGATAGATCTCCGATCTCAACTATTGGAAAAATTTAATTGTAGAAATTATAAGATATAAAATTATATATAATACTCATGCGACGTTAGAACTCGGATTAAAATGCGAATCAGGAAGCCCCCTTATTATACTTGAACATTTGGACAATAATAGGTCTAATTTCGTAATTCCGAATCTGGAACCCACACACGACAATTAAACAAAATGGATGTAAGAGGTATATATGACTCGCTTCCCAGTAAATTCTCCAACGCTCAAATAATGAGTCTTTTTATTCGTACAAGAAATATACAAGAAAATGAATGCGAGAATATAAAAAGTATAGAGATGAGTGTATGCACGGAGGGCAATACTTCTTTTTTTTGCGCTCGTCTAACTAAATGGTTTTTATATTCATGCACTTATTGGACTAGTGTCTCTTATTTTCTTTTTTTGTTCTCTTCTTTTTTTCTCCTCTCCTTTGAGGGGAGATTTTGTTTATAATAAGAGGCGTTGTTTGGTTAGTGGGTGCCTAAAATTAATGCATGTGCATGATGTCGTTTCGGATCAATGAAGAGGGATATTATTTATATGTGTAACGGCTATCTCAATTCAATAGGAAAGTCACTTGGCTAGTAGCTATTAGACCGACTGAGCCGTCCACAGTATTTGGTCACTAAGTAGCTTATTAAGATCTTTTAATATCTAATTATTCATATCATATCTCCTAATTCATGTGTTTATGTACTATTTGTCTAATACGCTTTGTAATATTTTCTATTAGGCCATTAGTATTTGAACCTCTTATCCTTTTGAGTGTTGGGCTGACTCGTTTTTTTCGTACCCATTACTAACCTCCCATGTTGGAAGGTTTAAATTTCAACTCCTAACATGTCATTTGTGGGACAGTAGTTGCAACTTCATTAATGTGCACCTCTTTCCTAGATATTCTGCTAATTCAAAGTCTTATTAAGTAAGATTTTATTCTTTATTATCAATGCTGTGATTTGATATCTTCTGGAGTTTAATACTCATTGAACACTCCTCTTGGCTATAATAGAGGAGCTATCCTTACTTTGCATCATGAGGCACCCCTTATATTGTCCAGTGGCATGACTATTCTGAGCTAATATTGTTCCTTTACTGTCATGAGCCAGAGTTAGCGGAAGTTTTCTTCGAACTTTTGAAGTTAAGATTTAAGGAAATGTTTGAAGATTGTCTTGATTACCTTCTTTTATATAGAAAGCCATCTTGATTTTCTTCTTTTACGTCCCTACCAAAACCAATCCTCTATCGTCGTGACAAAGTAATCAACTTTATGTTTATACTTGAGATAACCTAGGTGACTACAATAGTTTTGGTAGACGATTTGTTTTAGTTGCCTCCCTCCATGGTACCATTGAAGTTCATGTAGAGAGGGCTTTCTTTTTTTTTTTTTTTTTGGATCGTTGTCCTATGTTTTTCTTCTTTTTCACCTAAGTTATACTTTACTGCTATAAGCTTATACATCGTGAAATGAACAAATGAATAGCACTACTCGATTGATATTTTTCTTTTTTTGCATGACTTCAATTTTCTTGTGTTTTCTAAATGGTTGAAGCGCTTTGATGCTATTTTTTATTATTTAATTTCTGACAATTTAACATTTTAAACATATAATAATTCAGACTTTTAGCAATTCGATGTGTAGTAATTTCCTCTAAACGAATGCACTATTTGTGTATCCATAAATTGATCAAATCGACTTTAATTATAATAGCATCAGGGTTGCCCGTTCTCGGTCCGTCGCTATGAGGGACGCTACGTCAGGCTATCATTACCTGCGCAATGAAGCAGATGCGCTAATCTAGGTGTCAGAACTGCCTCCTATTAGTCTGCTGCACTGGGAGGCGCTGCGTTAGGCATCATTACTGACGTAGTGAAACAAAAATACTGCAACGCACTCCGATGCTGGCACGTGTCTTAATAATTATAGCAATACGCCTCTCTAGTGCCCTTAGACGACACCGTTTTGGGTTAAATTGTTGGCTATTTAAACCCTAGTACTCTTTTATTTCTACACTTCTTCACATTTTATATCTCATAGCCCCCAATTTAATCTTTACTTCTCCTTGTCTCCATGTCTCCTTGAGCAACTTCTAAAGGTGTCGCTAAAATCCCATCTGTCCTCACTAATGAGAATGTGATAGATATTTACGATATGTTTAATATCCCTATTAACATTCCTTTCTAAGTTCCTTCATCTGATGAGAGGGCCTGCTCTCCTTAATTTGGCTTTATCACTATCTACAAAATTCATCTAAAGGAAGGCCTTTGCATTCCCTTTGCGAGGGAGCTATACGAGATTCTAGTGGCCCTTGAAATTCCTATTGCATACCTCCAACCAAATGCTATTAGATACTTGATTTCTCTATATATTTTCCTTTATCATTGGAAATTTCTCTTAGATGTCAAGATCATCAAAGTTGTTTTTCAATTTAACCAGGATAGTGACTAGATTTCTTTTACCCCTTGAAAAAAGTATAAAATAAGTAAGGGTAATTCAGATTCAATAAAGGATTAGAATGACCAATTTTTTTAAATTATGCTCCCTTTTGGCTAGACCCTCTTCAATAAATGGGGCTTAGTGAATCTCACTTCTTCAGGAGATGTCTTAGAGAATGAGTCTTTTGTGGCTTGACCTTAGATGGAGTTGATTGAAAAAATACTATATCACTTTAGAGAATAATTATTTTTTTAACCTGACAGGCACTCGCTGAGGTTGGTTGTGAAATGAGACAAAAGGGGAGGTTGTCGCCAACATGCTTCTTCATCAACTCAAGAGAAAATCAGGAGAACTTTATATTCAAGATTCTCCTAAAAGGGAAACCAACAGGTCATATCCCCTCTCATCTTACTCAAGTGACTTCGATAGGGTCATCGACGTTGCCTATGACGAGATGACCACGTGGCAAGCCAGTGAGTCATCTCAAAGGCTGGCTTCTATTGATTTTTCATCGGGTCACCCAATTTTTGAAGAGGTGCCCGAATTCATTGTGGGTGGTGAAACTTCATTGCCCACAATTTCAAGAATAAATGACCCCGTTACCAACGGACCAAATGAATCAATCAATACTTTGTTTACAGCTGAGTAAGGGATCCCAGTTTTGATTAACCAGTCGCATGACGATCTTATTTCTACACCTCCTATTGCCTTCGTTGCGGAGTCCATTATTAATGATCAGGTGACAGGGGGAGTTCTCTGATAATAATTCGGAGGCTTTTGAAGCAGAGGAGGTTTCTCAAGCTGAGGCTTTTACATCTGGGAACCCAGAGGATCCGGACACGTTTTCTCCACTTCCCGAGTTTGAAGTTCCACTATAGTGTCACACTTTACCTCTTTTATGCCGGAGGACTCCACCTACCTCTGACTTTGAAACTTCTCTTGGTCCCTCTTTGTAAGAGAGGTCTTTTTCCGTTAAGATATCACTTGTGAAGCCCTTCGCCTTTAAGTATTCTTTTTGTCATTGTTATTTTTGACTGGCTGGTTCATTTTGTTTGGTAGTCACAGGAGTTTGTTCATTTGATCGTAAATGGGTTTTACCAATGAGATGTTTAGATTTTTTGTCTGTCTCAAACGTTCATCGACCCTACCGTACTTAGGAAGATGGAGATCTGAGTTGATGTTGCTATTGTTGAAGTCGAGCAGAGTTAAGATTGGGCCACTTTCCTAGATAGAGAGTTGTTTGAGTAGCTGACGAGATCCTAGGAGTTGTCAGATAAAAAATCTTTGGCTATAGATCTGATTGCTTCACTCAAGGACAAACCCTAGGAGGATGAGCATCGATTAACTTCATATGCCTACCTTATTGCCAATTTTCAAGATAAGTATCCTTGACTCAAAGGAGAGCTGACGATGCATCTCTAAATGGAAGAAGTTGGACCTGCTCTAGATGATAGATTTCAAGACAAATTTTATCACTAAAGGCGGATCGTGTCCTTAGTTGCTCCCAACTTTTCTCGAGGCTATCTAGATCCGAGAAATTTCTGAGCTTTTTAACATTTAGACATTAAGGATTTCTCAGAGCCCGGTGAGGATTCATCGCCACGATCTCCAACTAGCTCCTAGCATTAGGATAGTTGAGATACTCGTGCATAGGCAAATGGCAGTACAAATGTAACTTTTCTCTTATAAGATTGTTGCTTTGTATAGTAAATATTTGTTCATTAATAAATCAGCTTGATTGCACCAATCATTATCACTAATGCTTTTTTACATGTTAAATTTTTTATTCAATGCATTCTTCATTTGTTGATTAAGCATGATTGCTATTGCTGTCGGGCCTGGTCATACCCTAGTTGGTTAATCGTTTTTGTCTGAAGGTGCTCATCACTATGAGAGGACGTAATAGCACTCTAGGTAGGAAAGCTCCTTACCTGTAGACTAGGCATGGTTGCTGTTACCATCTGGCTTTGTCAGACCCTAATCCGTCGACTGTATTCAATTGGTGGTGCTCTTTCCTGTGGAAGGATATTGTAGCACCCATATTGAGAAAGACCCTTAAGTTTTCTTTTATTTTAACCTCTCAAAAATGAGTTGAACTTTGGTTTGTAAGCCCCCTGAATCTTTATATCATAGTTTACGTTTGACCGTCAAGTTTTATCGTGCTTTTGGCAGGTCAATTCAACGGGTGAGAGTTTCACCCGACTTAGGGTTGGTCATGATCACTTGTATTCATGAAATGACATGCAAGCACACAAATGGGCAATTGATGTAATAAATGCATATAAATTTTATTGTTACTAATATGAGTACAATATACAAGCACCCCATATGTCATGTACAAAACTTACCTCTATCTTGCGGGAGTTTATTGATAATATATTTTGTGGTGGATGGCGTTACATGTCTTCAGGACCAGTTTTTCATTTTGAGTGTGTAGTCTAAACACATCATTTTAAAAAATGGTTGAAACTGAGAATGGTCTCTCCCAATTAAGGAACAGTTTATTTCTATCAGCAATCTTACCCATAACATCTAAGCTCATCAGAACTAGGTACCCCACCTCAAATTGGTGAGCCTTTAATTTTTTATTATAGTACCGAGTGACACATTACTGGTAAGCCGCTGTCCACAGCCTTACCATATCTCGGATTTCTCTGAGTACATTGAGATGCACTCTCAAAAGTTGGAAGTTACTTTATGGGTTAAAATTTTCAACTCGAAAATTGGGTAGCCCGATTTCTATTGAAATGACCGCCTATCTCATAACATAAGTTGAACAATATTTCTCGTGTCGATTCTCTAGGGGTCTTCTAGTAGGACCATAGTACAGAGGAAAGCTCATCTACTCAAGAGTCTTTTGTGTCTTCTAACTTCATTTTTAACCCGTGTAGTAAGGTTTGGTTCTTCATTTTTACTTATTCGTTCGTCTGCAGATATGCAACACATGAATAAACCAACTTGATTCCCAAACTTATACAATACTTGGTAAATCTATTACTAGTAAATTGGGTTCTATTATTGGTTACTACGATCTCAAAAATTACAAATCGGCATATAATACTCTGTCGGAGGAATTCGGTCGCATTTTACTTGGTTATTCTTGCCAATGGATAGGCCTTTATCCATTTCATAAAGTAGTATATGGCAACTATGACGAACTTTTTTTTTATCCTAATGGGATGGTTAACGGGTCTAATATGTTGAGCCCCCACCAAGCGAACGGCCAGGGTGACTGTAGAATTTAGAGTTCTGCATACGGCCGATGAGAAATATTACTGTAGACCAAACAATTTTTACATTTCTTTACGAATTCCATAGTGTCTCTATTCATCTTGGGCAAGCAGTAGCCCTATCGCATTGTAAGGCCCAAGTCTTTAATTAATGATATTTCGAATAGTTAAGTTAATATAATTAAAATTGAGGTCAAAGAATATAAAAAATTAGATTAAAAAGTTTAAATTAGACCGATTAACTCAGCATTTGATGGAAGCCTTACCCGTGCTTGAGCGACAAAACCTATGGGGTTAGCAGCTAAGGGACGCCTGACTGGAACTTGAACAATCAAAGGCAATAGTTATGTGCTTAACGTACGCCCAAACTATACTCAAGTGTAGTGAACCAGTAGCTCAGCGCTCAACGCTCGCGTGAGTAGCGCTCAAGTGTTGAGCAGTATAAATAGACATCCGGCTCAGTTTTCTAGCATTTTTAGAGCTTTCTGAGGGTAGAGAGAGAAGAAGCTGAGAAGAAAAGGGGAAGAGAAAGGAAGCTAAGTGTGACGTCCCACATCCTTATTTCCGTCATTAACTTATTATCACAATTGATTAATGACATACACATACATATATATACACAAGATCTACACAATCGTCACGTCATCAATTGGTCCAACACAGTTATATAGGAATACAATGTCATATCTTGTTAAGGAAAGATGCCTGTCAAAAATCATCAATCAAAAATAGCTTCACAATATCCTGCAAAAACATATATAATATCCATAACAATTTGTGGAAGTGATACTATACTAATATCATCAAAATTTAACACATTATTTCATACTTCTAAAATCTTACATATATTCAATACATCAAAATTAGAATAACAAAATCCTTCTTCCTAAACATAAGAAAGAAAACTCCCAACTTTATTCCTTTTCATCTAATATCAGCTCGTGCAAAATATATGGAGGTTAGTAAAAATAATAAGAAAATAAGTCAAATGCTCAGTAATGTATCATACATAGCAAAAATATGCACGATTTACTTAAATCACATCATTTGATAGAATAGGAATTATAATACATATATAACTATAAAATATGGGCATAAAATATTTTCTTCTTTATCCAATTCTTTTTCTATCTTAATCATCAAACACTTTAAAAAATTGTCTATCTTTAAGGATCAAAGTTAGTAAGTTTTACCAGCTACCGAAGCAGACAGTTGATGAAAGGATTGTATTTGCTTCCATATAATTTAAGACCTCACCTTATTATTTAACACTCAGAGGTGAGCGGTACATACCTATAATCTGATAGATTGGACGTAATCTGTCCTTATTTTTCCATAGACTAGGGGCAATTTTTCAATTATTATTGTAAATTCTAAGATATGTTAGAAAATATTACCCTCTGAATAATTTCTCAATCCAATTTCTTAATTTTTTAACTTAAGAAAAACTCAATATTTTGCTTCCTGGTTTTTAATTCTCACCCTTTTTAGAATGATTCATACTTTTTTTAGCAGAATTGCAGAGTCCTTTCTTTTTTCATAATATCTGATAAATTTTTATCATAATAATTTCACAACACAAAATTTGGTAGTACAACATGTAGAAAAAAATTTAAAAATTTTAATAGAAGTTTTCTAAGTATGCAGCATATAATTAAATAAATAATATATTTTTAACATATACTGATAATATGTAATAATTTAAAATTAATATCTACGGAACAAAAACATATTGGAATTATTTGTATACATTTAAACATGAAGAGAATTCGGAGAGAAAATATATAATTATGATGCAGATTATTAAACGAAAGTTTTTAATAAATTTTACTGTAAAATCACGGTACAGTAATAAATATGCAAAATCTTTATACTTTTACTTCAAAATCCTAATTTGGATAAGTATTAGAATAATAATACTCAAAAAGAATGAAAATAAATCACAATAGATGAAAGAGTGAGCTAAAAATGTACTTGTCTTTACATGACATACCAAAATTCATAGTCCGAACATTCCGAATCTAACTTCCCGGCATGAACATCGACATGTTTGCCGATATTTATGCATACACGTCTGAATTTTGTTAAAGAAAAGTCATCAGTTGCTCATACAGTTGACCCGGGAGAGAACCTTCAATCTACATGCATTTCTCAGGCTCGTCCAGGTCTAATGAGATTTGATTAGTTGACTTACCGAATTGACCTTACTTTAGGGTTGATCTGTCTCAAAGGTCAAATTTCTCACTCGGTTGATTTGGAACCGCCTGATTGACTTGAATTAAGTAGCAAATTTGGCAGGTGATTTAATCGCCTAAGACCTCTCCGACTCCATATACTTTTATGAACTTCATCTTCAAACGAAGGATAGACGTCACTACTATGAACGCAACCAAGTAGGGTCACCCCAATATTATATTGTAGATCGAAGGTAAGTCCACCACTAAAAACTTGAGTATTTGAGACACTATCTATGGGTACGTTCCTAATATGACTTTTAATTAAATGGTTTCTTGGACCAACATAGATTCATTGTCCAACTCATATTAGGGTCCATCAGTCGGTCTCATTTAGTCCTTTTCAATCTGAGTCTAAAGTAGATGTCAAGGTAAAGTAAATTTTTAAAATTTTTATTATTAATAAAAACTTATTTCTGTTGGTAATTAAGAGTACTATTTAAAACGAGTGTGGATATAAGAAAAGGATAAAAATAGAGAGTTACTAAATGAGTCATATCCTCATTAGTAAAACTAAGGATATCATTCCTTATTCCTTACCTCTGTTTCTTGCTATTGAAAGTTTTCTCGGGGTGATTGGAAACTTTATTTCTGTGTGATCTCGTTGATATTATATTTACTACTCCAACTGCTATCTAATTACGTACTTACTCTTACTGCCCTAAATCGTCATAATTAGCACTCTTGAAGGATTTCCTTGGGTCTCTTAAAATCTTATTGAGATACCATTTCTAGATGAACATCTCAAACTCTTTCTGTAGAATCTAGTAGTCTTCAGTGTTGTGACCCATAGATTAATGATAGAAATAGTACTTGAACCAGTCTCCTCCTAGGTTCTTGAGTGGTTTGGGCCACTTCATAAATTTATTGTTTCGGATCTATATCAAGGCATTCGTCTAAGTGTCATTCAAAGAAGTTAGATTTAAAGGCCTGTTATCCTTTCTGATGCTCAGATCTATCTTGGATTGCTTCCTATAATTTTAGGCAATGAAATTATCACCATTCATCTTTTTTTGCCAATCAATCCCAAAAGGTGGTTTGCACTCTCTAGCCTCTTCGACGATGATATATGCTGTGGTGATGGTCTCTATCTCAAGGAAGGTCTTGGGCTCTTACTGACCAAAATATTTAAAAAATTCACCCAACTATACAATTTCTATGAAGGAATTCAACTTTTCCTTATCAGTTAGCTTTGATATTCCTCGAGCCTTTGTGTTCAACGAGGCCAAAAAGTGCTTTAGACTTTTATTTGACCCTTATCAAATACGAAAAATGTGTCACGACTACTTTTCTTACCATTTGCTAGATGCAAATTATGATATGAATTTATTAGCCTATTCTTAGAATATTCGAATCGAATTTGGTGTCGATTGATAAAACCAAATTAGGATATCTCCTTTGAGGGTTAGCGAAAAGTAGAGAGGCTTCATCTAGGGCCTGTTGATTATGTACTTCTCTTGGAAGAGTGCTACATGAAGCTTTATCTAGACTAAAGGTTTTCCAACTTCTTGGGAATAGCATGGGTTTTGCCACTCTAGACATTCATCCCATGCTCTAAAATTTAATCAGCCTTCTAACCGTGTCTAGACCCTTTCACTAGAGGCTTCTCAGGCCTCTAGGTTATCAAGTTGTAGAATCACGTCCATAAAGGGTTGCTTTTTCCTTTGATTCCTCCTTCTAGATGTAGAAATTTGAGAGTTGGAGGATAGAACCTCCTATGGGTTTCCCTATAATCTGTTTCAAAGGGTCTTGAGAATCTTGGACATTGAGTTGATCTAGGCTACCAGCGTTTCCACGTTTATATTCGTAGTCAGAGGAGTATTTCCATGACTACTTTCTATCGGGTCATCGCTTTGAGAAATGATATCCTTGGGTGGCATGTTTGTGTGGGTCCTAGTGTTGGCCATATTCTTTCTTCTCGATTGGGTGACTTGATTATTGTATCCCATAGATTGTACCAATGTTGCATCTTTGGAACTCGAATTAATTACGAACTAGGAAGCCACCTTGTCACTCTTGAACGTTTAGACAATAACGGGTCTGATTTTCATAATTTTGAATTTAGATCCTGTATAATACAATAAAACAAATTGGATGTAAGAGGTATATGGGACTCACTCTTCGATATATCATTCAACGTTCAATTTAAAAATCTTTCTATTCAAACATGAAAGATATAAGAAAATGGATGCAAATATTTAGAGAGTATGGGGATAAGGTAATATGTACGGTGGACAATATTCCTTTTTGTACATTCATCGAATTGAGTGTGTTTTGTTTTCTTTTTCTCTTCAAATCTTTTTTTTTTCCCTTCCTTTGAGGGAGATGCTTTTTTATAGCAAGAGGTATCATTTAGTTAGTGAACGCCTATAATCAATGCGTATGCATGATACCGTTTTAAATCAGTAGTGAGAGATATTACATATATATATATAACAGTTGTCTCAATTCAATGACAACACCTCCTAACTAGGAGCTATTTGATCGTCTTAGCTGTCCTATGTATTTAGTTATTAATTAACTCATTATGATCCTTTAATATCTAACTATTCAGGTCGTGCCTCCTTATTTTATACGTTTGTACGCTATTTACCTAATTGGCTCTATAATATTTTCTGTTGGGCTATTGGCATTTGAGCTCCTTATCCTCACGAGTATTGGGTTGACCCATTCCTAGTCGTACCCATTAAATATTTTTACAGATATATATTTATAATATTAATATCTATTAAATATTTAATTTAATAATAAACATAAATAATAACTATCTGGATAATTTTTTTAAAAAAATTAAATTTAATTAACTAATTTTTTTTATTCTAACGGACGATATAAAAATATGCGAAGAAATGCAACCACCCTGAAATAGAATGATTGTACTTGTTTTAAATGGTTGATTAACAGTCACTTTTAAGAAATTATGAGCAAAAAAATTAAAACAAAAAGGACTAAATTATTTTAATGAACACCTAAAATATGAAACGAGCTTAAATAGTAGGGAACACAACAGGTTGGATTCGGGTCCACATATTTAAATTTGATTGAATATTTCAAATTCCCAACACGAATCCAACTGCTATAATTTGGGTTGGTAGAAAATATAATAGTTAGGATTATGTCTAACTCAAAGCAACCTACAATTATTCTAGTTTTTCCTCGTAAAAAGGAGCTTAGAATTTGATATTTTTAAGTTAATCCCCGACCAATTAAATCAACGATAGAATCTGTGAACAAACTTTCAAATATACAATATATTTAACACAATTGAACTCAAATATATTTTAATAAATTATTTGAGCCTCCAAGAAAGAATACAAAATTTTAAATCTCGAATTTAGAAGGAAATAAAAATCTTCATTTGTTCTCCTAACCATCATTCAACTCATCATATGACGGTTAACCTATAGAAGATATGATGGTGCATTCGTGTGGTTAAGTTTTATTTAATTTTAGATTATTTTTCTGTTAATCTCATACCCATTAATATATTATTCACTTCTTGGGTGGAGATGCCAAGTATTAGTAGGTCAAGTCACAAGATTCATTAAAGAATCATGCGAGATTCATATAATTGGCGGTTGAGCGAAAGTCATTCCTTGTGAACCTGAAATATTTGTATATGGTAGACATAAAATAGACCGTCGTATACTAATCTCAATAAAAATATTGCCTAAAAAGTACATGAATGTAAATTGCCTAAAAAGAGTCACACGTGATGCACATGAGGGGCACACGTGCACCAACATCTAATATAAAAGCCTCTATGCCTTGTTGTATATTATATCATCTATTATCTAGGTTTATTATTATAAGATATTAGATCTTCGTAATTGTGGAAGATTTTTATAATTGATATTCACTATGTGGTGGATATTTATAGGATTAATAGTCCCATGATATTTTTTTTTTCATTTTCAAAAGAATATTTCACATGACATATGATACTTTATTATTTCTAATTATCATTTTATATTTCATATTATTATATCGTCTCTTTACGGATTCAAATAAAGGGTTTAAAAACAAGGTTTATTTTTGACTTTTTAAGGAAAGCTTTGACGTCCAAAACACAAGAAGTTTGGCTGTCGCATGCTGCTTGCTGTGCGGATAGAAGGGAGCCAGTCAGACTAAATGAGCCAATAGAGATGAGGTCCTGCAAGGAAACTAAGAAAGGTTAAAGTTATTTTATATTAGGTAAATGTTCTTGCTAAACTTAGATAATGTTTAAATTTCAGACATATTCAAACTTATCCCAATGTTTTAATATTAAATAAAATGTGAACAATTCAAATCATATTCATCATATCTGTATGCTGTGCTTTGTTTAGATGTTTCTGTCATCTATGCTTGGAAGTCTCGTCTGTATTTATTGACTATCAACTACTTGCGTCCAACCTGCAGCCGATAATATTAAATAAAATCTGTGTGCTCCCGAGGATCTTAGTGGCTCCGAACCCTAGTGGTTTGTCCAATAAAATTAGTTAGGTTCCCTTTTAATCTGAAATTTTTGCTAGATATTTCATTAAATTTAAGGAAATCAAAAAAAATTAAAATAAAGTATTATAAATAAGTTATAAATAAATAAAATAAATAACATTTCTCTTTTACCTTATGTTTATTACCAATCAGTTGTAGGTGGGGCTTAATTTAAGCTACTTACACGACAGCAACAAACCCTGTCAACTTTGATGGCTATCTACTGATTTCCAGTTAATTAATTGACTGAAAAGGTTGCTGAAGAAAACCCTTTTTTTTTTTTTTTTTTAGTAGCAGTAAAAGGATATTTTTTATTATTTTTAAAAAACTATTTAACAATATAACATAATACAATAAATATTAATTTATATTAATAAACATTTAATCACTTTAGAAATGATTAAAAGTTACTAACTATTAAGTGGGTGATCTATCATTTCATTAGTTTGTTGCCAGTTTCGCCCAGCAATTAATAATCGTACCTCTCTGGGTGGTTGGAAAAATCACAGCTTCATATCGATCAATCATACATATTTTTATAATGTTTTTTTCTTCTTCTCTTGCCGAAAAATAAGTGCTTTCCTGTCCCTAATATAAATAGGAGACGTCAGTTCGTCTTCCATGATATCAATTTTCATGGCGTCGTCAGGCGGCCATATTAACGTGGAGAACACAAGCGGAGAAGAGCATGCAATCGTCGTTGAGTTGGACGGGATCGACAGGCGCAGGCTTATTCTTAACCATGGAGGAGGAGGACGAGGAGAAGGTTGTGGCGGCGGCGGCGGTCTAGGGACACAATTAAATTACGTCAACAAGCTTTCGTCGCGTGAGATGGATTCTCTCACTGCCTTATGCGACACCTTCTTGCCCTCCGTTGATCCTCTTGATGCTGGCTGCTCCGCCGCCGATGAGTCCGCCGCCAGGTTCTTTCAGACTTCGGCCTCCATGGCCGGAACTCCTGAGCATGTGAGGATCATTTTTCCCCTTCCCTCTCTATATCTATGATTTTTTCCCACTAAAATCTAAAGAAAAAACCCCAACAAGAAGATCATACCAAAACCAAAAAAAAAAAAATGCAGTCTTAACGCGTAATTTATTATGGAAAAGTGGCTGGGTGGTGGAGGAGGTGGTGGGGTGTGTGTGTATAATAACGATCCACTGACATATTTAGTGAGATTTTAGTAAACTTATAGCCCAAGAATTTACTTCATTTAGACCCCGCATTTATTTTGTAGGACAGTGAATGGTTGCATGGGTCCGTCAGTAAGCTGACTGAGTTTGAGTTCAATTATTAAATTTAATAATCAAGCATGCATGAACGCAGATGCTAAAGTCGTTTAATAACCCACTAAAAGTTGAACACGTGTAAGTTTGGGTCGTCTAAAACTTGTTTAGTTTATCAATTTGTAATAATCTGGCCACTGATTATATGCTTATATGACTTATATTGCTAAAATACTGAATTAATGATCAGAATTACCCAAACAAAAAACTAGGTCATCACTTCCTTAAATTGTTTGAATAAAAAATAATACTGAAGCATATAAATATGAAGTGGATATACATATATAGTGCATATTTGTTAAATGATTGTTATTATTATTGTTATTATAAGCGACACAATTAGCTTTAAGTCATTTTCAAGCAAAATGACAAGATATTCCCCCAAAAAAGGAAGATTTTGACGATTATTCTGACTGGCGAATGCATTCAAAGAAGTCCTTAAGCTTCTTTTGGTTTTCAATCCAATTAACTAGATAGGGGTACTTGTTAAAGTGAATTGATATCAGATATTTTATTTAATACTTAAGGGTTAAAAATTGATGAATATACCTAAAACACGTGATATGAATGAGAGATCTTATAATATATTTTTATCTTATATTATATAATATTATATATTTAAAAATATTATATTACAGAATATTACAATATGTATCATTATTCCATTTCACATCCATTTAAATTTAAGTAGGTAAGGTAGATTCAAATTTGAGCTTAAAAATTAGATTATAATTCGCCTTATAACATAAGACTTGATAAATATGTCAGCAAATTAGTTGTCCGATAGTGTGTGTTGAAGATATATATTTCCTTGCCAAACGTGTTGATCAATAAGATGATGATCATTTTTAATATACTTAATATACTCATAAAACATATTATTGTGTGCAATTTGTATTGCATTTTAATTATTACATTTTAAGATGACCGTAAAAGAATGTGTGAGACCCATATTTTCTAACAGTTAACATAACTAAAGAAGTTTTGTAGTAGTGTCAGTGAGAATGTGTGACACCCATATCTTCTAGTAGCTAACAAAACTAAAGAACTTTTGCAGTAGTATTGACCAAGGCATAACATTCTACTTCTATATTTAAGTATGTTATGATAGATTAATTTTTATTTCATCATAAAACAAGAGATATTTCTAAAAAGAAATAATAGGCAATGGTGAATTGTTGATTCATGGGAACACTTATCTAGTCTCTATCAGAAAAATACTTAACTAAAAAGATAAATTAGTAGAAAATTAAAGTATGTAGAATAAAGATTATTTAATATATCAAAGGATGCAAAATATAGCAACATAATAAGTAGATCGTGGCGTAGGCATAAATTAGCTAACCAGATAGATGACCTAAGTAATATCAAAACGAGTAACAGTAAAAAAATTAAACCTTCTAACTAGTTGCCAATGATGGATTGCGTATAATAGAGGAGAACCATCGACTAAAGTGAGTTTAACATTCAATTTTAATAGAGTAGAAGTAATTTTGTTATTAATTATGACAACACAAGTAAGCAGATTAGAAGCATACTTTACTTTTTGCAATAAAGGATAAGATTTGACTTTGCGACAGGTAATGAGTTTATATAATATAACAATACAAAAAATGAAGAAAGACATGTAAATAGAAAGGGAGCTCACATACCAAGTGAACAACAAATAGAAAAATCAATTGATGGATGAGTCGGTAGACTTATGGATAGATCAACTATAACTTGGATAAGCGTAGGACTTTTTGTAGGAGTTGGGCTAGAATATAAAATATTGAGGTAGTAGGAATAAGATCAAAAAATAAATATGGTAACAAATTAGCGAACCCTTTAAAGAATTTCGTGGGTGTGGATTTTGTATTACTAAAAAATGACATAATAAGGATACAGAGTCTATTAGATATAGAGTTGTAATATCGATATTTTTTATGTTAAATATCATATAAAAAAAAAAGCAATATAGATGAGCACTGGGCTCTAATTTATTTTATTTGATGATTAAAGTAGAATAAAATAAACACATCCAAAGGTATAGTGAAGATTATAGTCAGATGATATACTAAAAGGACACTCATATGGGATTTAATTTTGAATATTTAAAGATGGAAGGTGATTGATGGTAAAAGATGCAATAAGGATAGTTTCTTTTCCATTTTTTTTTTTTTTTTTTTGATAGAGGAATTAAAATAAGAAGGAATCGTATACTGTTAGTATATGACAATAGTTTTGTTCAACATGACTATTATATTAGAATGTATTTGGACAATATTTTTGGTATATAGTGTTATGTGATTTGGCAGTATTCAAAAAGAATGGCTCACAATATTTCTTATTATTATTGGGTCTAAATATTTTGATTTATTTTAAAAATTAAGTATATATCATATTGTAAAATTATTGACATATTTTTGGCAATTCATATTGAAAATATAAAAGATACATCCATAGGTAACGAGAAAAGTTGTCAACAAAAAAATAAAATATTTTAATCCCCCTTAGTAGGTATAGATATACGACCACAAATGTAAAAATAAATAAGATTGAAAAGCATATAAAAAATAGATTCACTAGAATTAAAAATATAAAACTTTACATTTATCAAATTGATAAATCATATAATTAAAAGATTTATTATTAAGAATTTTTAAATGACTAATAGATACTAACGGTTGAACTTTAAAATTTAATATACGATCAAGGCGAGAATACCATAGAAGACTAGATTTGACTTATTCGGAGTGTAGAGTAATAGTGCTTGAAAAATGCTATAGAATATGAAGTGTATTAAGTTTGAATAGATGTCAATATATATATATATATATATATATATGATAATTATGGGAAAAAATTGACATTTTCAATTAAAATTACATAATTATCCTACAAATAATAGCAAATAGAGTGATAAAGGTATAAAATGAGTGTTTCAAATAGAAAGTGAAAGTGTGGAAATGGAAACAGTATTATACATATGAGATCCATTAGATGTATGAATTTTCAGTACATTAAAAGCTTTAGCTTTATTAGTGAATTGGTTTAGTCAAACATTATATGATGTAACATATAGAATCAATAATCTAAGAAGTATTACTCAAAGAAGCATACATAATGGGTATAAAGAAAAAACCTACATAAAATAAAACTTGGTTGATATTTTTAAAAAATTTTCAATAGGTAGAGTAGAATTTAGAATAGTAGAGTCCAATTTTGTTGGTTCAATTTCGATAATGGCTACTATTGGAATTGAAGAGAAATACCAATTTTGGTAGAAGAGATTCCTCTTGAAATAATTATATTTTGAATAAACTTTTGCATGGCAATTGGGACATATAGTAGGATTATATGATTATTGACTACCTGATTCGATATTTCGATACGAAAATTCAAAACATGGAGTTTGTGATAAAACTACAAAATAGTCTTCATATGTTGAGATTTCTTGATTAGTAGTCATATGAATTCGAAGATAAGCTCAACAACGACACTGTCCAGCAAAGGGCAAGGATGCTTATTCAATAGAGAGGCACTGATAGGTTCAAATTTGTCACGAGGAGTCATAAAAAATTGAGTGAGATAAAATATATCCTGATAATTTATAAATTTCTTAAACTCTATTGGAGACTCTCATTGAGATTTAGTCGAGACAAGTTGATCTCATTAATAGTATATTTGAGTGTAAAAATTATTTATTTATTGACTAGATTCTTAAATTTTATTATAAAGCAAACACATGATCTGATATTGATAAGTAAAATTTATAGAGAAGTAGCATTATTATTGAAAGAACATACATCTTTGGCTACTCCCAATCGATCAAATAGTATGTTAATAAATGGAATAGATGTATTATTAAACTATGTAACCAATTTTCAATACGATTAGTAAAAATCGGGTTTCTTTCATAAGTTTATTATCGTGGTGGCTTATATTCTCCGATAATAATCACCACAATTACTATCTTTCTTGAAAAAGTAAACATTGAATGAGCCAAATGATAGTAATTGGAACCTTTGAAAATAATTTTCATAAGTTAAAATACATCATGCTATAGTTGGGCCACTGGGACTGAGATATCAAATTAATGGTGTGTATATATATAACCAAACAATGATGGGCAGCACAATTCGGTGATGCTGTGCTGTGCATGGAAACCAAAACGCAGCATTTTGGTTATTTAAGTGAAGGAATGCCACGTTTTATGCGAGGTAAAAGGCTTGCCTTATGCTCAGTCAAAGTAATGTGCTTTATGAGTTATGACCGTCAAACATTGCATTTGATGTGTCCTTTTCTCCAAATCAAAATTAGGGTTAATCTCATTATGATAGATGGTGAATTGCGATGGACGATTTTGAACATTGGTGAGGATGACGGTGTTTGAAATGGGTCTAAAGTTATTGAGTATGGATCTAATGTTGGGCTAGAACTAAACAGTTATCTAGATAGGCCCTAAAATGGAACTGGACAATCAGTGTGGAGCGGCTTGGTTCAACCGTTGGTGGAGAGGTAGAATTGGACTGTTATTAATGAAATACAAGAGAATCATCAAAAATCGAGTAGAAGTAGAAGTGGATTGTTGCTAACGGTGAAGAAGGTAACCAGAAATATGAGAGAAGTAGAAGACCAAAGAACAAATCAAGCTTTTGCGGCGATGTGAAACTATTTAGAATGAGTACTTGGTGATACGAAAGAGGGTTAAGCCTAACTTCAATTCTATGTTAGAAGTTGATGAATATTTATAGAATACATAGTAGAAATGAGAATATTTGTACATTTCACATTATAATTATTATATAATAATAGGCCTTAATATGTTTCAAAAATTTAAATTATCATACAAATTAGCAAGTCGACTTCTTTGCTTATTCAAATGTAAATGAGTCCAATCTTCGTAATTATAAATCAAAATCCTACACATCATAATAAAATAAATTAGAGATAAGATATATACGGGACTCGCTCCTTGGTATAACATCTAACGTTCAAATCAGTGATCTTTCTAATGAATTTGAAAAGACATCGAGGAAGAAAAATATAGGGTCTGAAAGAGGATGGAGATGAGTATATGATTGGATGGCTATGCTCCTTTTATGTACTCATTGATTAAGTAGTATTTTTTCTCTCTTTTCTTTCTAAAAATATATTTTATTTATAATTAGAGATACCATTTGATTAATCAGTACTTGAGATTGATGCATGTACATTATGTCGTTTCGAATCAGTAGTGGGAGGCATTGTTAGTAATGTGTAATGGACGTCCCTATTTAATAATAAGATCGCCTAATTTTCAGATATAGTGTCATTTTGACTGCTCATTATGGTCATTTAATATTTAAATATTTAGACTTTCCCATTTGTTTCAGACATTCAAGTGCTATTGCCTAATGTGTTTTGTTGTAGTTTTTGTTGGACCATTTGGTATTTAGATCTTTTATCTGCTCGAGTGTTAGGCCGCCCAGCCGTCCCTATTACTAGCCCCCATATTGGGAGGTTTGAATTCCATCTCCTAACAGATCATGATGGGATACCAAGTACAACTTCTTCAATGTGTGCTCCTTTGCTAGATAGTCTATTAATTCGTGGTTATGATAGGCAAGATTTTATTCCTTACCATCAATTGTTATAAATTGATATCTACTTGAGTTAAATGTGCACTGAGCCCTCCTCTCGACTATAAATTGAGGAATTCTCTTTTTTTGCTCAGCAAATATATTTGCTATGGATCACCATGGTATCTTTGCTGTCACAAGTAACACTTAACGAAATCAATGAAAATTTCTCTCCAAATATTGAAATTAGGATTTATGGAAGTACTTAAAGACTATGTTGATTAGCCTTTTTATATAAAAAAATCATCTTAATTTTTCTTTTTATCTCCCATACTGGAAGGTTTGAATTCCAATCTCTAACATATCATTGATGGGAGGCTAATGATGGATACGGTCAAAAATGAGCCAACCCAATACTTAGCTGAATAACAGGCCCAAATGCCAAGTGATCAAACAAAAATTGCAATAGAGCCTATCAAATTATAGCACTCAAACGCTTAAAATAAAGAAAAAGTCTGAACAATCAAAAATTAAAAGATTATAATGAACTGCTGAAATGACATTGTACCTAAAAATCAAGTAGTACTATTACTAAATAGAGACAATGTTATACACTGTTTGCGATACCTCTTACCACTGATCTGAAACGGTATTATGTACACGCATCAATATCAAGTGTTGGTTAACCAAATGATATTTTTAATTATAAATAAAATTCTCCCTAGAGAGAAAGGGGGGAGGAAAAAATATTTCTCAATTAGACAAGTACACAAAAGAAGTATAACCCTCTAAATATACACTTATATTTACTCTCTTTCATTTCCTATATTTTTCTTCCTTGACATAATTCCAAATCCATTAAAAAGATGATTTAAGCGTCGAAGAATATATCAGAGAGCGAATCTCGTATATCGTTTATATCCAATTTATTTTATTGTGGTGTGTAGGATCCGAATTCATAACTATGAAAATCGGACCCACTTGTATTTAAATATCTAAGCGAAATAGTTAGCTTCTTAATTCGTACGATAATTCGGATTCTTGAGACATATCAAACTTATATATAGAGTGACCGATACAAAGTATATATGAAAAAAAGTAACTACGAAGATATAGAAAATATTTATAAAATATTTAGATTTTATACTTGATGGGTAAACTCGGTCCATGAAGAAAGTCCATGAATGAAGTAAAGACATAATAAAATTCAGTATAATTGGAAGCCCAAGAAACGTCCAAGTAGGTCCCAGTCAGCAACCCTTACTGATTCAACCCAACAGCTCAACGATTCTGGTCCAAAAAGCTAGCCCATGAGCCATATAACTTACCATAATCAGTTGGACAAATATCCATAAAATAAGCACGCACTTTTCGTACATAAAAATAACCTACTATAACCAATCGGTCAGAATAACATAACCATTTGGTCTTATCCAGTTCATGGGTGGTTGTCATTGGATAAGGATAATCCAACCACCCTTCACCTCTATAAATACCTCTTCATTCCTACAGTGGGGGCGAAGGCTAGAGAGGAGAATCCAGAAAAGAGAGGGGAGGAGTCTCTGGACACCAGTCTTCTAGGAAACATTTCATCCCACCAAAAAGAGGAGAAGGCCGAATAGGAGAGAGGAGAAAAAGGGATTATAGAATTTATCTAGTGATTTTAGGAAGGCACTGCCCCATAAGTCCTTCTAGAAGTCATCTCTCCTACCAAGTGGTAAAACCCCTTAGGAGTCCATCTAAGCAAAGGATATTCATCCAGGGGATCTTCCATTCAGGTACCCGGCCATCCCTCTAAAGCACTCCAACAATACTTAGACAGTCGTACAATTTACAATAATGCTCACTTTATATTTCTACCTCTTAAGACGCCCATCAGCAGGGGGCACATCTAAGACGCCCCTCAATAGGGTACACCTCTAAGCCGTCCATCAATTGGATGCATCCGAATGCTCGATTTACCACTACATGCATCCTCAATATATCTTTTTATTATCTGATAAAGATTTCTAATTTGAATTTCGAAGAATATATAATGGGAGCATTTTTTGTTATCCTCTAACCTCACATTTTTAGTTGTATTGTGTAGGGTTTAGGTTTGAAGTTATAAAGACCGAATCTGCATCAGATCGATTTAGTGTGAGATCCGATTCGCAGCCCCCTAATCCCTAGGACAACGTAAATTCGTAGAATACAATATTGGCGCCATCTATGGAAAACGACCAAAAGACCAGCTTTATCACCAAAAAATATAAAAATAAAACTAATTAATATTAAGGCTCTTACGATCGCTCTTACCTAGGAAAACGCCACTCTTGACCAACCGGCATATAGCCATGAATAAGACTGGTAGACGCTATTTGTGAAAGATATTAATACTCGAATGTACAATACATCCAAAATACTCTAGGCTCTTTTCACACAATGTGGTCATCGAAGACTGAGGGCTCTTTCTTCAACCGCCAACACTGCGACTCCAAGAAGAAGAAATAAAGAAACCACCCGGCCTAGAAAATATACAAGCCTAATATCCAACTCCAAGTCGGCTATAACAATCGGATTTCATTGAAGTAGAAGGCTGACTAGGTCCTAGATTGAAGGATGAAAGACTAAAGGGGCAACATACATCCCACTCCCAAGATTGCCGACAACCTGATTAAAGAGGTTCATGCAGCACCAAAGGACATTCTATTGTTTGGTGCTCTACTCGTGAGCATCTCCTTGGAGCAATAAGCCTTGCCTGAAGACATAGTAGGGCCAGTTAGAAAATGCTATGCCGGGGCTTCCCCTCCAACAGCGGTCTCTAACACCTAAGGGAAAAAATTAGAAGAAGATGCTGCTCTAATTAGAAGAATCAATAGCCTTATGAATCTCGCGGTTAGAACGGTCACAGGAGACAAGACTTGACCGCGATCGAAGGGTTGACCATGTTGTAAGATGACAAGAAGCCATTTGCAAGAAGAAAAGCCCGTGAAGCATCAAAAATCAATTTTTGACTGAAGTTCTCATCCGGTACTCCACTCCGGTTAGTGCTAAGCCTTGTCGAGCTCATTAGACCACGCTAGCACTCGACTTGTAGTAAGGCAGAGGGTAAGAATGCCTCTGTGGAATTCATAAAATGGGATTGGATGGAATGTCTTTCCGGGAAGATTTTTGTTAATATAATAATAATAATAATATAATAATAAATATTATTATTATTATCCCCCCAAAAAAGGAAAAGTAAAAAACAGTCCGGGGGCACAGTGCAGAGAATGAAAGAAGGAAAAGAAAAAAGAAAGAGAAAGGGGAGAGAAGGGAGAGAGGCTGGCGTGAAGAACGGCGGTAACCGCTGTCGCCAGAGAAGGTGGCACCTAGATCTGACGCCGACGAAGCCCTCTCCATATTTCCCCTCCAATTTGTGCCATGATGTGAAGAAAGTAAGGAGATCGTGAGCTGTGAGGAGCCACTGCTGTTATCACCGCCATCATCAGAGAAAAATCAACAAATCGAGACTGATGCCGCTATGGAGTGTTACCTTAGATTTGCTTCTTCGCAATCTGGAGTAATTGGTTATGATCCGCCCCGATATCATTCCGTTTTGCTAATGAAGGCCCTGTTCTCCTGAAGGAACTTCACGCAATATCACGAAGGTTAGGGGCTGTAGACTTGAGACCGCCGACATGAGTGACCAGTCGCTGCTGCTAATGGGACGATTCTTGGCCTTGGCGATTCTCCAAAGCAGGACCTACATGTTATGACTGACTCCAAGGCAGAAGACTAGTCTCACTACAGTGCCTCTTATGGGCCCATTGCATAGCTGCAAATCCTCGTAGAAGTTGTCACGATTCTCACACTAAGGGCTTGATATGCTTGGCTTGCTACCTAGCAGACATCATCTGCCCAAGCCCCATATTAGTTCGGGTTACCTGAGGCCGTATCGGGCCACAACAGGACCTGAACCACTAGCCTGTAGGCCACTTAGCCCGGTAGCAAGGCGCTGCCCAACCAATGTACGGTGAAGTACTAAGTTTAAAGTCATAGGCGAAGGCACTATCCAAAGAGCCTTAACAACCCTCCAAAGTGGCGCATGCCAGCCATGCACCGGGGGCGATCAACTGGTCCTAGGAACACCGTGAATGTCGATGACGATTCCACATTAAATCCAGGTAAGTCTTACATGCATTATACTGATTGCCTGATTCATACTTTAATTAATAGTATAATCATTTTACCTGCTCATGTGAGTGCTTGCATACCATCTCATAAGGACAAACGACTTAAGCTGTCCCTAAGTTAGGTGAATTTTATTCACTTGTTACAAAATTTCGGTCCCGTACCGAGCGGCCTTTATAAGGTCGGATTTAAACCTCAGTCTCATACCGAGCGGCCCTTATGAGGTCAGATTTGAACATCGGTCCCAAATCGAACGACCTTTATGAGGTTGAATTTGAACCTTAGTCCCGTCATTGAGCGGCCCATGTGCAGTCAAATTTAAAACCTTAGGGGGCTTTTCAGTATAAGTGCGGTGACCTCATCCCAAAGGAGTTAGCATCATCAATCAACGACAGTCGACGGACTAGGACCATATGCATGAAGACTACGACATCCTTTAGCAGGATCGAGCACTGACAGGTGCATGCGGATGACGGCCTAGGCTAGCAAAAGCCTGGCAACGATAACTTCAAAGGCTTAACCGGTAACTACCCATTCTCAGCGCCACGACCTCCTCCTGGCAGGCGTGAGCACATCCAATCAAACACACATGTAAAAACTAGACAATAATAGTTGCAAGGTTTAGACAACAATAGCATCTTATCCAAACCTACAAACAGAGTTTCATAGAAGCATGTTGAGGGTTAAGAATTTCGAACCACCCGGTATGGGGGGCAATGATGAGTCTGGTAAATTTAGCCCAAAAAGAAGGTCCACGAATGAAATAAATGTCCAATAAAATTCCGTACAATTGGAAGCCCAGGAAACGCCAAAACAAGCCCTAATTAGCAGCTCTTACTGATTCGACCCAACGGCTCAACAATTCCAACTCAAAAAGTAAGCCCATGAACCATATAACTTACCATAACAGGTTGGACAAATTTCTAAAAAATAACTGCCCACTTTCCGTACAAAGAAACAACCTACCATAACCAACTGATCAGAACAACATAACCATTTGGTCTTATCCTGTTTATGAGCGATTGTCACCAGATATGGATAATCCAACCATCATTCACCTCTATAAATACTCATTCATTCCTACGATGGGGGAGGAGGCCAGAGAGGAGAATCCAAAAAGAGAGGGGAGGAGTTTCTGAACACCAGTCTTCTAGAAAACATTTCATTCCACCAAAAAGAAGAGGAGGCCGAGGAGGAGAGGAGAGAAAAAGGGATTATAGACTTTATCCATTGATTCTAGGAAGGCACTGTCTCCTAAATCCTTCCAGAAGCCATCTCTCCTACCAATTGGTAAAATCCCTCGGGAGTCCATTCGAGCAAAGAATATCCATTTAGGGAATTTGCCATTCAATTGCCCTGCCATCCCTTTAAAACACCCCAATAATATTTAGACAGCCATACAATCTATAATAGTGCTCACTCTATATTTCTGCATCTTAAGACACCTCTCAACAGGGGGTGCATCTAGTATTCCCTTCTGTAGGAGGCACCTCTAAACCATCCATCAATTGAGTGCATCTGAACGCTCGATCCACCGTTACATGCATCATCAATATATCTTTCTATTCTTTGAGAAAGATTTTTAACTTGAGCGTTAGAGGATATACGATTGGAGCAGTTTCTACCGTCCTTTGACCTATTATTTTCAGTTGTATTGCGTAGGGTTTAAATTTGAGATTATGGAGATCGAATCAGTATTAGATAACCCAGCGTGAGATCCAATCCGCGGCCCCCTAATCCATATGATAACCCGAATTTGTAGAACGTAATAATGCTATTATGTTTTGAAAATATAACATTATAAAATATTACAATTTATATTATTATTGTATTTGACATCGCCTATAAATAAAAAAGGTAATAATTTATAGTATCATGTTATTTTTTATGTACAAATAATAGATTGATGAAGTATGAATAATAGTTCTAATATTAATAATAGTTATTATTATACAATATTTTCATAAAAGAGAAGATCTCTCTCTCTCCATATATAAGATTTAAATATAAAGTGAAAAATATCCAGATATAGTTATGAAGTCGTTTTACAGTATCCACTGTTACTTTCAATGTCCGCGGTGACGACATTTCACGACAATTTTATATTCCCAGTACACCGGCATTTAACAGCTGATGGGCGTACCATGAGGTTCACAAATAATATACTAAAATGTTGGAAGTACCCTCCACCATTTTTTTATTTTTTAATTTTATCATTCAATTGTCATGTTTCAATTTTTTTTTCTCTACAAATAATTTAACATTGATTTTATTATATATAGAAATAGTTTAGATCTAATATAAATAACTCTAAAAATTATTTAATTTTTTTAATCTGACACATATTATACTTTTTTGATGTTAGTATGTAATACCAAGCGTTTAGAAAATGATGAATTCGATAGATAATTAAAAATTATAAAAATTAAAACTATTATTATTGATGAATTTTTATTTTTTTAAAATTATATCGTCAGCTTCTATTTAAATATTAATCTACTAGTTAAACTTAAATTATGAAACATTCTATGTCTGATGGATCCTGATGCCAAGGACCCATAAAAGAGCGACCCAAAAGTTGAACCCACATTCCAGGAGGCCCAAATGGTTAAAAAAATTCGAGGACTCCTTAGACTCCCCATTAAAGTCCGAGAAGGCTTAACGCTGATAGTTCTCGGACTAGGCAAAACCAAGAAGACTCTACCAAGACGATGACTATCTGTTCATTCCTGAATCGTCAGATCAGGGGAAAAAAGGCCCAAGGCGACCAAGCACGCCAGCTCAGACGTCTCACTGTTATCAAGAAGCACGCATTCCCTACAATACGCTACCTCCACAGGAAATCATGGCGCTCAGAGTACGCTAAATTATTACGGGATTGACGTCACGTGTGTTGGCTCAAAAATGGAAGATATGGTGACCGAGCGGATAAAACTCTCGGACGGCAACACAGAGCAAAGCTCTCGGACGAATGACCAAAAGTAGAGATAGAAAAACGAGAGAAATACGTATGAGAGTTTTAATGTGGAAAACCCTTCTTCAACCAAGGGAAAAACCACCAAACAATTCACTATAAAGAATAGATTATTTACAAGTATGTTGGCTACACAAGCTCAAACAAAAGGAAAAACAATCTCAAGTGTAAATCTCACAATCTCTCTCTAAAAGTATTTCTCACTCTATCTTTACAACAAAGACTTGCCTACAGCTCTTTCAAGGCTCATTCCAAGTCTGCTCTCAAAGACACGGCACAAGCACTTCAAGACTCACGGCAGGACATACTATGTGAGACAAGTAAGGACGAAAGTCTTTATATATACAAAGGGTGTAGTGGTCGCCCGGCCATCCTATTGGCACTAGGGTGGCAGGACCACGCCTCCTAAGCTTGCTATGACAGGCGCACGCCCGGCGTGCCAGAATTGCAGGCCTGACACCCTTGAAAGTTGCAACCGCCTCCAATCAGAGTGGGTCAACTGCCCATCTGTAAAACGCGGCTACAGCAGGCCTACGGAGAGAGAGAGTCAACACCTACGCTTTCAGGGTCCTTGTCTATGTCCTTAGTAACCTCTCAGATATGACGCCCCTGATAAGTCATCGTCCGTTATGACAAGCTTCTCGGACCACTCAAGAAAGTCTGCGACATTTTCTACCTTGTGAGTCCGCGGACATAAGTGCCACGAGGGAGTGACCCCAACAACGTGCACAACGCGCCTAACATAGCACGTCGAATCAGTAGAGTTGATGGCTGGCTTTCCAGCACACGCTAGCGCCATGTGTCCCCATTTTAAGAATAAACCTTCCACTATAAATACTCATCCCAGTGCCTTAGAGAAAGGGAGAAAAAAAAGAAAAAGAGGAGGATACAAGAGAAAAAATCAGATAAGAGAGTAGGGGATAAGATTCCCACGCTTTGCAATTCTGTGTAGCTATCTATATTGCCACATTGATTATTTGTAACCTGTTCTAAGTATAGTGGAACCGTTTCAGACTCAACATCCTGTAATTTTTTCCTTTTATTAAAGGAGGGGTTTTCCATGTAAATTATCGTGCATCGTGCCCCCCGTTTCTATTCCTGTCACGTCATGCTCATTAAACTTAATGCAAAACCATCAGATCACCGGTGTGTTACACGATTCTATCTTTCCAAGCATACTGAGAGGGACCAAAAGGTGAACTCGGACTTTTGTCGTATGGCGGCCGGAATCCAAGGACGCAATAATGTCATATGGCATTATTCACGTGATAGAAACTATTTATTTATTTATTACACAAAATTATGAAACTGAAACCCGCTTAAAATGGATTTTATTACTTCACCTTCAGTATACATCTCTATACAAAAATATGACTACCGGCATTGTACAGATTGGGCAGGATGTTAAATTGCACGATAGACTTTTTACTCCATCACATATTATTATAGGTTTGATTAAAATTAAATTTAGATTAAATATAAATTAAATTTAGATAAAAAAATTATAATAAATAAGTTAAGTTAGGTCAAACACTACTTGGTCCCCCAAGATAAGAACCATAAACATACCCGTTCATAGTCTGAATTGAGCAAGTTCTGGCCAATTCATGAATATTTTATTTTTTACGTATTTTTTTATAAAAAATTTATATGTTTATAAAAGTACCTAAAAATATAAAATATTTAAAAAATTATAGTATTTAAATTAAAATATTAAGTAAGTATATATTTAAATAAAAAATATTTGCATCAAAAAGTTATTAATTACACAACAAAAAAAACTATTTTTTCAAAAAACTAATAATTCAGACCGTGTCGAGTTGTTCACCTCCACACAGGACCTAATTTTTTAACTTTATACAGTCATGCCCAATAAAATTTCTTGTTAGTCAGGTGTATGGCGCAAGCTTAACTTTAGATCCATTGACATTGATAACCACACCCTTACTACAGTAGAATATTCAAAATACTTTTATATATATGTTCCTGCTAAATTTTTGCAAGTGCTTCAGTGCGTACGACATGAAGCCGAATAGACTGAATTCTCTTGTATATAATGGTGCGCAGTTGGCAGGGTTGATCAGCGAGAGGCTTAGGCATCATGTAGGGCTGATTCGGCTAACCTTATGGCTGCTGTCTACAAGGATAGGGACACTAATGGTGGGAGGAATAGGCAGTGTCACTCCCCAGTTCCCCTACCTACACAGTTTCTCTGAGCTCTCCCTCGAGAGAAGGCAACAGATCATGCTCTCATGTTCTCTCAGCTGCATCTTCCTCTCCAGGATGTTCTTCATGGGCTTCAAAATTCTAATCTTGTTTGCTTTCTTCACTCAGGTAGTATAGCTGATCTGTATTTCTCCATCATTATAATTTTTGATTCATTCTTGGTGTATACTTTTATTTACTCTGTCCCAATCTTCTCTCTTCTATGGATGTCAGGGTGGTAGTTTGATAACAATAAAGAGAGTAGCTCTACAGATTTATATTCAACAATGGGAAGATTGATACTAGCAGAGACTGCAGCTAGGCCAGATGCGTCATGATCTTTGGATAACATTGCATAGCAAAAATAAACACTCAATCAGTTCGGAATATTATTGCAGTTAGGAGTGTTGCTAGGTGTAGAATGATTGCCAGTAGCATGAAACACAACCAGTACCATGAGTTTAGTAGGAATGGGGATCCTGCTTCTCAAAGCAGGTTTCGCCCCATGTTTAGCAAAACAAAAAAAGAAGAAGAAAGAAAGAAAAGAAAAATCTATTTGGGAAACGAAACCCCTACTTCGGGTAGTTGGACCCCGCCCCCAAGTTTAGCATGCTCCCAACATCTGGCGGGATGATCTTTCATATAACCACATTGCTGACGAACACGAAGTCTGAAGTTTGTCTATTTTCGTTTGTTGAAGAGAAATTTCATTGTTGGGAATCTTCAGAAATTCTAAAATTACTGCAAACATTTACTTCACTAATAAATGGTTCGTCATGTCGTTATAATGAAATGCTTTGTCTAAGTGGTAATACTGGTGAAAATAGACACTGATTATTGGTAATCTATGTGGCTTTCCCCCCCCCCCCCCTTTCATGTGTGCGCGTGTGAGAAACCAGTTGAATGAGAAGAACAGCAACCTCTCATGGAATGCAATAGGCTATTGCGGGCCAGACCCAGATTTCGTGGCAAAAAAGAGAAGGGCGGGAATACCAAATCAGCACAGTTGCCTAATATCAGAAACACAGGAAAATGGCCAAACAGAAGAAAATGAGTATCATCGCCACGAGGAAGAGCTGTTTGGACCTCTCTGCAAAGGCATTGTCAGGATCGAACAGCCACGGGAACTTATAGCAGAAAGTCTACGGAATCGTGGTTTCCGTGTTTCAATGTACCACACAAAGAAAAGACGGCTAACTATTTCTGATCCCGCTTTGATCATCCAATGTGATGCAGTCGTAATTGGCTCTGGAAATGGTGGTGGCGTTGTTGCCGGTGTGCTAGCAAAAGCAGGCTACAAAGTGCTTGTTTTAGAAAAAGGTAGATATCGTTCCAATTGAACTTGTGCTACACATGTCGCTAAACTACGATGTTTGAGCATCGTTGAGGCTTGCAGTCATATTGAAACTTTATTTCATAAGTAGAGTAGTTTCTGGCAAGAATAGTCTGCTCTTGCGGTTTCTCCTGGAATCAGAATTAGAGCTGCCGTGTGGCACTCTATGATCTCCGACATAATTGCCCTTCAAATTTCACTGTAGTGCCCAGAGTTTCAATGGATGTGCAGAGGAAAACATGTAGAATGACGCAAACAGAAGAAACAGAGGATAACCTTAAGCATCATGAGTTGTTTTTTTTTTAATCTTTATTTCCTCAGTGTACTTCATACATAAGTATATTCATACATCTAACATTTTCCCTTTTTCCCACAACATTTTGCATTGTATGTGCACGATGTAATGCAGTGCATGGTGTCTGCATTATTACTTATGGATTTTTATACTATTGACACTCCGTGAATCAAAGTACGGCGAAAATATAATATGCCAATCATTTTGCAGGTAAGTATTGTGCAAGAACGAATCTCTCACTTCTTGAAGGACCTACTCTTGACCAAATGTATGAGGCAGCTGGATTGCTATCAACCCAAGATTTAGGTGTTCTAATACTCGCAGGCTCTACCGTCGGAGGAGGATCCACAGTTAATTGGTCAGCTTCAATACGTACCCCTGAGCATGTGATCAGAGATTGGTCCCAAACTTATGGACTGGAGCTATTCGATAGTAAGCTATATAAGGAGGCGATGAACATAGTCTGTGAGAGAATGGGAGTCCAACATGATGTTGAAGAAGAAGGTCTCAACAATGCAGTTCTGAGAGAAGGGTGTCTCGAATTAGGATACCCAGTTCAAACTATCCCAAGAAATTCCTCATCAGATCACTACTGCGGCTGGTGTGGCCTTGGTTGCAGCGACGGAAGGAAGAAAGGTACCGCAGAAACATGGCTAAAAGACTTGGTGAATTCAGGAAATGGCTCCATTCTTCCCAACTGCGAAGCTACAAAAGTCCTGCACCACAGAAAGAAGGGAAGAAGTCGGGACTCAGCGACAGGGGTCGCCTTTGAGTTTCGCTGCAGAGGTGCAAAGGAGCTCTGCATTGTCGAGTCCAAGGTGACCATTGTTGCCTGTGGTGCCCTTAATACACCGGCATTGTTGAGGAAGAGTGGCTTAAAGAACGGAAGCATAGGGCAGAACTTGCATCTCCATCCTGCCACAATGGCATGGGGCTACTTCCCAGAGACAAACTCTCCCTTGAAAGATCAGAAAAAAAGCTATGAAGGTGGCATCATGACGGCAATGTCAACTGTTGTTGCCAATTTCGACATTTGCGACTATGGAGTGATTATACAAACACCTTCCTTGCATCCGGGACTCTTCTCTGCCGTAATGCCATGGAAATCAGGACTCGACATGAAGATGAGAATGTCAAGATTTGCAAGGACTGCCCACCTGCTAGCCATCGCGAGAGACCGAGGATCAGGAAAAATTTCATCAAATCCACAGAAGATTAGCTACCGAATCGACGCCACTGACGAGGCGAACTTAAAGAAAGCAGTCGAGAAGATGCTGAGGATACTAGCGGCAGCAGGGGCAGAAGAAATTGGAACCCATCACGCGAAGGGAGAGAGCATAAACGTGAAAAGGGTCAGCTTCCACGAGTTCGAGAGGTTTGTGAAGAGAGAGAGCGGAAGGGCTTTGAGTGGTCTCTCAGCTCCGCTGGCCACGGCACATCAAATGGGCAGCTGTAGAATGGGGATTGACCCGACGACTTCTGCGGTTAACCAGATGGGAGAGACCTGGGAAGTAGAAGGATTGTTTGTGGCAGATTCAAGCGTCTTCCCAACAGCTTTGGGCGTAAATCCCATGGTCACTGTTCAAGCTACCGCTTACTGCACTGCACAGTCTGTTCTACAAGTTTTAAAGAGGAAAAGGAGTTGATAGGAAATAAATGAGATATTGCCATGAAATCATCTGAAATTAACCATTGTTCACTTCAAATTTAGTAAGACAGGTTGTGCCGTGTTTCATTCCATGCTGCGCAGAATGCTTCATATATGATTTTCTTAGCGCTAGCTAGCTAGCCAGCCAGCTTCGACGTGAACAGGAACTGACCTGTCTTTTCGTATGTTGTAAACCATCGACCTTCTGTTCAATTATATATTGATGTTCACGACCGAATGAATGCACTAATGTTTTTAGCTTGTGATTTGTAGGCTTGATGCCCGTTCGTTTCCTTTGATTAGTTTTATGAATTGAGCCCCCGTTGTTGTGAAGTTAAAAATGTAAAACAAAACATTTAAAATGGATCTTTAGATCTCTGATCTTCATGTAGTGTCACAGCAATGCTGCTTGAAATGATATTTTATAATTATAGGGTCACATTTGATCTCCTATAATAATCATTCAAGATCTAAAACCTATTTACTTGTCATTCCTATGTTTATTTATTTTAGCAATAGCCTAAATTTTAGACTGTATATTCCGATATTACAAATCCACAGATCAAATAGCAGAAAAGTTAATTTCAATAATAAAATACGCTAAAGGTATATCTTATGATACTAGTCCTAGATTTCATTTACATCAAAAGCTAGCATAACATTATGACGTTAACCTACTGCTATTTTACTTAAAAAATAATTACTTTTTTTCCTTTTTTATACAATTTTACTAAGATTGCCATTCAGTGAGATTGTAAAAACTACGCATTTTTTCCTTCTGGAAATTTCTTGGCAAGCTCAGTGGCAGTACAAAGGTACAGCTCCGCCGTCTCACTCCGAGACCATTAAATATCAATTCCGTGGCTCAAATTTTATTCAAAAAATTTGTTTCTATATTTAAAATAAAATACATAATCGGTTATATTTATATTCAATAATTTTGCAACAGAGTGCAAATCAGCACTCAGAGAAGGAGACATTAGGCATTTGGATGAAAATAATAGCTACTGCGAGCGTGTTGAGAGCTAAGGGGCTACATAAATTTAGGGAGGGCTATCTCCTTTTACTCGGGCAGGAAGATATACAGAATCACAAGTTGAAGAGACCATACAAAATTAAGAGATAGAATTTCTGATTTGAAAAAGAAAATATTCCCAAAAAGAAATTTATTTTTTGTAAAACTTTTTTCCTCCCCTTCTACTACCTTCCCTACCTGTAGTGTACCAATTAAATTCTAATATTCTTTTCCTATTTCAAGTATCTTCCTAACAGCTAAGGGGCCATGACAACTAACAGGCTGACTTATCTAACCTCATCTGCCTTCTCATGTGCCTGGCTAGTGCTTTTTGTTGCTGATCTACTGGAGCGGCCCACGTGCCTTACACGTGCCCCGACACACTCTGATGGATCCCGCTTGATCATGTGAGGCACACGCCTTTACTTGGTCAAGAAAACCATAATCCTCGCCCTCTCCATCCGGCAGTACTCATCATCCTACCTAAACGGCTCGGATGCATCTTGTTTGGTGACTTTCGCGCTGCTGTAGCTGACTGATTTTTTTATGCTGTTCTGATTCTCTCGTCCCAATGCCTTAATCAGACAGTTGAGAGTATTACTGCAGCTGACTGATTTTTTGACGTTATTCTAATCCTCCTGCCCCCGTGCTTTAATCAGATTATTGAGACTATTGTGGGGATGAGCGTCATTGATGCACCTAAGCTGTTGACGTGTTATTCTTTTGAAGTTATTCTTCCCTTCCTATGATCTCCTTTCCTTCTTGCAGCAGTACCTTCCGTCCTCCCTAAGATTCTACCTTCCCCGCTTCATCATCCTGGTTTTATTAGTTTTATCAGTGACGGAGCAGCAGAAGGAAGCAGGAAGATTTACTCCAAAATTGAAGACGACTCCGGCAGAACAACATTCAGGGATCAATGACCAAAATACACTGGGCTCAATTGTCAGAAGGATGCTGTCTCCCAGCTGCTTCATTCGGACTTGGAACACGATGATGGAAGGGCTGAGGAAGGTGACAAGAATAGGATAACTAATTTGAGTATATGATGCATGTCTGGTTGATGCATAATTGTGGCTAATTATGCTTATAACAATATCACATGAACGGTACACCAAAGCCTATCCAATTTTGTTATCCAAAAAAAAAAAAAAAGGTGTACGCAACTGTGAGCTGCCAAGGCGTTTTGGAATGTATATTGAGAACACCATCAATACGCAGTACACCGTTATTCCTGCTGCAATGAACTCATACTATGATACCATTCAGGGAAAAGACTATTTTGAAAATTATTTGCTAAGAGGGTGCTAAATGCATGAAAAGTGTTATGTCTAAAAACCAACCAATAATGATTAACATGAGCAACCCTCTTCCAAAGGCCATACATATCCAACTATACATATTATGTACATGATAATGGCAAAGGGATGGCATTTCAACATACTTCCTTTGTTTACCTCTAATTTCAAGAAACTAGCACATGCTTAAATAGGCGGATTTGTTAGCCTTTCCAATAACACACCTTGTAGACCATTCCCACTTTTAAAGAGAAATCTGACGGAACATCAGTTTGTCTTTCAGCACATTCAGCTTACTAATGAAATTACATAAGCCTTCCCCAGGATCAACCATGATAAACATTGATGCAGATAGCGACCATGACAATGAATGCTGCAGAAACCTTGTCATGATTGAATGATAAAGCCAACCTCCAAAGAATGCATCAAAGGAAGCCAAGTTATAGCCATATCTGCACAGAAATTCTATACTATGAATTAGCATTCACTTATGAATGAACGAGGACAAAAACATTCAGGAAACATGACCATATGCTCATCTAGCAAGACCTATTGCGATGATAACCACTAGGCACTACTCATTATGTTTTACTGAAGTTAATTTTTGGTAATCTCCTTCCCATATTAGGCAATATGCTCACCTTTTCATGAGGTTCTACTGTTACATCCATTTCAACCAAAAATCTGGCTTAAGCAACCATCTCTTTAGATCCAGTCATTTTATCCTTGACTAAGGGTTTGCCGACCAGACTTGCACTACCTTTACTAAGTCCTTTGCTTGTCCAAAATTGAATTTTTCCAATAGGAATCTACTGGCTCTAAATGACTGTGAATTGTTGTAGAACCATGGGATTATCGCAAGGCTCATGGAAGAATCCTTCATAAAGGAGAATCTTTTAAAAATTGCCAGCCTCACTGGCCAAGTAGGATTCATTATTATCAATTTTCTCTGAATAGTTTTGTATCTAAACATTTATTTGAATTTCAGATTAATTTGAAATATTGGATAAGACCTTAGATAAGAATAGCTAGTTTAGATTAAATTAGCTGCGATGTCTATGTCAGTTATTGTTTAGGGCTTAAACCCCGGAATTGGGAAAACCCATTCTTATTATCAAAATGGTATAGAGCTTTTGGCTCATCATCACCTGCATGGAACTGCCTGCGTTAGGGAGGTTTGGCTACCGGATCCTTAGCTTTCTAAAGAAGTTGTAGGGGAGGAGGGGTTGTTATGGCTTGTAAGAGATTAAACCTGCATAAAGCTTCGGTTACAACAAGGGACTCGATGTCTTTGTCAATTTAAAATTTGCATATGGCAGCTGTAATTTTGTGGGCCACAGAAGTGAAGCAGATATATTGTTAGCGATATGAATCCATGAATTTTATTTTAGGACAGCAGATGGATGGTTTCTTGGGGCAAAAAATTGGTGTAATTGCTCAAAATTACAGCAATGGCAACTCCAAAGTGGACTAGGTTGAGGAATGGCACCAGAAGTGGAAATTCAGAATGTTCAGCGTATAAAATTCTTACAAGCAAAGAAACAAATCTGAACAGGAAAATTGTTTATCAAAGAGAAATCATGCCAAACATGCTTTCATCCTCTAGCTAATGGTTGAATACACGGTAGAGAGGGTGCTGAACAGGAACAAATTGAGAATGATGATATGTAGTTTGGACATCAAAAAGAAAGGATTGTCCAGAGAACACAGGCCACAATTGTTTATGTAAAGAATGTAAAAAGAACAAAAGGATATAGCAACATAGAGTTCAATTTATAATTATGGGACATAATATAGTCCCATGTAAATATATAATGTAAATATCAGTATCTGCAGGCCAATTTGGTATATTGGTTGAATTAATAATCTAATGAACAGCACATGTATAATAACAAAAGCTACAGGAAAAACCAACTGCCCTCATCAAAAGCAATCCCTCACTAGCTTCTTTTTCATTTAGTGGTCAAGCCCATTAAGGAAATTTTCTCTATATGTTCATAAACCATCTCCATCAGTTCCACTCTGTGATCCACCATCCAAGAATTAATGGTCCTTTCTGAAAACATTAATACCACATCATCGGCAAATCTTACGGAGACAATGCTGTGGGAAAAGAATTTCCACTCAATAGTTCACTTTAAAGGCAGCAAAAATCCATCCAACAGGATGAGTACACAAAAAAGGCCTAACCCCAACTAGAATCTAGGGCTTCCAACAGTATTCCAGAGGGGAAAAAATTCAAATCAGCACATAAAAAAAAATCAACAAAAGAAAGGATGATCTATTATATGATGAGTACTTGTTTGTAATCTAGGATTTCTGGGGCTCCATCAATTTTTCCTCTAATAGTTCAAATATTCATACTTCTAGTTCTTTTCATCTGCAATATCAAACAAGTAGTAAGCGAATATTCATACTTCAAGTATCGATGATCCCTTCATTATGTGCAAAAGTAATTTCCATAAACATGTTTGACTCAACATGTCCAACCTAACAAATCCAAACATAAAATTGGCTATAATAAGGAATAAGAAGGTGGTTATCCATTTACTCCACTATTGGGGCCACCACAAGCTCCATAAAGCTTGAAGGATTGAGGAAGGTTCCCAATTATGGGTAATAAAAGCAGGTCAATTATATGAATGGTCAAGGCTGTGGACTAAATCGATCTAGTTCATCAAATCTGCTTCAAGTGGAAATAGTATACTAACAAAAGCTATATTCTAAATCAATATTTGGGGTCCAAATGAGAAAAGTCATTCATGAACTTGAAGGCTTTATTCAATAAAGCTCATTCGAGCTTGTTTCTTTATGTAAGAGTAACACTTTTAATGTTTGTTGGATAAACGAGTAAAGCTTAAGCCTAACCAGACTTGATTTACTCAGTCTCATAGACAGATCAGTCAAGCCCAAGAATAGGCTCATTTAAGGGCTTATTAATAGAACCGTTTAAGGGATTGAATTTGACTAGTTTATGAGCTTAACGTAAGCCGAATGAGGCCAAAAAGCAAGCCAAAGTAAAAAACAAGCTAAGCCAAGCTAAGCTCGATTCAAAAGAATATAGCTCGATTTGAACTTGAGATTGTAGTGAACTCAAGACAAATATAAAAAGAGTCAAGCTGAGTCTGAGCATGCCCAAGCTCAGCTCAACTCAACTCATTTCCAACTCTACTCATAATTTGTATTATGTCTAACTTATGTAAATATTTTGATACATCTTATCCTTGACTAGCAACACTTTCTATTCTCTAATTACTAGTTCCATTTTCACAAAAATTCTGTCTTGATATGAGGAAATTATGGCCTGTTTGTCACACTAGGTTTATGTTCAACAACAAGTTGACAAGTTTTTGATGAATTGGAAATATGTTTTTAACCATAAACATACACAAGCTTTTCCTATAACATATTTTTAGACAATGATTGATGCTAGAACCACATAAGATTCTTTCTTGTCTGCTGGACTTGATTAGTCTAAACATAACATATAGAACGCCATACTATCCTCTGAACAACTTATCAGTGATTGAACATGGAAAATCAGCCAATATCACAAAATTGAAATAGTTGCAATGAGGAAATTTATTTAGATAAATAGGCGAAGATTTGAAATGGGAATTTAGCATATAATAGGAAAAGGGACTTACAGCACAGAACCATTTAGAAACTAGGCTTCACATACATGGCATCCATGCCTCAGGAACAAGCTCTTCTCATTCTCGGTAGGGGCAGACCCATGAGGAGGAACTATTTTCCTTAGTGATGGCCTTGAGAACACCATCCAAGCAATGATATCGCGGCTAACATTACGACACCAGTTTAAATTTATTTCCCTCAATTTGGTACAGTTTCTTACCACTTCTTTCACACCTCTGGAGCTCACTCCATTGCAACACATGACATCTAAATACATGAGCCCACTGCATTTCTTTCCAATCATCATCAACCCCTCATCATTTAGACCAGAACCTGATGCTTGCAAGACCTCCAATTTATGGAGATCTGCCTCCATGCCAAGATTCTTGATTTGTCCACATCCACTTATCTGTATATGCCTTAAGCTGCGACAGTTTCTAACAATTTCTCCAATACCTTTCCTTGAAATAGCTGAACAATAGCTCACATCAAGTAGTTCTAAATTTGGGCAAGTTGTTGCAATTTTTTCAAGACATTCATTGCTCAAAGTCTTGTTGGAAGCGAGATATAGAGCTCTAATTTTTGGGTTGTTAACGTTATTAACAGTAAATTCTTGCTTCCCCATGTCAGTTTTCTCCATTTCAAGACTGTTTAACGAAGGGCAATTCTTGATCAAGGTGAAGAATGTAGAATCTGACAACCTAGAACAAAAATTAAGCTTAATTGTATTGGCATTGCGGAGAAACTTTGCCAGATCAATCATAGATCTATCATTAAGGAAATAAACACCCTCTAGAGCCAAGTATTCAAGAGACTGGTACGTTCGCAAGAGTGACAAAATCCCAGAAAAAGTGAAGTTCTGGCAATGAAACAGGGTGAACTTCTTCAATGGAAGGCAAGCTTTGGCGATAGCGAAAAGCAACCCATCAGAAACCCCCATGTAAGAAAAATCAAGCACGCATAAATTTCGGGCGCAAGTAAGAGAATCACTAATATCCGGAGCAGCTACATCAATTCCAAGCAAACAAAAGGACCTCAAATTCACGCAACTACGAAGAGCAAAACTAATCCCATTTTGGGTTATGAAATTGCAATTCTTCACCACAATCTCCTCCAAATTCCCACAGTTTTCACAAAGGGACGCAACAGACTTGTCCGAAATCAAGTAGTTACCAGACAAATTAATGGTCCTCAAGTTACCAAGTTTTGAAGCTAACAAAGCAATCCCATCATCAGTAATCCCCAAAGCGCCACAACCACCCAAATCCATCTCATTATAATCGTCTCTGGGCTCACTTAAATCTAGCGCCTCCAAATTCGGCATCATCTGGGCGATCGTGGCCAGGTCTTGATCACTTAGGAAGGAGAGTGAACAGAGAATCAGCGATCTAATTGAGCTCAATGAGGAAGAGGACAGCGCTCTAATCGCCTCAATTGGGAGTTCTTTCTGATTGGAGAGGTCTAAAGATTCGAGAGGGAAACGAAATTGGGAGATCTGTAGAAGAATAGAATTAGGGTTTCCTTGGAATTCTAGAAGGGAAATGTGCTTGAGGTTTGGGAATCGGTGGAAAAGTTTTGGGAGGAAATAGGAAGTTGGGTCGGAAATCTTTAGGGTCTGTTTGAAGCGGTTCGTAATGGAGAGGAAGCGTTTGGAGACGAGGGACAAGGGTTCTAATTGGCGATTGCGATCAAGGTTTGAGATTATTTGCTCCCAAATTTCTTCGGGGATGTCAGCACATTTTTCTGGCATTTTTGTGAGTTGAAATTGAAGGATTGACTGAACTGTGAAGAAGAGGGCTAGAGAGAAACACTTAGCTGAGCATGGGAGATGGAGCAAAGAGAAGGCGACAAAATCAATAAGCAGGGAAATGTATTTTGGAGGACAAAGAGAAAAGAGAGATGGCTAGCAAGAGAGCAGAGTGACTGAGCAAAGGACTCGATATAATCGTCGCCATGCTGTCGGCTGCTCAGGACACCGGTGGATCCTTTTCAAATGAGAATTGGATTTTATTTTTTTATTTAAATTATTAATTAAAAAATTATCTTAAAATCTCGATATTAAAAATATTATCTAAATAATTTTTTACATTATTTTTTAAATATTAAATTTAATATTTAATAGATTTTTAATGGGTATAGTTTCAATAAAACTAACATAATTAACCAGTATAATAATCTCTTAAATAATAACTTTAAAAAGAAGAAAGTATTAATTGACCTATTAGATTTAAGTTTAAAAATAAAATCTTGTCTTGATCTAATTTTAATCAAAAGGAATCAAATCAGATGGATGATCAAAAATCGAGTAATTAAAAGGACACAAAAAAGATCGGATGATAGAATCGAATGACTGGATATATGAATAACAAACTAAATTGTTAATTTGACCAAGCGAGTAAGTAAATTGAGTGATTAATCTAACAGAGTGGCTAAACCAATTAAAAGGTTAATATATCCTATAGTTAGTCTTAATGAGAGCCTCTTAATCAATATCAACCGTTTATTATTATCGACTGAATTGCTTTTCAAAGTTGGTATAAAAACAATTTAACTGATCATTTTATTAATTAAATTAATCATTCAAATCGTGGACAATTATTTCTCTTTAGGAAATCACCATCAAGTGACAATGTTGTTTTAAATACATCTATTTTTTTTCTAAAAAATGAGACAAAAAATAAAAAATAAAAATAGAGTAAAATCCTCTAAATATTTGTTCTTCCGCATAATATAGATTCAAATCCTTCATCTCTGTTTTCTCATATTTTTTTAATCTCTTCCACTTTTTATATTTTAAAAAAAGTTATTATCTTGAATATCGGATAGTATATCCAGGGTAGTCTTATGTTTTTTAAATTATTATTTGCTCTGTAATGTATAGAATTCAGATAGAACGTTTGATAATTTAATCAAAATTTATTCAAATTACAATGTAGATTCTGTGCATGTATTAATATTAAGATTATCTTTAATATTTTTTTTTATTTTAAATCTTATTCATTGAATTTTAATCTAATGTTAACCACTTATTATTATTGACTAAACTGTGTCTAAAAAGCTCAAGTGGGTATAAAAGACAATTTAACTAATTATTTTCTAATTAGTTTAACCGTTCAACTTGTGTCTTAACTATTCCTCTTTAGAAAATTGCTATCAACTGCCGATGTGATTATAAATATGTCTATTTTTCTTAAAAAAAGGACAAAAAATCGAAAAGCAAGAATTGAATAAAATCTTCTAGACATTTGTTCTTCACATAATACGGAATCAAGTTCTCCATCTTTTCTTTCTCACATTCTCATAAATCTCTCCTACTTTTTAGATTTTAGGAAAAGTTATTGACTTGAACGTTAGAGATATTTTAGAGAATGAATATCATATCTTATGAACTATTATTTGCTTTTATAATGTGAAAGATTTGGATAAAAGGTTCGTTAATTTAATTATAATTTATTCGACTTATAATCTAGATTCTATGTACGTATTAATGTTAATATTATTATCAATATTATTTTTAATTTTGAATCTTATCCATTGAATTTTAATTTAATGGTCTTCTTGAAAGAAATGTAATGACAAAATTTTAATTTTTTTTAAAAATTAAGAACAAATATTGATATATACCTCAAATCTAGATAATAATTTTAATTAAGTTGAGTCGAACAATTAAATATTCTTATCTAAATTCTATATACCATAACGTCAAATAATATATCAAAAAATACAGAATTCACTCTCTAATATATTTTTTGACACTTAAATTAGTAATTTTTTCTAAAAAATTAAAAAGTAATAAGGAAAATGAGGATGTGAAAGAATGATAAATAGAGGATTTGATTCCATAATTTATAGAGTTTTAAGTAACGAGAGGGTTAGAATTCTGTATTTGATCTCTAAAATCTCCTCTATGTTTTCAGGAGAAATGGGTATATTTATAATATTACTACTAGTTTGTGGTAATTTTTTAAAGGGGAATAATTGATCGTGATCTAATTGGTTACTTTCATTGAGAATTAAATAGTTCAATCATTTGATATATTTTGAATTTAATTCATATTCGTTAAGTATAATAACTGTTTATTTGATTTAATCGACCAGTTAAAATAACCATTCGATTCAATTAACCATTCGATAGGGTTAATCGTCGGATTTAATTAATCTTATGACCATTTGAAACTTTGATATTATTGTTGGGGTTCAATACTTGGATCCACCAGATCCGATAGCAGCGGGATACCCGAACCCCCGGTTATCGTTAGCCACCATTTAGTAGGAATAAGAAATACAAGAGATACATAATATTTTTTTTACGTGAAAATCACTTCTCAACTAAGTAAAAAAATTATTGGACACAAAGTCCACTAATAAATTCACTATGTAAAATGATTACATAAACCTAGAGACAGATTACAATAACCACCCTGACTATACAAGCTCTAGAGGCGAAAACGAAGAATAGAGCATGAGAATACAAAAGCCTCACGCTTTGTATTTTACTCACTGTTCTTTCTTTCTTTTACTCTTTCTCTCCTCACTGTGGTGCTCTCTACCCTCTTATTTTACAAGTGTTAATGAAACGACAACCGCTGTTTTACTCCCACACCCATGCGGCCGGGGCACATCGCCCCTGCTGTTGTCTCCCACACCAACCCGGTGCAACCCGCACCTTGGGTATCTTCACACACCCACACACTAGGTGGTTTTTCTCTCGCCACTGGTGCTACCACACCCTTGGTGGTTTTCATACACCACACCTACACATCATGCCTAGCATGCGTATATATAATAATATGCCCGGAGACGTTCAACCAATAGGTAAGTTATGTGTGGACAAACGCATGCCACCTACTCTGCAACGTGCAAACAACTTTGCCCACCAACTCTGTAATCCTGCCACCTGTACAGACGGCATACACAGAATGTAGGTCTGTCACCTACTCTGCAAAGCCAACTATCCACAACTTGCTACCAGCTGTCCATGACGTCCTCGGTCGTTGTTGCAATCAAGTTCCCGGACCATCTATGTCATTTGGCCATCATAAGAGTCCTCTGACGTTCCTTGGTCTCTAAGTAGTGACAACGACCTCAGACATCCCATGTCCTTGGTCGTTACTGTGCACAACCCATATCTCCGAACTTTACTGTGCACTCAACCATATTCGTGGGCAATTCCATACCAGTGTCACCAACTGGTAAATTCTTCTTTCTCAACCAGTCAACAGGTTGACCAGTAATCCCTCCTGAAAGGCGCTCCAACATTTTCTACTCTAAAAATGCTCTCCGAAAATGCTCTCTGTATTTCCTCTCCAGCATTATCCGGTCAACATTTCGTTGACCATCCTCTTCTTTCATCCAGTCAACCTCCCCGTTGACCATCTTCTACTACCCGTCCCGCCATCCAGAGTACTTCTACAACCCTTAGATGGTCAACCTTCTATTGACCGGAATCTAAAGTTAGTCATCCGCCGGTCAATCTCCATTGACCGTCCACTGTTCTCTGGACTTCCATCTCGCCAAATGAACTCCGTCATTTGCTCTCCGAAAAACCTTCGATGACAAACCAGTTTGTTGGGTTACCCACAAGGGAGTAATCAGACCCAACGATTATGTATACTCAGCAGTTTAGTTATTTAGTTGTTTGATAGTTTGATCATTTGGAAGTTCAGTCATTCGGTGTGATTCTTTTCTAATTTGGGCTAAATAATTTGACTGATTCATACATATTTATAAATTTATTATTTATGGACCTCTTATATCAATAGGACGAATTGGCGTTATTTTATATGATGCCCAATATTAGCCCCCAATGCTCAAAGGTTGAATTAAATTTTTAGTATGTTAGAATAAGAATTCAAGTGATCCATATTGAATGTTGTCCAACTGCCTTTTTTCAATGGAATATTAATCAGTACACTTTGATTACTATCTGGTTATGTCAATTGAAATCTTCTTTTTTGTAATCTAGTAAAGATTCTTTAACTATTTAACTGTTTTATTTCTTCCCAAAACTCTTCGTTTTATGGCTCTTTTTTTTGTTATAAAAAGAGTTACTCTCGTTGTATCTTAATTTAAATTTCCATGTCTCACTATCTATTGAAATTAATGAATAGTTAGCAAATCGAAAAGAATATAGTTCACTTAAATGTCATTACATTCATTTGGAAAGTCTCCATAAAATCTGTATTGATTAACATGTTTTGTACGATAAACTATCTTAGTTTTTTCTTTTATACATATCTTGAGCTGGAGTGATTCTTGATCCGGATAGTTACTCTCAATGTCTTATACCACCGAGTCTATAATTGCTCATACAATTTTCTTTTATTGGACTAATATATGCATCTATTGTGGGGCATCAAGCGTACTACCATTACTTTGTTGGAGAGTCAACCGAACAAATATCTCTTGACTTATGTACTGTGATGATTTCCTTTACTTGTTATTAGTTAGTTTGAGTCGCTTGATTGGATGTTACTTTTAGAGAAACATGATGAATCTTCTTAATCTTCTGCCATTATTAATGAAATTTATCCTTAATATTTCATTTTTTCTTCAAGTTGATTGGTTTTATATTCTCATGTAAGAATATATTACATATATAAATGCATTAAGGAGTGAATACAAGAAGTATTTTTTATTTTCATATTCAGATTGTATTTGTTAATCTCTTTATTTCATATATTGGACTTGTATTTATCTACATGGAATTATAAGTTAAGAAAATTTTAAATTAATCAAATTATTCAAATATAAAAATTTTCAATTCTTGTTTTTATGACTTGAAAATTTACTAAATGATAACTTGATAAACAATCAACAATGCTGCCTTTTGATAACTTAGAATTCTAATAACTCAAATTTTTGATAACTCAGTTATCTAATAATCAAAATTTTTAATTAAATAATTCAAATTTTAAATTATAAGAGTATATCAAATTCATTTCTTAAAATGAGTCGGACTTTTAGAACATCATATCTTGATAATTAGAATAATAACGTCATAGTCATAATGACTTCTATAACTAAAATGACTCATTATCAATGCATTTAATGCTACAATAAGCATTTTTAAATTATATTATTTTTTAATCATTTCAATACACAGCATTTTTGTTTTGAATTGAGAGGAAGGCATGCCACTATTTGATAGACGTTAGGAGAGCAATGCGTTATTTGGATCAGTTTGTCGTGTAAAATGCATTATTTTTAATTTTTTTTTCAAATTCTAATGTCTTTTACTCATTTTTAAACTTTAACTCTACCTTCTTCTATATTTTTTTGTTAAAAAATGAATCTTTTGATTTCTCTAATCTACTTGCTTTCAATCTCTCATAACTCCACATAGCGCTTCAAAGAATATTGCTAACATTACTTCTTATTTGTCTATGGTCGATGTAGTTGACATTTATGATAAGTATAACATGTATTATGCTATTTTTTTTAGAGTTCCTTTATTTGAGGAAAGTGGTTGTTCTCTAAGGGGTGACTTTATTACTGTTTATGAAGCTCATCTAAATGATGGCTTGTGGATTTCTCTAGTAAGAGAATTCATTGACTTAATAGAGGCTCTCAAAATTTTCATTGCTCATCTTCATCCTAATGTTATCAACTATATTGTAGAATTGTGTGGTTTTTTTTGATGATGGGGACTTAGATTAGATGTTTGGATGGTTAAAGCTATTTTTCTCCTTAATTATAAAGCAATCAAAGTTCTTTAATTACTAGAAAGAACTTTAAAATAAGTGAAAAAAATCCAAATTTGATGAAGAATTGAAAAGATATATTCTTTTATATTACAATATTCAATAATTAGATTTTATCGAATAGTTAAGGTAATGTTAACCCAATATTTTCTGGTTCGATACTTGAGAGTGAATTTTCTTTCATTAGATTCCCTCCCAATCTAATATAACAAAAAGAACGGGGGATTGCACTTGCTCAAGTGGATATCTTCCTAATAAAATGCGTAAGATGCGAGAATTTTTGATCGGAGGCGTGAGCTCCAGATCTACCTTGTGAAATCTCTCCACGGGGGTGCGCCCACGGGGGGTGGCTTAGAAGTGCGGGAAGGAGCCCGGAGGGCGGTTAGACGAGGGCAATATGTTATAGGTGCGCCCGCGGATGGCGGCTTTTAGATGTTCGTGGGGGTAATATTTGAGGTATCTCGGAATTGACCCTGTTTTGCCTCCTTGTCTAATAAAAATGAGGAATGGGAAATGTTTGCGCCTTCCGCCCGAGGGTTTTGGGTGTCATTTTGGGGCCCCTTCTAGGACTTGGGAGCTCGGCCGCCTCCGGCCAAGGGCGTAACGCTCTTGTTTATTGGCAGGAGCGAGGGTTCGCTCCTCACTTTCTTGAAGCCTCTTCCTTTGTGAACTTTTTGGGGCCAATCCCTGCTGTTTTGGGGAGCTTTATGCCCTATCCGGAGAACAGAGGAAGAAAGTTTGGGACGTGGTTTCGCTTTCGCCATGGTCCGGGGAATGAAATTCTTGGAACCTACGTTATGGCTCAGATTGAGTAGACGAAACGCCATGGGAGGGGATTCAAGGATTAGGGTATTAAGAAGTGGAATTGAAGGATTTGGCGGGCGGGCCCAAAGTGCTTCGTGCGTGTCGGAACGGACTCGATGTGGGCGGTGAGCTTTGAGCTCTTAGCACCGAGGGGGAAATCGCGGAGTGGAAAGGTAAAAGCTCGGGCCTTATCCTTCCGGGAACGACGGCGGTGAGGTTTTGAGCGCACGGAGAGAGTTAGGAATCTCATTGCTCCGTTTTTTTTCCCTTCGGAGAGAGGGAGAGATGGGGCATTATTCCTTGCGCATAATGAGATGCCCCGAGCGTGCACTCTTTGTCCTTTTATGGGCAGAGGAGAAAACATTTTCCCACCAAACTGAGAGTATTTCCCGCCTTTCGCCTTGGGCCTTTAAGTGGGACGTGCTTTATGGGCCCGTGTGTTGGGACCCAACACAGCCCCCCATGCCAAAGGGTTCGAGGTCCTCGACCGTTTGGCATGAAGTCGTTGCTTTTCTTGGGATGTTAACCTCTTCTTGTTATCGTTGTTGGTGTCCTGGCTTAGGCTTAGAGTGTTTGCCTTTGAGGATCCTTCCAACTTTTTGGATCGCATGGCTTTGCATGAAGTCTTTAGAGCTCGATCTTTTCAAATACTCGAACGGGGTCGAGTTTTTATAATACGACCTGTGGGGTCGCTCGGGAAGGATCGAGTTTTTGGATTTTGACCTTTGGGGTCCGCCTCTAGGGCTGCTTGGGTTGGTGCCCGAGTCTTTGTTGCCTGACCGCCAGGGTCCGACCTCTGGGGCCGCTCGGGTTGGCGCTCGAGTTTTGTTGCCTGACCTCTTGGGTCCGACCTCTTGGGCCGCTCGGTTTGGCGCCCGAGTTTTGTTGTATGCCGTGAGTTCCGGGCCGTTGCCCGGGCCGGGCTCGGTCCGCAGAAGCGGTTCAAGAGAGAGCACATGAAGGCGGTGAGTCGTTGGAGCTTCCTGTTGCTCCGGCAAGTCGGCAGCAGAAGCGATCGAGAGAGAGTCGCTTTATGCTCGGGGCCGCGCCCGGTCTTCGGAGGGAAGTGGTAAAGGAGAGAGCCGCTTCCCCGCTCCGGGCCGCGCCCGGGTCTTGCAGAAGTGGTAAAGGAGAGAGCTGCTTCTGTTGCTCGGGGCCGCGCCCGGTCTTCGCAGAAGTGGTAAAGGAGAGAGCTGCTTCGGCGCCTCGGGGCCGCGCCGGCTCGCAGAAGTGAAGGTGACAGGCTCCCACCGGTTGCGTACTTTTGGTGATGGCGCCCCAGGGTCATTTTAGGAACTCCTAGCTAGGCGGAGGAATGAGACATCTCCGTGATGAAATGCGGAGGCTGAGAGCCCCCGGTGTCGACAGGATGATGGAATGAGGCGTCTTCGTGCTGTGGGACGAAGTCTTCGCCTCGATACTGAAAAGAGGAGGGTTGACGACCTCCTGGCAGGACGAAGAGATGAGATGTCTCCGTGATGAAGTGCGGAGGCTGAGAGCCCCCGGCGTCGTCAGGATGATGAGGCGTCTTCGTGTTGTGGGACGAAGTCTTCGCCTCGATGCTGAAAAGAGGAGGGTTGACGACCTCCTGGCAGGACGGAGAGGTGAGATGTCCCCGTGATGAAGTGCGGAGGCTGAGAGCCCCTGGCGTCGTCAGGATGACGGAACGAGGCGTCTTCGTGTTGTGGGACGAAGTCTATGCCTCGATGCTGAAAAGAGGAGGGTTGACGACCTCCTGGCAGGACGGAGAGATGAGATGTCTCCGTGGTGAAGTGCGGAGGCTGAGAGCCCCCGGTCATAGCCATCCGATGTGGGATCGGCGGTGTAGGAGGCCATGGTCTGAGCCACAGCGCTGTCGGGAACCTGAGTGCTGCCCGTCTTTGTATGTGAGTTTGAGTATTGAAGGGAGACGCTAGGCTTTTGGCTGCGTTTCCCATGAGACGGCGTCAATGTTGCGTCCGGATCCGCGGTTGCCGTTTGGATTAGAGAGTTTTGGATTCCCTAGCACGTGGCGCGCTGGAGAAGGATCCGGTCTCCGTCTCTATGAACCTGAATCTGCACAACACAAACAACAAGCGAGAGGTTAGAGGCCGACGGGGGGTTGTGGTTCCCCATCGGCACTCCGACGCTCAAGTCAGATATCTTCCGGTAATAAACGGAGTAATGCATGCGTAAGATGCGAGAATGAGGGGAGTGCGAGAGGGATGTGATCGGAGGCGTGAGCTCCATAGATGCGCCCGGCAGAGGGCGGCTTATTTGTGCGCCCGGCAAAGGGCGGCTTAGGTGAAATCTCTCCTGGGGGTGCGCCCACAGGGGGTGGCTTAGAAGTGTCCCTGCTCGGGAATGAGCCCGCGGAGGGCAGCTAGAGATGCGCCCGCGGAGGGCGGCTTAGAGATGCGCCCGGGGAGGGGCGGCTTATAGGTGCGCCCGCGGAGGGCGGCTTTTAGATGTTCGTGGGCCTCGAGTAATATTTGGAGGCATCCCGGAATACGCCGGAACGAATACCGGGCCCGTTGGGCCCGTTGGGCCACACTGCCCGAGTGGGCCGCTGGGCACGGGCCTCATTTAATGGTTCACTGCTAGGTAATTTCCCGGGCAGCCTTGCGCCCGTTCTGCCCGAGGGTTTTGGGCGTCATTTTGGGGCCTCGATGCTAGAAGGAGGGCTCTACGATGCTGGGTTTGGCCGAGGACTTCGGGGAGCTCTAGCTGCCTCCAGCGAAGGGCAGAACGCTCTTGTTTGCCGGATCTGGAGGACGACGGCCAGACGCCATGGCAGGAGCGAGGGTTCGCTCCTCACTCTGCCGAGAGCCTCGCGTTCCTTGTTGAGGAACGCCGTTGGGCTTCGCCACCGCGAGGAGTTCTATGACGCTGTTTTGGGGACAGATCTGGTTGCTGTTTTGGGGGAGCTTTATGCCCTACTCCGATGAGAAACAGGAGGAAGAAGGACCGTCACTGCTGGGGACGTGGTTTCGTTTCTGCCATGGTCCGGGGGGAATGACTGAGTGCCATTCTCGGTGGAACCTAGGCCCGGCGTTGGCTGTGGCTCAGATTGAGTAGACGAACGCCATGGGAGGGGATTCAAGGATCCTGGTTACAGATTAAGAAGTGGAATTGCAGGATTTGGCCGCCGGGACCGTCCAGTGCTTCGTCTGTGTCGGGAACGGCGGAGTGGCGCCGATTTCCACGGGCGGTGAGCTTTGAGCTCCGATTAGCATCGTTCTGAGGGGAAATCGCGGAGTGTCGTCAGGGTAAAAGCTCTGGGCCTTATCCTTCTGGAATGACGGCAGTGAGGTGCTTTGAGCCGCCCACGGAGAGAGTTCCGTGGTTTGCCTGGTGACGTCGCCGGCAGAATCTCATTGCTCCGTTTTCCCCTTTTGCTCCCTTTTTCGGCGAGGTCAGAGAGAGGGAGAGATGGGGAGTGGGCTGTCCTGCCTCTGCGCATGGCAGAGGCCAGCCTGGAGATGCCCTGAGAAGCGTGCACTCTTTGTCCTTTTATGGGCAGAGGAGAAAACATTTTCCCGCCAAACTGAGAGCATTTCCCGCCTTTCGCCTTGGGCCTTTAAGTGGGCCGTGCTTTATGGGCCCGTGTGTTGGGACCCAACAAGAGTGAATTTTCTTTCATTAGATCCCAATCTAATATAGTAAAAGAACATGAAATTGAGTGGTGTAAAATCGATAATTTTTTTAAGCCCAATCTACCTTGGATGCTGTTAACCAATATGTTATTATTGGAGGGGAAGTCATTGCTGTTTTGCCTCCTTGTCTAATAAAAATGAGGAATGAAATGTTTATAGCTTCCCCTTCTAGGACTTATATTGATTAGCCCAATCTTCCTTTGACGACTTTGCCAATCCCTCATTCGGATGATAATAAAGTTTTGAAAATTGTCGATGAAATTTTTGAATACTTTATTGTTGAAGTTAGGGTAAAGATAAGAGTTGAAGGATTTGCACGTTTATCGACTCATGTTCTTGTCTCTTCACCTATTAGGCCATTGGAAAGGAAATCAACTTTAAATTTTAAAGATAGGATCCCGGTTATTTCTTCAAGGGAAGAGCATTATTCCTTCCATAATTCCTTATTTGAGGATAAGCCAATACTTAATACTCCTATTATTATTGAGTATGAAATTTTAGTCATATTTGAATCTCCTTCTGTTGAACCAATACTTGATCCTTCTATAACTTGAGCTGCTTTATCCAAACCAAAAAATAATAGTGTACATATTGTTAGAGGATTTGATATTCATTCTTTATCATTCTCTTTGAGTTATATGGGTTTTAAGGCTTTACATGGAGCCCCAAGTTCAAAAATTTTATCCTAACCTCTCCTTTATTAGAGACATTTGTCTATACCAAACTCTAATAAAGTTGGATCATTGCTAGGTTTTATTCCCAAAGGTCTTCCAACCAAAGAGATAGTTTCTGAATCTTTAATTTTGAGTTATTTATTTAACTTAATATTGCTAGCTCATTCCTTTTTGTAATTTAAAAACCTAGTGCATCTGATTGAAAGCAAGTTGTACAGTTAAGATATAAAAACTGATCACTTGTCTCTATCTTACACTGATCCTTCTATGGTAAGGGGTTTGGAGTTCAACATTATAATCACCAAAATTAATACATTATTCTTTATAAATCAATTGATTTATCTTGAGAAAAAAATGGTTGAATAGATGAATAGATCTCATTATTACGCAGATCAAGCTACCATTGCTGAAGATTGAGCCATTTCTTTCTAGGATAGAACTCTTGAGGCTGAATGACGTGTTACAATAGTTGTTGGCATCATAGATGGATTAAGAGCTAAATGTGTGCAACTTAAGGATTCATTAAGGAGGAGCATCCATTCGAAGAGAATCAGTTATTTGCTCGATTCTCAATTTAATGAATATACCGAATAGTCTCCTTGGTAACTTCTAATTTTTCAATCGTCTTTTTGGATGTTAGAAACTCTAGAGCTATTTCAACTTCTAAGGTTAAGAATTTTGAAGAACAATCAAGCTTTCAAGCTTTACGCTTTAGGTCCAAACATCATCCATAAGATTGTCGATCAATTTTGATCCTTGAATATCATAATATCATGTTATATGTATAAGGATATTTTATTTGTTAATTAATGTAAATATTTAGACTTTTCCTTCTTATATCTATTGCTCTTTAAATTGATATTGATCAGGTGATTTAACCGCTGAGCATACATCCATGAATCTTGCATTATAAGATGTCTGAATTAATTACTAGTTAAATTCTTTGATTATCATTACTGGTTAAGAAGGATCCTGATCATTGACCATTTGACTGATCATGAATATTCTGTAGAAGAAAATATTACAATTTATATGTATATAGCATGTATAAGAATTAATAGGTCAGATGATTATTAATAGTCAAATCTTGATTGATTTTTTCTAGCTAAATTATTGACCTCTTAAAAACATATCGAACCCTTAGTTCTCAAGCCCTCGAGTCATTTAGAGTTGTGGGTGTGTGGCCATACTTGAGGTTATATGGTTCTATTGAATCTACTCTATGATCATTCATTTCAATTGGTGCATTTAACAAATATTATGTTTAAACCAAATGTCCAACTTAGGATTAGTTGTGGTCATACTAATAATACACATGAATACAAATTAAAAAGAATTAAATTAAAAAATACTTTTATTAATAATATGAAAAATAATTTACATCACACAAGCATTCTAAAGTGATGGGTAGGGTATACCTCTATATTTCTAAGTCAACATTTTTATTAATAATATTTTTTGAGGTAAATGGTGTTTTAAATTCGAGTGATTAACTTTTCATTTTGAATATGTAATTTATATGTGCTATTATAGTGTATCGCTGATACTATAAATAGTCATTTCTAAGCTGAAAATAGTTTATTCCTTGTGGAAGTTTTTCGATTGCTTCAATATTTTTTAGTACCAAGTCTTCTACTTCAAAAGTCTACACCTTTACATTTTTGTTATAATATTAAATGACTCTTTATTGATAGGTTGCTACTTAAATGTATGTTTCTTTTGTAACTTCCTCTAAGATATCTAAATTTTGTTTAAGGATCTGATTATTTTATTTTGAAACAAAATTTTTTACTTGATAGCTTGGCATCTATATCTCTACTAGGATTGCCACTTCTATTCTATAATACATGTTGAAAGGTATTTTTTGACTTAGTTTTCTTGGAGTCATTTAAGAGGCTTAAAATACAGATAAAAGTTTGTCTACCCAAACACCTCTAGTTTTGTCCAATTTAGTCGTTAGTCCATTGATTATCATCCAATTTAGTCTTTAATCCATTCAAAGTACGAGATCAATATATGAACAGATCTAATACCAAGACCTTTATAGTATTTTGTAAATTGTTTACCGGAGAATTCATTACCATTGTCAATTACTATGACCTCCAAAATTCTAAATATATAGATAATATTTTGGCATACAAGCTCTATAATGTTTTGTTCTGTGATTTTAGCTAATAAAGAAGTTTCTACCCATTTTGTAAAATATTCTACTATAACAATAATAAAATTTCTTTAATTAATCACTAGAGGAAAATAGCTTAGCATATCTAGCTCTCACTGTGTGAATAGCCAAGTATCTTGTAAAGCTTGAAGTCCCGTATGTTGTTGCTTAGGTACACTACCATGGATTTAGTAATTCTCACATTTTTAAAGAACTCCATTGCATCATTCTTTATTGTCCAATGATAGTTCTACCTTATAATTTTAAATGCCAAATTTTTACCTCCCATATATGTTTCTCATAAGCCACTATGTATTTCTCTGATAGTATAATTGACTTTTGTTGGAGTTAAACATCACATAAAGGGTACTGAGCAATCTCCTTTTTGTATAGTGATCCACCCACTATTGTATACCAATCAATAGTTTTTGAAAACTGCTTTGTTTCCATTGGATTGCTTGAAAGTGTTCCACTTTTAAGATATTTAAAATAAGTATTCATCCAAGTGATTACATCTGATACTTAAAAATTTTCATTTTGTTTCTCAATTCTAGGTCTTTGAAGAATTTCTCTCATATCCTGGGTATATTGTTTCAAATAATCGGATGTTGATAGGTTAGAAAATCAATCGACTTTGCAATTATATTCTTTAGCAACATAATACACCGCCTTAGCGTCTATATTCTAACTCCAAATCGGCAAAACATTTGAAGATAGAATATAGGTTTTATAATTTTTTTTTATTTAATACAAATTTTTACTTACCAATATATATATATATATATATGATGGGTACACCAATAATGGGCTGGCCCAAAGAAAGGTCAATAGAAGCCTGAAAGGCCAGTCAATATTTCTGACGGCCCAGTAGGAAGATGGGCCCAGAAACAGGAAAGCCCGAAGACGGTCAACGTTTTCGTTGACCGTCCTGGCGGCCAACCTACTCACAAACGGTCAACTCAGCGTTGACCAGGTTGTTGGGCCTTTAGAGGCTTTGCAACGGTGATGAGCCTATTCCATTCTGGCCCACAGCCCATCAGTTGATCGCCCGCCGCTCTCCCTTCGTTCTCCACGAAGGCGGCCAACACGCTGACGGTCAACTCAGACGTTGACCGTCTGCTCCCTATATATTGGGCCCAAACAAGGCTCTTCTACAGTAATGGGCCTGACTCACTCAGGCCCATAGCCCATCTGGAGGCCAAAGACGGACGCCTTTCATAGGGGCGGTCAACGCGAACGCAGACGGTCAACCCAGGCATTGACCATCCGCGCTTTGCACATTGGGCCCCAGGAAGCCTTTCAACAGTAACAGGCCTGACCCGTTTAGGCCCACCAGTTATAAAAAGGCCAACCACGATTCTCCAAGGATATTCCACGATCTCAAAGGGAATATCTGCAAGATTGGCGCCCTTCAAATAAGGAAGGCGCCAGATCCTCCCAACTCCTTGCCAGCCAAGGAACCTCAACGGTAACATGCTGGGAAGGAAAGAAGCTAACTTGAAAAGTGGTTGACCGCCTCAGAAGGAAACAATCCTCCACAATTGGGCAACAAGCATCAGCCTCCAGAAGGAAGGCCAACAGCAGATTATAGGGACGATCACTCCTTTTAAAGAAGGAGGATCGCCATCTTTGCCATAAAAGAGGCCCTGGATCCACCATCCAGGACAGGCTTTCAAAGACGCTTTCTTGCATGCTTTCTTGAGCACTCTGAGACATGAAAACTCCCAGAACTGCACAAGCTCTCTGTTACTCCAAACACGTTCATCTTCAACCCTAAGTGCTCTGAAAAACAAGCTCTGGTTTCTAACAGCCAAACTCTCAAACACGATCAATCTCCAAGGCAACGAATGGGTCTTTACACACGTTCTCTGCCTTCCCACCATCCAAGATACGAGAAAGGACCCGCACCTTTCGACATCCGGAACAAGACACTCTTTTCCCTCTCTCATTACTCTCTCTCCTTTTAGTTCCTTCTATTGAAGGTCACATCGACTTGAAAGGCCGGAGTGTTTTCGGTGGGATTACCTCCCGCCGTTAACGCTGACCTCTTGTTCGTTTTAGTGGTGTGCAGGATTCGTACTCAGTGAACGGAGCCGGTTCACATCATCCAGAAGAATCCGAATCTGTTCGAAGTCGGATCCAGGTACGTATCATTGGCGCCGTCTGTGGGAAGCGCTTACGAAAAGCCTACCACAAATGATCCGCACAAACTCTCTCTGTCACCTTCTGCTTCAACAATGGTGAACACGAGTGCACAGGCTAGCAATCCCGCTAGAGAAGCTGCTAACCCCGACCAGGACCATACTGCTGATGTCCTGGTCAACGGGGCCACAGGCAAAGTTCCACCGCCTTACATTCAACAACTGGTGGAGCAGATGCAGGCTAACAATCGCCTGCTCCAACTGCTTTGTGCGCAGAAAGAATAGCAACAACAAGCGGCTCCACCAGCAGTCATTCCCGCTCCTGCCACCAAAAAAGGTGGCCAGAGGAAGAAGAAGCCGGCCAAGAGGCCCGAAAAAGTTGGGAACAATTTGGCTCCAGCGTCCTCCCGCGTTCCTGGCCAGAAAGGGCCAATGGAAAGCTCCGGGAGTACGTCTCCAGCAGAGAGCCCAGAAAGGAGAAATCCTCGATATTCTCGGGCGGAAGACCGTCACACAGTCCAGGAGCGAGCCTCCAGGACTGCCAGATCCACAGGAGGCGGCAGCCGACCGGCTGCTGAACCCGCCGGGAACAAGACGGAGTTGAGGAATTTTCTCAACTCCAAGAGATCAGCAAACGCCACTCGTGCCGACCCACGAGTGGACCAAATCTGGAACCACGTGTTCCAGAATGACGAGTGCGCCATCGACTTGGATAGGTCTCCTTTCACTGTAGAAATCCTGAGCCATCCACTGCCGTCCAAGTTCAAAATGCCGTCCCTTGACTTATACGATGGGGGCAGTGATCCGATTGACCACCTGGATCACTTCCGCACCCATCTAAGTCTACAAGGGCTAGAAGACTCGGTGATGTGCCGCTGCTTCCCGTCCACGCTGAAGGGAGACGCCAGAATCTGGTTTCACCATCTCCCTTTAGGCTCTGTCAGCAGTTTCCGTGAACTCATGGACATCTTCCTGGCTCAGTATGCATCGAGCCGACGGGAAGAGAAACAGCCGTGGCACCTCTCCCACATAAAGCGTAAAACCGGGAGAGAACCCACGGCGCTTCTCGGATCGCCGTGGCTGAGGCCAGAAGGATTCCCAAGATTACTAAGGAGATAAAGTTGGGCAGCTTCATCTCAGCACTGACTTATGGAGATTTCTTCAAGCACTTGGCCCACAAAAATTCCCAAACATTCCGCGAGGCGGAAACCATTACCAGGGCCTACGCTGCTGTAAAAGAGGCCAACGAGGCAAAACGTCCAGAACGGACGGATCAGCCTCGACCGATCCCTAGAGAAGGAAAAAGAAAGTTTGCTGGCGGAGAACACCCCCACCACAAACAACGCCGGACTGGGCCCTCAGAACGCAGAGACTACGGGCCCACCACCTTCACACCCTTGACGGACACGCGTGCCAATGTCCTAATGCAGATCCGTGGAGAAAAGCTTCTGAAGTGGCCAAAGACCCTGAAAAAAGACTCTGAAAATCAGTCTAAGTACTGTGACTTCCACCGCTCTGCTGGCCACTCAACCGAAGACTGCAAGACGCTACAGAGGGAAATCGAAGACCTGATTCGCAGAGGACATCTCACTCGATTCGTCAAGGGACCTGGATAGAACCCAGGAGCGGCTGATGAAGAGGGGCAGGAGCAGACGCCTCCCCGGAACCGGATTGTAGCAGGAGTGGTTAACATGATCACCACCCGACCTGCCAGGAGCCCAGAGGACAGCAAGGAGCAGCAGATTGGGAGGAAGAAGCAGCGCACAGTAGACAACATCATTAGCTTTAGTGATTGTGACTCGAACCATGTAATCTCCCCCCATGCTGACCCCCTTGTAATTTCGGCACTCGTTTCAGATGGTACTTCGGACTACCAGCTGAAGCGAGTCTTTATTGATAATGGTAGTTCTAAAGACTTTCTTTATTTGGACGCGTTCTTTAGATTAGGCCTAAAAAAGAATCAACTAAAACTGCTGAAGGACCTTTATACGGCTTTGATAATGAACCGGTGCCCGTTCAAGGGACAATCCAACTGGAAGTCACCCTGGGCACCTACCCAAAAACAGCAAGTCGCATGCTAACATTTCTAGTGGTTGACCTGCCCTCTGTTTACAACGCGATACTAGGCAGGCCGTGCCTAACGACGTTTGGGGACAGTCACATCAATTCCACTTCTTAAAATAAAATTCCCAACGCCCTACGGCATCAGAGAAGTTCTGGGAGATCAGGTCACTGGGCGGACCTGTTACATGGCCCAGATTGCTCCTAGTGGCAGAACTGGCACGGTGGGAGAACTCGACCACCGAGACGTGACCACCTTGCAGCAGGCGCGGCCCAGTGAAGCCACGGATCTGGTCCCACTGGACCCGGGGGAACTGGATAAGTGTGTCCAGATTGGCAGCTCACTCACCGGGCCGCTACGCTATGAATTGATCGCGTTTGTACGAAGGAACGCGACCTTTTGCCTCGACTCCCGCGAACATGCCCGGAATTTCACTGAGGTGATGGTCCATAGTCGGGCCTTGACCTGCATCAAGCCGGTCCGACAGAGCGGAGGAATCACTCCGTCGAAAAACTGATCGCCATCCGAGAAGAGGTGAAGAAACTACTGGACGCAGGCTTAATTAGGGAAGTCCAGTACCCGGATTGGCTTTCAAATGTCGTCCTGGTTAAGAAGAGCAACGGAAATGGCGAATGTACGTCGATTTTACTGACGTCAACAAGGCCTCGCCTGGCGAAGGACAGATTTTCCCTTGCCCCGGGATTGACTGCTGGTTGACTCACGGTAGGGCATGAGCCGCTAAGCTTCATGGACGCTTATTCGGCTACAACCAGATCAGAATGAGCCCGGAAGATGAGGAGCATACCTCCTTCATGACGGACCGGGGCACCTATTGCTATAGGGTCATGCCCTTCGGGTTAAAGAACGCTGGAGCCACCTACCAGCGACTAGTGAACAGGATGTTCGAAAAGCAAATCGGTCGCAACATGGAGGTCTACGTCGGCGACATGCTCGCCAAGAGCAGAGTCACGGATTTAACACATACGTGACACGGAAGAGTCATTTGGGTGCTCGCAAGCACCAAATGAAACTAAATCCACCAAATGTGTCTTCGGGTAGCCTCGGGAAGTTCTTAGGTTTCATCGTCTCTCGCCGAGGGATTGAGGCAAACCCTAAAAGATTAGGGCCCCGGCGACATGGCTCCCCGAGAATCGTGAAAGACGTCCGGCGATTGGTCGGGCGGCCGGGCCGCCTCCGTCCCACTTCCTCGCGAAGTCTAGAGACAAGTACCAGCCCTTCTTTAAAGCCTTAAGAGGGACAAAGTCTAACGAATTTCAGTGGACGGCTGACTGCCAGACCACCTTCGATGAGTTGAAGCAGTATCTGGCCAGCCCACCGTTGTTAGCCTCTCCCAAAGACGGAGAGGAGCTCTACCTTTACTTGGCGGTATCGGAAGCATCCCTCAGCTTCGTCCTTGTGCGCCAAGGGTCCGATATCCAGCATCCGGTCTATTATGTGAGTAAAACATTGACCGGCCTAGAAACTCGCTACCCGCACGCTGAAAAAATGGCACTGGCACTTATCTTTGCAGCGCGAAAATTGAGGCCATACTTTCAGGCACATCGCGTAGTGGTCCTTACGGACCAGCCGCTAAAAGGCATACTCCAAAAGCCCGACGTTTCGGGGCGAATGGTAAAGTGGGCCATTGAATTGGATGAGTTCGACATTGAGTTCAGGCCCAGAACTGCCATAAATGCGCAGGCTCTGGCCGACTTCATTGTTGAGACCATAACACCAATTCAAGAGGAACAGCCCGCAGAAAACGAATAACAGCCCGGTGGGGCCCCAGAATGGACACTCCACGTGGATGGATCGTCTACGGACAGTGGCTGTGGAGCGGGGGTGATCTTAACAACCCCTGATGGATTCGAGATCAAGTATTCCCCGAAACTTGATTTCCCACGACCAACAACGTCAGCGAACACGAAGCCTCTTTTGGCTGGCTTGCGATTGGTAAAGGAGTGCTCTTGCTAAGAGGTTGGTGATCCACAAATGACTCAATTAATCGTCAACCAGGTCAATGGGGGCTTCGAGGCAAACAACCCTTCCTTGGCCAAGTACCTGGCAAAGGCAAAGGAGACCATCCAGGGCTTCGACAAGCTGACCCTGGTTCACATTCCTCGAGCAGAAAATTGGAAGGCAGACTCGCTAGCTAGAGCATTTCCGCCGAGAACCCGAGCAATATTCGAGGGACATGTGGGAGACCCTGAACGCTCCGAGTATAGAGAAACAGGAGGCCATGCAGATTTCTGAGACGGAAAACTAGATGACTCCTTACCTTAGATACTTGACCGACGGATCACTCCCGGAGGACACTGAAAAGGCCAAGCAAATTAAAAAGACAGCTGGCTGGTACATAGTAGTTGATGGGCGGCTGTATCGCCATGAATACTCAACTCCGTATCTTCACTGTCTATCTCCCGAGGAGGCAGACTACGCGCTGGGCGAAGTTCACCTCGGGATCTGTGGATCACACGTAGGCGGGAAAAACCTGGCCTTTAAAATTATGCGGCAGGGCTACTATTGGCCATCGATGAAAAAAGACGCGCTTGAGTTTGTAAAGAAGTGTGAAAGCTGCCAGCTTCATGGCAACCTTCATCACCAGCCGTCCACTGACTTAAAGTCCCTTCAGGCCCCGTGGCCCTTCGCGCAATGGGGGCTTGACATTCTCGGCCCATTTTCCATTGCCACGGGACAAAGGAAGTTTATCATAGCGGGCATCGACTACTTCACTAAGTGGGTCGAGGCTGCCCCGCTTGCAAAGATCACAGAACACAATGCTCTGGAGTTTCTCCGCTAGAGCATTGTCAGACAGGTGTCCAGGAGGTCGTGGTGACCGACAACGGGATAATTTTCGGGAAACGCTCACCAAGTATTGCACTAGCCTTGGAATTAAGGTGATCCACACTTCGGTAGCATACCCCGTGCCAACGGGCGGGTGGAGGTCACGAACCGCACGCTACTCCACGGGTTAAAGACTAAGTTGGAGGACGTTGGGGGGCTCGGGCCGATTTAACTCCCATCCGTCCTCTGGTCTTATCGTACAACCCCGAAGGAACCAACGTGAGAGACGCCCTTCAGCCTATGTTACGAGACTGAAGCGGTAATTCCTGTTGAAATCGGGCTCCCAAGTCTCAGGGTGGAGTCCTTCGACCCACAGACCAACTCCCAGAAAATCAGGGAGCACTTGGACTTGCTGGAGGAAGCCCGTGACGCAGCTAGAATACGGACAGCAGCGTACCAACACCGAGTTGCCCGGTACTACAATAAAAAGGTGAAAGCCCGGCAATTCGACGTTGGGGACTTAGTCCTACGAGGCATCGAGGCCACAGGCAAGCTGGCCGGCCGAAACAAGCTCTCTCCCAACTGGGAGGGACCTTTCCTTGTCTCCGTCGTCCTGCGCAATGGAGCGTACAAGCTCCGAAACCAGGATGAAAAGTTGGTCCCACGAACGTGGAATGCAACCCACCTGAAGCGCTAGTTCCAATAGGGAACCCAGGTGAACACTTACTCGCTCGTATGCATTCATTCGTGTGCTTGTTTTTACTTTGATAAAATGGGAAGTTTACTTAGCATATAAACTCCTAGGCTATATGAACTGCGTTTGCCTTGCAGGTATCCACCCGACCTAGACTGCCCCTAAGTCGGGAGGGTTTTCACCCTCTCGTTAAACTCTAGTCATCTAGGTGGCCCAAAAAGTGGTCTGAAACCCTGGTCATCCAGGTGGCCCATAAGCGGTCTTAAACCCTAGTCATCTAGGTGGCCCATGAGCGGTCTAAAACCTTGGTCATCCAAGTGGCCCATGAGCGGTCTGAAACCTCGGTCATCCGAGCGGCCCAGTAGCGGTCGTACTAAACCTTGGTCATCCAAGTGGCCCATAGCGGTCTGAAAACCTTAGGGGGCAAGAATGGCACACGCGACGACCTCTTTTCAGGGAGCAGCAACGTCAGTCAATGACGGTCGAAGGGAGAAATATTTTTTCTCCAGCATTGGCAGCCCAAGTCTTTACTTACACGCGCCACACTGTGGTGGTTCTTACAACCGCCTGCCCGACTTAAGGATCTCATTCCTTAGGCACCACCAACCAAGTTGCTACCCCACGCACCAACCTTCTATAAAAGGATAGCGTGATTAAACAATAATGAGAAGCGTTCCTTCTCTAACACTGACTGCCCAAGTTTCCACTTGGACAGCACCGCAAGGTTGGTTAATGCAACCACCTGCCAAGCCTGGGGGCTCAGCTCCTTAGGCAACCAAGTAATGTGATCACCGGCCAACCAAGTTGTCGCCCCATACAACGACTCATGCAAACAACAAACACAAAGCAATAAAAGACAATGGACACCGAACTAAAAAAGAGCTTCCATTTTATTGCTCACAAAAAGTATGTTACAATTTACATGCTATCCGAAAAAAAAAAAAAGGCTGTGGCTACGGGAGGAGGACCCCGGGCCGTCTCGGGGCTCTCCCACCGGATCTTCTTTGCATTACGGCTGGAGCAGTTTCTTTGATTGATAAGCTCCACTGGGAAGTTCGGAGCGATTAACCGCGCAACGCGGCGTCCAATGTTGAGCCCCTCCAACAGCCGGGCGTGTAGTGCACCCCCAACCTCATGAGGGGTCATCCGAGAGGCCAACTCGTTCTCTGCGGCGGCGGCTCGATCTGCGAGGCGTTTGTTGCTCGCTTTCAGTCGATCATCCTCTTCCTTCAAGCGAGCAACCTCCGCCTTCAACTCGGCGTTTCTCCGCCCGATTCGGCATTCTCGCCTCCACGCCCGCCATAACGGCCTCGAGAGTGGCTGCACAGCCTCACGGAGCTCCTCCCGAGGCGGCCGCCAGGTGTCTAGCTGTGCTATTTCTGCCTCATTCTCGGCTAGTGCCTCGTCATGCTGCAAAGATTGCCTTAAAAGTGCGAAGCAACCTTCAACGCTGCACAAACAACGAATAGAAGATGTTAGAAACCTTGAAGGGACAAAGTACTGGGAATCAACCGTCAAGAATCATACCTCTAAAAATTTCCTCGTGGGTCCCTTAGGCCTGGCCTCCAGACCAGGCTCAGGTGGCGGAGGGCCAGGAGCATCCTCTCGCGCCGAGCACACCGCTGCCTCCTCCAGAATTCTCTCCAAGAGCTCATCATCCTCAACGGCAGCGGCGGGCTCCTCTCTTGCGGCCTCTCCGGAGCAGGCTGCGCGAGGTTCCTTCCTCCTGGCAGCCTTTGGAGCAAAAGGCGGGGTGAATCGGCTCTTGACGAAGGCTCTACAATATAAACGCGTGAACCCTCGAGCATATCGCGAAGTGGCTCCCTCTGCAGATCCCATCTGGCGCACGGAGTCGGCTCGCCGCAGCCGGGCTGGAATAACTCCTCCGGCATCCGCCATGTTTGTCCCTCAACGGGACCTCTCCGCTCAGTCTTTGCCGGGACCACCACAAATCCCGGCAGCCCACGAGATCAATCTGCGACGAGGATGCCGAGGGCGAGCAGCTTGCCCTCTCACAGCCTTCCTCCGAAGACATTGGGCGGATGATCAACTTCTTTGAGACATCAGCCTCAACATTTTAATCGGAGGGTGTGGCTTCGAACCGGGGACGGCGGTCCCCATTTAACCTTTTTGGTTTCCTCAGGGGAAACCAAAAAATCCCTCCTAAACTCGTCGGGATTTTTCCGTATCGCCTTGGTCAGCCAGGCGTAGGCAGAGTTCTCCGCCGCAGACGGCATACCCAAATGTATGTCCGGGACCTTACCCTAGTCCCGACGCGATAGGCCACTTCTCTCCCACCTTCACAAATAAGAACCGATTTTTCCAGTTCTTTAGGGAGTCTTGGATGGCCGTATTTATTTTTATCCCTGTACGGGGGCTGAGTGAAATCCACTCCGCCCCGGGTCACCTTAAAAATGACCTTAAGGCCGGACATCCTAAACTTTTGGCCGATCTTCCGAGAAAAAATTCACAGAGTACAGATATACCTCATCGCATTGGCATGAAGCTAGGCAATGGGTACTTGCAAAGCCGCCATGATCGACTCAAGCTCCTCCGGCAACGGCAAGCGAAGGCCGCTCCTCAAGTGAGCCTCATAAACGGTAAAATAGCCTTCCGGTGGACAAAGGGTTTTGTCGTCCTCGCCTGGGACCTTCCAGGCCATCTCTTTCGGGATGTTAAATTCGACGCACAAAGCCTTAATATCATTTTTCCTCAAATCAAATGAGAAATCCGCCACGGAAGCCATAATCGGAAAAAGCTTTAAGGTGTCTTCGAAGGATTTGTCTGAGAAACGGGAATGAGGAAGACGAAGGAGGCGTAACTGATTTCAAAAAACGGAAGGAAAACTTAAGCGCCAAGCATGCAAAGGACGCCGTCAGTCCTGCCACGCGTCACCTCCTCATTTGACCCAGCCAAAGGACGGGACTCCCGCACGAAACCCCTCGTTAATGGCACCGTTAGGATTGCCACGTGTCGCCACTCCACTTGACCCTGCCAAAGGATGGATCTCTAGCGTATTAATGACCCGGATCTCCTCCCAACCAAAGGAGGACACGTGTCGCTTTCTACCTTGCAGTCCGGCCAAAAGCTGGCAGAAATTATTCCCAGAATTGGCCAAGGACGATCAACAATTCTGGAACTCCGGAATTGACCAGGATGGTCAACAATTTTGGAACACCGGAATTGACCAGACGGCCAACAGTCTCCAGTACCGGAATCGACGGGGACGGTCAACAGTGCAGTATCCAAATTGGTCAAAGCGGTCAACAATTCCGATCAAGCCCCCTTCACTCTTTTATAAGTTTCTACAGGATTCTCAAAGCAAGGAAAAACGTCCCATCATGAACATACTGGAGGCCAGAAATTTGACCACCAGCATGGGGGGCTAGTGATGGGTACACCAATAATGGGCTGGCCCAAAGAAAAGTCAACAGAAGCCCAGAAAGGTCAGTCAACATTTCGACGGCTGCCGGAGGGGAAGATGGGCCTAAACAGAAAGCCGAAGACGGTCAACATTTTCGTTGGCCCCGCGGCTAACCTACTCATAAACGGTCAATCTCAGCGTTGACCAGGGTTGTTGGGCCTTTAGAGGCTTTGCAACGGTGATGGGCCTATTCCATTCTGGCCCACAGCCCATCAGTTGATCGCCCGCCGCTCTCCCTTCGTTCTCCATGAAGGCGGCCAACACGCTGACGGTCAACTCGGATGCCGACCTCGCTCCCTATATATGGGCCCAAACAAGGCTCTTCTACAGTAATGGGGACTCACTCGTGCCCATAGCCCATCCGGGAGGCCAAAGATGGACGCTTTTTCATAGGGGCCCAACGCAAGTTATGACGGTCAACCCAGGCGTTGACCGTCCTGCGGTGCAGTGGGCCCCGTGAAGCCTTTCAATGCAAGAATGTGCCCGGCCCGTTTAGACCCACCAGTTATAAAAAGGCCAACCACGATCCTCCAAGGATATTCCACGATCTCAAAGGGGATATTGTAAGATTGGCGCCCTTCAAATAAGGAAGGCGCCAGATCCTCCCAACTCCTTGCCAGCCAAGGAACCTCAACGGTAACATGTTGGGAAGGAAAGAAGCTAACTTGGAAAGTGGTTGACCGCCTCAGAAGGAAACAATCCTCCACAATTGGGCAACAAGCATCAGCCTCCAGAAGGAAGGCCAACAGCAGATGATAGGGACGATCACTCCTTCCAAAGAAGGAGGATCGCCATCTTTGCCATAAAAGAGGCCCTGGATCCACCATCCAGGACAGGCTTTCAAAGACGCTTTCTTGCATGCTTTCTTGAGCACTCTGAGACATGGAAACTCCCAGAACTGCACAAGCTCTCTGCTACTCCAAACACGTTCATCTTCAACCCTAAGTGCTCTGAGAAACAAGCTCTGGTTCCCAACAGCCAAACTCTCAAACACGATCAATCTCCAAGGCAACGAACGAGTCTTTACACACGTTCTCTGCCTTCCCACCATCTAGATACGAGAAAGGACTTGCGCCTTTCTGACATCTGGAACAAGACACTATTTTCCCCTCTCTCATTACTCTCTCTCTCCTTTTGATTTCTTCCATCAAGGTCACATCGACTGAAGCGTGAGTGTTTTCGGTGGGATTACCTCCCGCCGTTAACGCTGACCTCTTGTTCGTTTTAGTGGTGTGCAGGATTCGTACTCAATGAACGGAGCCGATTCACATCATCCAGAAGAATCCGAATCTATTCGAAGTCGGATCCAGGTACGCATCAATATATATATATATATATTCTTTAGCAATATGAATAATTTTAAATTTATTGAACAATGACAATAGATCTTATGCCTTATGGATGTATTTAGCTAGATATGGATTAGTTGTTTTGAAATTAGCCAATACTTGATTAACTACTAATTTAAAATTAATATAGATAATTAAGTTCTTGACAGAATATTCTTTGAAAAGTTTCAATTTGTTTAGCAGAGTTTCATATTTCATTACATCGTTAGTTGCTAGAGATATAAATATAATCAAATATTTAATCTTAATTCCTTTAAGTGAGATTAATGTTATCTTAATTCCATTACTTGTTTGAGATGATGTTCCATCAATATGTAGTGACCACTTTGGGAGGTGACACTCTTGGTGAAGAACCCATGTGTTTAGTTGTTTCTTCCAAATTTATGGTCATTGTTTCAATAATAAAATTTACAAAAAATTGACCCTTTATGGAAGGTTAAGTTTGAAATTCTGTGTCAAACTCACTCGACTCAACTTATTATTTAATATAACATTCAGATATTTCTAAATTTTTCAAGATACTTTTTAATAATTAATATGTTAAGACTACAATTTTGTGGGTTTGAAAATAAGATCGAAGTTTTTTATAATAAAAACTAAGGCTAAAGTAGCCTTTTACCTTCATGCATACCAAGTCTCCAAATCTATTATGATTTTACTAATCTAATATATCGATCGTTGAATTTCTACTTCTTCCCTGACCAGAACAACACTCAAGATGTTTCTAAAATAGTCAAGAAAGAAATATAATTTTTTTGGTAAGTAAGTAAAGTGTATTAAAGGAAAAAGAAAAAACAAAATCAGTATTCTGACTCCAAATATTTTTCTGACTTGAAATAAAAACAGAGACGTTGGAGCATACTCCGAGTCACATGAATATGTCATAAAAATAAAGAAACATTACAAAAGTATAATCAATCAGTGTTCCTAATCGGCCCATGGCCTACACAAATACACTCAGCAATGCTCCTTTTTTCAAAAACGGGAATAGAACTGGCAGAACGGACAAAACTACCCACACATCTAATCCAGCCCAGCAAAAAAACAGCCCATCCATTCCAAAGCGCCATTTAGGCTATATGTTGCATATTGTGGGATATCGGGTGACATGCCATTCCGGTAAAATCTTGTATATTAGGCACTAAGCCATCCCGACATTGGGCATCTTACCAACTATAATGCAAACCGGGCATAAACCCCAAACTTGCCAAATGCCATTCACCATACCAGCCCAATGATCCATTCACTATTCCAGTAAACTATCCCTACAAAGCCAAACCAACCCAGCAAAGATAGCCCATCCAACCTAAAGAGCCATTCCAGCAATTTGTTGCACATTATGGCACATCGAGCGACATACCATTTCGGTAAATCCTTGTATAATTGGCGAAATGTCATCCCGGTATTTGGTAGCTTTCCAAGCATAATGCATACCAGGCATAAGCCTCAAACCGTCTAGGAGATTCAAACCAGTAACTTCGCCAACAAACATGAAACCAGAGTCACCTGAGAGAGAATGCCGGTCAACTAGTTGACCGGCCAGAGATATAATTTCTCATTCTCCTTGAGACAAGCTAACAAAGATGGATGCATTAGATATTTTTTTAATTCCTAAAAAACTTACTGATACTCATTAGTCCACCATTAGACTTCTTAATTTCTCAAAGAATAGTAAATATTTTTTAACTAGATTTTCTGTAAATCGAGATAAAGCGGCAAGTCATCTGGTTAATTTTTTGATCTCCTTGGTAGTCCAAGGTGGTCGATATCTATTATCACTTCAATTTTATCCGGATTTGCCTTTATTCTACTTTATAAGATTATGAAATCTAAAAACTTACTAAAAGTTGCCCCAAATATGTATTTGGTTATATTTAATTTCATTTGATATGTTTTGAGTATCTCAAATATTTCGACCAGATTGTTAATATGATCATTGGCAAATATACTTTTAACAAGTATGTCATCAATGTATATCTCTATATATATTTTTAATTTATTGTTCAAAAATTTTGTTTAACAACCTTTAATAAGTTGCAAATATAAATGAGGTAATCTCCTCATCTTCTCAATCCATCTAGAATTGGTTGTGTAGGAAATAAGCATCTATAAAACTTATTAGTTGGTGTCTGAATGTTAAATCAACTAGTAGATCAATTTTTGATAATAAAAAACTATCTTTTAGATATACTTTATTCATATTTATAATATTAGCATATATCATCCATTTTTTATTACTTTTGTTTTAACAAAGACATTAGATAATCAATTTTGATAATTTATTTTTTAGATAAATCCAACACCAATTAATTTCTTGACCTCTTCATAGAATGTTATGAGCTTCACTAGAGAATATTTTATCTTTGTTATCTGATAAGCCTACTTCTAGAAATGAAACTCAATTTGTGAACTATCATTTTCATTAGAATACTTGGCATGTTTGTTAGAGTGTAGGCAAAACTGTATGCATTATTCTATAAATATTTAATTAATGTTATTTCATTTATTAGTTTAATAAAGAATCAATCTGAATATACTTATCCGAGTCTGTCAAATTTAGAAAAATTTGAAAAGTGACTCTTCGAAGAGAGGTCTCATATCGATGGTCACATTTCTCTACTGGTTGTTAAAGTGTTGAGCGATTGATTTGCGTTAAGTAAAAAATTCATTTGATGACCTAGTCTCCTATAACTTCTCTAACATTGTATCAAGTTAAAAATTTTATTTTAAAATGTGAGATTAAAGTGATCACTTTAAATATTGTTAAATATGGTCTACCCAAGTATTGAATTATAAACCAAAGAAGATTAATAACTAGAAAAGTTAACTGATGAGAAGCCAGTTTTGGGTATGTTCCTATTATAACCTCTAGATATACAATTCTTTTTACTTAACTAATTTATTGTTAAGTCCATACAACGTCTATTCAATGGTTCCATTTGATTACTTTTAATCCCTAATTTAATAAAAGTATCAAAATAATGAGTATTTCTCGAATTTTATTATTAATAAAGATTCATTTCAATTGGTAATTCTAGACCCCATCCAAATTTAGTGTAGATACAACTAACGAATCAAAATAGAAAGAGATTATACATGTCATATTGTTATTATTAAAACTAATAACATCTCTTTCTATCTCTAATTTTTGTCTCTTATTGATGAGATTTTTCTCTGAAAAATTTAGAACTTTTTTGCCGGTAGATCTAATTGACACCATATTAATAATGACTCCTACCACTATTCGATTTTGTGGTTTCTCAATCTGCTTGTCATCATCTTTATCTTCACATAGGATGATCCAAGATTTTATAAATACTTCTCAAGATACCCCTTTGTATTGTAGCCTCAATTTCTTTATAAAGTGTCCGACAATCTTTGGTATTATATCTTGAAGATTGATAATAGAAGCAATACTTAGACTGATCATTTCCTTTCGGATTCTTAATTGACTTGGGCTACTTCAAAAATTTGTATTCTAAATTTACATTAGAATATTAGTTCGAATATTATTCAATAGTGTGAGATTCATCAGCTTATATTCTTTACAAACACCTGACTCGATTTTCTGTTTCATTTGATAATCCCAAGTGAATGAATTATGGCCATTTGACCTTAATTGATACCCGTACTTTGAGCACTTTGGCTGCTTGGCTTAATTGGCTTCTTTTGTTATAATATATAGCTAATTGTGAAAGACCTAATTCAGTCACTTTTCCAATAATATTTTTCCAAATAGCCTGTTGTTTAGTTCTTTTTATTTTTTTACTTCAACTCTGGAGGCAATTTTTTTACATTGAAGAATGTTTTCAACTTAAAATGATTAACAAATATGTTTGACATCTACTTTGTTGGAAGGAACCAAAGCATTTTATTGGATGATCCTTCCTCTTGAATTGAGTGGCATCCAGAATTTTGAATGTGTTGGAGATTCCATCATTCAAGACTATCTTCCTTGATCTTAAAATTTAAATGTCCTCTAAGTCGAGAAGAAATTATGTAAATGGGCGCATCGAGAGCTGCTGGTGTTTTTGATTGAGGGTAGCACCCTCTCAGAACAACTTTCTTTCCCTTCAAATTCCATTTTGAAGTTGAAGCCTAAGATTAGAGGACCTCTACCTTATGCGTTTGGCCCTTTACTTCTATCCCACAAAGACTTTAATATTTTGACATGTATTGAATTTGATCACCTAATTCTCCAATGTCTTGAATAATAAGTGAGTATGCATTTCCATGACTGCTCTCTTTTGAAATAACACTGCATAATGGAACGTCCTTAGGAAATTTTCTTGGTTGTCCATGTGCTCTTATATTCACCATCTTTTTTGATTTGTCAAAGAGAGAATTAAGTGTAAATTATCAAGGTTTTTTAGCGGATGAGATTTTATTCACGCAGAAACAAATGACATGACTATGTTCACACAAACGGAAACAATAATATATACTTCAAATATGGATAATAATTTGAATTAAGTTGAGTCAAATAATTGAATCTTCTTATTCAAATCATTCATATCACAACATTAAACAAAAAGATTAAAGGATATGGGTTCACTCTATGATATATTTTTTGATATTCAAGTTAATAATTTTATTTTTAAAAATGAAAATGTAGTAAGAAAAATGAGGATGTGAGAGTGTGACAAGTGGAGAACTTAACTCTATAATTTGTGAAAATTTAAATAATAAGAAAGTTAGAACTCTGTATCTATTCTCTAAATTCTTCTCTCCGTTTTTAACAAAATGGACGCATTTATAATTTTATTGTTAATTAGTGATAGTTTTCTGAAGATGAGTAATTGATTATAATTTGAGCAGTTTTCTGATTGAGAACTAATTAATTCAATCATTTAACATACTCTGAATTTAATTTATATTCGCCAAATATATTAACTACTTGTTAGATTTAATTAGCCAATTGAGATAACCTTTCGGTTTATTAAACCATTAGGATCAATTATACAATTTCATAAACCATTTGATCGGTTGGAACATCAATTTTTGTATACTTACTAGTCCGGTTACGTAGCTACCTAGTAATTTGGTCATTCAAAAATTCAGCCATTTAGTCTCATTTTTTTTTTCTTGATTTAGGTTTAACAATTTAACTGATTCATACATTTTTATGAATTTATTATTTATAGGCCATTTACTTTCGTGGTAGGGTTGGCCTTATTTTAGACGATACCCAACAAATATAATAATAATATTATTTATTTATTTTCTATAATATAAATATTTTAACATTTAAAAATTATAAAATATTTCATAATTTTTAATAAAAAGTGTTTTAACCGCACTTAAATGTGAAACATGGGCTACTCCATGTGAAGGAGGGACCCGGGGGGCGTCCTTCTCGGGAGAGGCGAAGGACGCCCCTTCTCCCATTTTGGGCCGTCCAATCATGATCGGACGGCTCCCTTTTTTTTAAAAAAAAGTTTATCAAATTTTTTTTAAAAAAATATTAAAATTTATATTTTTATAATAAAAAATAGAAAAAAATATTTTTAAAAAATAATATTTAAAAAATTTATATATTTTTTTAATATAAAATGGGAGCCGTCGGAATTTTGAATCCGACGGCTCCCATCTTGCGAAGGGGGGTCCTTCGCCTCTCCCGCGAAGGACCCCCTGATTTCGTGAAGGAGAGGGAATATGATCATGGGCCGGAGGATGACATGTCCAAAAGCGCGTCGTTTGCTCCAAATGCAAAATAGATTTTTCTTGATAAACTACTAAACGAGATCTTATTTATTTATAATTGACACATAAATTTACCAAAAAATAAATTAAAAAACAAATTCTATATATTCTTCTAAAAATATATAAATAATTGAAATTTATCGTCTATTGAAAAAAAAAAATCGGAATATAAGATTGAGTAGTGCGTGCAATTGAAAATCCCAAAAAAAAAAAAAAAAACAATTGAAGGTTTTATTTTGCCTAAGTTTGCCACTCTCCCTGTACAGGGATTTAGCTTATGTAACGGCAAGCCATCAATAAAGGGATGCTCTGATCAATGATCACTGATTAAGCATCACCCAATATGGTACGGCGATGAATTTTGCTAATCGTTCATGCCTCAAACAATGGTCGTTTGATTCGACAATAACAAGAGACATACAAAATTATTAATAATGCTTTATCCGTGTATAACCATATTCCTATTATATTATATGAGAAAATCCAAATAATACTTTAATATTTTTCCTTATTTATTTATTTTTTTATTATGACAAAGTTTTATATTAAAGTAGAAGATATACGTGTACATATACTGAAACATTGAAGGATAGATACGTACATATAAAACCATTGCCAATGAGATTAAACTGGAATTATTAGCAACATGAAAAATCACATCACTGACCAAAGCTTTGTGTCTTTTGCTCTTGAATCTCGGTTGTTTCAGATGGTGTTCTAATTATATTGCAATATTGATCGTTCGGTGGGATAACGCAAGTGGTGGTGATGGTATTAGCATGGGTGGCGCTGGACCTGGATCTCATATGGTGGCTCCTTCACGTGTTACCGCATCCGGAGTACTTGGAGGGGGCAGGAATATTTCCGGTGGCGGTGGATTTGGAAATTCATGTGGTTTCACTGCAATTGTTGCGGGCGGTGGCAGTGTGGTTGGAGGTGTTGATGAAAATGGTTGCTCAGGCGTAAGTATTTGAATATCCGGTGGCTCCTCTGATGGAGGAGGAAGTGGGAGAATCGGTGGAGGGTCTTCTTCTGGTGGAGAGAAGATTGGGAGGAATATTGGGGCGGTTGGATCTGCATAAGGAGGCGGTGGAGAAGCTACCAGTGGCAGGGGTGGTAAGGTAAATTGCACCGGTGGAGAGGGAACCAGTGGTGGCGGGGGGGAAGGAACCAACGGTGGAGGAGATGGCGGCTGTGGAGAAGGAATTAATGGTAAAGGTGTTGACGGAGGTTGTGGAAGAAATGTCGGCGGAGGTAATTGCAGTGGAGGTGGTGGAAGTAGAGGAGGTGGAGGTGGGGGAAGCAACGGTGGTGGAGGTGCTGATGGTGGTCCCAGCATTGGAAGAGAAGGTGGTGGTGGTAATGGGAACAGAGGAGATATTTGTGGAGGTGGTGGCGAGGGCAGTGGAAGCAATGGGGGTGTTACTTGGGGAGGAGGAGAAAGCTGCAGAGGTGGTGGCGGGGGCAGGGGGAGCAATGGTGGTGGTACTTGGGGAGGAGGAGAAGGTTGTAGAGGTGGTGGCGGGGGTGAAAGAATGACCACGGGTGGAGAAGGAACAGGGGGAGGAGAGGCAATGAATGGTGGCGGTGAAGGTGAAGGTACGAGTGGCGGGGGAGGGAAGGTAACCATAGGTGGTGAAGGAGGTGCGATAGCTGGCGGAGAGGGAGCCACTGGTGGCAGGGGAATTAGAGGAGAAGGGAAGAGGGGTGGCAACAAGGGTGGAAGTGGCGGTGGTCTAGGGCGGGGGAAAGGCCGAAACGGGTTATCAGGGGAAGGGGAAGTGGGGAAAGGCCATTGGCCACAGGTTGCAAACAAGTAGAGATAAAACGGGTCACAGCGTTGGACTCCGGATCCTCCTCTGCTTCTTCCTGATCTTCTACGCCCATGTCTACTTGTTCTTTTATTGTCTAGATTTTCTCTGCTTTGGTGTTTATTTGGCAAGGCACTAGCTGCTTCTGTGATTGCTTGGATGATCAATAGCAATACTACCAACATCGACCTTGCTATCACCTTGTTGCGGTTCATCTCCACAGCAGCAATATTCCCTTTTTTTTTTTTTTATTACTCTTTCTACTCTACTGGGGTACTGAGATGCTCTCGTCTCCTGCTGCTTCTGCTGCACTACATATAAATAGTACCCTTCATGTCACGGGGAACCTTCTACTATGTGTTGCTGCTGCTTGCTTTGGAAAGTTACTGAGGTTAAGAGTTGCTATTAAGACAGAAGGGTTTTCATTTAGCCGTTGGAAACGACCCTCCCGGGTCCCCATGGGAAGAGCCTTCTGCAGAGCGCCTCAACTCTCTGTGCAAGGAGTAAATGTAGAGCTGACAAGATAAGGAAAAGTCCGGCTAAAGGTTAGCATTTCAATGTCTAAGGATTTGGTCATCTGTGGTTTTGACATCAGACGATACAACTGGGCGTGCGGGAACCGAAGGCGCTATTAAATGAGAGTCCTCGTTTTTTGCGCCATGTCCTGGTCTTTCGTTTTGCATTATATTAATGCAACTTTTATGCAGCAGTTTTAAAATTATTGGATGTAAATCCAACCACCAAGACATTTTAATTAAAAAAATTATAATTTCAATTTTTTTAAAAAAAAAAGAGTAGAAGCTTATACATATCACTAAATTTATATCCAACGATTTTAAATGTATAGCATAATGGATAAAAGTTCAACGATCTTAATAATTCTTTTTTTTAAAATAAATAAATTTTTATATTAAAATTAGATTTATATCTAATCGTCTGAAAATCAAGAAAGGCACACTCTCGATTGGGCGGGTGAGTGAATAAAAGATAAGTTCTCTCTTTTTAGAATGTGTTACGGGCTTAATTGCGGACGTCACAAATGACAGCCCTCAACAAACCACAGTGAGAAGAAGTTGCCGATCCAGTCGACCACCGAGACGATTCCAAGATTTCGTTTAACCACGAGCGGATTATATATACATATATACATATATACGCATACATACACACTATACATACACACACATATACACTCTATATACATACACACACCTAATTTGCTGTTAAAGGGCAGCACGTGTCCCAGTTTGTTTGTGCTGATGTGGCGTTTTCTGTTTCCAATACCAACATATTAGTCTGTTAGCTGCAGTGGACAATTAATGAAGAATTCACTTTACTCTTCTCCCTCCTCTCTCGAATCTTCCCTGGATTTCCTCTCTTCCTCTCTTCCCCTCTGAGACCCCTAATTCCCCGTTCGCCTGAACTCCCCCCTTCCCTGGTGATTTGCATGTGTTCTTCTCTGTGGTGTAGGACAGCAATGAGATTAAACTGGAATTATTAGCAACATGAAAAATCACATCACTCGACCAAAGCTTTGTGTCTTTTGCTCTTGAATCTCGACAACCTCGTTGTTTCAGATGAACTTGACACTCCGTCAAAGACTTCTAATTATTGTTCGCATGGCAATATTGATCGTTCGGTGGGATAACGCTCAACATTCGAACCAACCCGATGGTATTAGCATGCAAAACACAACTTTCTTCCCGTGATCCGATTACCCAAGGTGGCGCTAGACCTGGTTCATTGAGAGGTTTTTCTTATACCACGATACGGTGGCTCCTTCTACGTGTTACCGCATCCGGAGTACTTGGAGGGAGGCAGGAATATTTCCGGTGGCGGTGGATTTGGAAATTCATGGTTTCACTGCAATTGTTGCGGGCGGTGGCAGTGTGGTTGGAGGTGTTGATGAAAATGGTTGCTCAGGCGTGGACATTAAGGTATTTGAATATCCAGTGGCTCCTCTGATGGAGGAGGAAGTGGGAGAATCGGTGGAGGGTCTTCTTCTGGTGGAGAGAAGATTGGGAGGAATATTGGGGCGGTTGGATCTGCATAAGGAGGCGGTGGAGAAGCTACCAGTGGCAGGGGTGGTAAGGTAAATTGCACCGGTGGAGAGGGGAACCAGTGGTGGCGGGGGGAAGGAACCAACGGTGGAGGAGATGGCGGCTGTGGAGAAGGAATTAATGGTAAAGGTGTTGACGGAGGTTGTGGAAGAAATGTCGGCGGAGGTAATTGCAGTGGAGGTGGTGGAAGTAGAGGAGGTGGAGGTGGGGAAGCAACGGTGGTGGAGGTGCTGATGGTGGTCCCAGCATTGGAAGAGAAGGTGGTGGTGGTAATGGGAACAGAGGAGATATTTGTGGAGGTGGTGGCGAGGGCAGTGGAAGCAATCTCGGGGGGGTGTTACTTGGGGAGGAGGAGAAAGCTGCAGAGGTGGTGGCGGGGGCAGGGGAGCAATGGTGGTGGTACTTGGGGAGGAGGAGAAGGTTGTAGAGGTGGTGGCGGGGGTGAAAGATTGACCACGGGTGGAGAAGGAACAGGGGAGGAGAGGCAATGAATGGTGGCGGTGAAGGTGAAGGTACGAGTGGCGGGGGAGGGAAGGTAACCATAGGTGGTGAAGGAGGTGCGATAGCTGGCGGAGAGGGGAGCCACTGGTGGCAGGGAATTAGAGGAGAAGGGAAGAGGGGTGGGCAACAAGGGTGGAAGTGGCGGTGGTCTAGGGCAAAATGTGGGGAAAGGCCATATTGTATCGAAACGGGTTATCAGGGGAAGGGGAAGTGGGAAAGGCCATTGGCCACAGGTTGCAAACAAGTAGAGATAAAACGGGTCACAGCGTTGAACTCCGGATCCTCCTCTGCTTCTTCCTGATCTTCTACGCCCATGTCTACTTGTTCTTTTATTGTCTAGATTTTCTCTGCTTTGGTGTTTATTTGGCAAGGCACTAGCTGCTTCTGTGATTGCTTGGATGATCAATAGCAATACTACCAACATCGACCTTGCTATCACCTTGTTGCGGTTCATCTCCACAGCAGCAATATTCCCTTTTTTTTTTTTTATTACTCTTTCTACTCTACTGGGGTACTGAGATGCTCTCGTCTCCTGCTGCTTCTGCTGGGGATACGCTTATTTTCTACACTTGGTCTACCCCCAGTGGCACAGATTTAACTACATATAAATAGTACCCTTCATGTCACGGGGAACCTTCTACTATGTGTTGCTGCTGCTTGCTTTGGAAAGTTACTGAGGTTAAGAGTTGCTATTAAGACAGAAGGGTTTTCATTTAGCTGTTGGAAACGACCCTCCCGGGTCCCCATGGGAAGAGCCTTCTGCAGAGCGCCTCAACTCTGTGCAAGGAGTAAATGTAGAGCTGACAAGATAAGGAAAAGTCCGGCTAAAGGTTAGCATTTCAATGTCTAAGGATTTGGTCATCTGTGGTTTTGACATCAGACGATACAACTGGGCGTGTGGAACCGAAGGCGCTATTAAATGAGAGTCCTCGTTTTTGCGCCATGTCCTGGTCTTTCGTTTTTGCATTATATTAATGCAACTTTTATGCAGCAGTTTTAAAATTATTGGATGTAAATCCAACAACCAAGACATTTTAATTAAAAAAATTATAATTTCAATTTTTTTTTTAAAAAAAAGAGTAGAAGCTTATACATATCACTAAATTTATATCCAACGATTTTAAATGTATATCATAATGGATAAAAGTTCAACGATCTTAATAATTCTCTTTTTTAAAATAAATAAATTTTTATATTAAAATTAGATTTATATCTATATACGCATACATACACACACATATACACTGAAAATACACACACCAAGAAAGGGCAGCACTCGCCGATGTGGGTTTCCAATACCAACGGGTGAGTGAATAAAAGATAAGTTCTCCCTTTTTAGAATGTGACCCTTTTAGAACTTCATTTGCAGCCTGTATAATGTTGCAGCCGTGTCAATTACACTTGTCTCATAAAATTTGATACTCATAACTTGTCCATATAAGCACATTTGGTTGAAAAACTCAGAAGTATCAAGATTAAATCTACGTTCGTGAAATCAGTTCTTATTATTTGGTGCATAGATTTTACATACGAAATCTTGCATTGAAATTTGACTTTGACCAATGAAATAGACTCGGAGTCTCTTCATTACCTGTTACAAAAAATATTCAGTATATGAGACTTTTATATATCATTGGACAAAAGTTGTTCACAGTCTTTCAGACATTGCTAAAAGGTTGTTTCTATCATTTGCTTCCTTGACCTCCTCCAAATCTTGTTCATAGTCTTTTATGTTTTTTCTCCAATTCTAAATATGCCCATTATGAGATAAGTCATAAATGGAGGTGGAAACAGCTACTCCATGTCTCTGATCTTGTATCTTTCTGTCTTCATTCCAAAGACTTGGCATGAAAACTACAATAAAATTCAGAAACACACAGACCACTCTGCAAAATCACCTCAGCTGTCATAGTGCAGGAAAGACCAGATGAGAACTGCTGCTTATGATGGTATAAAACATGGACCAAACAGCTTTCAGTTGTTCACCATCCTCAACAACATAAACCCCCTTCCCCATACCCACTACTCACTCACCAAACAAAGAATCAAATAAGGGGATAAATCCACACTTTTCTCAGCATAAATAACACCAAAACCTGACATGCACAACACATTTTACAGAAACAAAATATTACTTCTACACATCTGGAAATTCAAGAAATCAATCAACTTCTTTGTACCATTCTAAATTGAAGTATATTCATTTGGTGTGCAGTCATGGATCACAAAATGAATACACGGAAAATTCCTATTCACCTTCAGAAAGGTCTTATGAAGAAGAGATATGGGCTTGAGTCGGACAGCACCCCGGTACATTAATAGATCAAAGGAGACAAGATGGCAAGGCAAGACGCATCCATACGACCAATAAAAATGTACTACAAAACTTCATTTAGCATCAGGACTACGGCACTATACTGAGATTACTTCCCACCACTTCACCAAAACGGAAAGAAGCCTGGTTAATATTCAATGAAGAGAAGAATGAAAACAATATAACCAACCCGATGATAAAGCATAGGTGAAGCAATCCTGGGTTTCCACCAGGCATATCCAGTTACACTCCTACCCGGTCAACCAGTAAATGATAATGAGGAAGGTGCATACAGATGCAACTAGGGAAAGAATAATAGTGTCCAAAGACTTTTTCTTCTTTATTGATGACAGAATATGACTAACCTGCACAGGTATTTGAAACACACTGAATTCAGTTAGTGACAGGATGGATTTAGTAGTCACAGCTGCAAGGTCATTGATAGCGCCCATAGGAGAGTGAGACATTTTATTGTGTGAGTCCATTACATCCTGTGGCCCATCTTGCCTCATTAAAACCAATTCGTGTTTGATGCAGTTTGTTTTAGATTACAACAATTTCACGGAACAAAGTTTTACATGCTTATGTTCCCTAATTCCATACTCATTTCAGCCAACTAACAAAATGGAATATGCAAATGCATCTATGGCAAACAGAATGAAATGTTTTTATCTTTTTCAGTTTCAAACAATTAGTTAAAAGGTTATACTAGTATGACTCTTAGTGAGAAACACCGAAGATAAATCACTATGAAAAAGGTTTCCATACCACAGGGAGGCGGCTACTAACATTGCTGAGCTTTGAATTAATACCGCCAAATGTTGAACCCTGAAGGACAAGCGCCCCCAGTGTAGATTGTGATTGAGAAATTACAGGATCCATCTGCACCACCAATAAACATTTATATTCAACCAATCATTGTTGAGCCACAGCTTCTGAATCTATATATCTTTTGTTTTATTAAATAGTTTGTGTCTGAATCTTTATCTTAACCTTTTGTTGATTCTTTTATCTCAACTATCTCCACATAATTGATTTAACAGGCATGATTATTCTCTGTCCGAGTTTTTTTCTCACCCCTAATTTTCCGCACGTAACAATTGAGACCAGAGTGACATATTTTCCAGAGATTCCTCTAACTCTAATTGGCTAATGATTTAGTCTTCTTTTTGGCACCGTGCGGGAGGAGGAATGATTTAGTGAAAGCCTCACAGCAAAGGGTGTCCCTAGATCCCTGGTCCTTCTATTCAGTACCTCTTTTGGTGAGAGGGCAAGGATGAGGATAAAACACAAAATTTGGTTCATAAAGGAGCACAAAATCTTGGAAAATTTTGTTGTCTTTTTAACATTTAGGGAAAGAATCAAATATTCCCTGAATCAATGCAGGCCCTTCTCTTGGCATAACCCTTTGTTAAGGAAGTATGTTGGAAACACATCTATTCTACCAAATTTACTGATATTAAGGGTTCATAAATCATCTCAGCAACCTATCCATAAGTTCCACAATACCCTATATTATAATGAGTTCTTTCATGGAACATTGATCTTACTTCAGAAGTGCAAAATCCCTACAGGCTGTTGATTGTTAAAATTGGTCACATAGTACATTCCACATAAGTTCAAAACAGACAAAGCTTGATGGAATTGAAGTTCCCTGTTACAGTTACAAAAACAGGTTTCACACATGATCAGCTACTGGGTGGAATTAGCTTCATTAGGGTTTGATCAAGCTATTCCATGTACGGCACCAGCCTCAATGCTACGTGGTTGACTAGCAAAAGCTGTACTGAACCCCTTAGAATTTCATTAGCACATTTTAGCAATTTTTCTATGATTACACTATCCAAAACCTCTGCATCAAATAAAACCTTTTCAACCATGTTTAATTCAAATTACAAACTCATGGTTTTGGTGTCTCTTTCCTTTTGCCAAATTAAATAATGGTCCTGGTTGAAATTAATGTTTGAACATAAATAATGCAAGTTTTTTTCTAGCATTAGCAATATAATGGCACCAATTGCCCTCCTCAAGTCACTTCCAAACATATATCAAGCATAAATCGTGTAACAGAATTTAACTATCTCCAGTTCCATCTTATATGTATAGTTACAATTTTTCCAAACTTTCTGGCAGCCCTGCTCATATGGCAGTGGGACCCTTTCCCAAATACAGTGTCAATGTTGAGATCTCTTACAAATAGCCATTGTGTTCATTAAAAAATAATGTAACTATTGAGCATTGTAGGCTGCAAATACTTGTAATTCTCTGACACCAGGAGTCTTTCTGTTGCTTTCTTTGCCCATAGAAATAAGCATTGGTATAACAATGTGACTCTTGGTGTTGCTATTCTCTTCCCTCTTCTTCCTTTGTGTGCATGTGGTAATATTTACCCATCAAAAGAACCAACCCCCCAAAACCAAATCAGACTATGCATTGTCCTAACAAGTGGGAACGACTACTTGGATTCTTTTCTGCCATTTAGAAGAAACAACACCCAAAAAAGAGAGGAAAAATAAGAAAGTAAAAGGCTTATACTCATTTGTTGCACTTGGAACTAATTCAGGAGGGGAAAAAAAACCAAGGAAAGACTCGCACATATTAGGTCTATGTTGCACATGGAACTGAAAACACTATTTTTTCCCGTACCTGCCCTGTGCTCCTGCTAATAGATGCATGCTCTTTCAGGAGAGCTAGCTCTGCTGAAATGCCACTTTCTTCCAAATCCAGCCTACTCCTATCAAACTCCCTAAAGTCTTGAAGGAGTGAAGCATGTTCTTGCTTAGCTCTAAGGCCAGAGCGTAGCCGATAAAACTCCTGCACTTCAATAGATCCAACATCAAGTTAGGATTTCGTATGTGCAACAAACAAAGAAATAAAAGAAGATAACAACATTCACGAATGTCACAAATTTCCACTGAGTGGTCTGGAAATGAAAAAAAAAAAACCATGTTGATGTTAAGAAAGTTACTTTGAGAGACTAGAGCATGAACCTTAAATCACACAGAATCATCAATAACAAAGAGAAAGCTCAACCATCATATTAAAAACAATATAAGTGACAACAAAAAAAATTAGAACATTTCAACCATCAAATATTCAAGTACATGAGATGCCCATCATCCCAAATCCTTCAAAATTAGAAAACATGTTTCAATTGGTTATATCATTACTCTGTTTATTTGGCCCTTTCTCAATAAACTGAACTTGCTTGAGATTTTCTTAAATGTATCTTCTTTTTAACAATTATGCCAACTTGTTCTAGTAGGTTCGAAAAATTGCACTATCCACTTTGTTTCAAGAAAAGAAAGAGGGTAACTAGATTTGGGTCTGAAATCTGTAGGACAGAAGGCAGCAAATGGAAAGTAACTATTTCAGAGAAGATTTGCATTTCATTTGTCAAATTTCAATGCTTTGTATTCATTACAAGGCTTCCTACTTATAACTACATCTGGATATGAGCTACCTCAAGAATACAAGAAAACACCTAACAGAATACAATTAATTTGGTTAAGTAGCTACAGCACTTAGTTTGCATTCTGTTATTCTGGTTTTGAGCAAATATCCTCACCTGCAGCCAGCTTGCATAAAACCAGTGGCAAGTAATAGGATTTAACAGCTCGAATCATCCATTTCAGCAAATTAGCAACCAACCATACTTTTGTGTAAGCAAGGTCAGCAGCAGCACATCTGTTATTTAGCAACATTAGCTTGGACATCAGTAGTAGTCAGCAATCTCACTTCATGACAATTCCCACCAGTCGAAATCATCTTTGTCCTCAAGGATGTCATTGGCTGCTCCTTAATGAATTGAGCTGATGGCTTATGAAGATTGACAGGCTCCCTTTTACCCTTAAACTCGAATAGCTTGCCATTCATCTGGAATCACAGAATCAATTTGTTAAAATCTAATGAAATAGGACATCAATTCTTCAACCAATCCAAACCTAATACCATATCACAAGATCCTAATTTCAATAATCTAAAATCAGAAATAAAGTAGTATTATGCATCTTCCAAGTCAGGTTGCAACACTAGGCCTTGCTGATCACTTTACTTCCATCAGCCATAGTCACAGATAAGGGATAATCATCTTCTAAAACAAGTCTTAGTTCTTAAACAATCTAGGAATCAATGATGCTAAGAGAAGTGGAATCAGATTGATGACAGCTTTAGTCTTCAGTTCTTCTATTCTGACAGTATGATTTAGAACAATACAGCACAATTGGTTTGAGCAAGGATTTCAATTTCTCCCTCTTCTTGATTTGTCTCACTGGTTTCTTCTCCAAATTCACATATTAATGCATTTAACATCCTCTCTTTTCATCTATGCCCTGGTGTGTATTTCTCATTACATTCATAGCACAACTTCAACGCTCTTCTTTGATCCAGTGATAGGCTAGTCGTTTTCTGATTTTGTGTTTGGTTTCTTTGGGCAATGTAGAAAGCGGTTTCAGCAGTTGAGTTTGGGAAGGTTTTATTTTTCCTGGACAAGGCTTCTATGGACTGCTCTTGGAGGAATGCAAGCTCATAGTATTCAAACAAGACAGGTTTATGAATTTTAACTAGTGGCAGATTTCCTCTTTAAGGCCACTAAGAAAGCAAGATATGAAAAAATATTCAGGGAGCATGGGATAGGAATTCAGGATTGCAGCCTTCAATTCTTCAACTCTTTATTGATACTCATCAAAACCACTCTTTTGGTGCAATTTATTCAGCTCTTCTATGGCTTCCGTGTGATGATTATCACCAAACCTTCAAAATATATCTTCTCTAATCTCCTAGCTAATATCTCTATGGTGATAGATATAGCTTTGAAAACAGACATCATCGTTACCTTCCAAATACAAGGAGACTAGTTCCACCTTTTGTTCATCCATAACACTGTTCAATTGGAAAAATTAGGAGATTTTCTTACCCATTTTCTGGGCTCATCTTCATGGAATGTAGGAAACTCAATATGTGGCATTAGAAGAGAGAGAGCAGAGATGTTCCTGCCACCAAGATTGACTGTTTCTTACAGTTAAGTCTCTTCCTCTGCTTGTTGAGGAGGAATCCATCTAGGTGTAAGTAGTTCCTCACGCTGGATGCCTTCAGATTATGCTCTCCTTCTGTTTGTTTTCATTGTCGGGACATTTCGAATGATTCTTGCATTCATGTTCTCTAGAAGAGTTACAATGTCAGCCAACTTCTTATCTTGCTGTGCTTGCTTAGCATTGTATTCATTTCTGAAATCTAGGAACTCATCTCTTAGTTCTTGGAATTCTGGATGATCTTCCATTCTAAAAGTCTCTTGGCATGTTTGCTTAATGTGTTTGTTTGTTTTTGGGGCTGAAAATTTGCAACCATGGGAATTTAATTTACCACAAGTAATAAAGAGAATTGAATCAATCTTTAATCACAAGAACAAGGGGGCGGGATCAGTGATTCTGTGCAGAATTGTATGCAAAAGCAACGTGATACAGGAATTCTGAAGAACTTTCATGAAAACAACGTATCTTGGCCAGGAATGGGCCTTATTATAACAAGGTAGGTAACGATCATCCACTTTGTTGCAAGAAAAGACGGCCGACCAGATTTGAGTCTGAAATACATAGAACAGAAGACAAAGGGAAAAGTAACTATTGCAGAGCAGATTTGTATCTCATTTGTCAAAGTTCAATGCTTTGTGTTCATTACAAGACTTCTTACTTATAGATGCATCTGGATACAAGCTACCTCAAGAATACAAGATACACTTTAACAGAATAAAACTAATTCAGTTAAGTGGCTACTGCACCTAGTCTGCATTCTGTAATTTTGGTTCTGAGCAGATATCCCCACCCGCAGCCAGCTTGCATAATAGCAATAGCAAGTATTAGGATTTAACAGCTCATCCATATCAGCATATCAGCAACCAACCATACTCTTGTATCAGCAAGGGCAGCAGCATGTCAGTTATTCAGCAAAATAAGATTGGGCATCAGTAGTAGTTGGTAGTCCCAGATCATAATAATCTCCTTCAGGCTCCAGCCATTGGTTTGCTAAAGGTTACTGTTATTCAGAGCCTATAAAATTGTCCCAAACCTACAGTTTATGCTTTAATGTTTCCACTGAGTAGAGAGAATATTTATTATAATGACTAGGAAATCATGACTGGAAAGGAAACAAAGAACATAGAGCAAAAATTAATCTGGCACTATAGCAAATTTATTTGAATAAGAGGGAGAAACCACCCTCTTCACTTTCTTCTATTGTATTTATATTGTTTCCCCTTTTCTCTTGCTCCAGGCTTGAAGAAGAAAAGGAACAAGAAAAATATATTGGTTTCTGACATGACAAGAATTGACAGAAATTTTTCTATAAAACGAAATGTGGGCAAATGCTATAAAACCAAACTTTTAACAAGCAGGAGAAAGATATTGCCATATAAAATCCACAATGAACAAATATGCATAATACAAACAAATATACAAACATCCATAGAGTACCAACAGTTTTGCTTCCTATAATATCGATTCTCCACACAACCTACTATAAAAGAACTTCCAATCGAGTTTTGAGCACCTTCTCGCCTACCAAGGTTATGTGGAAGGGGGCACCCAGCCTTCTCTTTTTCTTCCCGGGATCATTAATGGGGAAAAAAGAAGTTAAAAGCGCTGGATTTTCTGAAAAGAAACCTAAGTTACAGGCTAAAATATCGTCCCAGAAGCAAGTTCATCTCCTCATGTTCATTCAGTATCCAATTGGAAGAAATTAAATTTTTAGGTTCTCTATGACCCCCAAAATGCTGGCCGGGCAAAATACAGGACAAGTAATCTGTAAATACAGTGTCCCCCAAACAGAGCTGAGATCCCAATGCTAGCCAAATTGTCGGCAACAGCTACACATCCGCAGGATGGTAACTAAGCTTAAATTCTCAACAACTTTCCCCTCCTCATCTTATATGAAAAATAAAATGTCACAATTTGAAAAGGAAATAAAAGAAATATGTAAAAAAAGTAAAGGAAATTTTCATGTCTGAAGGAATTATTATGCATGTCATCTTTAGACATAAAGGTTAGTGGGAGGGCATAAGCATTGTAAGAACAGTTGCGCTATGACAAATCATCCAATAGCATTTGCCAGAAACTGCTAAAGAGTGAAGAAACATAGCCATGGCAGCAACAAAATAGTCAAGCTTTGGATTATTCACAGTCAAGCTTTAGAGTGGATTAAGGAGCTACAATACCTGAGTTAGATCTTGTAGGATCTCTTGATGCCGAGTCAATGTATGGGAAACCATCTCTGAGCCTCCTGATGAAACCCATGCTTGCATCTGAAAATTTACTTGCTGAAGCTTTTTTAAGAGTAGCTCTACTCCAGATTCAACGTCATTGTTGCTGGAATCAACTTTTGTGGCAACCAATTTACGATACAAGTTCATCTGCTCATCCAACTGAGCTTCAAGCTTCCTCGCCTGAGCTCAAAACAAAAGCACATATGTTAAGAATGTAGCTTTTAGAATGCAAATATCACTCCCAGATCATTACTGGAAAAATCAACCCGGAGTCCAGGTTGTTGGAACTTTTGGCTTAGTTATACAATACCACCTTACGTCCTACAATCTTACTACTTATGAGAAGATGATCCACCAGCTGACTAATTAATAGAAAGGGCTTGCTGCCTTAAACTGAATAAAATCATACATGACCCTTAATATAATCCAACTGTAAATGGGAAATCAATCCTACCAAAACTTGGAAATCCTCAACTTCATATTATGTACTGGGAGTTGGGGAAGGAAACCTAAGGCTTCAACCAACAAAGCCACCTCTCGTGGATAATTTTTCTCCTTCCTTTTCATTATTTCTCAGTTACATAGAGTCTTTCTTGTTGTTTTATGCCATCACAGATTTACTAGAGCCCATCTACTCAAAATAGTGTTATTATTTGGTGTTCATACACAAAGTTAATTTGCTCAGTGTTTCTGTCATACATGCTGCATTTTATTTGTTGCAAATTCTAGTCATTGAGGATTTTGAGAATTACAATTGTTCTTTCATTTTTCCATAGAGCATTTAGATCCTTAGAAGCTCAATAAGGTTAAATGTGCACAGCTTTATCACTGCATCACAGAGAAGTATTTCAACACATTAGAAGCTCAATCTAAGTAATATTTAATCAATCCAATTTTTCCCTGATAACAATGATTCCCCTCCCTAAATCCCTAGAGCTAATTTGTCACTATAAAGGTTAGCAGAGTTATTGTCTTAGCAACTGCAGTGCCTTCACCCATCCTTCCCTCCTAAGCATTGGGTTTTTGGAGAGCTAAAACTCTTTTCGTCAGATGCATGTCTTTCATTCATTTCTAGTCTATACACCGATGATGATCCCATTCACAGTTATTGCGGACTCACTCCTAATGTTGTGGGTTCAAATCAAAGAATCTGATTCTTTGCAATAAACTAACTCTATAATGGTGAGACAAGTCTACATACATTTTAGCTTCATCATATCCCCATATAAGGGAGCGCTACTGCTTTTTTTACAAACCTAAAGGAAGGAAAATTAGTCTTAGATTTTGGATTATTCTCTTGTGAGTTCCACGCCAATTGAAAATATTGTTTTTCACTTCCAGAGCAGTCAAGGTGTACCACGCGATGTTCGCTCAAGTGGCACTATTCATTGAAGGTTTTGCAAGAAGACCACAAGCTGGCAATTTAAGCACCAGGTTGGGGACAATTTTCAGTAGCCATACGCGAAAGGAACGCAAGCTGGCCGCTGAAGTGCTAGGCATGGGAAGATTGGTAGTGGTACACTGTGAGATGGCCCTAAGAGGGCCACTCAAGCAATCATGCCAGATATAAAAGATCCAATTCTAATTTTATGGCAAATCTGAAATCATTTTAACATAAAGGGGTGCCGCAAGGAGGAAAAAGGAGAGAGAAAAGAAAAAACCGTCCGATTGAGGTCCAATTCAAAATCTATTTTTTACCAAGCTCGGGTATGTTTATCTAGACTTGATTCTAGGATTTACTACAAATTGGTTGCTAGTTTTCTCATTGTATTTTTTCTCATGTGGTTGCTAGACGAGTTGAAACTTGTATTCAAATGATTATTGACACGGGTTATTGTGAAGGGATCTCAAGGGGATAATATTTGTAGCCGAATACTTTAATAGTGAATTTCTTCAAAATTTGTTTCGTAGTTTTTCTATTAGCTAAGAAAGGTTTTCCACGTCAAATATTTATATGCAACTTTGTATATTTGGTTGCGTGATTATTGTTTATTATGCTCTCACGGTATTTAGTAGCCAATGATTGACAAATAGATTCAAGTTTGTTTCTGTTGAGACGATATTGTGCGTGTTTCAAAAATTCCAACAATCCTAAGAGTAATAAAAATAACCACCAAACAAGAGGGAAAACACATGCTGCAAAACAACCAAACATTTTGCCAATAACTTAAAAACTTATAAGAAGCCCGTCACAATAATTCATCCACAAACAGTAACAACAATAGGAATTCACACTAATTCCTAAAGAGAGACAGAGAGTCTGCCAGAATGAAACAAATCACTCATGTCCAAATAGTGATAACATAAAAAATATAACTTGTTAGGTATAGTCTAAGATAAGACCAATTCGACCCGTTGGTTTATGGAACCGCAAACCAAAAACCTATGAAGAGGGATGGATCGGCCGAGTTGTTTAACCCACATTAGAAAGGAAATCGGTCTAACAACTAAATAACCTAATAGCTAAATGGCCAGACTGCTAATAATATAACAGACTGACTTGCCAAGTCACAGTTAGTTAGTAAATCTGAACAGTTAATCTTGACGAACAGTTACAAGAATTGAGGGATGAACGATCAAACCAAGTGAACAATTAATATGCCCAACAAATAGGCGTTAAACTCAGAATTTATATAATGGTTAATCCATTCAATTTTTAATTAACGTAACTCCTCAATTAATGCAATCATACATCTTCAAGAATGATGCGCTGGTTGGTAATAAGATTATAAAAATGCCTATTTCCTCTGAACAAAGGGTGGAGGAAAAACGGCCAAAAAAGCAAGTATTGAGTATTAGCCTTTAAATACTTGAAAACCCTAAAAATCTTGGAGAAAAGTCCTCCAATTCTCAAATCTCTCTCTTCTCCATCCTTGCCCTCCTATCATTTTTCTATTTCTAAAAAAAATTTTTGATTTGAATATCGAAAGATATTATGCGAAGCAAGTCACGTATCCTTTGATATCTTATTAAGCGTTGTGGTATACAAGATCCGGACTTAAACATTCAAAGATTTAACCCAACTCTATTTGGACAACTATCCAAATTTGATGTGCACATAATTGGCGCCGTCTGTGAAAACATGACTAGACCACTTATTCCCACTTGATCAAAATCACACCAATTGGGAAAGCGAATATGGTAAACATGAGAGCATAAAGATAATCGAGACAGTTGTCAAAAGATGTCCCATCTCATGGTTTCATCTCGGAGGAGGGCAACCAAGGGGATGCACACCCAACATCCAACCTTGACATTAGAGCCCAGGTAGCCCAAATAAGCAACATGTCGAAGATACTGAAATCCTTGTGGGGCAAAGTTGAAGGAAAATATCACACGGCGGAGGTGCTCAACTCGCAAGCACAAACTTCAACAAGGTCAAGAGGAAAGGAAATCTTCTCGAACAGAGTCCACCTGCAATTGAAGATTCTAAAGACTCCAAGGGCATCTATCTGCATTACATCTTCCCAACTCGAAGGATGCATAAACTTTAAAGCTAGGGAAGAAAGTCCAAAAAGACATAATCCTCGAAATATTCAAGATTCCAATCACCCAACAAGTCAAAAGGAAGGGTTTTGCAGCGGCATGCCCAAAATTAAAGACATTCTTTAATGCAAAAAATATTTCCTCTATAACGAAAGTGGAGGAAAGAATAAAAAAAATTTGAGCAACAGATTTTTCAAGGAAACATTGCTAGACAAACAACCGAAAATAAAGAGGCATCGTTTCCCGTTTTACTTTAAAATGCCAATACCGGAGCCCTATGACAAAAGTACTTATCCAACGGATTATTTGAACCACTTTTGGACATTACTCAGCTTCTAAAATTAGGAGGATGTAGCACTATACATCTGTTTCCCTTTATTTTACAAGGCAACGCAAGAATTTGGTTCTACAGGCTAAAATCAAATTCAATTCAATCTTTTCAAATACTGGCAGACCAGTTCCTATCCCAATTCACCCCCAGTTGGAGGGAAGAAAAACAGTCCTAACACCTTATTAGAATCCAACAGGCTCCAAATTAAAGCTTGAAGCGTTTTTCGATAATATTTCAAAGCTCCCCAATGAGGTGAAGCTAAATACCTTCATGGTTATAATACAACCAAGTGACTTTTTTTAAATATTTAGTTCAACAGGACTCTAAGACATTCTTGGAGACAAAGGCTATCACCCCAAGTATATATTGCGGCAAAGGAGGCTAACAAAACAAAGCGACTAAAGCGCTTGGATTATGAGCATTAACTAAGGTCAAATAGTGAAGGGAAGAACAGAAACGGCGATAGCTCCTTCACTCAGAATCATAGGAAGCAACAAAGAACCAAGTTAGGAGTTCATGAATAGTATAAACTGTTGAATTTCACACCATTGAATGACATTCGAACAATTAATTTGATACAGATTCGAAACGAGAAATTTTTGAAGTAAGCTAAGCCAGTTAAGAACTCGAAATGAGGTGATCAGTTTAAAAACTACTTCTACCATCAATCTCCGGAACACAACATTGAAGATTAAGATGCTACAGATAGAGATTTAGGCCTTGCTTTAAAAGGGACACTTTAATAAATATCTATAAAATCATGGGTCCATCTTGAGTAATGAAAAGAATGATGAGATGCAAACTAAACGACCAAGAAATTGAGTGATGGCAGGAATTATTAACATAGTGTCCAACAAAACCATTGGCAGAAAAGCTCCAAATCATTTAGAGAAGGATTTCTCCAATAAGAAATAGAAATTAGGGTTAGAAAATGACGTCATTAATTTTGATAACAACGATTTGGCACATATAATCTCTCCCCATCCTCTTTTTATTTGCACTTATTTCGGATGGAGTTCATAACTACCAACAAAAACGAGTCTTTATTGATAATGGAGTTCAAAGAACATTCTTTATTTCAACACATTTATTAAATTAAGGCTTAAATGCAGTAAAATGGAACCATCGGATGGATCATAATACAAACTTGACAACGAACCGATCCAAGTAAAGGGAATAGTACATTTAGAGGTTATGATAGGAATATATCCGAAATAGCTTCCCATAAACTAACTTTCCTAGTTGTTAATTTTTTCTCAATTTACAATGTTATATTAGGCCGACCGTGCTTAGCGACATTTAGGGTGGAACTTTGATCCCACACCTCAAGATGAAATTTCCAACCAAGTAAGAGATCGAGGAAGCCATGGGAGACTAGGTTACCGGACGAAGTTGCTATTTGATACAAATCAACAGCCCAGCTCCTCCACAACCAATTGAGAAATATGATTTTTAGGATGAAGCTTCTTTTCAGCAAGCTCAACCCGAAAAGTCACCTCTTCAAATTCCTCTAAATTCGTTAGACCCAAATAATTATGTTGGAATCGGTTCTTCATTAACCGAAACTCTAAAACAGAAGTTAACTGAGCTTTTATGGAATAATGTGAACATCTTTGCCGGGGACTCGCGAGCATGCTAGGCATCCCGACGGAAATAATGGTTCGCAAGCTGAGTTTTGCACCTAGGCACAAGCCAATCAAACAAAAAAGATGAAATTGTTCTATGGAAAAACTCAGCAATTTGTAAAGTGGTCAAAAAACTAACTGATGCTGAATTCATCATAGAAATAAGCAACAAGAAATGAAATATGCGTGTCGATTTCACGGATGTGAATAAAACCATAAGCAAAAGATAGCTTCCCGCTTCTAAGAACTAATATATTTGTTATTCAAATATTAATGTATGTGATATTTTCTTATTCGATATGATTTTACTTTGCATGTATATTAATCTTTTTTCCATTTTATATACTTTTATAAAACTCATATTTTAAATTCATATAAATTATATTTAAATACTGAAATTTCTATATAAATGTTCTACATGTCACTCATTTTCATACTTATATTTCTACATATCATTAAATTCTACATATTTGTTCATAAATGTTTCGTATTTGAAAGAAAAGTGATGAAAACTCTACTTTGACTTTAACAAGAGCAATTAGTATCTCCAACTTGAGAAAATATAAGTATATTTATATTTTGTGTAAAATTTTTAGTTTTGACTAAATAATAACTATTATAAAGAATTGACAAAATATATTTTAATAGATCTTAGTATATTATTTATAAATCAAATCTAATATTATAGGTCCAAAGAGTAGCAGTTGATCGTAACTATAGAAAATAATGTGTAGTCATTCCACCACACGGATCATAAATAATAATATATGGCCAGCATATGACCTTTGACTATGTCAAAATAATCATAACGTAAATTATAATATTTGACAATTATTAGTGTAACCAACATTGATCCTTGGTTTTTATATGCTTAGATGATTTTCGTATATTTTTTGTTTCCTTACATATTGATCGATTTTTGCATTTCGTATAATTATAAACACATATTATTTTAGTATGACTTTTGCATTTGTGCGATTTTTTGACATATTTGATTATTAGTATGTAGTTTTTGCATACTTTATCAAAAATGCATATTATTGGTATTTTAGGTTTTGATCTGGACATCGTATCCGTATGTTTCATTTGATATATATCCACATATAAAATTATACATACTTTGTTGAATACTATACTCATTCCTGCCACTTGTTGCTAACATTTTAGATTAGTAGGTTCGAATATACTTATAAATATTTTCAGATGGTGAGAGGGTTTTATGGAGACGGGTTTTTAAGATATTTAGATGTTGTAATGTAATCTTAATGCTTTATATTGCTAGCTTTTGTTAGGGTTTGGATATATCTGTAAAGGACTATCGGTTAATAACAATAATTAAGTTTAATTTTACTACATTGTTGAAATTTTAATATTTGATACTCTGATTTCAATTTAGATACTTTTTCCTTGTAGTTTTAATTGAGAAATGTCAAGTCTTGAGCCACTTTCAAATATAGTTTTTGGATCATGTATTTAGATATTTATATTATTATTTATGCCATTTAACGGTATTTATATTCCGACATTTAGTTTGGGTTAAAATCAGTTGAGTCATTGGTTGTATATTAAAGTGTACTTTGATGTTAATGAAATTCAATTTGGGATTTTGACATATTAAAATTAAGTCTAATTTAAGTTAATTAACGTTAAGAAAACAAAGAAATTTGGGTTTTAAGCCGAGGTATTGGAAAAAGTGGTTATTGCTTTCATAACTATTCTAACATGCTCATTTACAACCTTGGTATCGGTAAACTAGATCAGGAGAAGGTTCTGTTGGGATATACCATCGCCGGCGTAGATGAATCAAAAGAAAAACGATGAAATAACAACGATAATAACACATAGCGGACAATTGACAATCACAAAATAAAGAGACAAGATACAAATAATTTTACGTAGAAAATACTCTTCTGAATAAGAGAAAAAAAATCACGGACTATACGTCTATGAATCTTACTATATAAAATCGGTTATATAAATCTCAAATACAAAATTTTAACTCCTTATATTAAATAAACCAGAGTAGCAGTGAGTGTAGAAGAAATATCCAGAGTAAGAAAACTCTCACTCTCTTTTCTCTCATTTTTTCACTTCTTCTCACTAGTAGCGCTCACTGATCTCTAATTTTACAAGTGATGTCTCTCTCTCAATTGTACACCCTTTTATAAACTCTAAAGGGAGTTTCGTGAGCTTTTTCATTGTAGGCCATTAGGACTAACAGCCGATCATCTTTCAGTATAAGCAGTCCTATAATGTATTTATTTTTTTTAATATCATAATTACGGATAATTAAGCTAATATAATCAAAATTAAACTTAATTCATGTAGAAAATTTAGTTTTGAAAGCAGTAGGAGTCCTCGGCAAGGGTGCCTGCCAGACGTTCAAGAGCTCGGGGCAGGCGTTGATTTGCGAGAGGCAGCGCCTGCTAGGCGCCGGCTGATGCTCATGTGCCGGCACGCGTAATAAATGCCTAACAGCTCTTTCCGCGTCATTTCACGTAGGGAACGGGAGAGAGAGGAGAGAGGAAATGTGAAGGAAAAGAGAGAGAGGAGAAATCAAAGCTCTCGGGTTTGAATCGAGTTTGAAGCTAGTTGGAGAAGTGATAGATCAGGTCGAGGCAAGTGCACCGATACTCTTTTCGTTCTCTTTTTAATTTTCGTTTGATCCCCATCGGGTATTATTATCCCGATACCCAACTCATGTACATATTTTGTGAAACTCGCGACTTGGGTACAAAAATTTATCAATTTGTTGTCCAATTCATTGTTTTCACATGGTTTTGTGCATACCGAAATCCTAACCCATGCCCAGACCTTATTTAACCGATTATGTTAAGTTTTATACATTATTTGGCTTTAGATAATGAAAACCCATGTCTTGAATATGATTACTTACCGATTGGGTGCCCGATTTTTCAAGTTTTGTCTGATTTTGTACATACGGGACCCTAAACCCGTGCCTGGCACTGTTCACCCGAATTAATTGGGGCTTTTACATGATTCTATTTTATTTAATTGGTATTTAATCATATGTAATTGTATAATCTTAATTTTATACCCCGAAAATATTATGTGTGAACTGTTTGTGAAGGAAATTATGATCCGAAAGCTTTAAACTTGTGCATTGGCTTAATACGGTAAGAATTCATATTTTTTTTCATAATTTATGATACTCATGCATATAAATTAAGTTATGTGAAGATTTAAACTCATAGGAAATATAAAAATTATATAACTATACGAAGAGAATGCCACAATTTAATATGTGTATAATTTGTTCTCCCGGAGTGAGAACATTGCGAAAAAAATTTCGTGGACTTTCTCTTAAAGAATAAAAAATGGTAAAACCTGGACCATGAATTTATATTTTAGACGATAGTATTATCTGGCATGCCATTGATATTACAGTAAAAACTCAAGGATTATCCTCATCGTGTTTTGTAGCGGATGATTTTTTTTAGCATGCCTTAATATACTATAGTGAAAGATCATTGTCTGTATGGGTCGCGTGCAGTTAAGGCCCCATCTACGGGGATTATATGTAGATGGCCTGCCTCTGGGTCTTGAATAGAAGGAGATCGCTTTAGATTGTGTAGAAGCAAACATAGTCGAGATTTTGATCTCCCGCTCCTTTAGTCAGTAAGGTTTATTGGCTCTGATTCGTAAAGATAAAAAAATTTGTGCATATTTTGAAACCCTAAGAGAAGAAAGATAAAATATGAAAAATTATTTATATTTTGAAAATATTTTTGTTCATGTTTCATATTATACATTATATATCATGCTCCTATTCCCTTGTTCTATTTTGAATATATTGTATTCATTTTATTATATTTGTTGAGTATTTGACTCACCCTTATTATTTTTCCTTACCTCTAGATGAGTATGAGCTTACACTCGATAGAGCGGGGTAAATGATTAGAAGTCAATTAGCTACGAAGACTTGGATGATGATCTTGTGGACTTAGCTTTGTAGATTTGTACCTTATAAAGTCTTTTGTATTATTTCTTTTTGATGACCATGTATATTGATGTACATATATATGATGATAATGATGATGTATCTAGTGTATAGTTTTCGCCCTGTTTGATAGATGTATATACTTTTGCAGGTTGTTGTGAAATATTTTGATACCTAGTGGCATCTTGTCTGAGCTAACGTTATACCCAGAGTTATAACGTTGGTGCTATGTGTTTATTATGGCTTTTAGATCCTGTGTTATAATGTATTGTGATTGTATATTTGTTGTACAAGCTAATCTACAGGTTTTATATCAGTCTAACGATCGTTTTTCTAATAAAACTCTGCCGAATTTCGGTTATAGACGTAGTTCGTCACAAGTCTGGTTCTCTTTCAAACTCAGCAACCTGTTTGTCCTTCGGTATTGGCAATCCAGCTGATCGACCTTAGGCATCGGTAGTCCAGCTTATCACCCTTCGATTAGGCAGTCTGACTGATCGCCCTTTGGTTGGATAGTTCAGCTGGTCACCCTTTGATTTTGGCACCTGGTTGCCATCCGGCCACTCACCATGTATGCGAAAACAACAATACTCTATCTCAATAGTATACCCATGTGAATGTTCATCCAAACCTTCGATCGACCTATCAACCGAATATGGGCCCATACAGGAGTGACACATATTCCAACAAACTTTTCCTTATGACCTTATGGGGATGATATCTAACATTCCAACAATGCTATGACAAACTTTAAGCTTCCCCTTTGGCAGTACGTTGATCATCATATTCAACCCATTCTCCTCTGTCGTGATCTTATTGAGTGCTAATAACTCCAAGTCAATAATATCTCGCACCCAATGCTATCAAACATTAATGTGGTTAGATCTGGAGTAGAATGAGGAGTTTTTATAGAGGTAGATTGCACTTTAATTATCACAAAGTGGCACGTACCTCTCCTACTTGAAGCCAAGCTCCCAGATGAACTTCTTCTCCCATAGCATTTTCTTACTCGCCTTTGTCACCACAATAAACTCCACCTCAGTGGTCAAGAGAGCAATGCACTTATGTAGTTTCGACTGCAAAAAGATAGCTCCTCCTACGAACTTGACCATATATCTCAATGTGAACTTTCAGAGTCAACATAACCCACCATATTAGCATCTATGAATCTGACCAGGTGTGGCTTGTCTTATCCAAAACATAAGCATAGTTTGAAGGTTCTTCAAAGATATCTCAATATCCACTTTAGTGTAGGCTAATACTCCCTTCTGGGGTTCGATAGAAAACGGTTGACTGTGCCGACGGTATGAGCTATGTTTGATCTCTTACGCACCATAGCATGCATCAGGCTACCTACAACTGAAGAGTAGAGTACGTCTCTCATACTTGCCTTTTCAGCATCCGAGGAAGGACATTATCGGCTGCTCATTTTGAAGTGGTTAGCCAACGGGGTAGTCACCGGCTTAGACTTTTCCATATGGAAACAATGAAGCACCCTCTTAATATAACTCTCCTAGGATAACCACAACTTTCTTACCTTACGGCCACAAAATATCCTCGATACCTAGAATTTGCTTCACCAACCCCAAATCTTTCATGGTAAAGGCCTTCCTGAGCTATCGCTTTAACTTCTTATTCAGAGATGTATCTTGATCGATAATTAGCATGTCATCCACATAGAGAAAAAGAATAATGAAGTCGTCTTCTAAAAACCTTTACACAAATACACAATGGTCTGAAGTAGTCTTTCGGTACCCTTAACCGACTATGACAGATTCAAACTTTTCATACTATTGCCTCGGAGCTTGTTTCAAGCCACATAGGCTTTTCCTCAGACGGATACCAGTCATTCCTTCCCCTTGACTCAAAATCTCTCTAACTGCTCCATATAAATTTCCTCCTTAAGGTTACCATGGAGAATCGCTATCCAGACATCTAACTATTCGACTTTCAAGTCAAGAACAACACCCAGTCCTAGCACCATCCAGATTAAAGACATCTTCACAATTGGGGCAAAGATCTCATCAAAGTCGATGCCCTTCTACTGGTTGAAACCTTTCACTACCAGTCTTATCTTATATCTTGGTTGTGGATTGTTCTTATCAGCCTTTAAGTAGAAGATCCACTTGTTCTTCAGCGCTCGCTTTCCCTTCGACAACATTGCCAGCTCGAACGTGTGATTTTCATGCAGTGAATTCATCTCGCCTTGCATGACTTCTATCCACTCAATTTTGTACTCATCTTCCATTATTTCTTTAAAACTTTCAGGCTCCTCTCCATTAGTACGTAACACATACCATCAACCGATAGATGAATAGAGGGCCTTCCATCTCTTAAGGATCATCGAAGTGGGATGATCTCGGCCGGCTCAACAATATCATGAGAAATAGTGTCATCCTCATCCCCATCGGGCATTGAAGTCTCACAGTCTCCTTCCACTTTGGCAAGGCCTTGACCACCAACCTTATGGTGATTCGACACTGGTTGAAAGGACTCAAGACTTGTATCAACAGCCCGATTGTTGTCATTGTTGAAAGAGACCTTCATCTTCTTGCCAATATCTTCAATCATCTCGTTCTCCATAAATACTACATCCCTTGACTGGATGAACTTTTTCTCAACTGGGTCATAGAAATGATATCCCAACTCGCCTTCCCATAGCCAAGGAAGATGCATTCCCTCTTCGACTCCAACTTTGTCCTCTCATCCTTCGGGATGTAAACAAAGGCCTTATATCCAAACACTCGTAGGTGGTCATAGAACACCTTTCCATCGGACCACACCTTTTCTAAAACTTCTCCATTTAATAGGCTGTTCGGCGATAGGTTGCTGACAAAGGCCATGACCTGTAAGACTTCCCCTTGAAACGATCCAAGGAGTTTCGCCTCTGAGAATACACAACAAATTCTCTCTATCAACATCCTATTCATCTGCTCGGCCACCTCATTCAGTTGGGGTGTCTTCGGTGGCATCCTTTGATGATGGATACTATACGACCAATAGTAAGTATCAAATGTTCCGATGTACTCCCCACCGTTGTCACTTCGGATGCATTTCAACTTTTTTCCCATATGTCTCTCCACCAATGTATGAAAATATTTAAAGAAGTCAAGGACTTGGTCCTTCGACTTAAGCAGATATACCCACAACTTTCTTGAACAGTCATTAATAAGCATGATAAAGTACAGTGTCCCTCCGAGTGACTTCTCCTTGAAAGGACCACAAATATCAGTGTGGACTAAATCAAGGGGTTCATCCTTCTTTGTGGATGAGTTTCCAAGGAACGAAACTCGCCGTTACTTCCCTGTCTTGCAATCGGGACAAGTCCTAAATTTGGCTTCCTTCACACCTCGGAGAAAATCATTCCTAACCAAACTGTTCAGCCCATTCTCACTCATGTGACTTAACCAATGATGCCACAAGTCAAAGGAGTCCTCCCTCCTTGCAACGTGTACCTCACCAACTGAGACGATGGCATGCAACACATACAATCCAAAAACCTTCCTTCCATTGGCAACTATTAGAGACCCTCAATCAGTTTTTATATCCCTTCACAAAAAGTGTTTCAGAATCCTTCATTGTCCAGCCTTACCTGCTGAAATTAAATTTATCAAAATGTCCAGGGCATATTGTACATCCCTTAGAAACAACCGAATTCTATTGTTGATCATAAGGGACATGTCACCTCTATCGACGACCCAAAACATTCCTTCGTTATCCATCCTTAACACTTTATAATCACTAGGAGTGTAAGATGTGAAAAGTCCCTTCTGCGACATGGCATGGAGTGATGCACCAGTATCCACTACCCAATCGGTCTCGTGCTTAGTCAGATTGACCACCTCGTCATTCTCATAACCAACTAAAGGTCACCAACGGTAACAACCGAGACTCTCTCCTCATCTCCGACCATTGTTGGCTTTGTTCTCCTTGCCCTTTGTATTCTTACACTTTACTTGTAACAATATTTTTTGATGTATCCCTTCTTTTTATAGTGATGGCATTCGAGGTTCTGATACCCCGATCGAGACTTACTTCGACTCTTCTCTCAATACTTAGGGCCGTGCCCTTTATTTCTTTCCCATGAGTTGGTAACTAGAACTTTAGAGTGAGAAGAGGACCCCTATAATTGATGTCTCGTCTCCTTGTTCAGCATGGATACATTTGCTATCTCTAGAGTTATTATGCCATTTGGAGTAGTATTGACGATGGTGATCCGTATCATCTCCTAGGCGTCCGGTGGGGTTGTCAATAACTATAAGCTCAGCAACTCGCCTTCAAACTTGATACCTACACCATTCAGCCGGTCCACGCATCCTTAAAACTCATTCAAATGGTTGGCAATGGGCATACCCTCCTTATACTTCACTTGTATCAGTTTTAACAAGTAAAACAATTTATTATTGTTGGTTTTGGAAGTATAGAGGGTTTCTAGCTTCTCCCACAATGTCTTTACATTCATCTCATTCCAAATATAACTACACATATTGTCATTTACAAATTATCAAATATAGTCACAGACCTACTTATGCTCAAAGCTCCATTCCTCCTCTGAATTTGCCTCGGGCTTTTAAGCGGTGAACACTAGAAGGTGCATAGTCTTGACAAACGGCAGGTCATTTATCTTACTCTGACAAATATCATAGTTTGTGCCATTCAAACAAATTATCTTATTCTCGACCTCCATCAATTCAAACGAAACTCAATAGCGAGCACAGAGAACCTCTCTCTAATACCACTTGTTGAGATATACTGCCGCCAATGTAGATGAGCTAAAAGGAAAAAATGAAGCGATAATGACAACAACATACTGTGGACAAATGATAATTATAAAATAAAGAGACAAGATACAAATAATTTTATATGAAAAATTCTATTCAGAATGAGAAGAAAAAATCATAAGACTATACATTCCCAAATCTTCGCTATATAAAATCAGTTACACAAACCTTAAAATAAGAACTCAACTCCTTATATCAAATGGATACGAGTAGCAGTGAGTGCAAAAGAAATCTTTAGAGTAAGAAAACTCTTATTCTCTCTTTTCTATCTTTTCTTCACTTTCTTTTACTAACGATACTCACTGGTCTCTAATTTACAAGTGATATTTTTTCTCTCAATTGGACACCCTTTTAAAAATCATAAAGGGAGTTTTGCGAGCTTTTCTATTGTGGGTCATTGGGATTGACAGTCGGTCATCATTCAGTATAAGCAATCTAGTTTTTCTTTGAACTCAACAGTCTGATCGCCCTTTGGCATCAACAATCTTGCTAGTCACCTTTTAACATCGACAGTCTGGCTTGTCACCCTTCGGCGTTGGCAGTTTGACTTGTCACCCTTCTGCTAGGCAATTTGGCTGGTCACCCTTTGGCTTAGCAATCTAGCTGGTCACCCTTCAATTTTGACACTTGGTTGCCCTCCGGCGGCTCGCCCCATGTGTGAAGCGTGTAGGAACATAATAATACTTCGCCTTAATATTATACCCATGTGAGTATTCAGTCGAACCTCTAATCAGTCTATCAATTGGATATGGGGTCCTACGAAAGTAACCCATATTCCAACAGGTTTTTCATTTTAGAGCAAGAAGTAGCATGCCTTTCGAGGTTGTGTGTTGATTCATCAATAGTTAGTGCCTTGGAGAGTAGAGTTGTAACTATCGAGGCCAAGGTGTCAAGCCTTGAGGGCAAGTTGATCAACATGGAGAAAGAAGTGACCGAATGAAAACACAAGGCTTATGAGTTAGAAAAATGGAATGATTTGCTTGAAGATTGAATTATTACTATCAAGAAAAGGGCTAACTCTTTTGAAGATTGGGCTATCGAGGCAAACCAGCATGCTTCCACTACCAAGTGGGTTGTCGAGGGATGGCAGATGAACTGCTTACAGCTTATAGAAAAGTTAAAGAGGAGCATTCGCTTGCAAAAGCTTGGTCCCTTATTGGATGCCTAATTTAACAACACCATCAATCTTTGGAAGGCAATAGCTTCTCTCATAGTTCATGATTTTTCCCTCAACTACCTAGATGTGAGAAACTTTGAAGCTATCATGACCTCAGAAATTAAAGATTTTGAAGCTCATTTAGATCTTTAAGCTCACGCCTCTAGGGCCGAGCCTTAGTCAAAGGAACACTGCTGAATCCCCCATCCCTTGATTTGTAATGTTGCTCTATTGCTTTGTTAATGGATAATTTATATTTTATAATAATGTATATTTTTTGAATTGCTTGAACCACAATCTAATCAGAAATGGTTCTCATCTTTGAATACAAATCATAGAGTCTAACCCCATGTGTACGAGCTCTAACTAGTTGAGCATATGATTACTGAATTTGTTCCTAACTAAGTCATTGGACTACCATCACTGGTGATGGAAGACTCTAATCCATGACCATATAACTAATAATGCATGTCCCATGGAGGGGTTTATCGTTACTTACATGCACGTAGTATCCTTAAAATTTAAATAGCCAAATGACTATGTTTATAGTTGACTCTCAGGGAGCTTCAACTAGCCTATTAGATAACCTCTCCAAGGGGCATCAAATACTGTGGTCTTAAGCCTCCGAGCCCCAGAGTATTTCTATTGTGTGGCCATGCTTGGGGTTATGCGTAATCACCATGATCACCCATGTGAATTTGTTTAAAATTAATTGTCTAACTTAGGGTCAGTTGTGGCCAAATTATTGTACCTATGACAATTTATATATGTATACATTTATGCAAATTTGGATAAAACACTACTTTAATGATAAATGTTTAAAACCTTTACATCATACGTACAAACCAGAGTGAGGGTTAGGACATACTTGTAAGCTCACTAATAGTATTTTTTGACAGGAAGATCATTTTTGGTCTGAGTGTATACTCTGTCTGTTCTATTTTAAAGTATTGTGGATATTAGAAATGGCCCTTGAAGATAGCTTATTCTTGTTTGCAAATTTATCAGTGGCTATAATGTTCCTTAGCATCAAATCATCAACTTCAATTGTTAACTCCTTCACCTTCCCATTGTTATACCTAGTGATTCTTTGCTAGTAAGTTGTTCTTATGATGAGGGGTGCATCTTTGGTTTCCTCTAAGAGGTCTAATTTCTATCTCAGGAGTTGAAATTTTTTATTTAAAGTGAAAATTTTCACTCAGTAACCAAGCAAGCCTATTTCCACCTAGATCACCACCTCTGTTTCATAAGCATAAGCTAAAAAAGTTTCTCCTTAGTGGGTTTCCTTGGAGTCATCTAGTATATCCAGAGCACAAAGGAGAGTTTTTCACCCCAAACACTCGTAGCTTTACTAACTTGGTCTTCAAAATATTGACAATCATTTGATTGGTTACACCTACTTGTCCATTTATTTGCAGGTATAAAACTGACGTGTGGACCAAAAACCTTAACAAGAATTTAGTAAACTTTTACCCGAAAATTGAATACCCCTCTAATATTCCAATTTTACAGATGATACTATGACGTATGAATTTTATTTCATTTTATTGTATAATATTGGCTAGAAGGGAGGCTCCCATTTATTTGTTAAGTCATCAGCTATGATGATCGTAAATTTTTGTTGGTTAGCCACCATGGAAAAGAGACCAAGTATATCTAACTCCCACTTTGCAAATAGTCAGCGAACCTACAAGGCTTAGAGGTCTATGTGCGGCTACTTTGAGATGCTATCATGGATCTAACAGCTTCTACATTTCTTAACACACTTAATGGTGTCTCTTTTCATGGTTGTCTTGTAATATTCTTTTCTCATGACTTTAAAGGCCAAGTTTTTTTCTATCACATTTGCTTTGTATATGCCAAGATGCAACTCTCCGATGGCATATTCGGCTTCCATTAGGGTTTGATAACTCATATAAGGTATTAAATAGCCCTTCTATATAGTTATTCGTCCACTATAGTATATAAGCCTGTGATTTTTGCAATCGGCTTAACCTTCGCTGGATCACTCAATAGCGTTCTGTCTTAAAGATATTTCACGAAAGTGTTATCCAAATTATCTCATTCAACACTTGGAGAATTTCATCCTACTCATCAATACTAGGTCTTTAGAAGATCTTTCCATACCCTGCATATATTGTTTTAGACAACTTGATGTAGCTATTTTTGAGAGACGGTCGGCTTTTTAGTTATCTTCTCTAATGATATGGATGATCTTGAACTTTTCAAGAAAATATAAGAGAGCGTGAGCCTTGCAAAGTTATTTGGCTAGTTTTAGATTTACAACATCGAAGTTAGATAATACAGGATTAACTACTAGCTTAAATGTCATGAATTTGAATCCAAGTAACTCTACACAATTATAATTCATAAAAATTAAAATTCTAAAATAATACAACCATGACCAACAAATCATATACTCGAGCATAACAAAACAAATGTCCACATTATCCGATATAATGACCATAAAAATAATAACCCACAAAAATTCATCGGATAACCTTTCGGACAAAATAATAAATACGATTTGCTCCATAAATATTATAAGGGATACGACAAAGGAACAATAACGACATAACCTAATGACTAAATAATCTAACTGTTCTCAATACATTACCGAGGGTGTACATCCGGCGAAACTCAATACCTAAAATACATTTGATACATATTCAGTTCAAAAAAACAAAACTAAACTCACCAAAATAGATAAACAACGATCAATCTTATCCAAACTTTTACAATATATCCAAACCTAATAATCTGAAAGGATAAGAAGTAAAAATACGAGTTTAAAATTTAACAAGTATTTATATCATATAATAAATAATAATGTCTGAAATTAAAGTGAGGGTCCATAAATATATTCAAAACACATAAAAGACACAACTCCAAAAGCTTGATATTGAAAGTTTGAATGTAGTCTCGTATTCAAAATATAATCTAAATCGAAATATAGTCCCACTAGGACGTACTTTGAACAAAACATGTTTCAAACCGAAATTATATAATCCAAATCATATCATAAACCATACGGAATATATACTGAATGAAATAAATTTCAAATCGTAATCACATACGAACAAAATATAATTTGGAATAAAATCATATAAGAACAAAATATGTTCCCGAAATGAAATCACACATCCAAATATATAAGACTAACCAAATTTCACCTATGGACAAACCTACAAATCTCAAATGAAATCCATACACAAATCAATGCAGAAAATATATCAAAATACAAAGCATATACGAAATCGGAGAACCAAAGATTAAGAGACCAACTTAAGGAAGGGTTACTCATACTCCAGGTAAATTTAAACCATATCAACCACTATTTAGACCCATAGATAGGGTTGTCTATATACGCTCTCCTATAAACAATGAACATACTCACTATATTTTGTTACCTGCGGTATTCGGTATAATCCTCAAGTCAAATATGGTATATCAGGATGTCTAAATATATTAATCACGTTCAATTACATTACAATGGTTCGCATTAAAACACAAATGAGGAGAGTCATTTACAAAACAAAGCCTTTTCCTACCAGAGAAAAAAGAGACTTATAAAACTTTCCCCATCGGGAAAGGGTCACAAAGTTCTTCTCATCAAGAGGCGATCACATATCGAATTATATCACAAATGTAGAGATCCCAAGTCCTAGGCATCGATACATATCTACCAATGCATGACCCATATAGGTTTTCATGATTTTTTTCATACAAATATACTTATACATAAATATATTACCTCAAATATTTACCTATTTTTTCATAAAATATATAAAACCATCAAAGATTTACAAATCCCAAACAAAACCCCTAAACGATTTGTAAAAATAACATGCATGCACGAAAGAAATAAATAGGGTAAATAAAAATAGCATGCATTGATATTAAAGCCTCTAAATATGAACAAAGTTTATTATATACGAAAATAAATCAAGAATAATGCGTAGGAATACTTACCTCAACTTTCAACTAAGTCAATCTTCCTCTCTTCTCTTTCTCCTCCTCTGTCATGAGATGCTTTCCTTATACTTAATATCTGTGAATAATTTAAATATAATGATAAACCATATTACATGTAAGTTCATATAATAAATAACAATTATACACATAATCCATATAATTGTCATATTATAAGTAGCATCCAATACTGTACAAATGGAATACGACATCAGACTTTATTTCAGAGATGTTTATTAGGTACCAAAATCATTACCATAAAAACTTACGGAAACATAAATAATGACCATAATAATCTGTAGAAGTATAACTAAATAATCATTACCAAAATTGTATTCATTTCATCATAAGATGAGAACATAGTTTCCTAATATCAAAATTAACCATATATTTATTACATTACATTAAAATTCATCATTACTCATGCCTAACAACTTTTGGCTTCAATCTTACTTATCAGATATCAACTTGTACTCATCATCTAAAGGGTTAGTAAAATAGTAAGATAGTGAGCTAAATACTCAGTAAGGCACATATAACAAAGATAAGCAGATTTATACTTAAAATAAAAATATACTAATCAAAGGAATAAAAATCATATAAAATATGAATAAATTTCTATTTTCTTTAACTTATTTTTTTCTTAATAAAATATAATGAATCTTATTTATCTTTAGATATTAGGGTAAATAAGCCTCACCAGTTAATAAAACTGACAATCAAAGAAATGATTATGTATGCTACCACACAATCTAATGTCAAACCCTCCTATTTAGCACCCAAAGATCGGTGGTATATATATGACCCAATAAACGATGCCATAAAACTTACGCCACCAAAAGTTCCACCACGGTAAAGGGCAGTCCTAAAATTTTTACTGTAATATCCTAAGCCATGCCCGTTAATATTACCATCTAAAATAATTTCTTAGTCAAATTTCTTAATTTATTTTTTAAAATTTTTTATAAAAACTCTACACATGCTCTTAATACTTCCTCTTAGTTTTCTCCACTCAAGAAGAAATTAATCATACTTCTCGATACTTTGTAGAGCTTCTATTTAAAGTTTTCATAATATCGAAACATACGAAGGTAATGTAAGTCTTAAAAAAATCAAATGCATTAATCTCTCTCTCTCCTCTCTTCCTTCTCCCGCGCGAAATGACTGTACAGTGCCCTGCCATTGCTTATATAGGCCACCCAGTGCTCGAGCGCTACTCAAGCTATAACAAAACGGGTCACAATCCTTTATGACCTTCTGTTAATTAACACACTTAATCAAATCAGAACTGATATACTATTATTTTAGTCATTTAATTTCTTGCATAAATTTTAGTAGAGTCTCCCCTAAATATGGTCAAAAATCATATAAACAATCTGAATAACACAACCTGAACCAAATCTATGAATAGATAGACCTCAAATTCAACCTCAATATATTCACAACGCATATCCAACTCATACACAGGATCAACATCAATGCCATTCATCCATAACTCCAATACATAACTTTTAACTACTCCTTGGGTTTAATGAGAGATGCCATCTAAAAATCTGTACAAATCCAAAATTAATCCGTGGAAGCATAGCTATAATTACTCAAAATCTTGCGGAAGCATTCTATATCATAATAATATACAACATGTCATGACACAATTTAACATACAGTATTCATCTAAATATTAAATATTACATTCACATTTCATCAATACATCCAAAACTTTTGAGTCTCCAAGATCCAGCTACATTCTTAGCTATTCATTATCTCTATTATTCTTATAAGGTTTCGGCTCATTATTACCATCTGAAAGGGGGTAAAAACAGCACGAGTGAGCTATAAGCTCACCAAGGTACCATAAAACAAAGCATGCGAATTTTAGTGTAAAATATAAATATATATATAAATATATAAGTAAAAGAAACAACGGGAGGATAAGGAACCAAATATGCTTACGGGTGATACAAAAGTTTGAAACAATGCATGTGCATAAACTTGAGGTTATGATCTTGTGACCAAAATTCTTGCATTGATTGATTTTATCCTTTCTTTTTGTTATTCTTTCCTTTATTCGTGAATCTGATAAACATGCTAAAAGCGTCAATATTGCATATAAAAAGGGTAAATGCATAAAACGATGCATCAATATGAGCTCGTGGACTAATCTTGTCTTGTTTACTCAATCTATTCCTTTGTATACTTCTTCTTCTGATTCATAATTTGAAACATGTCGAATTCTTATGATAGCTTAGAATTTTATTTGTCTTTTAGAATAAGTTTTCTTATTATCTTAAGGGACCAGGGATAGTAAACCCTGCTAGCTGAGAAAGCGAATAATTGAAGATAGATTGTATTTCACACAATCAAAGGTCTTAGTTCTTGTTCTTTCATCATCATGCATCATCTCATATTTCCTCCTTATTTACATCCCGATGACCAGGATGTCCTCCTTATTTATATCCAGAGGACCAGGATGATCTTATATTCTTGATTCTTTCTTTCTCATGCATATATAATCTCATAATTCCTTCTTATTTATATCATGAGGACTAGGATGATCTTAGATTTTTTTGTTCTTGTCCTGTATAGTAACGCCTTGAGGAAGGCAAACCACGTATCACTCTGTTGACGGAGTTATCCTCGATTACCATTATAATTTCCTAAAACTTGTCAAAAATATCACCCACTTCACTAAGCAGCCAGGATACGACATTTTGCACCATTCCAGCATTTTGATTCATACTAGGCAAATTGCATTTTGCTTCATTTCGGCAAAATAGTCCAAACTGGCAAAACGCACCATCCTCGCATTTTGCTTCATACCGGGAAAATTGTATCATCCGACATTTTGCTTCATTCCGGTGAAATAGTCCAAACCAGCAAAATGCACCATCCTGGCATTTTGCACCAAACCGCCCAATGAACCATTCCGCCCAAAATAGACATTCTGGGCATTTTGGCTATTCCTGGCAAAATGCACCACTTCGGGTATTTCGGCCAACCGACCATTTTCTCCTTAAAATTCATACCGGTAATTTTCTTACATGTATACCGGTCAAGCATACCAACATTTTCCCTTACAAGCTTATCAGTCGTATGCATACCGACATTTTTCCTTTCAACCATACCGGCCATTTTCATCCATTCCAGCCATTAGTGCAAACTGGCCTTTTTGTCATCTCGTCCATTCCGGCCATTATCTTATCCCTCCTATTGCCTTCGCAACTTAATAATTTTAATTATATTACCCTAATTACCTGAAATTACGATATTTGAAAATTGAGGTATTACAATTCTCCCTTATCTATAAAAATTTCATCCTCGAAATTTAACAAACCTCAATATTAAGAATATTTCCCTTTTCCTCTTTGTATCCTAAGATCACTTTTCTTTAACCTCAAATCAATTTCTAAGATTTTATGGGCTCTCACAATCCCATTGCGTTACTTTGATTAACCCTTTTATCCAGATATCAAGAATCCTCTTGCAATTTATGTCTATTATTTCAAATCTGACTCCTTGGTTTCGTTATAGTTATAAACCTAAGGTCATCAATATAACTAAAGCAAGATCCCAAAATCTCTAAATTACAATCAATCTAGGTAATACAATTGAACAATTACTTAAAACCTCGAACTCGAATACTTAATCTTATCGTCTTGCCGACTTATTCATTTTGGTCATATCCCGCAAATTCATGATAAGTGGGATGTCTTTGCAACCAAATTCACAAGTACCCAAACAATATCACAATTCTTGCTATTCAAAAAACCACAAACACTCTTCATCTCATAATTTTATAACTTCTGCATTTTGAATACGACTCAATCTCCTAAAAATATAATGACCCACTTATCTGACTACTGGGACTATTAGTGATACATAATTTACCTCTCTTACAAAACACCGAGAACATACTAAGTCTAAAGACTTCCAACACTATATTATCAACATTAATGTTTGCTTTTCTTAAACGTTATCGAGATTCATTATTTATCTGCTTATACTGCCATATGATTATCTGCTACTTCAGAGTCTTATACATGGACTAATCCCAAAGGCAACACCTATGAGTTCCCAAGCAGAGACCTTAATTACTAATTCCAATCACTGGTGGAGTAACTTTGATTGTGGACCTCTCCCCCACTTATATATTGGATCTTTCCGGATTAAAACAATTCCGTTCCTTGAGGACTATCCTCGTGTACCTCATCTCAACAAAAGTCGGACACTTCTTAGTTCAATGCCCCATAGACGCTACAGTTCTCAAAGAACATTTCAATAGATATCTTACCGGATTCTCTCATGACTTAAGGGAAATGAATGTTTTCGCGACATCAATCAATCTTTCCTAAGGAGTCATTGCTCAAGTCTCTACAGAATCACATTCATGCTCTTGAGAGATCTACATGCCCAACTTATCATTTCCCAAAACCAAAGTCACATTCTCCCCTGATTGGTCACATGACTAATTGCCTTCTTAATTTATAATATTATCCTCAAATAGAATTCACACTCCCATTAATAAGGTCATCACAGAATTGGCCTAAATATAACTGAAAGATTTAAATTATAAATTCACAAAATACTTATGATTTTACAAAACCCATATGGTGTCATCGGAACTTGTAATGACTAAGTTTTAATTCTAAAAACTATCATACATTTTTTTGATTACCTTTAGAAATATCAAGCTCCTGCAATAGATCAAATGAACTACCTATTCATTCTCCAATACTGGTTTATGAGACTATTCATCACCTTGTGATCAAGTTTAAATCATCCATATGTAATCTCCATCTGCCATCTTACTTTCCAAAAATCTTAAAGTAATTGATGACAGTAATGAAATCAACGCTTCCTCGATTCTTCATCACAGCCTCAAAAACATCCTCAAACATCATATCGAAGTTCGTCACCACAACTATGATCAAATTAATCTAATCAATTATTTCTACAGACCTAAGAAGACGTCGTAGACTTTAATGTTGTTTGTATAAAATTCATGGTCTTCGAATAATAAACTTAGGTAGATGTAAAATCCCAAGTCAATGCACATACTTTTCATCATGTAGACAACACTTTTATACTTATGCTATTACTGCAAAACCTAGATCTCATGCACTAGACTTCTTTACTATCCAACTCATGGAATATAGGCAACCCCTAATTATATGACCAAACTATCCTAATCAGGACATGCTCTCAAAATCCCATTGAAATGAAATATTCAAGTATCCACGACTTATCCTATGATATCTCTTTATCCTCGAAACCTATGACTCTTTCTAAGTCATTCATCTAAGGTCGACTTTGCCTTTTATCTTATGTAGGGTAATATCACCTTATCTTATTAGATTATTACAAATACTATCTTAATCTTCAGGATCCTTTTCTTAACCTTCATAGGATCTGAACTATCTAAAAATTCAAGCACTATATTGATTATAAATCAGTATCCTTGAATTCGTCACGCTAGAATTAACTCTGAGTTATACTAGCCTCAAGCCTTCGACTCCTACTTATACATCAAGCTTGATCATCATATTCAAGCATCCCTTCAGATTACTAACCGGAGGACCTTAAGGCAGAGCTAACAAACTTAAACGTCGAAATAAAATCGACTGCTTAGACCTTGAATCAATATTAATATATTCAATTACTAGTTCAAATCTTTAAGGAAACCGCTAAATAATTCTTCCTCTCATCCTCGTGGTTGACCATCACTACAATTAGACCCTCGTCTAGGAGCTAACGCTAATATTATTTCTAAAATACACGGGTTAGGTTGCACTTTGGATACTAGCTAGGCAACAAAATTTAATGACTATTCCTAACTTAATTCTAGTTTAAATTAGTCAACCAAGATACTAGAACTTTTCAGTCTAATTTAATTGTCCTATACCTACATTTACTTATTCGATCTGTCTTGCTCTAACCTAAGCTTCCATATAATATTCAGATCAAATATAAGGTATCACTTTTCTCTGATATCATTTGTAATAGAATGGGTAACAATCCTATATGATCTTTCGTTAATTAACATACTTAATCAAATCAAAACGATAATACTGTTATTTTAGTCATTTAATTTCTTACAAAAATTTTGATAGAGTTTCCCCTAAATATGGTCAAAAACTAAATATACAACCTGAACCAAATCTATAAACAGATAGACCTCATATGAAACCTCAATATATTCACAACGCATATCCAACTCATACACAGGATCAACATCAATACCATTCATCCATAACTCCAACACATAATTTTTAACTATTACCTTGGGTTTAATGAGAGATGCCATCTAAAAACCTATACGAATCCAAAATAAACCTGCGGAAGCATAACTATAATCATCCAAAATCTTACAAAAGCATTCTATGTTATAATAATATACAACATACCATGACAAAATTTAATACACAATATTCATCTAAATATTAAATATTACATTCACATTTTATCAATACATCCAAAACTTCTAAGTCGTTGAGATCCAGCTAACTTCTTAGCTATCCTTGATCTCTATTCTTCTCATCAGGCTTCATTTCATTAGTATCTATCTGAAAAGAGGAAAAAATAGTAAGAGTATGTTATAAGCTCAGTAAGGTACTATAAAACAAAGCATGTGCATTTTTATGTAAAACACAAACATATATATATAAATATATAAGTAAAAGAAACAACGGAAGGATAAGGAACCAAATATGTTTATGGGTGATACAAAAGTATGAAACAATGCATGTGCATGAACTTGAGGTTCTGATCTTGTGATCAAAATTCTTGCCTGGGTTGATTTTACCCGTTCTTTTAGTTATTCTTTTATTTATTCATGAATCTGATAAACATGCTGAAAGCGTCAATATTGTATATAAAAAGGGTAAACACATAAAACGATACATCAATATGAGCTCGTGGACGAATCTTGTCTTGTTTACTTGATCTATTCCTTTGTATACTTCTTCTTCTGATTCATAGTTTGAAACATATTAAATTCTTATGATAATTTAGAATTTTATTTGTCTTTTAGAATAAGTTTTCTTATTATCTTAAAGGGTTAGGGCTAGTAGACCCTGCCAGCTGAGAAAGCGAATAATCAAAAATAGATTGTGTTCCACACAATCAAAGGTATTAGTTCTTATTCTTTCATCATCATACATCATCTCATATTTTCTCCTTATTTACATCCCGCGGACCAAGATGCCCTCCTTATTTACATCCTGAGAACCAAGATGATCTTAGATTCTTAGTTCTTTCTTTCTCATGCATACATAATCTCATAATTTCTCCTTATTTATATCCTGAAGACTAGGATGATCTTAGATTCTTGGTTCTTATCCTCGATAATAATGCCCCGAGGAAGGCAAACCGTGTATCACTCCGTGGATAGAGTTATCCTCGATTACCACTGTAATTTTCTAAGACTTGCCAAGAATATCTCCCACTTCACTAAGCGGCCAGGATACGGGGCCAGGGTATCCTTGAGTCTTCATTGCAATATTTGTGGCAAGCCAAAGAATGTTACCTGCTGAACAATCTTTGGTCCAGTTTTTTACTATTTTTTCTTAATTTGGGGATCTTGATTCTTAATTCATGATTCTTATCCTTAATTCTCAATCATCAGTGGCCATTTCAACTTTACTTAACTGAATCTTTTAGACAGTCTTGGAGTTCTCACACATGGAGATCTCGATTCTTGCATTCTTAGTTATTGTTTTCTTTCCTTAGCCACTTCAAGTTCTCATCATTGTCAAATAAACTGACATAATTCTTTAATTAATATTTTTACTTCATAACTCAACGTTTATGACAACTTCATGTCTTCATTCTTTATTTTTTAAGGATCACTTTATTTCGAATACATAAATCTTTTAGAATAACCTCTAACCAAAATGCAGATAATTTCCTTCAACACGTGTTCATACCTCATGATACAACATTTGCATATCATAATTTAATATTCATGTTCCGTGCTTCTTCACCTTAGTTCTTTAATCCTCAATTATCACTTTCCTTCACATAATTACGTCCTTCAAATTGTTTTGGAGTTCTCAGTAATTTCAAACAGTACAACTTTTATCACAATTTCAGAGAAAAGCATCTATTATACCTACATACTTCATAATATTATATTTTCATGCCCTAATTTATTTTTCCCCATAACTATTCTCAAATTTTCGTTCTAGGGTTTGGAGAATAGTAATCTTAACGAATCCGGATATGTATCGAAAATTATATGCTGAAAACAAACTCACAATTCATAACACTCATACTTAAACATGCCGTTTATTCATAATATCATGAAAGAATTAAAAAACATGTAGTAATATATGCTAATCTTAAAGGAGGGGGGTTTTGGAATAGAAAGGAGATAGCTAAAAACATTAATAAGGAAATATAGAGTTTATGGTACACTTGCCTCTACCTAATTTATTATTTTCATTACTCTGATCGGACTGAAAATCACTGAAAATCCTTTCTGCTTCTCTTTCCTTTACTCTGCGCCACTTCCATACTTCTTTCTTTCCCATCCCTATTTATAGGCGCACTGCCCCCCTCTTCTATAGAGCTCTAGATTTTTCTCAGACTCTCTATGTCCGGAAGGTTCTAAAATTTTTCACTGGCTGTCTCCACCAATACTGGTCAAATACTCTTTCTGCATTTTTACCCATTCCAACATTTGTAACCATTCCGGTATTTCATCCCAGCATTTTACCCATCCCGTCACTTTACTCTCATCAATTTCGATATTCTGCCTATGTCCATTTCTACCAGACCGTCCTTTCGTCCCATTCCAATAATTTTGCTACATTCATATTGGCCACTTTCGTTGTTCATTCATGCAGGTAATTTTAGCTATTTCACATATCGGTCATTTTGGCTCCATTTCATCACTTTGCTTCTTTTTGGAAAAATACACCTTACTGCCTGAAATATATTTTTTCCCCATTGCACTATTCCGGCATTTTGATTCATACTGGGCAAATTGCATTTTGCTTCATTCCAGTAAAATAGTCCAAACTGGTAAAATGCACCATCCCGGTATTTTGCACCAAACCGCCCAATGAACCATTTTGCCCAAAATACCCATTCCGAGCATTTTGGCCATTCCTAGCAAAATGCACCACTCCGGGTATTTTGGCAACCGGCTATTTTCTCCTCAAAATTTATACAGGCAATTTCCTTACATGCATACTGGTCAAGCATACCGGCTGCCGGCCATTAGTGCAAACTGGCCTTTTTGTCATCTTGTCCGGTCAACGCGTTGACTAGATATTTTAGCAACTGGGTACTTTGCCTCAAAGTTGCATACTGATCATTCTTGTTGCAAATCAATACCGGTAATTTTATGCAAACCTATCATTTGTGCAACCAGTCGTTTAGGCAGCCAGCATTTTTGATGCATTACAACCGGTTAATGTTTGTTAACCAGATTCTTCTTTATGTCCATCTGGTTAACAATTTGGTCAACTATAAATTCCACCGTCCAATATTTCTCGTCCGGCCATAATGCTGTCTAAGCCGGACAACTATATACCAATCCGGTCAATGATTTTGGGCAGTTAACATTTGTTAATTTTCAGTCAACAACTAATTCAGCCGGTCCACTTATTAATTTTGTCGTTCAACTTATTCTTGTCCGACCAGTTTTCATTTATGGCCATATCATCAATATATTATTTCTCTAGGTATTATCTTATCCCTCCTATTGGCCTCGCAACTTAATATTTTTAATTATATTACCCTAATTATCTGAAATTATGAAATTCAAAAATTGTGATATTACAGAAGTGGGCCCCTCTCGTGTGCCACACCATGGTTTTCAGTGCACAGCGGCTTTCAAATTCTTTTAAAATTTTACAATATATAATTAATTTTGATATATCCAATTTACCTAAAATTATATGCTTCTCTAAATTAAATCAAATTGGAATTGGGTTTCACAACTATCCCCTCATTATAAAAAATTTATCCTCAAAATTTACATACCTCAAAGCTTAAACAAGTAGGGATATTTCTCCCGAACTTCATCCTCGTGTTACCAAGTTGCTTCTTTGACTGAATGATTCCTCCAAATCACCTTGACCAGCAGAATTAATTTACTCCTCAATACCTAATCCCTTCTATCCAATATTTGAATCGAAACCTCAACATAAATAAAATTATCATCAATCTACACCAGTTCATACTCTATCACATGTGAAAGATCATACACATAGTACTTCAATATAGATACATGGAAGATATCATGACAATCCACCAAACTTGAAAATAAAGTCAATCTATAGGCCACTTCTTGGATCTACTGTAAAATCTCAAGCAGCCTAATGAATCTCAGCTTTAATTTACCTTTCATCCCAGACATTGTGATTTCTTTTCTAGGAGGTACCTTCAAAAATACATGATCACCCACATTGAACCTCAAATCGGATCTCCATCTATCAATATTACTTTTCTGATGGCTTTGAACAATAATCAGTGGATCTCAAATAATATTAATCTTGTCTAAAGTGTCTTGAATAATATCAGGACCCAAAAGTCTACAATCACTAATCTCTTCCCAATTTGTAGGAGACCTACATCTTCATCTATATAAAGCCTCAAAAAAGGCCATCTCGATTCTCGACTGATAACTATTGTTATACACAAATTCAACTAGTGACAAATAATTATCCCAATTTTCTTTCATCTTCAAAACTAATACCCTCAACATACCCTCCAAAATTTAAATGGTCATCTCTAATTGACTATCTGTTTGCAAGTAAAATGTCATACTAAACTTTAACTTGGTACCCAACTTCTTATGTAAACATTTTCAAAACATTAACACAAATCTCAGATCACAATCGGAAACTATCAAAATTACAATATCATGCAATCTTACAATTTCATTAATGTATTGATGCATCAACATATACCTCAAGAATGTCATCCTGACTGGCAAGAGATGAGCTAATTTTTTCAATTTGTACACAATCACCCAAATTGTATCCAAATTTATTACTATCCTAGACAAACCCAAAATAAAATCTATCGTAATATGCTTCCATTTTCAACTAGGAATCGTCAGATGGTGAAAAAATCCTAGAGACTTCTTATACTCAACTTTCTCTTGTTGACACATATACACCTTATCACAAATGTCAAAAATCTTCCATCTCATATTCCGCCACCAGAAGTTCTTTATATCTTGATATATTTTATTCACTTCTAGATGAATAGTATATTTTAACCTATGAGCCTCATTCAATATTTCCTCCTCCAACTTCTCAATATTTGAAACAAAAATTCTATCTCGAAAGCAAAAAATCCCATCTACTCACATGTTAAAATCCACCCATGACTTATTACCTAAATCTTCAATAATTTCTATCCAGTATGTGTCGCTCATTTGAGTCACCTTAATATTTTTCAAAATTACTTGACTGTACTTGGAAATACAACAACATCATTCTCAGCCCTTAAGAGTGTAATCGAATAGTGCAACTCTTTATTCCATCCAATATGTCCTATTCTTTAATCATCAAATGGGCCATCAAATCCAAAGACTTTCAACTCAATGTATCAGCAATTACAATCACATTTTTGACTGATATTGGAACTCGCAATCATAATTTTTCAACAAATCCATCCACCTACGCTGCTGCATATTTAGTTCCTTATGAGAAAACAAATATTTCAAATTCTTATGATTTAAATATACCATAAACTTCTCTCCATACGAATAATATCTCCAAAATTTTAATGCAAAAATCATAGTTGTCAATTCTAAATCATGAGTGGTATAATTTTGTTCATGAACTTTCAACTATCTTGACCCATAAGCAGCCATCCGATCATATTACATCAACACACAACCCAAATCTTTCTTGGAAACATCACAATATACCATAAAGCCTCCCGATCTATCAGGGATTGACAAAATCTATGCAAAAATGAATCTATTCTTTATTTACAAGAAATGCTTCTCACAATCCTCATCCTAAATAAAGATCATTTGCTTCTATGTCAAACATGTCAATAGAACTGTAATTCTTAAAAAAATTTTAACAAATTGCTTATAATAACTAGCCAAACCTAAAAAACTATGCACCTTCATGACATTAGTTAATCTATCCCAATTAGCCATCACTTCAACCTTCCTCAGATTCATTGATATAGCACCTCTAGAAATATGTCCCAAAAATAACACTTCTTCTAGCCAAAACTTATATTTTTTCAATCAAGTAAATAGCTACCCTTTTTTCTCAAAATCTACAACGCAATCCTCAAATAGGTCTCATACTCCTCAAATAGATTAGAACATTATTGATGAAGACTACCTCAAATTGATTCAAGTGCGGTTGAAAATTTTGATTTATAAGATTCATAAAAGATGTCCGTGTATTTGTCAATCCAAAAGGTATCACCAAAAATTCATAATGGCCTTATATTATCCTGAAGGTTGTCTTAGGCACATCCTCCTACTTAATTCTCAACTAATAATGTCATGAATGTAGATCAATCTTGAAAAATACTTGAGCTACATACAATTGATCAAACAAATTATCTACTCTCGGGAGATGATACTTATACTTGATCGTAGTCTTATTCAATTCTTAATAATCCACATATAACATCATCGATCAATCTTTCTTCTTCACAAATAACACTGGAGTATCCCACGATTAAATACTCGACCAAATAAAACTTTTCTCTAATAAATTTTATAACTGCTACTTTAACTCCTTTAATTCATATGGGACCATCCCATAGGGAATCCTTGAAATCAATACATATCCTGGCACAACATCAATAGCAAACTCAATTTTTCGATTAGGAGGCAAACCAAGTAAATCCTCCAAAAAGACGTCCTCGAATTCACTTACAATCGAAATATCCTCAACAACCATAGTATAACTCCCAGATATGGTCACATATGCTAAGTAAGTTCGGCACCCTTCTTTAATCAAATGATTCACATACAAAGCCGAAATCAATCTCGTGTCTCCCTTCCAACTCTTTTTGAAACTCAAAAGAATCATAACCCAGAATGCAAATTAAAATAGTTTTGTTGAAACAATTCACACTGGCATGATGACACACCAGCTAATTCCTTCCCAAAATGACCTCAAAGTCTGACATATCAAACAAAATTAAATTCGCTAACAACTCATATCCACTGATCCAAATTGGACACCCAAGATACACAACATCAGTCAACAAATGTTTACCTACTAAAGTAGACACCATCAATTCACATTTTAGAAATCTTGGAGGCACACACAAATTATAAATAAATCTATGGGCTACAAAAGAATGCATAGCCCCAGGGTCAATCAAAACATAGGCCATAGAATCAAATATTTGCATATTACCTTTCACAACCAATGGATGTGCTCTAGCATCCTATGCTGTCCTTGCAAAAGCTTTACTAAGAATTGCTGTCCTCCTATCCAAATACTTCAAGGGGTTGAACAATCTTTCACCATGTAGCCCATCTGGCCACAATTAAAACAAGTTCCACTATAGTGGTAACACATCCTTCCAACATGATTCCTCCCATAAAATTCACATACTGACCTCATAAACTGGGGCTTCGGCAGTGATGACTTCACCCCGATCAATTTTCCTTTATCTTGACCTTTGGACCTTGAATGGGAACCTCCAGCCCTTGAACTTTGGCCTCGACCTTCCGATCTCCTCTCAAAGTACTTCCCCTACAACTGTGCTTGCTTAATCAACAAAGCTCGATCATTCACTTCACTATAGGTCTATAGTTGAAGAGGTAGAAGATACTTTTTTATAGAATCTTGAAACCCTTGCAAAAACTTTTAGACTCTCTGGGCCTCGTCCACTACCACATGGGAAGCAAAACAGAATAACTCTGTAAACTTTGTATCATATTCTGCACGATCTTATTACCTTTCTTCAACTGGCTAAACTTATCCCCTTAATTGCCCAGACACTGGACGGGAAAAACTTATCCATGAATGCTTCTACAAAATATCCCATGAAATCTCTTCATTCTCCTTCTCAAAATCCAGCATTAAGTGGCCCACCACTAGCTCGCCTTACCTTCTAACTTATAAAAGGCAATTTAACCTTGTCTTCATCCGGATAATCAATTACCTAAAATACCTTTTCCATCCTCTGAATCCAATTCTCTCTTTTTATCAGATCGAATTCACCTAAGAACTCTGAGATGAGCTCACTCCTAAATAGGTCGAAAGGCATTCTACCATGCCCTTGGTTGGCCATCCTCCTCATGGCAACTAAATCCTAATCTTGCCACTAGATCATATGGTTCATCATATCACTCATGCGACCCATTATAACCAAATGATCATCCTCTTGGTTTGAACTTGAGCCTCCACAATCCAAATCTCTATTATCCACCGTAGACAACACCTATCATGCAAAATATCCAATTAATTATCTTTCCAAAAATTAATCCAAAACTCCTCTAATTATAAATATACTTTGATACAACAACTGTCACGAACCCATACTCAAGTAGGTTTACACAATTTTAATTTACAAAAATTAAAATTCTAAAATAATACAACTATGATCAACACATCTTAAACCCGGAAGCAACAAAAAAAACGTCCACATTATTCGATATAACGACCATAAAAATAATAACTCACATAGGATCTCATCAAATAATCATCCGAGTAAAATAATGAATACAATCTACTCCACAAATATTCCAAAGGAGGCGACAAACTAACAAAAACAACATAACTCAATGACTGAATAATCCAACCATTCTCAATACATAACCAAGGGCCTACATCCAGCCAAACTCAATCCCCAACATATATCTGATACATATACAGTCCAAAAAATAAACTAAACTAAACTCAACAAAATAAATGAACGGTGATCAATCTTATCCAAGCTCCTACAATGTATCAAGCCTACTAATTTGAAGGGATAAGAGGTAAAAATATGAATCTAAAACTCAATAAGTATCTATATCATATAATAAACAATAATATCCGAAATTAAAAGATGGCCCATAAACACATTTAGAACGCGTAAAAGACACAAGTCTAAAAGACCGATATCAAAAGTCTAAATGTAATATCGTACTCAAAACATAATTTAAATCGAAATATAGTCTCATCGGGATGTACTCTGAATAAAATATAATCCAAAACAAAATCATACAATCCAAATCATATTATAGTCTAAACAAAATATATACTAAACAAAATAAAATCTGAATCAAAATCACATACGAACGAAATATAATATAAAACGAAATCACATAATAACAAAATATATTTTGGAACGAAATCACATATCCAAATATACGAGACTAATTAAATCTCATCTGTGGGCAAACTTGAGAATCTCAAATGAAATCCATATACAAATCAATGTAAAAAATATATCAAAATACAAAGCATACACGAAATTAGAAAACTAAAGATTAAAAGATTATCTTGAGAAATGGTTACATATATTCCCGGTAACCTTAAACCATATCAACCACTATTTAGACCCATGGGTAGGACCATCTATATATGCTCTCCTATAGACAAGAAACATGCTCACTATATTTTGCTACCCACAACATTGAGTGCAATCCTTAAGTTAAATTTGATGTATCAAAACGTCAGAATATATTAGTTTTATTCAATTATCTTACGATAGCTTTCATTAAAACACAGATGGAGTGGGTCATCTACATAACAAAATATTTTCCTATCGACGAAAAAGGAAGTTACAGAGTTTTTCCTATCGAAATAGGGTTACAAAGCTCTCCCCATTGGGAGAGAATCACATATCAAATCATATCACAAAGGTAGAGGTCCTGAGCCCAAAGCAACAACACATGTATACCAATGCATGACCCATGTAGGTTTTTATGACTTTTTCCGTACTAACATACTAATATATAAATATTTTATCTCAAATGTTTATCAATTTTTTCATAAAATACATAAAATCCTGAAATATTTATAAATCTAGAATAAAACCCCCCCAAACAATCTGTAAAAATAATATGCATATTCAAAGGAAATAAATAGGTAAATAAAAATAGTATGCATTAACATTAAAGTCTCCAAACATGAACAAATTCTATTAGATATGAAAACAAACTAAGGATAAGCGTAAAGATACTTGCTTTAACCTCCAACTAAGCAGATCTGACAAAATAATATCTTGATCTACCCTTTCTCTTCTTCCTCTCTCCTCTTTCTCCTCCTCTCTCCCCTGTCTTCCTTCTCTAGCACGAAATGACTGCATAGTGCTTTGTTGCTACTTATATAAGCCACTCGACGCTTGAGTGCCACTCATGCACGCCTCGAGTGCTAGCCCCACAACATTCGGCACTCAAGCATCACCCGGGCATCCGTTAAGTGCCACTCCACGGTTTTCAACACTCAGACGCATGGCTAGCGCATCTTAGGAGCCAACCTACTACAAATTCCTTTAATACTTTATAATCTATAATTAATTCTGATACATCAAATTTACCCAAAATAACATGCATCACCAAATTAAATCAAATGAGAATCGAGTATTACATTGAAGTCATTGTAGATGGTTAAACTTTTTACAGAGCATTATTTAGCCAACCTTTGTCCAATTAGTAAGGCTTCATCTTCAACCACATTATTGATTACTGAGAACTCGCTATGAATGAGTATTTGATCTCAATCCCATCAAGAAATATCAAAATTATTCCAACTCCGATACCAATTTAAAAAGAAGCTCAATCTAAATAGAGGGTCCATCTAGGTAGTGATACGTTGAGTGGAGCCCCCAAGGGTTCTTTAGCCAACTTATCTTAGTTTAAGGTAGCTATTTCAATGATAAAGCTTACTAAGGCTTAATCCTTTATAATAGGTTAGGCCAAAACTGTAGATCAAACTCACCTAACTCGATTTACCATTTCATTAGACATCTAATTTCTATAGTATCCTCTTGATGGATTGGACTACTAGAATAACAATCTTATGAGATCTCAAATAGGGCCAAAGCATACTTCCAACAAAAATTGAGGCTAAAGTTTTCTTTTTTTGTACGGGTATATCAAGTTCCCATTTAGGCTAAGATTTTGCTGATATAGTATACCAATTGCTATACCCATGACTCTTCCCTGACCAGAATGGTGCTCAATGCTGTGTTTGAAAGAGCCAGGTAAAAGTATAGGTCCATGCCTATCTTAAGATGAGTTAATGGGAAAGGATGTGCCAAGTACACCTTCGCAATAAATCGAGATAGAGTTACGAGTTTCCCACTTAACCTTTGGATGTCTTTAATCGTCCAAGGAGGTTCCATGCCTATAATGCTTTTAATCTTCTTAGGGTTGGCTTCTATCTAATACTAAGAAATTATAAAATCTAAGAATTTACTGGAAAATATGCAAAAGATGCACTTGGTGAAGTTCAACTTCATTCGATATATCCTAAGCACATCATTGTTCTTACTAGATCTTTAATATAATCATCAACATGTACTCTTTTGACTAGTATATTGTCAATGCACACCTCCATTTTTTTTTTTTTCAAATGTCTTGTTCACAAGCTTTTGTTATATGATACCAGTATTTTTCAAATTAAACAGCATAACTTTGTAATAGTAGATTCCCTAGATGGTCATAAATAAGGTTATCTTTTCATCTTTTAGGTTCATTTGGATATGATTATACCCTAAATAAGTATCCATGAAACTCAATAGCTAGTGATTGGATATTGAATCTACCAGTTAATCGAATCCAATGAGAGAAAAAACTGTCTTTTGGACATATTTTGTTCATATTTGTGAAGTCAACGTATGTCCTTTGTTTTCTATTGCTCTTCTTTACCAAAATGATATTGGTTAACCAATCAAGATAATCAACCCCTGATGAAGTTAGTGTCAATTGATTTTTTGACATTTTCCCTAATAGCCATGAGTGTTTCTACAGATTAATTTCATATTTTTTACCTGATGGGCTTGCTCCTAAGGACAAGACTTTGCTTATGGATCATCATGTCCATCGAAAATTCCTAACATAATCGTTGATGTCTAGGCAAAAACGTTGGCATGCTTTGCAAAAAGTCTATCAATATTTACTTTAGATCTTAATTCATAGAAGATTTAATTTGGACATAATTGTTTGGGTTTATCGAATTCAGAGGGATATAAGGTGGCGTAAGTTAACCCTGTGAAGAGAGGTCTCGTCCCAAAGGTCGAATTCTTTTATTAGTTTTGGAGGGGTTAGTCTATTAATCTATGTTAAGTAATAACCTGTGAGATCCGAAATCATGAAGGCTTAAATTCGGAATAAAATATCGCTACTGAAAATCAGAGTGGCCTTGCACCACTAGAAGTCGAACCACTTCATGAAAATGCAAGAGGCCGAAGTAAATAATAAGAGAAATTTGACTGAATTTAAAGAATTGGCCAGATTTGAAGAGTTGACCAGATTCGAAGATGTTGACCAGATTTGAAGAATTGACTGGATTCGAAGATATTGACCGGAATTAAAGAGTTGATCGGATTTTGAAGAATTGACCGGATTTGAAGATGTTCACCGGAATTGAAGAGTTGACCGAATTTGAAGAATTGACCGGATTCGAAGATGTTGACCGGATTTGAAGAGTTGATCGGATTTGAAGAGTTGATCGGATTTAAAGAATTAACCGGTCTTGAATAAAAGAGGTAAAATCGTGGGCAAGGAATGACTTAATAAGAAGCATTGACCGAAAAGTTGACCGGAATAAATTAAGGGCAACTAAAGGCAAAAGCAAACTTTATTATTTAGTTAGAATCGAACTAGACCTCGACCAAATGAGGTAGGTAAATTATCTCATTACACTCTGAGGAGAAGTACTGAGGTAAGTAAACTAACCTACCTACTTCCACCTAATCACTGAAGGCAAGTACCGAGAAGGTAACTTACCTCCACTTACCCCACCAAACCCCTCCTCTATAAAAGCCCAGCGTCGGTTGGTTGAATATAGCAAAGGCAAACGCAAGCAGTAAGGAAGAAGTGGAGGAGAGAAAAACTTCAGACGGTAATATTGGGCCATCGGCTGTCAGGCAAGTTATTTCGGACGCTGCTTTTAAGTTCATACTTTAAGAATATTGCAAGTTACTTCGGACGCTACTTTTAAGTTCATACTTTAAGAATATTGCATGTTACTTCGGATGCTACTTTTAAGTTTATACTTTAATAATATTGCAAGTTACTTTGAACGCTGCTTTTAAGTTCATGCTTTAAGAATATTACAAGTTATTTCGGACGCTACTTTTAAGTTCATGCTTTAAGAATATTATAAGTTATTTCGGACGCTGCTTTTAAGTTCATACTTTAAGAATATTGCATGTTATTTCGGACGCTGTTTTTTTTAAGTTCATGTATTAAAAATATTGCAAGTGTACTCTATTTTGAAATTCATGCTTTACTGCACGTGTACTCTATTTTAAAGTTCATACTTTCTACATTGAATATCGACCTTCTGCATTGTAAAATGAACTTGGCCACATGAAAATTAAACTCGATTTCTTATATGAAAAATGAACTCGGTTCCCCACATATTAAAATAAACTCCGGCCTTAATGTGAAATGAACTCCGACTTTTTGTTAAAAAAAAAACTCCATCCTTTGAGAAAATAAGCTCCGTCCTTTGAGAAAAAGCACTCCGTCCTTTTGTTGATAAAATACTCCGACTTTTTGTTTAAAAAAATGAACTCCGGCATTTGAGAAAATGAGAACCATCCTTCAGTAAAAAGCACTCCGGATTTATGAACTTCGACTTTTAAAAGTACTCCATCCTTCAATAAAAGTACTCCGAATTTATGAACTTCGGCTTTTAAAAGACTCCGACTTTCAGGAAAAAGTAATCCGGATTTATGAACTTCGGCTTTTAAGAGTACTCCGGCTTTCAGTAAAAAAGTACTCCGAATTTATGAACTCCGGCTTTTTGAGAAAAAGAACTCCGACTTTTTAAACTCCGGCTTTTTGGAAAAAAAAAAGAACTCCGGCTTTCTGAGCTCCAGCATTTTAAGAAAATGAACTCCGACTTTGTATTAGAAATGAATTCTGGCATTGTATTGAAAGTGAACTCCGGCTTGAATTGAAAATGAACTCCGGCTTTGTACTGAAAATGAACTCCGGCTTTACTGAAAATGGCTTTCAGTAAGCGATAAGAAGAAAGTATTTCTGTTTCTGTTATTTCGGCCCTAGACTGATATGCAGTCAGGTTAGGTTTTCCGGCATGCCTTAGAACGTTATGGTGGTAATCGAGGATAACTCTGTCCATAGAATTATTTATGATTCGTTTCTCCTTGAGGCGTTACAATGTGGAGGGTAGATTCTGTTCTGTTCTGGCCGGCACCCCCTTGGATTGGAGAAGGATCTCGTGAGGTGGGATCATCGTTTCTGTTCAGTTATCGACCTTGGATTGTATGGACTGAACACAATCTATCCTCGATTATTCGCCCCATTCGCTAGTAGGATCTACTGATAAGGTCCATTACTGATAAATATGAGATTTTTGTAAAATATGGAAGTAAGACTGACTCCTGCTTTCTGAAATATGAGTACATTAATTTTGAATTTCCGAAGACCGTTTATATTTCTAACAGTTCTGGATACATTTCCGTTATGAATTAATTCCTTATGGCATTTGTAACTTTATGTGCAAATAGTATCTGTTTGTTGAGATATGTTCCGCATACATGTTTTTACTATATATCTGCATGTAACTTGTTGGGCCTCGACTCACTGTTTTATGTTTCCCCCCCTCAGATGAGACTTTAGAGTTGGTGCTCGACGAGTTGGAATGATTAGAGCTTGTCTGAAGAATTATTAAAGACTCGAAAGCTTATTTTGTAGAATATTATTGTAATGACTTGTTTATAATTCATGAACTTTTATAGCTAGACATTTTGACTATGTATTCGGAAATGAATACTTGGGAATGAACACGAATGTTTTCGCAAGTTGTTAGAGTAACTTCTATTATACTTCTTATGGTTAAAAGTATATTGATTCTAGATGGCATATGTGATCTTGTGTTATAAAAAAAAAATTATTCCATCACAATAATTCTGCCTAGTGATCTGATCTTATTTAACATTTTTAACTTCGTATTTAGTTAAAAACGAGTTTAAAAAAAGTGACCTAGTCATTTTTTATGTGAATGGAGGTAACTATTCTAAATGTCATCAAGCATGGTCTGCCTAATATGATGTTATAATCGAAGGAAGATTTACTATCAAAAAAGTTAATCAATTGAAGGCTATCTTAGGATATATCCCATCTTAACTACCAAGTTAACCTAGATGGACTTGTTATCCAGCCTATATAACAGTCCATTTAATAGGTCTATTTAATTATATTTTAATCTTAATTTGGTGAACGTATTAAAATAAAAAACATTTCATAAATTTGTATTATCAACGAAAACTCATTTTAATTAATAGTCCTTAATTCTGTCTAAAACGAGTATGGTTACAATAAAAGAATTAAAGTGACGATGATTATATAAATAATATCATCGTTACTAAAACTAATAATTTCTTTTACTACTATTATCTTTTGCCTATTGTTAGAGGAACTTTCATCCAAACTAATATGGCTCATGGACACCATATTAATAACCCCGTCCACTACTCCATTGTGTAGTTACTCGAACGGCTCTTTATCATCTTTCCCTTTATCTAGGCAGTTCCAAAATTTTGTAGATATTTTTTGAGATACTATTTTTAGATTGGGGCCTTAATCTTATTTTGTAATATCTAACAATCTTTGATGTTATGCCTCGAAAATTGATAGTAGGTCAATACTTGGACGAGTCTCCTCTCTCCATGTTCTTGATTTATTGGTACATTTTATAAATTTCTCATTTTAAATTTACATCAGAACATTAGGCAGTGTGTTAATGAGGAGCATGAGATATAGTGATTTGAATTCTTGGCAAGTATTTGGCTCAATTTTCTGTTGCTTATGATAGTTACTAGTGAGTTAATTGTTAATATATTTGTTTAAGTAGGAACAAGTTGCTTGATTATGTTTTTCACAGATTGTGCCATTAATGTATACCTAAATTTTGGATTTGATTCAAAGAAATTTAGATATATTTTTTAAATCTTTTAATTTGAATCCTACATACTACAATCAAAGAAAGAATATTGAAAAAACTTAGGCTCCACTAATCGGAATGTCCTTTAACGCTCAAATCAATACGTTTCTCGAAAAATTAAAATATGATAGAGATTGAAGGAATGAGAGAGTAGGAATGGAGGGCTTAGTTCTACGTGATCTCAAAATAACAAATTAGAAGGTTGTCTTATGCTTTCTTGTTTTTCAAATTCCATCCCTCTTTTTCTAGTAAAAATATGTATATTTATAGTCACAATAACAATTATTGGCAAAAGTAACTATGATATTGTTGATTTGTCGGTTGAAAACTAATTATTCAAATTGCCATTATAGATGTTCTAACCATGGAATTAATTAGAGGTGGTTCACACCTAATAATTGAATTGATAACATGTAATCGATGTTTGTTAGTTCAGAAAGTGTCACTTACGTTAACCATGGAGTCGACAAATTACTCAGCTAAACCCTCAGATACATTAAAGTCAATGGACTGCTCAATTAAATACTAGGATGTGCCACAATGTAGGCATCTCACTCAAATCAGGTTATATTCCACTTAATAACTATTCAACCATCTGTTGGGTAGAGTCTGCAAAATGCCCGAGATGCAAAAGGCAGAGTACTTTCTCATTTTATTGAGTTTCTGGGCTTGAGTAGATTAGCTTGATGTATATCGACTTTATTGCCGTTGTACGGTACTCAGAGGATGCCCTGTCCTCTATATTCTACTTCCAAATTGTCAAAACATTTAAAATTAGAATAAAAATTTTTCAGTAAATTTTTTATTTTTAATATAATTTTCTTTACTTACTAAAAGAACTATTCAACCATCCGTTGAATTTTAATTTATCTTGTATCAACCATCTCTTGGATGTGCTAGTAGATTAGATTAGCTCGATTAGTAATGTATAAAACATTTTAAACTTAACTAGAAACGTAAGTATATTATTTATTTTTGTATATTAATCTAACTCAGCACCGAGAGAGAGAGAGAGAGAGAGAGACGATTATAATGTTAATAAATTTTTTATTTTTAAGAATTGGATACATTTTTTATAATTCAAAAAAGTTTCCTCACATAAGATTTCGTGCATCCATTAAGATGAACGACCAACAAGCTACTCTTAATAGTCTAAAGCAAATTTCCCTTTAACATTATTACGGGGGTTCCTCGATTTATATGCTTTATTTCAAGACAATAATGAAAAATTATGACTACTACTTATTTATATTAAGTTTAATTAAAATTAAATTTAAATTAAATACGGATCAAATTTAAATAAGATTTTATATCCAATAAATAAGATTGAGTTAAATAAGGCACAGTCTCTCAAACCTAAAACCTTAATCGTATTCGTCCAGAGTCAAATTGGGCCTGTTTTGGCCGGTTCATGGATATTCATTTATTTTTAGTATATTTATTTAAAAATTTATATTTATAAAAAATATATAAAATATATTATATTATTTTAATAAAAAAATTTTATATGAAAATTTATTAATTATGTATAAATATAATATATTGAAATAATTTCTAAAACTTGATATTTATTTAAAATAAAAAAAGTGTTTATAAAAATTTATAATTCGGGCCAGGTCGAACTAAACCGAATATTTTTACCTGTAATCATATTTAGTCTAAAAAATTAATCGAACCTAATTTATAACCGTTTCCATCAATAATGTTTTTATATTTTAACCAAATCCTATAAATTTTTGGATCGATTTAACCAAATTTATTCAATAGTTCAAGTTTGGTCCAATCTAATTTATGGGTAAATAACCATCTATAGATATGAGGCTAATGCACAGTCATGGCCGTTACTATCCAATCTCATTAGTCACCTCTTTTGAAGTAAAATGAAATTGAAAAACTATTATTAACTATATACAAATATAAAATACATTGGTAGAGGTTAATAAGAGGTGGCGATATCGGAAGAAATGGCACCGAACAAAAGCTATGATAGACAATGTTAGATCTTCTTATCTACTAACAACTATCGGCTTTTTTAAGTTATATGATTATAATAATTCAATGGTCATGATTTAAAATATTAAATAATATATTAATATTTTTATATGATTTTTTTTATATTTTAATTTTTTAAATAGTTAAATTATAAAAAAATAAATCAAAAAATATTACTATATAGTTTTTAATTTTTCTTGTAAAAAATAAATAAATTTGGATCAGTAGATGTGCTCCACGCCCTGTTAATATTGAGTTAACCTTGTGTTCGTTGGTCCCGGTGGGGTCCTATTTATTTCCCAAGATGATTTGATATCAAAGGCATGCTGGTGATTGGCTGATATTATGTTATTATATTAGAATATGATGTCATGATATTAATTATTTGAAAGTATATAATTATTTGTAAAAAAATATATAAAATAAAATTTAATAATTAGATGCTAAGTAATTATATATATTTTTTACTTATTATTTGATACATAAATTTAAATAAATATTAGTGGATCTACACACACATCTTTCTATTCCTCTTTATTGAAAATATCTTTTCATATAATTTTTTTATTTTTCGTAATTATGAGAAAATTATCGTCAAAATCGCACACTTGGCAAAAAAAGCCCAATAGAGCCTCCCACAGACCCAGTGGAACACTAAGCAGGCTCTAGGGCCCAAGGGTATAACAGTAAGTTTATGACGAATTAGGGTTTTAGGTGACTGAATGGTTGGTGCACTCGAATTCGCTCGCTCCTTCATCAGATCGCTGTACTAGCGCCCTTCTGGTGCTGTTTCCTCCTCAACCACAGCTTCGGTGAGCTGTTAGAAATCTCTTGCCTTCAAGGTGTCAATCTCTCCCTCTGTCTTATGTATCAAGTTTAGCATATAAGGCAGCATACTTGTTGTAGGTTTTAGTCATGAAATACGCAAATATCACCGACCTTTTTTCGTACTTTGTCAGTTGATTTTTAGTTTATATTGGTACTTTAAATGGATTGACTACGTACTTTTATGGGATTTGGTATGAGAGAGATTATGCCACTTCTAATTGCTACCGATACCTATATGATTTGTTGAAATTTGGAACGACCTCATTTTTTTCCGATCGAGGAGTCATATTAATGGCTCGCGGTTTGCTCGATGAATTCTTGGATTTGAGGATTTCTGTAATTGCTCAACGTCATATTATGACCTTTCTCAAAAATGTCATTTCATATTGTGTTTTTGCACGGTAATGTCTTGTTTGGCGTGCATTATGGTTGAATGATTGATGCCAGTAGTAACTTTTTTGGGTTACATGCTAGTAGTACTTTGAAATTGGCAAAATTTATGGTTTTCAGGAAAGCAAATGCCTTTTAATGGCTTACCATAAAAGTTAGAATTATCGAGTTGGTTGCGATTCCATGTTAAGTTGGAGAGTGAATCAAATACGTGATGTTTTCTATGTAAATGAACATTGGGAAATTACTTTCCGATATGATTCAAATTATGCTGGATTGTGATGTAGGTTTAGGAGTACAACACTATTAAGGAAATAGTTAAATGTAAACTAGATACACTGTGCTGGTACTCTGTTTTTGATAACTATTGTGCTTGCTGATTTCTATGGCCCTTTGTTACAGAGTAGGCAAATTGTTTAGAGAATGTAGGCCGATCATCTTATCCATGATCCTGATCTTCTCCCCTATCCTTCTGCATCTCTATGCTTGTGCATTGGTGCATACATTTCTATTACTTGTGTTCCTCTGTGTGCATTTGCACAAGTGCTTTTGCAACTCTACACATCAAATTTTGAGTAGGTTGGTTCTGATGATACTAAGGATATCATTTATAGGTTTACTGCATTTTCAATTTTAGTATTCATTGGTTTATCTTGACTCCAGGCTGCAGAAACAGGGACAACTTCAGAATCAACTAAAAAATGTCTGGGTATGTACGGATTGCCTTTCCAGAGTAATAAGTTGATGACTTCGGTTTACCATATTTTATTGTAATTTGACTACATTAAATTGTTGTAGCTATAAGGTCATATTCACTGTTCTTTCTCTCACCTTCATGATGTTTGATTGATCAAGTTCCTCCCCTGTAATAAATCCATCGTAATTTGTAAATTTAGTTGATGATATCTGCTGCTTCCTAGCTGTTGGACAGTTTGATCTGAAAATGATAGTGTGTGATTCTTGTAAAAAAAAATGAAATGCACATACATGCCTCATGCACCTTTGTATGGTTCGGCCCTTTGCTAGAGAGGAGGATGGTTATTAGGTTTTGGACATTGCATTATGAACTGACTTATACAGCTTTATAGGATTGATTTGTTAAGTTGATTTGAGTGATATGGTGTAGATTGGCTGGCCTAGGAAGTTTTGGAATCAGGAGTTGAATAGGGATTTAAATTGGAGGATTTCTGTAAATGATTCCAATTGTGTTAGATGATTATGATGATATTTCAATGGTTTATAGAGTTATAGGGAGAAGGATCTTTGTGATGTGTTTTTTAAGTAGACCACCCTCCTTGAGGAGGAGACTTGCTAATTATACTTTGCTTTGGTTATGTGTAGTATCTACTGAGTATAACGCGCTGTTCAAACTATCTATTTGTGATACACATGTTGTTTGATTCACTACAAAGCAATGGTAATGCCTAATCATCTGTATTTGTTGCTTCAGTGAGGAGGGCGCGGTTGCAACCGAGACCCCACTTGCAGCATTGGGTGAGACAATGGACCTTATGACGGCACTGCAGCTTGTGCTGAAGAAATCGCTTGCTCACGGTGGACTTGCACGTGGTCTTCATGAAGGTGCTAAGGTGATCGAGAAGCATGCTGCTCAGCTGTGTGTCTTGGCAGAGGATTGTGATCAGCCAGACTACGTTAAGTTGGTGAAGGGACTCTGTGCTGACCACAATGTAAACTTGCTTACAGTGCCAAGTGCTAAAACCTTGGGCGAGTGGGCTGGTGTAAGTAACAATTGATTCTTCATTTTCCTAGTTTAGCTTTTAATTGTCATTTTCATTGTCATTTAATGTCTCCATGTGCTCCATATGATTTTGAATAATTACCAATTGCACAGACCTGCATCGTGATCATGCTCATGGTTTATGATTCATAACGGTTTTTTTTTTCTTGTTCTTTTTTGAGGGGGGGTGTTTGAGGTTGAGCTTGTTTCGCCGGTCCTTTCAGCTCATTATCATTTAGATATGAACGTCTCTTAAGTTTTCCAAGTAAAATGCCAAGGTTGATTTTTTCGGCCACTGTAATTTGCTTTTGAAATCAAAATTTAACACATGGATTTGGGTTTTAAATGGATATAATTATGGCTGTGGGTGGGTTGGAAAATGAGGTCATTCCTTGTCTTTAGCCTGCAAAAATATTTAGTGTATTCTAAGTAGTAATTTTTCGATGATTGACAATTTTATAAAACTTTTGGTATTCTTACCTTTTGACATTAATGTATGCTGGTCAACCCTGGAATATTTTTTTGTTGATTCTGCAGCTATGCAAGATTGATTCCGAGGGGAAGGCACGGAAAGTGGTGGGTTGCTCATGCGTTGTTGTGAAGGTGAGAGCTTTGGTGTATGTAGTCACTTTTATTGCGTCAACAAGGTATTTCATGCAGCTGTTGACACTCGTCAGTTATTTTGTGCAGGATTTTGGGGAAGAGACGGAAGGACTTCATGTTGTTCAGCAGCACATCAAATCTCACTAAATCCGTAGTTTAATGTCCTGCCTAATTTAGGCTCGAGTTTTAAAGTTCCACCAGCAGTAACATGAATTGTGTTTATGAGGTTAAACTGTTATATGAAGTTTTGATTGTTGCTATCGGAGATTTGTAGACTTGAATGACATTCTCAAGGTATTTGCAGTTTCTTTGAGTTTAGCCAAAGTTTGCTATTTATGGCTCTAGCCCTAGATGACATAGTTTGCAGCCTTTTCAATAAGGTGAGAGCTAGATGCTTACCCTTTTTTGGCTCCCTAAAATCAAATATTTTTAAGGTAAAGACTCACCCCAGATGGTCATGCCTGTTGAACGTTCAATGACACTTCAGTTACGCGAACTTAAGATTTCTTACTCCAGTCTATTTTAAGAGTCTCTGCTAGTGAAGCCATATCAGTAGTTTGTCAATTTTGCTTTATTAGCTATTTGTTCAAAAACTATTACCTAAGTTCCTCACTTAGAATGGATAGCAGCCCTTGAATGGTACATGTTGGTTGACTAGTTTGAAGGGTTTCGTTTTTTTTTTTTTTTGGGGGGGGGGGCGGTTCGGTGGGGTTGGATTGAGTTGCTCAACAGGAGGCCCAAACTGGACAATAGTGGAACAGAAGGGCTCATTATTGAGTCCACCACTTCCCAACCCGAGGGAAAAGTAACAATGCCATTGAGCCATACGATCGTTGGCGGCCTGTAAGCCATTTGCTCAGGCAAACTTAATTGGAAGGGTGACTATAGGCATCAGATCCAGACTATCCATTAGTGAAATACAGCTCTAAAAAGTTTTTTTTTTTTTAATAATAACAATAACTTTGTAATGAGGATAATCCGGCTAAACGTACAGTCCTGGTTAGACGGTATTATTTTGCAGCCTTAAAGATAGTCCACAGACTGCACTGTGGCTAGCAAGCAAAATGCGATACATGGTGAAATTTAACAATTACTCTACAGAGACCAATGGTTAACAAAAGACATTAAAAATGAGCTCTATATCTTGTGTTATTTTCCTATTTCTTATTGTGTACAGCTCTCAATGATCGACCTGTCCTTTCTAAAAATGGGGAAAACTCTGATGCTACACGAGCCCAAGGACAACATTAAAAAAAAAAAAAAAGAACAATTGGCTGCTGAACAAAGATTAGGGAGCCGTGAGACCAAAGCAACACTATCATCTAAATACCTATACCAAGAGGCTATATGGGCAAAGAAAACTAAGATGATTCTGCCTTTCCATCAGAATTAGGAAGGTAAACACCCTCCGCTACCAGCCAAATGTTGTCTGGATGTTTCTCCCGAACACCGCACACCTGCACAAATCACAAGTAGCAGAAGTCACTGCAAGCAGCTTATTAATTGTTCACATACAGCTACAGTTGCATCCGAGAAGCAAATATGTAATTTTGCTAGACGGTAAAGCAGTTAGGCTTCAACTCGGAAATTTAACATGACAATCTTCCATTGACGATATTTGAGGTAAGGCATGGTATCTGTGGTGAGCGCTTTTCTCATTATGATTCCTGATGATCACTTGAACAGCAGAAAATGTAATAACGGAAATGAGGAAAACATAAGGTAGTGAAATAACTGGATATTTGAAAAAAAAGAAAAACACAACAGCACCAACAACTGTTTACGGGACAATCCACTGTTGCTTTTAGTGAGTGCTGAAAGGTTGTCTCCGGTATAACATCGAATGGATAAGCCTGGGAATTGGGGAGGTCAGCCCAATACAGGAACACAAGTTTGCGCCGGAAAAAACAGTCCTGAATTTAAGTAGAATGCCCAGGTAACCTAGACATAAATTACGACCCATGTACTTGGCTCAAGAAATAGGGGGCAATGGGTCAGTTTTGTTTTGTTCATACGTAAGAATTGAAAAGCAACACAAATTTCCTCGGAGTAACAAATGAGACCCATAACCAGCCAAAGAACCAAACCAAGCCAACATTGATTGGTTGGTTGGGTTGAATTTTTCAGAGAATCACATACGGGATTTTCCATAACAATGCCGTACATATAGATCTTGGCCCCCATAGCTTATGATGAAAATAAGATATGATGTATCTAGTCATCAAAGAAAATAAGCCCGTTAGCTAGCATATATAATGGTTTTTGGGAGATGGTAATGACTAGGCTTGAAGATGGATAAAGATAGGGTCAAAGGGCAAGGATGAATTTTTTTCAAATACTTGGTAGAGGAAAACAATTCTGAACTGAGACAAGAACTTTGCATGAACAAATACATGAGGATACATGCATTCAGTTCGTTGGGTGCATAGCTAAACCAGGATGCAAAGAACTGATCCAATCTAATGATGTGGGGTTGTCCAGTTCTCCAGTGTAAATTGGAACTTCCATGCATCCCCTACTAATAAAAGACAAAGGTATCATTCAATGTCTTGCTAACCACAGTACATATGATTCAGGAGCATGGTTGGAAATATCGGGCAAAACACTACATTGACTGTTATATCTTGGTATCAGATGGTACCAATATTGGGAAATCGCAACACTAATAAAATATCAGGATATGTTGTCCTATTGATAATATAGAAGCCGATATATTCGGCTAGCTTTTAAAAAAATAAAATAAGCTAAAATCTCAGCCAAACATACCTTCACACACATGGCCGTCTCTGTCTTCACTCTTACAAATGCCAGTGTACTCACCAAAGGAGAAAGAAAGAGGCAAAGGGCACGTTCTTCTTCCTCTTCAAAATTCTCTCTATTTTTTTCAAATCAAACACAAATTACTCATACACTTTCCTTAGAAAAACTACTATTCATACACCAATTTATACACCAACTTATATCGAAATTACCAAAAATATATATGAATTCAACCTTGTTTTAATTTTTCCTCTCTTCCATCTCTCTCTTTCCACACAAATTCTAGTAATTTTGGTACATATGGGTGTAAAGTATATAAATATTATTTCTATACACCTTAATACTACAATTCTAAACATTTCCTATCTTCCAAATTCTCAAATTTTATAGCAAATTTGAGATTATTTGTGAAATTGTTTGAGAAGAAAAGAAAATTATAAATGCCGTTTAAGATTCCTTAATTCTACTCTTTATTATTTGACTTAGCTTATATATTGAGCTTCTAACAAATATCTTACAAGTTTTAGGTCCAAAAACGATATCTAAACCTTCACTTTGAAAACCTTAAAATTACATCAATGGTAAAATTTCAAGATCTACTCAAATTTGCATATAGAATTCATAAATCTGTGTTACAAAAGTTTAATTTGCATGTTTTTATGTTAAGTGATCATTTTTTGTTTTTTTTTGCAAAAAAAATATTTTCTAAAGACTCTTTATTAGATAATGTTATAATATTGTGGGCAATATTAGTTATTCATAAATTTTAGTATTTTTTATTTATATTCATTTTTTTGAGTTTTTTTAAAATAAAATACCTACTCGATTTTATACCTAAAATTCATAAATCTATGGTATAAAAGTTTAATTTACATGTTTTTATGTTGAATGATAATTTTTTTTTTTTTTTTGAGTTTTGGGGGAAAAACATTTTTTGAAGATAAATTTACAATGTTGTGAGTAATATTAATTGTTCATAAATTTTAGGATCTTTGGTTTATTTTGAAAAAAATATATTTTTTCAGATTTTTAAGAAAATTTATTGTGAAATTTAATTAAATAATTTAACATCAATTTAGAAAATTTATTTTCAAATTTTTATGTTTGATACTTTAATCAAATTATATAATTAATTACTAATTATTAATTATACAATTGATTGCAAATTTTATTATTATTAATTGCTAAATTTCAAACCTTAATATATGGTCCTTTTTCTTAATTTTTTTCTAAATTCATTTTAAAAAATTTTTGTAGATATTTTAAAATATCAATATCAAAAGCAAGAGGCAAGGCTAGGAGTAGTAGTGGGGAGCAAGATATTAAAAAGGATAGTATTAAATCATAATGTAAATTTTGAGATAAAATAATTAGTGGATAAATCACTAAACTAAAAGAACATTTGGGCTACATTAGGGGAATGTTACTTCATGTAGCCATTTGTAGGTAGAGGATAGGTAGATCATGCAAAAACATCTAAATGGGGCAAAAGAAATAGAGAATAGAGAAAAGAAAATTTACAGAACTTGCATGAGGATATCGATAATAGGATCGAGCTTGATGCCATGGGTTGCTTTGGTTTAGGTGGGCCACGTAGCAACGTTGTGGATTTAGGAGATAAGGAGTATGTATAGTTTAAAGTGGCTAGATAAGAGAGCAACGGGAGCCAGAATGTATGAAACAAGAGATAAAAATTCAGAACTCAATCATCTCGTTTAAGAAGGGTGGTAGCAGTGGTAAGCAAGGGTTGCTGGTCGTCGAAGCCTGAGGATGCAATGATCATTCACTGCTCGATAACAGGATCCATATACAGCTGACAACGAGAAGTAGTGGATTGACCCCGAGAACATACATACATGTTTGGCAGAGATTGACCTAGCTATACATAGGAGTAAGTCTTTTAGGAAACCTAAGATAAGAGAGTCATCAATGAAAGGGTTACAGAAAAAGCTAGGAAAGGCTGTTTTTTTTCTTCTTTTTTTTTTGGTGAAGTACATTTCACCAAATGTTACTGAAAATAATCTATTTTATCAATCTATGTTGTTAGACAAAACGACCAGGTGTGACATAAGAGTCAAGAGCTCTGCTTGCTATGAGCTCATAAACATTCATTTTAAGGATGAGGATAAACAATAGATATAATAGATTGATAGCTTTGATCCCATTTGAAATAAGTGGTGTTATTATTATGTGCAATGGATGGACAAGTGTTATACATAAACACCTAATTAATATTAGTGTGTAAACCCTGGGGTATAATTTTCCCAAGTTCATTAATGCCACAAATATCTATAATAGAAACAAAATATACTACTCCAACATGATAAACAAAGTTATTGATGGGATTGGAGGGGATAGAGTTATCCAGATAATTACAAACAAAAGAGTAATGAAAGCAATTAGGTAACTCTTTATGTAAAAGAAAAGGCATCTACACTGGACTAAATATGCAGCACATTGTCTGGAGCTTGTTTTGGAGGATTTAGCACAAAAACAATGTGGAGAATGTGCTGACAGAGACAATAATAATAATAATAATAATAATAATAATAATAATAATAATGAACTATATCTACAACTTGATAAGGCTGATTGATTACACAAAGATGCTTACTAATGGCCGAGAGTCGTTATGCCCAACCATCACACGTTTTGTCACAACTTTTCTCACCGTATAGTCTATATATCTCCATAGAGAGGGTGTTAGGAACATGTTCAAATCATATTATTATAAGTCCTCTAGATTCAGAAAAGCAAAATCTAGTTTCCCACACGAGGTGAACATCATTTTGGGGAAGGAATTTTAAAGTTAAAATGTAAGAACCCCTGATTAAAGTGCTCAGAAATGAGAAATAAACAATGGGTGCATTTATGAAGCCATAGACCAAGCAAAAATGGCCATCCGAGAATGTAATCATTCTTATACAAATATTTGGAAGAAGATTGACCAAATGTAAAATTTTCAATTACAACATGATTTGCATATAATAGATATATAATGAAATTTTATTTAAAAACATTACTATTCAACTATGTTTTTATTTACGTCATTAATGTTGTTACACATCCTTTCCTTACTAATACGTGTTTAATTGATGATATTGTTATTGGTAGATTATTATTTAAATCTTCAATATCAATATAGTGGAAGGTTTTAATTATTTGGGAGGTGATGGACAAGGTAAAAAAAGGTTATCCAAAGATTAGAATATAAACTGAATTGTCAAATCAAAACACTAAATTAGGCATATAATAGTATGTGACTACTAATTATATAGCATGTCTATTATATTATTGACTATAACATTTGAGCATTGGTAATTTCCTTGATATTTTTTTATTTGATTTTATTTTGTGATAAATAATATTCTTTTGAAACACACCTTATATAAAGAAGACCGATTCCAATATTTTTATATTTGATATTTGCTAATTTTAATATTAGTTAATTGCTTAATATAGTTGAATGGTAGATTCATTATTGATCTTGTGCTTCTAAGCCACAAAGGACTGCTGTTCAGGTTCCGAGTTAAACCATCTCTTCCTCCAAGTATAAAAAAATTACAGTACTTTCAGTTTTATACACACAAAGATAATAAATAGATTGAAGTATGAGAGATTAAACAAATTAGTATATGTCCACCATAACTTAAGACTAAAAATACAAAATAACATAAGAAAAACTCAAACTGAACCAAAAGATTAATTTAATCTAACAAAACCAGATTATATATTTGAGAAAAATAATCCCTTGAATTCATAGTTGGAGGAGCGAGAGAGACTTCTTGATGGGCAAGATAATTCAAAGTAGCTCACTTCCAAATTTGAAGGAGATAAAAAAGGTGATGATAGGATAGATGCTACTGTTACAAGGCCAAAGAAGGGCAATATAATGATAACTCTGTTTCCCCATATGACCAAAGTTTTGATAGTGATGATACAAGGAGTGGAGGTGAAAGTGGTGGTGATGGAGTTAATGTTCAAGGCCATGGTGATGCTAATGATGAGCATGTATCGTTGATTATCGATTCAATTGTGCATACTTTCTCTGCCATTGGAGACCATTCTTTGGCCACCTTAAAAGAGGATGAGATAGGTATTGAATCACCGCAACAGCCAACACAAACTTATAGAAAAAATGAGAAATACGTCCAAGTAGCTTGAGGTTCATCTCAATGGGTGATAGTTTTGATGATTTGAGATTTCTGAATCCCTCGGTGCCAATGGTAGTTCAAATATAACAAACTCTTCTCACGCTTAGTCCAAGGATTTCTCGACTTACAAATACGGGAATTCTTCTACTCCCTATTATCAGTATGGGTACAATTATCCAAGACAACCAAATTTTTACAGAGCACTGTAGGTCTTAACTTATTTTCCATCATAATAACAATCTATCCAAGAACATTCAAAGAGCACCACTAATAATGAATTTAATAGTATGTATGGATATTTTTTTGATGACCAATGCCAATTACAAGAAGGATATTATCTAAATCAATTGCCCAATAATCAGAGAAATAAATATAATAAATATACTCTAGGACGAATGCCGATATGGTGGTGATATCAAGGTAATTTGCATAATTTTAACTTCTATTAATATAATCGTATTTTTCTTATTGCATGCTAGTATTAACTTAATTGAATGTTAAATAATATCACAAATTATCTTATTCTATACAGAGCCGTTGCAGACTATGCAATTCAATATAAATTTACTTATTTGCTAACCTGACTATATTTATATAAAATATACGATATTACAAATATGTCATTTGCTATTACATTTATAGTTATTATTAATTGCATGTATGTCAGTTGGTAGTGAATAGCAATTCATTATTTGGTTTTATTTTTATTGTTTTAATATTTACTAGTATATAATTTTATATCAATTAGTTGATTCAATTAGTAAAAATTATCCAAAATGCTTGAAATATGTAAAATATGATCAAATGTGGTTCTATTTTAATAGTTATCTCAATTTTGATGTGGTCCGATATAGCCATGACTGATACCAATATTTCTGCCCATGTTCAGGAGTAATCCACCTGAATTGACACCGTGAGCTTAAGAGTCTATATCTATGCAAAATTTATTCTTGCCAGACCATCTATAACCACTGGCAAGCCCATTGAATATTAGCATATCATGGTGGTTGTGGTATGATATCTGAACATGCTACTAGATTGTCTGGCTGGCTGGTTAAATGGGCCCAACGACCTTTTACAGGCCTGCTCTGATTGTGAGTTGGGCCAGTCAACAAGGAATCTTGGGAGATTAGACTACATGGGAAAAGTGTGTCAGAAATAAATGACCAAAATAATCACTATTTGAACATAATAAGTAGAATTTCTGAGTTCGGAATCTAGAACAAATGGCAAAACAAGCCAACCACTTATTTAGTTACAATCCTTCAAAACCATAGGCATTTTTAGTAGAGATGATTTGGCAACAGGTCAATTCATCTCAATTTGTGATTAGCATTTCCATCCCCATCCACTGTCCAACAATTTCAGTTCTTTACCTCCTGTGATAGGTAAATAATGCTCAAGCATTTTAAGATACCCCATTGCTCCGGAATAATTTCAGGGCTGATAATATTGCAGCAGCAGTATTTAAACTCCAAGAAAATTGTCAATTTGTCATACACATTCATAATGATAATTATTTGGCCTTCCAAGAAGCCCTTATAGTAGCATCCTGTGGTCAGATCCCAAAACTCACTGGGTGAAGGGCCAGGAAGATATTAAGCAAAGTTCAAGAGTTCATCAGCATGAGAAGTTACTTCAACCCACTTCTCACCAGTGTTTAGAAGGTTATTGGGGGGAGAAAAACACAAATTATTTGAAACCAAGGGCAATTCTAATCAATCATCGTAGAAATCTTAAATGTTTCAAGAAGGGCCTGCTGTTAAAAGATACTGAATTTTACCTCCTGTTGACCACCTGCTATGCGGGTGTATCTCTTGTCATGACTATGCAAGTATCCTCCAGTGTCCACATGTTGAAGCCTGATCCTTTGATCTTGCCTCCAGGTCTTTTCAGGCCCTTCAATTTCAAGCCTAAGTAAAGATTGAGAGAATATTAAAATAAATAAAAAGACATAAAAAATAAAATGAAAAAAATTCAAATGTCAGTTTCACCTCCAGTAATCCCCAGTATCGGACTGAGCTTCTCCCCCAAAGCAGCTAACCTGCACGAAATATCATACTACAAATCAGGAGCAAGGCTAGAGTTTGCTCAGTTTTGAGCATTCATCTCATAGGACTCCTAACTATTAGCTGGGAATGCATCCCATTGAAATATGAACCTTTGATACAAAAGGTGAGCAGCATTAATGCTGAACTAAAATCAGCAGAAGTGTCAGTTTACAGTATCTAGGTAACATGTTTTGCCTCACCTTTGTGGAAACCATTTTTTTAAAGGAAAAAAAGGACAAATTAAAGTGCATAAATAGTAACATGTTCTGCAACAATGTCACACTTCTTTGATGGGTTAACCATTACACCCAAGGACATCGTTCTGCAGGCAGCATTCTCATGTTACTTGGCATATCAAAGCATCAGTAGGGTCAACTAATGAGAACACAGACACAGTAGTTAAAGCTACCATGAGCTCCTTTGAGGCTTAGTCAGCACTGTTAATTTTGGGTACATTATACCGACCTATACAAAATGATGACACAATTGAATGGATAATTCTATTTCAACACAATCATGGAGTTTGTTAATTTTTTTTTTTTTAATCTATTGATGGGAATATTGGCAAATATCAATTGGTATTGGGGTCACCTGATGCTGCGACAATATGGCGATATATTTCCAAATTAGCCAACAAATATAATATGGTCGATATATAGGCCGATATGGTTTTGTTAGCTTACGGTTTTTTAAAATATTTTTCTATCCGATATATCCAATATTAATATTTATTATCCGATATTGATAAGAAGCAATACAATATTTTTTTCCCTTCTTTGCTCAGTACCAATAAGATTTCTCGTTCATATCTCTCTAACAAAATTTAAAGAACTTGCACCGTAAATTATAGCCAAGTGCAACTAGATTTCGACATTCTCTTTATAGGCACATTCATTCTGATACTTTTTAAATATGGTACTTTACAGAAAGCAATATGATCACCTGTAATTTTCTCGTTTTTCGATTGCAAAAGTGATAAGGATCCATAACCAACAATAAAGGCAGACAAACAATGCCATATCAGTATAAATTTATTGATATAAAAGAAAATTCTGTTATTCTTGAGATGAAAGTATTTAGCCAATTTCAGACACTTTAGTCTTTCAGTAAGCATGAGGACAAAGCATCAAATCTTCAAATGCAGAAAATTGGAAGATTTCAAGACAACAAGCTGCAGGACTGGAGGAAACTAGAACTGGAAGGAAGACTAGGACTTGGGAGGTTAGGATGGAAAGTGAATTGCACAGAGGATGAGAATTCCAGTTGAATGTGATTTCATTCATTCGTTTTTTTCTTGGTTTTGTTCTGAATTTGGTTCCATTAGAGTGATTTTGTTTGGGGTTACAGATGTCTGCACTGGGTACTTCTAGGTTTTCTGAATGGTAATTGTTAAGTGGTTGAATTGAAAAGAGGTGGCATCAACGTAAAAAGGGGGTGACCCCTCTGACGCCCATATTAGATTTCATTCCCACTGCTCCTCAAAAAAAGGAAAAAAAAATATATATCATTTGATAGTTAAACAGTAACAGGATTTTAACATCTTCCTATTTCGAGAGGAAGAGGGTGAGAATCACTGAGAGGCAATATCTATAGCATGTTTGGGCAAGAATACTCCCTTTAGGAGCCCTAAGGACTTTTTTGGAGTAAGAGAAAGCATCAAGTATGAAAAATCATAAACAAATGTCATTGGGACTTTTGAATGATATTCCTCAGCAACTTCAAGGAAGAGGAAGAGGAAGAGGAAGAGAGAAATAAGATGTATGCAAACGTCATGAGAAATGGAGAAATGGACGCAAGCATACACATGCGAGAGCACATACATGCAGAGAGTTAGAGAGAGGTGCAAAAGCCTTCCAAACCTTCAGCATGAAGTAATTCATTAATTTCCTCCTCACTCATGTCTACATATGATTGCACTCACTCATAAACGCTTTATACAAATTCCTTTCTGGCAACACAAAAGATTTTCTGAAGCTGCCTAATGTCACATTATATTCTACGTGTTTTCCTAGTAGGAAAATGTCACCGGTGAGGAGGTGCCCAAACACTTCAGAAAGCTCTCCCATGATGAACAAAGATTCTTAGCATGCCAATCTTCTAGAAATTAGACCTAGTCGGTATCACAGATTTGTATGGAGGGAATTGAATGATTCCTAGCAATGGAAATTCCAACATACACACTAATATGAGCATCAACCCCTAGAATCCTACCTGTTTGCTTTAGCAATTGATGCACCTACCAAATACAATCTTGATAAGTTTACAAAAGTATTGTCAACAAAATCAAGGAATGTGCAACTACCCCCACGATGATTCTATAGATATAATCCTTTTTTCCACGTAATGGCCCAGTCCCAAATAAAGGAATGAGGATTGTGCTAGGTACCTAATAGCCAGAGCAAAACTTAACTCGGATCCATTATAACATGTTGAGGATGAGCTTCGGAATAATTGCAGAGTTGCTCAATTGTGACTCGGAAATCATGAGTTTAAACCACAAAATAGCCTCTTGGCAATGTAAATAAGATTGCATACAACCTCCCATAGCCAACAATGGAGAAAGCCCAGCACATTGGTCCACCTTTAAATTCCTTATAATGGGTGTAGTTTCATGACATTTGCCTTTACTAAAGGATGATATTATCCTGATAGAGAAACTATAGAATAAGGTGACTGAAAACTAAAATTGTGTGGAATGGCTTGAGAATCTAAGAACTCTAACTTGTCCATGACATGTAGGAATAAAAATAAAACATAAAAATAACTTCAATACATCTATGTTAGACAATGAATGTCTCGAGATATATTTGTTGTAAAACAATGCTTCAAGATATACTTGCTAATGTGAAGCAATGTGAAACATCTCCAAGATTAAAAGGGCAATTTATAGGTCAGCCATATGAACTGTGTTTCACGGATCAAAATGTTAGGAATCAAAGTTAAGGTGATAAAACGACATTTAAGATGGTTTGTCTTTTATTTGAAACTTAGACCACCGTGAAGCACCACTGAGACAAAGTGATTTTATTGAGGTTTCTGTCCGTATAAAGGATAGTCAAAGCAAAACTTGGAATAATATGGTATAGATTTGAACCAAATAGCACAATAGGACCCCATATATCAGGACTCGAAGCTTTATTCATGTTGCAGAAACATTTACACTACTTCATGTCAACAGAGAGTTGACCATTTAGATACTACTAACCAATCTTAGCAAAAATGTAGAAAGATTAACATTTATAGCCTATTTGTGAGCAACATAAAGGGCATAGGCATCAGATTTGACTTGAGATTGACAAGTGGTCACTACTCACCTCCAAATTACCGGAAATAGGGGATGCATGTAAGTGACTGTGTAGCCACCTTGAAGTCCTCATATGTTGCAAACGAATAACAGTTCCACTCTTTATGGTGTATCCTTGCTTTGCAGAAGAGTCAGGCACAGGTTTCACAATCTAGCACAGTAGCAGAGGCATTCAATATGTTGAAAGCCAATGACACTGAGTTCTGTCCTTAATCTGAGAAATCAGCAATGAAAGTATACAAAAATACCCAGTAGCTATTGGAATCATCAACATTGGGAAAACCAGTGACTGATTGTTGTCCACTGCCAGAACCATAAGGCACATCATGGGAATGCAGCCGGAATTTCGTTCTTTCATGCATCAGCTTAATTACTGACCCATAAGTAATCTATCAATATATAGATCATCCATGTGGAAGAAGATATTAGAAGTTAGTTAAATGAAGGACATCTTCACAATAAAAGTAGCAACCTGGACAACAGAAATTTTAAAAACAATTATTCACCATCCAGACAAATCAAATAACTCATAAGAAAGGGTGCCCAGAAGGAAGGCATAGGAAGTAGAACCAGTTCACAATAGAATCACCATGTCACTCTTAAACTAGAAGCTTAAATTTTCCAATCTAATAAGGAAATTTCATAAGAGTGCAGATTAGGAACTCCAAAAGCTTGTCTTTTTGGGTTCACTGTGAGGAAAATTATAGAGTAAAAGCGAATCAAACAACAGTTATTTCTTTTGCAATAAGGGGATATCAGATGCAAGCTAATGTAGTATTACAGAAAGTATCAACCAAGTTGTACAAACAGGTCCCCCAAAGAAACAAGGTGAACAAGTTCTGCCCCAAGAAATAGAGAGAACCGAGACCCAAAGAGATAATAAAGAGAACCTAGACTCAAAAGAGATAAAACTATGTAAACCATCCAGTGACTCACACAGCGGAAATTAAAGTGTGAGAAAAGCACAAAAAATCTCAATTATCTTTCCATAATTCTGTAAATCAACTCGTGATTATGTACTAGGCAATTTCTTCAGTTTTCCTCACTACCAAACCAAGAAAGGGAACAAAAAATCAAGAACAATGTTATAACAATATTAATCCACTACATCGATACTTATAATTTGCACTGTATTAAACAAATATCTCTCATTCTTTTACCTATGAATTGCAGATAAATTTATTAAACAGCATCTAATGAAATGAAAGAGAAGAACAAAGTGTAAATTTGCATTATATTAATAAAGTATCTCTTTTCTTACACCATGAATTGCAGATAAATCACAAAGAAGGCATCTTGTAAAGGAGTAATGCATAGTGTAGAGTGAATCATAGATTGTTTCTATTTATGGATTCTCATGTAGATATTACAGTTATTATTGTTGAAGGTGAAAGGGTATCCATAGTAGACCATTGGCAATAAAATGAGTTTATTACCCTCTACAACGTATTATAGAGGTAGAACTTCACTGGCTAACCAAAAATCACAACTGAAAGGGTAATATATAGTCATCGTTTCCCATTTGCAAATGTACCTCAAGCCAAAATACTTCAATAAAAAATTTACCTCTCTCTCACTTTTGTACATTTAACCTACAAATATTGTGAGTATTTCTCATTAAAAATATTTCAACACCGAGAAGGCAAAGAGATATCCAACAACAGGTGAAACAAATTGATAAGATCACAAGGTATGATGAAATTATAGGGTTCTAAATCACTCACTTATAAGTTCCACACTTAATAGATGGTTCATCAGGAGGAGACATGATGTTTGGAAAAAACACGCTCGAGTGGAGATGCCATACAAGGATTACATGATATTCGTGTAGGGGTCACTTGAATAATGGAGTTCACTAGAGATTTGCAAGAAATTCGCATGAGGTTCGTTTAAACAAAAGTCGAACCAATGGACAGAATGGGCGCCACTCATGTGAGATCAGGAAGCACAGGAGCATAGGATAATAGAATTGGTGACACAAATGCACGCCTAAGGGGCAAGGCAATTTTATTCTTTGGCAAGAAAGAATAGGGGAATGTTTTGACCTATGATGGAATGGTTAAATCATTGAAAAAAAAGAATATAAACCGGAGAATATGAAGGATGAGGAGCGACAAAATGTGAGGGATTTGTCTAATTGTATAATTAAGTAATATATAATGGACAATACTCTTCAAGAAGTTACCAGTTTGTTGAATCCAGTGGCGGTTTGGATGAAGTTGGAGGGCTAGTACAAGTCCAAGTCTCTAGCATCGAGATTGATTGTGAAGAAACAATTCTATGGCCTACGGTGTTTTGGAAGGGGAAAACTTCAAGAAGCACTTAGATGAATCCAATTGATTCTTGATGCAAATGCCGATACTTGATGAAAATATCAAGATTAAGACAAGGCCACTGGTGTTGCTGGTTTTGCTAGTTTTATACGATCATATTATCACGACACTACTATTCAGGAAGGGCATGTTCAATTTTGATGAGGTCATCACTTTTGTGCTCACCAACGAATATAAGAGAAAGGGAAGTAATGATATTTTAGCGGAACCAAGGGCCTTAATTTTCACTAGCAGTCAGGGGCATTGGAGATCAAGGGACCGAGGTGACCAATTGAAGGGAAGTAATAGTCAGTCCAAGCTTTAGAATAGCGAGTGATTTTATTGTCACAAAAAAGGCCACATAAAACGGAATTGCTTCAAAAGGAAGTAGGAGAAGGATGATTGAAGAGGTATTATGACGGCAATTATCGGGTCTCTATCACTACATGCGAAGACCTTCTAGTCGTCTAAGTAGGGAAGACACAGAGTTTCACGAGCTATGAGATAAATTGGGTGATAAATTCATCCCATACAATATCAAGGAAGTCCCTCTTCATCTTCTATACGCCTGGAGACTATAAGGTATTAAAGATGGGTAATAATAACTCATTGAAGGTAGCGGACATCGAGGATGTTAGCTTGTGGATAAGAAACATAACAAAACTCGTGTTGAAGGGCATGCAATATACTTCAAATGTTCGGTTGAATTTGATCTTAATTGAAGCTTTGGTTACTAAAGGCAATGACAAGGTGACTAGATTAAGCTTAGTCAAGGTGACAATAGGAAGTCAAGGAGGAGTACAAGGGGAAGCGGTGCTATTGTGGAGAATAAGCCAAAGCGGAATGGCAATATGCAGTTTTGTGAAGCAAAAAAGGATGTCGTTCAAACTTAGGAAAGTCGATGCTGGGATTCCTGCGGAAAGGAAGTTGCCAAAAGGCAAAAAATAACGGTCATCGGAGAGATAAAGGGTCCCCCACAAGGTTATGATGGGAAGTTTGCTGGAGTTTAGGTTACCCTCTTATAAATTCCATACCCAATGGACGGTTTATCAAGAAGACCTACTATGTTCACATGAGGCATGCTTGAGTGGAGATGTCAATCAAGAGTCGCACAATGTTCGTACGAAGGTCATTCAAGCAATAGAGTTCATTGGAGGTTTACACGAGATCTGTTTGGGTGAAAATTGAACTAGTGGATAGAATGGGCACCACTCATGTGTGACCAGGAGACGCACGATAGTGGGATAATAGAATGGGTGCCGCATGTCGCAGCAAATTCTTTTTGTGCACAAGTTGCATGCCCGATAGGTAGCAATTTTAGTGCATGAAGAAGAGATCATTTTCAATGTAAGGGTTGCAAGGTGTGTTGGGGTTTGGGTTCAGGTTCAACCATTATTCAGTCAGTTTTTAGTGAATGATCTTGGATGGAGTTATATTTGTAACTGGTCATTATAATAGTAGATTTTTTTTAGAACTTATCTTGTGGTTTTTCATTAATTGAAAACGTTTTTTTTACATTAAATATTATTATTCAACTTGTGTACTTAGTCGTGTAATTTGTTCCTTGTGCTATCACGTTGTTCCGTAGTTGAAGATTGAGGAGGGATACGGGGGATTATTTCTGTAGTGTGCGTATTTTTGCTCCTGGGAATCCCAACAGAAATCTACTTGATGTGTGAGTTTATATTTCTAACAATTACCCTCAATGTTCTATAATTTCCAAGTTCAAACCTCGTCCTTAACATCCTAAAACTTAAATTTCAGTGGGAAAACTCCTATTTCAAACAGTAAAAATAACCAGAACAGGAAGTAAAAGTGAGAAAGATGAAAACGGAAAATCATTGAAAATAGCACACCCACTTTCAAACGTTTCGTAAGAGGTGAAGATCAGTAAAACGAGAGATATCACCTGAACGCCGTCGGAAGCAGCAGACACGGGAGAAGCATAGAAATCAGATTCTAGGGAAAGAAGAAGGAAGATGGCGAGAGCGAAGAAAGCGAATGCCATCACAAATAACAGCACGATAAACCAAGTCCGCTGCCAAAATGGGAGCTCAGATTCAGATGGTAATATCTCTCTATAAACAATTCGCCTCGGCGTTGCGGAAGGAGGATGAGAAGAGTGTGCAGTGGTGGCGGCGGCTCTTCTTCTGGAGAGAGAACGAGATTGCCCTGAAGAAGCCACGGTGGTGGTGGGAAGTCGCAGGCCTTTCCCGGCGATGGACACGAGAGGTTTCGGCTTCAGACAACGCGTTTGAGCTGATTATCCCGTTGCCTTGACTCCTATGCGGTAATACGATCCGATACGATGTTTCTAGAACCTCTCAAACAAGGAAATTCATGTAATTAAAAATATCATATTGTTCCAAATATTTTTTTTAATAATTAATCGAATTTAAAAAGTTCCTAAAAACAAATATAATAATTTAACAATTAATTATATCATATGGTAATATACTCAATTAATATAGTGCATACTTTTTCTTAAATTAATATTATACTTTTACTTTTATTATTTATCTACCTAAAATATTTTAAATATTTTAGTTTAGAACTCACATTATATCCAAATCCCAGCTTGCTAGTTACTTTGACAAGTTGGATAAGGTGAATGATTAGTGAGAAATTTTGCAAATGATCAAATATATATTTTGACCTAATCCTTGATTAAGCTTACCTAAGTCGGTCCTCAATTTTTTTTTAAAAAAAATTATTTGTCAAAGTCTTACAATATCAAGAGGATTAAGTTTACTATAAGAAGTATGAAAAATTGTTTAATTGATACTTTGGATACTGTTTGTCTGTATAATAAAAGAGACAAACAGGCTATAAATCTCAAGGCATCTATTTTGATGCCCAATTTCACTTTTATTTGATGAAATATGAATGTAATTAGATGTTTCTAGACTTTAAATAATGTGAAGCATTAATATTCAATACGTATTATATTTCAGTTTTGTTATGCCATAGATGTATGCAGTTGCGTTTATAAATAATTTCTCATGAAATGTCAAAATTGTACGATGATAGTTTTTTTAGATTTATTAAAATAGAGTCGATATGATAGTGGACCATCCCATATATATTTTGAGAGTTAATAAATATCTGCTCATTTTTATATCAAAAAGTATTGAAAGTTATCCACGTCATCTAAAAATCCACGTGGCACAAACGTTCCTCCATTTCTCTCTTGCCTCATTGAGCTTGCGGCCTCATTTCTTCATCAAAAGCTTCTTAAAACCCTAATCACACACATAAACTCGCTTTGGTGCTTCCATCTCTTCTCACTTTTAGTGATTTCTTCTTATGTACTTAACTTTTTAATATGTTTTTGGGTTCATTTTGTAGCAAAAATTTGATATTTTTGTTGTTTTAGTGTTTATTTAATTTTTTTGAAAATATTGTTGAATTATCTATATTGAAAGTTTTGAGTTTTGTTGATTTAGGGTTTATTTGAAATCTATGAAAAATATTGTTGAATATCTCTCTTAAATTGTTAAAGTTTGTGAAATGCATAAAATTGGTTATATTCCTTTGTGCTATGTGGGTGTTAGCATCGGTGGGAGGTTCCTTGGACAAGTGGTTGGCCAAAGTTTTCTAAAGAAGGATTTTGTAACACCTAATCTGTAATCCTTGAAATATAATGCCATAAATTGATAATTTTGAACAAATTGTTAAGAATAATAAAATATTAAAGATGTTTAATTGGTCCTCAAACTCTACCTATGGGGTGTTTGTGCATGATAGAGGTAAACTCATGCGTGTGTTATAAAACAGGTCACACTTGTAAAAGTGTTTGCAAAATGGTCATTACTCATGCACAATGGGAAAGGCACTCATGGTTGCACATGCATAACCTATAGGCTGATACATGCTTTATTAGTACTTTTACAAATTATTATAAATAATTAAGTAATTAAGATATTTTATTAGTGCTTGAACTATACTTGAGGGGTATTTATACATGACAGAGGTGAGCTCATACATATGTTGATAAAATGGTCACGCTTGTGAGTGGTTTAGCAAAATGGTCATTACTCGTATGTAATAGGAGAGGCACTCATGGTTGCACTTCGCTCAACCTAGCATTTGATGCATATTCAACTAGTGCTCGTATGCCAGCCTACCTCTATAAGAATCTTTTGTAATTTTTTAGTTATTTCTTATTGAGTTTTATGAGAGAAGAGAGAAATTGAAGAGGAAAATAGATAAAGTAAAAGGAAAGGCCTTTGAAGTGTTTTTGTGCTGGATTTTATGATTATTTGGTTTAAGGCAAATGCTTATAAACCCATTTTTCGTTTGTTATTATATCTCCAATTCATTTCTTGTAATCATTGTTAAATGTATATGCATGTGATTATTTTATTAGTCTTTTACTTTTATCTTATATGTTTGTCCATATATTTAAAAGTCTTGAGATTTAAAAGCAAGTGCTTTATATTCACAAAATTTGTTAAAACAATTTAAAAAGTTTCGAATATTTAACCTTAGATGTTATTTTATTACAAGTATGTAGCAAAAATACCATTTTAACTTTGTAAATATTAATATTTTTTTTCAAAATTATTAAAAATTTGCATCTTTATATTTGATATAGAATTTTTATTTAAACTAAATAAAAATTATTATAAAGAATTGACAAAATACATTTAAACATATCATTATATATTAATTACATATTAAAGATTGAATATAATATTCACGGATCAAAAAAATAATATTTAATTTTATTTATATAGAATAATTTATGGACAGCAACCCATAAATTTAGAATAATGGCGTATGACTTTAGGCTATGTGGAAGCAATCATAACTCAATATTTGAGATTTGACATTTGTTAGTAAAGTTATTATCTATTATTAGTTTTTATATTTTCTTTATTTTTATATATTCTTACTGACTTATCACCATTTTTAATATTATCACATTTGATTATAATCGTTTTTATTTATGATTTTGATATATAATTATATATATATATATTTATATATTTTTTATTGAGTATTAGGATTATTATTATCATATTTTCTTAACCTTTCAAACTAGTTTGCTAAAATTTCTTGTAGAACATGAACAATAGATTGTTTTGGAGTACTTAGTTTAGGAGGTAGATTGTTAGGCCACTTTTGTATTGTGGCCTTTGGCTACTGGACTTGGTTTATATTATAAATTTATCAGATAATATTTTTTATAGGATAGTATTCTAACATTTAATATAATTTTATTTATGATAATATTTATTTTATTTGGGACCGGTGTTGGCATTTTCATGGGTTGTGTTAAGATTTGTGATGGTTTTCAGCGTGATGTGTAACATATTGCTTAAAATTTGTGCTATTCAGCAGTCCCCTCTTACTATTTGTTTCTGTTATAGTGATATTACTGATTACTCGTGTTAGCTTAAATAATTGATTGCAAATTTAGTATTGAGTTTGTAGGCAAGCCAATATAGTTTCGATATAGTAGGCACTAAAATTGCTTGAAGGAATCTTTGTGATAAGCAGTTGATCACAAAAAACAAAAGAAAAGCGAGAAAGAAAAAAGAAAAACAATGTCCAAGTGCTAAGCAATACGACTGTTATAAGGCATAAATTTCAAAAATTATTTTAATAATTCTTAATTTAATTTAATTAATAAATTTTTATGTTAACTATAAATTTAAATAAAAAAATATAGGATTAAAGAAATATAGACTCGAGTGACACCTGACATACGCCTAACTCAAATATGAGCTTGTTTTGAACAAAATACACAAACCTAAAGTGTGTAAGAGCTAAACTCATATATATTTAGACCAAAATGCTAGTACCTATTACGTGTCTATTAGGTGTTTGTGAATGTTTTTCAATTAAAATGTTGGTACCTAATTGATACCTAAGGACACTCGTGTGTAATGTGAATTTTGTCTCTACAATTAAACCACCACTTAATTGATAAATTATTGAGATTAATTACAAATTTGAATTAAAAATTAAGTATTATATTAAAGGAAGGTATGTTTGAGTGGCACCTAATATGCACTTGACTCACACATAAACTTATTTTGAACAGAATACATGTGCCTAAGTGTATAAGAGCGAAGCTCAGGTATGTTTAAACTAGAATATTAGAACATGTTGCACGCTTGTTAGGCATTTGTGCACGTTTGAACCAAAATATTGGTGCACTGATGGATGCTTAAGGGCAGGTCGTGCACAATGTGAATTCTGCCTCTATGCCTGAATTACGCTTGATCAATGCACATTTGCTAAATTTTTATAAATAGGTTATTTAATTGATTTTATTTATTTTCATTGGAGTTTTGAGAAAAGAAAGAAAACGAAAAAAAGAAAAGAGTGAGAAAGAATGAGAATGTGAATTTGAGGAAAATTCAAACTAAGTTTTAATAAATCCAAATGAAAACAAGTACATATAAGTTTTCTTTTCTTTATTATTGATCATTTTAAATACTTATACATGTGATATTTTCATATCCAAATTAATAATACTTTGTATGCATGTAATTTTATTCTTATTTCATAAAATTTTACAAAATTTGTATTTATAATTCCTATAAATCATGTTTGAGTATTAACATTTCTATACAAATGTTATTCCATGCTATTAAAGTTCATATTTATGTGTCTACAAGTCAAACAATTTTTACATTTTGTTCTTACATATTTTTCATTTATAAGAAATTGATGAAATTACAAAAACTGCATTGAAATCCTAAAATTTATTATAATTGGTTTCTTTATATCATAAAATTTACTCCATTATTTCATACATGTCATATACATGTCATATAATTGAAAGAAAATTAATAAAAATTCTACTTTAACTTTGATAAAAAAAAATCAATTTCTACGGTATGAGAAAGAATATATATATTCATATATTGTATAAAGTTTTAGTTTGATTAAATAAGGACTATTATAAGAATTAATACAATATAATTGTACATGTCCTAATATATTATTTATAAATAAAAAATTAAACCTAACATTCATGAGTTAAAAAAGTGACAATTGACCTTAACTATAGAGAATAATATATGATTTACCTACCCATAGGTGATAAATAGTGGCATATGACATTTAACTATGTAAAAATAATTATAACTCAAATTTTGATATTCATTCATTATTGATGAAACTATTATTAATTATTAATTCTTATATATTAGTATAATTTTTTTATATCTTATGTGTCCGTACATATTATCTGATTTTTGCATTTCAAAGTTTTGATGATTTATATGTTTTTGGTATGATTTTTTGTATTTGTACAAATTTTAGCATGTCCAATTATTACCATACAAATTTACCATGCATTATCAAAAATTTGATATTATTAGCATTCAGATTTTGATCCTAATATCATCGTTAGCATGTTTTATTTGACATATATTTATATATAAAATTATATATATTTTACTTAATATTAGATTTATTTTTACCATTATTTGCTAACATGTCAAATTAAAGAGCTCAAATAAATTTGTATAGACTTTTGAAATAGGAGAATGCTTTATGGAGAGAAATTTTTAGAATGTTTAGATTATTGTAATGTGATTTTGATACATCAAATTGACAGTTTTTGTTTCGGTTAGTGTCTGTATATGACTACCGACCGAAGATAATATTTAAGTTGAATTAGTATATTTGTTGATATTTTTAATTGGATACTCTGATTTTGATAAAATACTTTTTTTTTCTTATTTATAGTTTAAGGCAATTATTTAACGAGTTTTTGGAGCCACTTTTTGGATGTAGCTTTTTTTGGATTATATGTTTGGGTATTTAATTATTACTTGAACTGATTAATAGTATTTGATGCAGATTTGCATCCCGACTTTTGGTTTGGATTTAAGTTGATTAATTAAATAATTAATTTTTTATCTTTAATTTTAGAGTCTAGTTTTAAGTTAATTTTGGGTTATAGAATCAAGAAATTTGATTTGGGTCTGGGAACATAAAAGCTGCACATTCATTAAGCTCAAAATGCTTCATTGTTATTATTTATATTTATAATTTTTGGAGGTTCATATTCATACCAATTTATAACTGTTGTTGATAATACAATCTGTATTTTTCAGATGCAATGTTCTAGATTTAAAAATTCAGAGCTAGTCCTTAAAAGTATTGATTGATGCGATTTAGTAATTCGAATTTGCTCTAATGTAGTAAACGTAATTTACGTGGACCATGAGTGGCTCAAATGTGCGAAGTGCTCCATCTCAACATGGTGAAGAAAACATACTATGCTCATATAATATACCTACAGTCATGAATACAACGTATACTGAGAGTAATTATGATAGACTTTTTTCAGTTGCATCCAATAAAATTTAAGTGTGATGATAAGTTCTATATTACTTATTATTATGAAATTTTATGCTTAACTATTAAACCTTTAACTTCATCATGTATTATTATATAAGATGCATGCAATGCTAATTTTTTAAATAGTATGATCCACCACTATGTAATCGTTGATTGAGAGTGATGCGTGCGATGATCCTAAACAATAGCTGACAACAGAAGAAGGGGAAAATAGAGAACAATAGAGAAGCAGAGAGTGAGATGGAGAGAGATAGAGAGGGAGTTCAAATTGAGAAAATTTAGAACTGAATTTTCTTACTTTCTTTCCACTTTTGCAATACAGCTTATAGCTGAGTAAAGCAGTAACAGAACATTAAGTAGGAATTAAACATCAGTAACTAAAAACAAGTGAAAATAACCGAAAACAAGTGAAAATAACTAAAAATATTCAGAGGCATGTGCACGAGTGTTGAATCAGTAACAATAATTCCAAAATTTGGAAGGAACCTGAAGCTAGCGAGAACTACGGCGTGGTCCAGTTGACTGGTCGGTCGGGCTGGTTGAGCTGGATGGTTCAGCTGAGGGAAGCATTGGATTGGTGGGCTCACCCTCCTCCAGTTGTACTAATGGACTAGGAATATGAGCTAATGGGTTAGGTGGGAGAAGGCCCGCAACATTGCCAGCCCCATAGAAAATAACTTTATCCTCAAGGTTGAAAGCCAAGAATTCTCGACTAAAATTGGCAACTGATTCCCATGTCACCTCTTCGGGAGATTATGATTTCCATTAAACTAGGAGTTGAGAAACAAATTTGCCAAGACAAAGGACTTTGAGGAAACCTAGCAATGTGGGAGTGACCATTGGGTGGGAACTGAAAGTTTCAGAAGGTAATGCAACACAGTGGGTAGTTGGGTCTCCGTGGCACTATTTGAGCAAGGAAATATGAAAAATGTTATGAATTTTTGAGTAGGCGGGTCACTACAGGCGGTAAGCCACTGGGCCAATGCGCTCAAGAATACGAAAAGGTCCATAATACCGTTTGGCTAACTTGTGGGAGTGGCGGTTGACAACAGTAAGTTAGCGGTAAGGTTGTAATTTGACGTAGACCCAATTGTTCACCTGAAATGCTCGATCAGCGCGGTGTGCATCCGCTTGTTGCTTCATGTGCAGTTGAGCTTGCTATAAATTTGTTTGGAGATTGTCTAAAATGGTGGAACGATTGAACAGTAATTCATCCACTGCTACTACGGTAGAACTGCCGTGTACGTAGTCAAGTAATGTCGGGGGTGATTTGCTATAAATTGCTTCTGAATGGTGTCATGTTGATAGAAGAGTGCCAGGATGTATTATAATGCCACTCAGCCCACGGTAAGAATTTCTCCCAAGTAGTCGGTTGATCCGTAGCAAAACAATGCAAGTAGTTCTCAAGATAACGATTTACTACTTCGATTTGGCTATCCGTTTGTGAGTGGTATGCGCTGTTGGTGGAAAGTGTTTCACCCGGTGTTCGGAATAGTTCTCACTAGAAATTACTCATGAATATAGGGTCTCTATCCGAAATGATATTGACAGGGAAACCATGGAGCAAGCAAATGTCCTTAATGAAGAGGGCAGCCAATTCTTCTGCTGTAAATTTACTGCCCAAGGAAGAAAAATGTGCATACTTGGACAGCCTATCCACTACAACAAGGATGGCAGTTTTTCCGGTATAGGAAGGAAGATGTGTAATGAAATCCATAGAGATGTATTCCCAAATTTTACCTGAAATTGGTAATGGTTGCAACAACCCCTATGGTGCAGTGTTTGGGGCTTGACTTGCTGGCAAACCAAGATTGTGTGACAAACTGGCGAACATCCTCCCTCATGTGTGGCAAGTAGAAATTTGCAATTAACCTAGCCAATGTTCTGTGAAACCCAGCGTGTCCTCCCACTGGTGAGTTGTGGTATTCCTGCATGATCATCTCTTGAAGAGCTAAGTCGGTGGGAATGAAGATTCAATCATTGTAGAGTATCAATCCATCCTGTAAGGCATAGTGCTCAAAATCTGCGGGACGTTCCTTTAAAGGAGCAACAAAATTGGTTAAAACTAGGTGTCTAATGTAATATTGGCAGAGAGCGCTCAGTAGGGCCACCACCGGTTTGGAAACAGAGTGTATGGAATAACAAGGCCCTTTTGGCAATCTAGACAAGGCATTAGTTGGGCTGTTTTTCGCCTCGGATGGTAAACAATCTCAAAATCATAGCCAATTAGCTTGGTGATCCAGCATTGTTATTTAGGGGTGTGGACCGACTGAGTCATGAGAGTTTTAAGTGGCTAGTGATCAGTGTGTATCACAAATTTGGCACCAAGGAGATACTGGAGCCACTTTTTTACTGCCACAGTAATAGTATAGAGTTCTCTGATATAAGTGGAGGACGTCTGCAATTTGGAACTGATTTGCCGGCTGAAGAAAGCTATTGGTCGTCCGTTTTGCACCAGTATGGCGCCCACACTCTTTCCTGAAGCATCAGTGCTGACAACGAATAATTTAGTGAAATCTGGGAGGGCCAATATTGGCGTGGTAGTGAGGGCATGTTTGAGGGCATTAAAAGCTGTTGCGGCCTTTGGATTCCAAATGAATGCATTCTTCCGTAACAATTGAGTGAGTGGCACCGTGATCCGAGCATATTGTGTCACAAATCATCTATAGTAACCGGCCAGCCCCAAAAATCCTCGGAGCTGCTTCACATTCGTGGGGGTAGGCCAATCTTGGATAGCCTCTAGCTTGGCTGGATCCACAAAAACCCCCAATTTAGAAACTATATGGCCCAGATATGCAATGGAAGTTCGACCAAAATCGCATTTGGACTGTTTAGCATAGAATGAGTTGTCACGAGGAATTTGTAACAAGTGTGTGAGGTGTTGGAAATGATTCTCCCAAGAAGAGCTATACACCAAAATATCATCAAAGAAAACAAGCATGAATTTCCAAAGGACCGGTCTGAAAATGGTATTCATCTCAGCTTGGAAGGAAGAGGGTGCGTTGGATAACCCAAAGGGTATGACCAAGAATTCGTAATGCCCATCGTGAGTACGGAAGGCAGTTTTATACACATCCTCCTCCTAAACCCGCAACTAATGGTAGCTTGCCAATAGATCCAATTTCGAGAAAATCCTGGCTCCGTGTAATTCATCCAGCAGCTCATCAATTGTAGGAACGGGAAATCGGTCTCTGACAGTGATCTCATTTAGAGCGTGATAATCCACACAAAATCACCAACTACCGTCTTTTTTCTTGACCAAGAGGACCGGAGATGAGAATGGGCTGTGGTTGGGTCAAATAATGCCCTTTGCTAACATGTCCCTGATCAGTTTGTCCATTTCCTCCTTCTGAAAATGAGGATATCGGTAAGGTTTGATATTCACCGGTAGCGTATTAGGTTTTAATGGAATGCGGTGGTCCGTTGATCGCTGCGGGGGAAGGCCACGGGGAATGGCAAACATATCAGCAAAAGATTGAAGGAGAAGGCAAAGATCTGCTGCAATTGCTAAGTCAGTAAGATGTGGGAAATGATGGGGGGACCAAAGCACCTCCCGGTTATCTGTTTCTGCCTAATCTGAGACCAAAGCCACTGTCAATTGAAAATAAGTGACTGCCAAATTGGTAAAGTCACTACGCCACAATTGGTTGAGGGACATGGAAGAAATGCTGGCCGCGGACATGCCATGTAAAGTCAGCCGAGAACCCTCATAATTGACACTCATCCACAAAGCTTTATAATCAAACATTACTGGGCCAATGGAGGCCGACCACTGGACACCCAACACTACGTCAGCCCCATAAATCGAAAGTAAATATAAATTAACTAGAAATATGTAGTTTCCCATTGTGAGAACAACATTTGTACTTAACCCTTCGCACTGCAGTTGAATCCCCATGCCCACAGTGACGCTTAGGTGGTGCGATGGTTCAATTGGAAAGCCCAAATACCAAGCTAATCAGGTTTGCAGAAAATTGTGGGTGGAGTCACTGTCCACCAAGATCACCACAAAATGTCCACTGAGAACCCCTTGTAGTCTAAAAGCTGTGGGTGCAGAGTGGCCTTCTAACATATGGAAAGAAATAGATGGAATGGAATCCGGAGCAGGAGGCATGTGCTGGATTCCTTCTGGCATATCACCTGGGATTTCTTGCACGAGTGTTACTCCCTCAAAAGGGGAGCCATCAGGCAAGGCAACTCCCTCATCATCAACCAGCATACACAAAAATTGAGGGGTTTTACAACAGTATCCAGGAATGAAACGTTCATCACAGTTGTGACAAAGTCCTCGTTCGTGTCGCAAGGCCATTTCGGCTGAGGTTAATATCTTGATTGGTAATTTTGGAGGAAGAATGTGAGGAGGAGGTTTGGATATTGTATTGGAGGTTGGAGGTGACGGCTTGTGAAACGGTTGTCTGGGAAAAATGGGTTTGCTCAAATCAAGTTTTTCCTCCACTAATTTAGCCATCCCACTGGCCTCGGCCAGAGAATCCGGCTTCAGTAGGAACAATTCCCGCCGTATATCATCACGTAACCTCGAGATGAAATAATTAAGCAGATTTGTTGGGGTGAGTCCATAAGTTCTGGTGGAGAGAGTTTCAAAATCATTCATATAAGCGACCAAAGTGGAGGATTGTCGCAGTTTATATAGGGCGGTCTCGTGATTTACATAAGACGAAGGGCCAAACCTGAGTTCCAATGCACGGGAGAAATCTTCCCAAGTCACCAATTGATGGGTTGTATACATCCATTGATAACATTGCAATGTGGCCCCAGACATGTAAAAAGAGGCAATGGTGAGTTTCTGCTCAGATGGTGTATTGTGGTATAGGAAAAACCTGTCAATCTAGAATAACCAACCAATCACGTTCTGACCAGTGAAGAAGGGAATCTCGAGCTTGGGTAAGCGAAGATGGGCAAAATTTAGGGTCTTTGTTGGCATCAGTAACAATGGTGGAAGGGATTGATAAGGCGGTTGAGGAGGGAGGACGGATGGTGACGAATTTGTAGTGGGGGTAGATAATAATGGTGGATTGGGGGAAGGAAGTGTAAGTCGGTTAGTCCACTGGAGAAGTTCAACTAGGGTTTGCTTGATTTGCGCTATTCCTTTAGAGTGCTGATGCACGGTGGCCATAACCTCCTTCAATTCTTTCGCCAGCATCCCGACAGTGTTGTCCAAAGCCTTCGATCATGTAGTGACTCCTTCAGCCATTATCTCAATGAGAGCACCAAAAATGATGCGTGCGATGATCCTGAACAATAGTTGACAACAGAAGAAGGGGAAAACAGAGAGCAATAGAGAAGCAAAGAGCGAGAGTGAGAGGGAGAGAGATAGAGAGGGAGTTCAGACTAAGGAAATTTAGAACTGAATTTTCTTACTTTCTTTCCACTTCTGCAATACAACTTATAGTAGAGTAAAGTAGTAACAGAACATTAAGTGGGAATTAAGCAGTAGTAACTGAAAACAAGTGAAAACAACTTAAAATATTCAGAGGCATGTGCACGGGTGTTGAATCAGCAACAATAATCCCGAAATTTGGAGGGAATCCGAAGCTGGTGAGAACTATGGCGTGGTCCGGTTGACTGGTCGGCCGGGCTGGTTGAGCTCGATGGTTCAGCTGAGGGAAGCACTTGATCGGTGGGCTCACCCTCCTCCAGAGTTACTAATGGACTAGGAACATGAGCTAATGGGCTAGGTGGGAGAAGGCCCGCAATAGAGAATAAAATATCGACTATTTGTATTGGAGGCAAAGTTGCGTGCACATAAACATCATTTGGAGTGCTATAGTAGGACAACAATGTAGGAATCCAACATCAAACAAGAAGCATGTAGACATTAATTAGATTAGATAAAAAGCAAATGAAATATCGTCTAGCCATCAATAAGTTCCAATGAAATATCGACTATAAGTATCGTTGTTGTCGTGGATTATATTCATTGTATTCATCATATATTTGATGTTGTAGATGTTGTCTTTGGATTTGAATACTAAATTTTGATATAGACATTTGTGAGGATGTAACGCAGTAGTAATTTTGCTATTGAGACTAACTGTCATTGTATCAGATTGTTGCGTTATACCAAGTAGGAGCTGAAATTAATTAGGCACCTCTATTGATTCTCAGCGTATGAAACTGCAGCAGAGGGCACCTCTTTGGAATTTTCAGTGTCCACTGTGAAACTGCTAAAATCAACAAACCAATAGTAACAACAGTGCTTGAAACTGCTAGAACCTGCGACATCATCCAACTTAGCACATTGGCAAACTACTTTCTTGAACAGCCTATTATACAACAAATATGAATAAGCCAAAAAGATGTTCTCTTAGAAGAATGTTTACAGAAAGGATATTTCTTTTTTACGCTACTTTTGGGCAGGTGGGTGGGTCGCCTCAAAGTTTCTTTTTTGTTGTGGGAGTTGGAGCTGCATCTCATCTCTTGTTTGCCAATGACTTCCATTTTCTGTGGACAAGACATAAAAAACGAGGTGTATTCTATAGTGCTCTGAAGCTGTGGCAAGTAGAGGATAAACATGGGAGAGCTCCCTTTTCTCTTGGGGCATGTTTGTGTTATGGCCTCTTCCTTTCTTAGATGCAAAGGGCGTGAAGCTTCTAATGATTGAGATTTATTTGTAAGCTACCATAAGAAATAAAGTCGTGGGGCGCTGTATACTGAATCATTTTGCGAAGTTGGCTGGTGGGATAAACCAATTTTGTTCAGAGGGATACTGACTTTGCTTTAAGTGCTTTTTGTTTAGCTTCTAAAGCAATTTCGTGCCTGTCTACTGTATCTGCCGAACGGGTAATTGGATGGAACTGATCGATGCAGATTCTTCTGCAGAATTTGCAATGTCCACAGAATTGAAAGAAAAATTTCCCTTAACTAAAAATTCCCTGTTGCACATAATTCCATGTTCCAACAAAAACACAACTGTAATATTATAGTAGAAACACTATTCTGTATACATTGTAGTAATTCTGATCTACCAAAAACGCAAAAAATAATTGTACTATTGCTGGCCATTCATTTCTCCTACCAAAAGTGTTCCAAATTGTGCTCCAGTTTGTGCCAGTGATACGCCTGCTTATCTGAAAGTGCTCTAGATAGTGCTCCAACTTTTTAGAAGTGCTTTAGATTGTGCCAATGATGCGCCTGGTTATCTGAAAGTGCTACAGATAGTGGCCTGATTCTCTTGATCAACTGAAAGTGGTCCATATTATGCCATTTCCTTGAAGCCTGATTGTGGTCCAATGGCAGGTGGCTTCACTCCAATAGCTGCTGCAGTCATACTTTTCTTCTTCACCGATATTGGTTTGGTAGATTTGAACTCGATTATGAACCAATCTGTCAAAATAATAACACCAACTATGATATAATAAATAGTTAAATAGTTAAACAATAATATTAAATGCTCACAATAAAATCAAACAATAACCTTCATTATATCAGTAATTCGGTTGGTACCAATATTATAAGCCAAATACTACACCTGATAAGTCACTACCTAGAAAATATTTTAAAATACCAAATATGCCATCACACCAAAATATCTGACACACTGATATCATGATATTGTACGTTCCTTATACAAATATAAGATTTGTCATTGAGGATTTTCTCTCTCTTTTTTAGGCATCTCATAGCCTTTGTAAATTTGGACTTCTTTTGTTCTATAGGTGGCCTCCCCTTACTCTTAGCAACAATTGAGCTTAGTAGTTTTTCGGAAGAGCAAGAAACCAATTATGATTTCTTCATAGTTGACATATCAGTAACATTTTGTGACTCCCCATTCAAATTATCTAACAATGAAATAACCGCACTACGAGTTTCGTCACTCACCAAAGCAATGGTAAAAACATCATAAATGAAATAACCGCACTACGAGTTTCGTCACTCACCAAAGCAATGGTAAAAACATCATAGAAGCTACTCGTAAGTTTATAACATCTTTCTGACTTTAGGTTTCCATATATATTGTCATAATTGCATCTCACAAAGGTATGTAGGTGTCTTACATTATTTTTCCACCGGTGTAAAATATATTTTAAGAACAATAATTACATTCCACCAAAACTATGTAGTACATCAAGTGCATGCCAACAAATGATACCCTAAAATTTAAACAATTTACAACTACACTTCTACTCAAATTCCTCTTTGTTTAAATAAAAGTATTTTGTATCTTTTGATAATATCAGTCTATATGCATTGTAACACTCTAATATCTTGATTCAGGTTCATTAATTTTTTGACCGAAGAATTCATTATTGAGGGTAATTAATGAAACTAATTACTATAGTCGAGTAAAGGCTAACCTTATGAAGAGGCCGATCGTGTTAAATTTGTGAAAACTTTAAATGAATATTTTGATAATTCTTTCATCAGTAGCCGATAATTAATATTAGTATCTTAAAATATTAATTAGAACTTGTTATGACTTTATTATACGATTATGTATACAATTAAGGATGAATAAATATTTAATTAGAGTATTCATATTAAAACCAATCATAATTATAATCTAGCCTATAAATGCCTTTATTGCTCTCTTCCCTTATAACTTGGTTGTTACTCACTTTGTGTGCATCTATGGCATTTATATCTTATTAGTTATCTTGACAATTATCAAAGGATAGGGGAGAATTAAATAGGAAACTTAATAATTAAGTAGGAAGACTTCATTCTAGCCCTAGCTGCATTTTCTTTGGTGCTTTCACACTTCTTTAGTTAGCCACTCGTGATGCTCTCTAGATTATAATTACTGAATGAATTAAGAAGCCACCTAATTCGAGAGTTCGATTAAAATGGGTTTGGTCTTCGTCATTTTGAATCTGAATCCTATACATTAAAACTAACAAATAAAAGATTAGAGGAATGTGAGACTCACTTTCCGGTATATCATTCGATATTCAAATCAGTAATCTTTCTTAGTCAAATAGAAAGATAGGAGGATGAGAAAATATGCGTGAATGCAAGAGTTTTATGGGATTGAGTGTGTAGTGAAGGATTAAACTCCGTTTGGTACACTTAAAAGTGTGAGCGGCTTGGAGATGGTGCATTCATAGTGGGAGTGGCTTAGGAAGAGATGCACTCATTGAAAGTGTGGTTTTTAAAGAGAGAGGGATGCACTTATCGAAGAGTGGATTTTCACTCACTTGAGCATTTTTGCTTCTGGATAGAGATTGATCAATTGATCAACCCTTTTTCTGTGGAGAAAAGGAGATATTTATAAAGAGAATGTCAATTTAGCCGTCACTAGGCATCACCGCTCTGCAATCACGATGGTATCAAGGCTCTACAATCATAAGGGATAGTACTTAGGTAGTTGTCGCCTACAATGCGTGTTCCAAACATCATGAGGGCAGTATGCTGGTAGTAGTTGCTTGCAACTGTTTGTTGAGTTGTAAAGATTGTTGACTGCTAAGTTGGAGTTGTAACCACTAGGGCAACCCATTGGTGAACCCTATTTGCCCGTTTCCTCATTTTTTTTTGGATGATTTCGGGTGGAGAAAAGGAGATATTTATAAAGAGAATGTCAATTAAGCCATCACTAGGCATGCAATCACGAGTCAACCGTAACACCTTCTATATCTTGAGCTCTAGAGGGTCTTTTGGTGGGCCGCCACTATTTGGGCTTTTCTTCTTTCAACAGACTGAGTTTTAGGCTGACCCATAAATCGTCATACCATCACTAGGCCTCTATACCGGGAGGTTTAAATTTTTAGCTCCTGGTATGTTCATGATCAAATGCTGGTAGCAAACCTTCATGTGTGCTTTTTCCTAGATACTCTACAAATTCTTACTTTTTTGGTAGGATTTGGTTCGATTATCTACCATATACTAGAATGCACAATCTTCTCAATTTAATATCGGCTGATCTTCCCTCTCGACTATAAATGGTGTCCCTCATCTGCTAAGGAGTTGATCCGTTCGGAGCTAGCATGGAGTTTTCATAGCCACTAGCTGGAGTCGGAGGGAATTCTTCTCCAATGTTCAAAGCCAATGACTAGGTTTGTGTCTAAAGCCTATCTTGGTTTCTCTATTTTATGCCTGACCTAAAACCAAACCTATGCCGTCAAAGTAAGGTCTTGGGTTTTGGTGGTGGTTTTTTCCTTCTCCCGTCTATGTCAAGTAGTCCTCTCTGATGTAGTTCTGAGGAGGAGGCACCTCAGTCCTTGAAAGGGAGATGGTCATTCCTCTTTCCATCTGTTTTAGGGGCTCTACTCTTCCGCTGCTCTTGAGATGACTGTTCTACAGTCATTGGGGAGGGACTTTTTTCTTCTTCCGGTTTAGAGTTAGCACAATAATTCAGAGAATTGTGCCTTATTCTTGCTGGGAGGACTTCTCGGCACTCTCCTGCTTGAAGTGAGCGGTTTTTGGAGTATTGTTGCCACTCCAGGGGTAAGAGCCCCTCTTATTTATATGTCTGTCTCAAGGTCGGTTGGACCACTATAGTCAGGTCATTAATCTATACATTATTTATTTTCTTTTAAATTATACATTCACTATTGTAAGCTTGATGTGATTTGTAAAAGAAATTAATGAATAAAACTTCCTAAGTATTTTTGTCTTTATTGCATAGCATCAATATTCTTGTATGGTTTGAATAGTTGAAGCATTTGAATGTTATTTTTTATTATTGTATGACTTTTGACAATTTGACAATTCGAACCATTGATAACTCGATCTTCTAACAATCCAATTGACAATAAGTTATCCTGAATGCTTGGTTAGGATGTAAGCTAATCAAACTTGCTTCGAGCTCATCAGGATTGTATGTTGCTAGTTTGTCGTCTTGGAAAGCAAAGTATTAGGGAATCACAACTCATGCTACACTATAGACTCACCAATTTAGGCGTCAGAGTCATCAGCGGTCAGCCAGTTGCATAGAGAGGTGTAGTATCAAGTCATCATCACTGGCGCAACAAGATTGACACGCCATAGCACTCTATGATGCGAACACGTGTCACGACCATTGTGGGGACGCGTCTCTTCATTCCATTCAAATGACGTCGTTTTTTAGCCAAGGCTTTGGCTATTTAGACTCAAACTATCTGCCATTTCTACACTTCTTCATTCTCTGAATTGCTCTAGCCAAGTTTGCTCTTCTTCCTCTCCTATTCCCATAGCTTCTTGAACTACTCCCCAGGGCATCGCTACGATCCGATATGCTCTCACGAGCATGGAAGTTGACGACTATTCTGATATGTGTAGCATTCCCTTTGCCATTTTGTATGTGATGCCTAGGGATCAAGATAGGGTTTGTGCTCCTTGGTTGGGATTTATCACCATCTACAAGGCCTATCTGAAAGCAAGCCTTCGTCTTCCACTCATGAAGGAGTTATATGAGATCTTGGCAAATCTAGAGATTCCGGTGGCTTGCTTCCATCCCAATACTGCACGATATCTAGTTTCTTTATACATTTTCTTTCATTCCAAGAAACTTCTCCTGAACACCTGAGTTATGAAGGTGATTTTCTGGTTCAACCATGATGTGGATTGGATTTCTCTTACCCCTCACAAGGATTTTAAAATAAGTGGGGGTATTCCAAAGTCAGTCAAGAGTAAGAAGGATTGTTTCTTTTATTTGATGGTTCCTCTGACTAGACCCTTTCCAATCACTGGGGTAGAGTCAATGGAGTGTACTACAGAGATGTCCTCAGGAGAGAGTGTCAAATGGCTGGGCCTCTGACAAGGCTTGTTGAGGAGAATGTTGCCATTCTATGCCGTTTGGGTTGCTGGCTCACCTAAAAAAGTTTCATTGAAATTTAGTTGGAGGTCAAGATTGAAGGGGACAACGTCATTACTATGCCATTCCATCAGCCTAAGGGAAAGTTAGGAGATCTATTTATCCATGATTCTCCTGAGAGGGCAGCTGGCAAGACGATCCCTCCCTTGCCCTCCTATTCTGAGTACAATCGGGCTATCGATGAAGCTTGTGAAGAGGCATCTCCTTTGCTTGCCGGTGGGTCATCGTGGAGGCTGGGCTGCCCTCAATCTTCTTCGATTGATTAGGCTATCGAGGAGACAACTAGGCTGGTAGAGGGCGGAGCCCCTGTTGACTCTATTGTTGGAATAAATGACACATCGGCTGGCGGATCAAGTGAACCAATCAACGCTTCAACTATAGCCAAGTACGTGGTTCTAATCTTGATCCCTTGATTGCCCGGTGCGACCGCCTCCACTCCTCCTGTCGTTTTGGCCCGGGAGGGCGCCAATAGTGATCAGGTGGCTAAAAAATAATTGGAAATAACTCAAAGGCTATGGTTGCCAAGGAGTTGCCTTGCCCAGGGGCTTTGACACCTGAGCTTCCAGAGGCCTCAGGAGTATGCCCTTCTCCTCTGGGTTTTTCAACGCTGCTCTACCACCATGTGTTGCCTTGCAGTATTTGTTGCCTTCGTCTGCACCTAGTCTTGAGGATTCTCCTTATCCTTCCCAACAGAAGGGCCCATTTTATCAGGAGGGTCCATCTTTTTTCGAGGTACTACTTCATAGAGCTCTTCACTCCATGATTATGTTGTTTATTATTGTTCCTGGCTGACCATTCCATTTTGTTTAGCAGGTGTAGGAAGTGCTTCTTGTGATGTCTAGGGCTTTGCATTGCCGAGATGTTGAAATCTCCCACCTATCTTAGTCACACGTTTATCCTATCATGCTTGGAGAGATGGAGATTTGAATGATTGTTGACAATGCCAAGACTCTATAGAGTCAAGAGCGGGCCACTTACCTCGACTAAGTACTCTTTGAGTTTCAAGTGAGATCCCAAGAGCTCTTAGAAGAAAAATTTTAGGCTCTAGATCAGATTGCTTCGCTCAAGGACAAGCTATAAGAGGATGAGCAGAAACTCGCTGCTTTTCAAAGCAAATGTACTCGACTTGAAGGCAAGCTAAGGATCCATTTTCGTCCAGTTGGCCGTGCATTGGATGACAAATTCTAGGATGGCATTCATCACTACAAACGGATCTTATCCTTGCCCGCTCTAGACTTACTTGTTAGATTTTTGGATTCAAGGAATGCAAGAGCTCTTCATCAATCTGATTTAGTTGAATTCCAAGAGTTAGGACAGGAGCCTTTGCTATGTTCAATGAGGGGCTCCCAGCCTTAGGATCACCGCCTGTTTGAGTCGTAGGCATAGGTAGCATTTTGTAATCTCTGGGTGGACTCTCCTTGTTGCACACGTATACGTTGGTTTCTTAATAAGTCAGTTAGATCGTTTAGATCATTATCGCTGATACTTCTTCATTTATGTTGATTTGTTTTTCTCAACACTTGTTCTGTTTGCCGACTAAGTGTTGTTACCATTGTCATTGGGCTTGGATGGACGCCTTTGTCCATTTGTGTTCTTTCCTATGGAAGGACATCGTAGTAATAGGAAATCTTCTGTGGCCAACTAGATTTAGTTGCTATAGTTGTCAAGTTTTGACGGAGGTTAGACCATCGACCGCACTTAACTGATGGTGCTCATCCCTGTTAGAGGGAGTTGTTGCACAAGAGCATCGGGTTCTAGTCCATTGACTGTTATCGACTGATGGTACTCATTCTTATTGAAGGAAGTTATCACATGCATGTTGAAAAACTCTCTAGGGTTTTGTTTTGTTTTAGCCGCTTAAAGGGGGGTTTAACTTCCATCTTGAAGCCCTCGGACTATTGCAGTCGACCTTGTTCAGGCTGCTCAATTTATAAGTCTAAGGTTTTAAATTTGACTTTCTTTAGGCCGCTCAGTTATTTGGACTGAGGTTTTGACCATATTTTCATTAGGTTGGTTTACAGGTAAAGGATCTTACCCAACTTAGGGACAATCTAGGCCTTTAAATTTATACAATCACACAAGCATTCACATGAACATGCTCAACAAGATAAATGAACGATTATTTTATTAATTGAAACATGCTATGTCGCACAAACAGCTTGCAAGATATGTACAAAGCTTGCCAATGTTTGGCAGTGGTCTACTGAAAGTATTTTTTGAGGTGGATAGAATTCCATGTCCTTGAGACTAATTTTTCGTTCTAGGCGCACAGCTTATACGTCCTATTTCGGAGAGTTGCTGAGACTACAAATGATCCTTTGCAATTAGGGGATAGTTTGTTCTTGTCGGTAGTTTTATCGATTGCATCTATACTTTGAAGTTCTAGATCCCCCACCTTGAACGACATACCTTCATCTTTTCATTGTAGTACTCAGCGATCTGTTGCTGATAAGCCGTTGTGTGTAGCCTTATTGCTTCTCGGGCTTTTTGGAGTAAGTCAAGATACTCCGAGTTGATAGGAATTGCCTTGTGGGTTAAAACTTCCAACTTGGTGGCTAAGTAGACTAATCTTTACAAGCGATGACTGCTTCAATTTTGTAGTATAAATACAAGGGTGTTTCTCATGTAGGTTTTCTAGGTGTCGTCGTAGAACCACAATATGGAAGATAGTTCGTCCTCTCAGGAGCCCCTTGCATCCTCAAATTTTGTCTTCAACCCGTGTAGCAAGGTTCTATTCGTGACTTACACTTGCTTGTTTGCTTGACGATATGTGACGAAAGTGTGAACCATTCAGATTTTTAAACTTGTACAATACTTGGTGAATTGTTTGCTAGTAAATTAGGTTCTGTTGTCAATCATTAGGACCTCAAAAATATTTTGCAAATGAACTCTATTGTATTTTGCTCAGTAATCCATGCCAGTGGGAGGGATTTTACTCAATTACTAAAGTATTGATGCCGACGATGATAAACCTCATCTACCAAGATGCAACAGGTATGAACTTAGGATATCGAGCCTTCACTATGCAAATGATCATGGTGACTATAGGGTCAGCAATTCTATGTGTGGCTGATGGAGAATGTTGCTATGGATCTGGCAGTTCTCACAATTCTTCAAATTCCACGGCGTTCTTCTTCATTGTCAGCCAGTAGTAGCTCTACCGCATAATCTTGAATGCTAAGTTATTGCCGCTAACGTGTTATCTAAAAATTCTAAGGTACAACTCTCTTAGTACGTAGTTAGCTTTTTCTAGTGTGGGACATCGTATATAGAGGGTAGAATAACCTCATCGATATAGTCTCCCGTCTATTATGTTGTACCAACCTACTATCTTCTTTATGCATTTGGTGTCATTTGGGCTTTCTAGTAGAAGGCTTTCGACGATGAACCTTCAGTAGGGAGCCATCTAGGTATTGCCGTCCAAGATCTAAAGGACCTCTTACTCTAGGAATTCGAGGCTCTGGGTTGCAAGAACGTCTCACATGTCTTATACGTATTGCTCGTGATTGGTGGCTGCTACCACCTTTGCTAGCTGATCCGCTTTCAAGTTTTCTTCCCTTGAAACATGGAGTATTTCCACCTTGTTGAAGGCTTTAGTCAAGCCATTCACTCTAACAAGGTACCTTATGAGTAATGGGCTAGACACTTCGAAATTCCTAGTGACCTAGTTGATAATCACTTCTCGGTGACATTGTTGTGGCCAAAAATCGAAGAATCATCGAATATTTTATCTCTGATCTGTTTGGAGTTCTTAAGACTACGCCTGCTTTGCTTCCTGATTGCATTGATGACTCATCCACATGCAAGATCCATGATTCAACCTCTTCTTGTTGGTGGGTGTCTATGCTTGTATCGAGGACGTTGGTAACCGAGGTCACCATTTCAACTATAAAGTCTATGAGGGCCTAAGCCTTTATGGTTGGCCATGGTCGAAATTTTATGTCAAACTTACTCAATTTGATAGTCTATTTGGCCAGTTGTTTGGACATGTCAGTTTTCTTAAAAATCCCTTTCATCGGCTGGTCCATGAGGATAATGATTTTGTAGGCTTGGAAGTACGGTCGTAGCTTCTTACGCGGAGTTGACCAATGTTAGAGCCATCTTTTCAGCGCATGAGTAATGAGTCTCGGTGTTTGTCAGGACTTTATTAATATAGTAAATCAATTATTGTACCACAAACTCTTACCAAATTAGAATTGAGTTCAGTGCTGTCTGATATTACACGGTATAGAAATAGTTCTTCACCTTCTTTCAGAGATGTCAAGAGAGGTGAACAGGAAAAATAGTCTTTAGTTCTTGGAAGGCTGCTTTGTAGCTGAAAGTCCACTAAAAACCACTTGCCTTTGTCCTCCTCAACACCTAAAAAAGGGTGATATTTCTCTACTTACTTTTCAATGAACCGGGAGAGCACTGCGAGCCTTCCAGTGAGCCTCTGAATTTCCTTCACTGAACAAGGTGGGTTTGTTTCGATGATGACTTTTATTTTTTCACGTTCGCTTTGATTCCCCAATGAGAAACAATAAAGCTAAAGAATTTTTTCGAAGTTACTCCGACCATGCATTTGGATGAGTTCAACTTCATCTGGTGCACTAGGAACGCCTCGAAAACTTCTATGAGATTGCAAATGTGGTTGTCGGCTACTGTACTCTTGACGAGTATGTCGTCCACATATACCTCCATATTTTGGCTAATCTATTTCTCAAATATCTTATTCACGAGCCTTTAGTAAATGGCTTATGCATTTTTCAAACTAAAGAGTATGACTTTATAGTAGTATGCCCTTTGGTCGGTCCTGAATGATATGTACTCTTTATCATTATGACTCATCATGATTTGATTGTAGCCTGAATATGCGTCCATGAAATTTAGCAATTCATGTCCAGATAATGAATCTACCAACAGGTCAATTCTTGATAATGAAAAAATATCCTTCGGACCTATTTTATTCTCATTGGTGAAGTCGATGCACATCCACCATTTTCTATTGCCCTTCTTGACGAGTACCACATTTTAGAGCCTGTCCGACTATTGATCTTTCCTTATGAAATCTACATTGAGTAGTTTCTTAACTTCCTCTCTCAAGGCAATTAACTTCTCGATGGAATAGTTCATTTGCTTTCACCAAACGAGCTTGCGATCGGATTGACTTCTAACTTGTGGGCCATTATTCTGGTTAGTATCCCTAACATATCAACGGGAGTCCATCCAAACACATTGAAGTTTTATAGGACAAAAGCTATCAACTGTTTGCACAGGTGATCCGGCAGTGAGCTTTCAATCTATACACATTTTTTGGGTTCGTTGGGATCTAGGAGAATCTAATTAGTTGACTCACCAGACTATCCTTACTATAGTGTTGCTTCATCTCGGAGATTAAAATTTTCAATTAGTTGGTTTGGAATCGCCTAGTTGATTTGAGATAAATAGCATGTCCAGTTGGTGACTTGGTTTCCTGGGATTTCTCTAACACCACATGTTGTTATGAATTTCATCTCAAAATGTGAGATTGATGTCACTATTTTGAATATATTACAAATTCGGACCAAATAGGTCAATTAAAATAATTAATTGTAATTTCTAAAATTTTAAATAAATTTAATAAATAATACTAAGTCCTAAAAATTTGGATGTGACAAACGAAATACATAGGATCCAACAAATTAAAATTCTCATAGAATCTCATCGGACAACCATCCGAACAATCTAAGCACAACATACTCTACAATCATCGTAAGGAGGTAACAATTTAACCATAATCATAATCTAACATAATGTGATATTTGAACAATATCCGAAATATAACTATAGGCCTCAACCCGGTCAATTTCAAAATCTAATCACATCAAATGCCAATTTAAGCGATAAAGAAATTAAAACTCACTAAATCGGATGAATAGCTAACAAATCACGTCCTTACTCCTATAATGTATCCGAACTTTGTACTCTTAAGGGACAAAATATAAAATATGAGCCTAAAACCTAACAATTATCATATTTAAACAAAGCGAGCCCAATAAATGAGAGAAAATGTTAAATGATAAATATTTAATCGAATAACAGACTAAATCTAAATCACTAATATAATAAATCCAATAAAAATTCAAAATCCAAAATTCAATGGTAGTATTGTATTCAAATCAAATATCCAAATCCAAAACAAATGTCTAAATCTAAAAACAGTTCTTATCGAGATGTGTATGTATATATAAGTAATTCGAATAGATTTTAATAGAAAAATAGCAAATTCTAAAGTCCAATCTAAGTCCAAATTCAAGTTCAAATCTAAGGCCCGACTAGCTCGTGATTTGGGGCAGATCCGATAGCCTGATGATCCAATAGTATGTATAGAAGCAAAAGCAGTATCGCAGTAGATAGTTTAAATGTCTAGATCAAAATATATAGTAAAAATTATTTATACGAAACATATCAAAGTCGATCTGTTTGGTGAATCCCAAATTCCAGTTTAAATCAAAGTCTAATACAAATCTATACAAAAATATAAATCATGTACCAAATTTGAGTTTTGATTATTTAAAGATTAGCTTGAGAAATGGCCACATATACTCCCAGTAACCTTATGTCATATCAAATACAAATTTGGTCAACATGCTTAGCCAACCATTTACTCTATCTTCCATGGGTATGGTTGCTCATTATATTTTATCATCCACGACTTTGGGTGTAATTCTTAAACTAGTTAAATATATTAAGATGTCTGAATATATTATAAAGTCAAATCAAATTATCAAAACGGAAGGATCATTACTCCAAGCCTTTTCTGCCGATGGAGAGAGATTTTCAAAAATAAATCTCCCCGTCAAGAGTTAACCAAAATATTGAATATCCAAATCCAAATGTAATGACCATAACCAAGCACATGTATGTGAAAATGCACAGTCTATGTGATTTTCATGCACATTTTTGTATACACATGCTAATATAAACATATACAGTGTCCAATAAATTATTTAAATTTTTTAAAAAATATTAAACCCTCTAAAATTATAAAGGCCATACCAAAAATTTTTAAATCGGCCAATGAGCCATACATGTATGTTAGAATAAATAGATTGAGTATACAAAAATACATACATATTAGAAAAAATTTAAATAGTATCCAAAATATATCAGATATTAAATCAAATCAAGAATAGTGGTTACATATACTTATCTCGACTTTATTCCAAGTAGATTTGTAAAAAGGATGCTCCGAGAAACCCGAATCGCGAGCATTTCTCTCTGCTTCAAGCGTGCCACTTTCTCTCTCCTCCCTTTCTCTCCCCTATTGAATCGCACCTCTACCTCTCTTCACATTCCCCCTCTGCCAACGGCAGTTCCAACATGGGTGACGGCGGCTACCATGGTGGCAACAACCCAGCGATGGCATGCAGCGCATGCAAGCCAGCAACTCTTTCGCTTTCCACCGTGCAGCATTCACCTACTACTTGAACGATTTCTTTCAAAATCGGCACATGTAACCCCAAAATCAGTATATATAAGGAAAATGGAAAGATTTACTTGCATCAATTTCACTCATTTCCTCATGCAACAGTGGTGACGGCGGAATCCATTCTACTTCAGTTCGCAATTCCTTGCTCTATTTATACCGACGCAAAAAATGGAGGGTAATATTACGGAGAAGGCTTCCATTCCCATCGTCAGCTCCCCCGAAGACGACAGTAGTGGAAGCCCTATGCTGGTCTCCTCTCTTTCCTCTTTTCCCCTCTTTTCCTTTATTCTATCCTTTCCTTCCTCTTTCTCCCTAATTTCCACCTCCTCACTGATTACTCTTATTATTATTATTATTATTATTATTATTATTATTATTGTTCTTGTTATTATTATATATTTATATATTTTTTTATTTTTTTATTTTATAATCTAAACCGATACTTGGGTCAAAGTGTGGGCGGACCTCGAGCACTAGTCCAATTAATCTAAATTCTTTTAAAATTTTATAATATTTAATTAATTTTTACTACGTCTAAATTACCTTAAATCATAATTAATATTAAAATAATCCAAATAAAAATTTAAAATATTATAGAATGTGACTAAGTAGGGTCATCACAGAATGGTATTATAAACCGAGGATGGTCAACTATTAGGAACGTGTGTGTGCAGGAGGCCATCTTTGGATACCTCCCTAGTGTGACCTCCAATTAAATGATTCCTTGGATTGAAATTGGTTTATTATCGAGTCCATATTGGAATCATTTGGCTGAGTTTCATCTGATCATTTTATAGCCTAAGTTTAAAATAGATATTGAGATACAGTAAATTTCTTAAACTTTCATTATTAATAAAGAGTTGTTTCAATTGATAGATAATTGTACCATCCGAGACAAGTGCAGATACAATAAGAGGGTTAGAATAAAAAGTTATTACATGTGTTATCATTATTGTTAAAACTAATGATATTATTCCAAATTCCTACCCTTTTATCGTTTACTGTTGGAAGCCTTCATTGGGAGAGCCAAAGAATTGCTCCCAGATGGTCTCGTGGACAAGATATTAACAACTTTGACCACAACTCAGTTGCGTGGATGCTCCTACTGGCCTAGCTCGTCATCTTCAGCTCTCTCAGAGGGTTGCCCTGGGTTTCTCAAGAACTTATTGAGGTACCCTTTTTAGACGAGGGCTTCATTCTCTTTGTGCAGCGTCATATAGTTCTTGATACTGTGACCCAAAGATCAATGGTAGGAATAGTACTTAGACTAATCTCCTTCCTCTGGGTTCTTAGGCTGCTTGGGCCATTTCAAGAGCTTCTTACCCTTAATTTGGAAGAGGAAGTTTGTCTTAGTATCATTCAAAGGAGTTATGTTTAGGGGTCTGAACTCTTTTTGAACACTCGGCTCTATCCTCGACTGCTTCCTTGGATCTCCGGTGTTGGTGTTGTCTCTATCCCTCTTCTTCTCATTTGTCGACCCCTAATGGTAGTGGTCTGTGTGTTCTAGCTACTTCGCTTAATTGTCTTCCTTGGCGGTTATGTATGCCTAGGTGATGGTCTCTGTCTTATGGAAGGTTTGGGGCTTATGCTAGACCAAGTGTTTAAAGAAGTCACCTAACTACACGATCGCCATAAAGGAGTTAAGCTTCATCTCATCGATCAACTTGGATATTATTCAGGCCTTGGCATTGAATCAAACCAAGAAATGTTTTAGACTTTTGTTTGACCCTTGCCGGATGTGGACAAGATGTCAATACTACTTCTCCTCCCTTTGATTGGAGGTAAATTATGAAAGAAAGATGTTAGCTAGTTCTTGGAATGTTTTGATTAAATTTGGCTACAGTCAATAGAATCATATTCGAGTGTCTCCTCTCGAGGTTTGGAGGAAAGTATAGACATATGGCCGCGTCGTTGAAGCCCTGGAAACCCAATAGAATGTGAAAGTGATCAAAATGGTCAATTGGATCAACACTCTTGTCATAGGGCTCTAAAGTCGACATCTTAAACTTATAAGGGAGTAGCTGCATCCGAATCTTCCTCATGAATGGTGACCTTCTCAAGTCGATGGAGTGCTTATCGGTACTTACTCTGAACACCTGCTACTCAATCTTTCTTATTCTCTCCTCCATTTAGAAGGAGGACACGTTCCTCTTTGCATTGAGGAAGGTCCTCAATTCTAAGTGGTTTCGAGAGACATACTGGATCGACTGTCTATGGGCCTTCCTTTGCAAAGTGTTGCATGAATCCTCTCCTCAGGCTTAGAACCTCCGATCGTTATGAGAGCAGCTTGGATTTTGCTACTCTAGGTTTTCATCCTGCACATCAGCTCTCCAGTTATGTCTAGGCCCTATCATTCTTGGCCTCTTAAGCCTCGAGGTCATCAGACCACTGGATCTTCTCCTTGGTGGGTCGCCCCTTTCTCTGATTTCTCCTCTAGGATGTTGAAGTTTGGGAATTGGAGGAGGGAGCCCCCAATAGTAGTACCTCCAGACTAGTGTAGATGGCCTAGTGTTGTTTTGAAAGCCCGTCCACCTGGGTGGCTGGTGCTTCCGCATTGGTGGTTGGATGATCATTCTCATAATTACCCATGGTCGAGTTGTCACTATGAGAGTTGGCATCTCTAGTAGGTGTACTTGTTTGAGTCCTAGTGTTCACCATCCTTGCTTTCTTTGGTTGTGGGGTAAGGCTTTTCATTGCTTTCCACAGATGATACCAATTATATGTCTTTGGATCCCAATTATTGAATGAATTAAGGAACGAATTAAAGAACCGCCTAATTCGAGTGTTCAACTAGACACAGGTCTGATTTTTGTCTCTTTGAACTTAGATCCTGTACACCACAACTAAAGAAAATGTTGTTAGAAGAATGCAAGATTTGCTCCTTGATATTTGGACACTTTGTTCACCACAACCTAGTACATTTGGATCATTTGGCTTTGATTTAGATTTTTGTATGAGACCGTATTTGAATACTTCGTTTGCTTGCCTCACTCAATATTTGGATTTTGACTTTTATAAATTTTATACCGGTTTATTGATCTATTCAATTGCTCTGATTGTGGACACATTATTTGCTATATATTAATTGCTTTTGCTTGTTGAGTATTTGGCTTGCATTTTTATTGTTTTTTTATCCCTTAAATTAAAGGGCTACAAGTGTCTTGCATGAAGTTTAGACACGGATTTGATTAAAGTCTTATTTATATTTGGTAAGTATCTACTTTGTTTTCAGATTGGATTCATATTGGTTGTCATTTTGGTATCGTTTGGGCAACGGTTGGGATGAAGATTTATATGTTGTATTGTTAAGGAGTACATGTTCAAATAATTCAATTGATTTGGATAGTTGTAATACTTGGTTTGTATTATTATTTAGACAGTCTCTTTTCCTTACAAACTTTTAAATTAGTAGGTCACGAGCATTTATTTGTCTAGATGAGTGATTCAAAAAATCCTATGGTGGTTGATATTCTTATTGTTGTTATTTCGAGTTTTGGGGATGTTGTGTCTGATCTAGCCCGGATTTGGATATTGTGGGATATTATCTTTTATTAATGAATTTTATTCTGTAGATTAATAATTTTTATAAATTATTATTAGGACATACTTTGGTCCGAGGCCATGACACATGGATATGCTAAAACATTAGTATGTATTTGTTAAAATATGTAGGAAGTTTATTGCATAATTTACAATATGTAGAAATTTTAAGATGTATATTAAAAGTCTACAGAAGTAATAATCTCAAGAATTCACAATATTCAATAAACTATGTAATTTCATCAATATATTCCAAGTATTAGACATACATGAATATATCCAAAAATCAAGGACGAGTAAAAGTATTTAAATATGATTTAAAGATACATATAATTGTTATTACAGAAAATCAACTTTTAAATATAATAGATATGAATTAAAGACATGTGTTTTATAAAAAAATTATATGAAAGAAAAATAAAAGTGATGCATACTTGGATCCGACTTCGAACATATTTGGATTTATTTGATCGTTTGAATCCGATTCTATTCACTGAGTTTGGGCCCTATACACCACTATAATAAACAAGAGGTCAGGTGTCGGCGAGATATTATCCCACCGAAAATACTCTGACGCTCAAATCAGCAATAAGCCTTTAAATTATAAGAAGGTAAATAGAAATATAAGTTGAGATAGAGAGCGAGATTGAGGTTGGTGGGAGTGTTTGCCTTTAGATGTAAGAGACGTTTTCGTGACTCGTCGAGAGTATAGTTTCCCAGCTTGATATTCGCGGGGAATAAGTGGAAAGCTATGTCTTGAAAGCGTGGAAGTTTAAAATGGCAGATCTTGGGGAGTGGGTGAAGTCTCTGGAATCTGAAGGCTTGGAGTAGGATTATCATAGTAAACGATTGCTTACTTAGGGATGAGCGTTAGTATGCTCAAGGATTTCTCCGTGGTAGTACTGTGTTATCTTTTGTTCGTCTCTGTGTTCGAGTCCCCCCAGAGTGGAGACTCTGTGGGGTTATATAAATAGTGGGGAGAGCAACCTTCCTTGGCCAAGAAGACGTGATCCCTGCATCGTGTTGGACAGCTTTCCTTAAGCAAGAAAGCTTGACTAGTGCATTCTGCTAGGATGGTTTCCTTTCTGAGCGAGTAATGGCTCTCTAGATTATTTGTCTTCCTTCTGTACTTTTGTTACCGTTAGAGTCCATTGTAGGTAGGAAAAGAGAATCTGGCGCCTTCCTCATGGGAAGGTGTGAAATCAGGGAAAAGAACCATTGCTTATCGTGTACGAAAACGTCCGCCAAATTAGGCCTGGCCCATATTAGGTTTTCACCATTTTGCGGCCTGCTACTACAATACTTTCTGTCAACAGAAATGTTGACTGTCTTAAGGAAGCGCGTTGACCGCCTAGTTGGCGTTTCATACGGTCAACGCTAGCATTAATCGTCTAAACGCGCATCTGGGCTTTTTTGGATTTTGGGCTATTTTTCTTATTGGGCTTGCTTACTATGAGCCTACCCATCACTAGCCCCTCATACCGGTGGTCTGGATTCTAGCCTCCGACATATTCATGATGGAATGCGCTTGTCTTTTACTGATGGCGACGGAGTCGTTGCCCGTCTGAAGAGGAGCCTCGAGTATTTCTAAAATGTTGATCGAATTTGTTGACCGTTTTTAGAAAATTTTTAAGCAACTTGGGGAAGAAAGCGTTGGCCATTAGCCGTCCTGTCCGAAAAAGTGTGCTACGTGTCTTCGTGCGGTATGTTCAGGATCCTGGTATTTAATGAGCCGGAGGATCTGATTCGACGGCTCTCTTTTGGGAAGCGACACGTGGGGTAATGATGGCGCATGCTTTCGAGGCGGTTTTGTATTCATATTGGCCTTTAAGTCGCCTGTTCGTTTCACTTTGAATTTTCCTATGCCTTCCTTTGTTTCTTCGTCTTCCTTAACCCGTAGAAAAGAAAAACCCTAGTTGATTTTCTAACCATGGCCTTTCGTCGCCGAAATCACCTCCGTCTTGAGAGAAAACGACGTGAAGGTATTGTACATAGAGTACAATATCCCGTAGGAGATTGCCTTCCGTGTTCCTGGGAAGGACGATAGGGCTTTCCTGCCACCTACGGGCTTTGTGACCGTATACATAGCCCGTTTGAGGAGTGGGTTTCATCTTCCAATTCCTAACGAGTTAATGTCAATTTTTTGAGTGCTTTCGAGGGAAGGATTATTCTCCAGGGAATAACCTCCGTCAATGACTAAACACACGGTGAGCCTATAATTAACCTATGGACTCTACAAAATCAAGAGTCTCCTCGCAATTGGACGGATAACCCTTAAAATATCCTGGAAAGACCAACTGGTCTCTTGTGTTGAGGCCTACAACAGGCCACAGATCACACACAGCCATATCATCCATGGCTCCAACACGACTCAACCTACAAAGATGGATCTAGAGAGATGCCATCTAATGAAACCAAAATCAAAATATATATATAGGGTCAAGAGAGTGATGGTGTGATAAGACACCTTAGTGTTTGAATTTGATCGGTGTTGATTGGGTCCTTAAGCTGATCAGTGTTGCTTCGAGGCCTAAGTTAATTGATCTCGGTTCGAGGTTTAAGTTTGATCGGTTCTCGATTGAGGTCCTCGGATTGGTAAAAGGGGGCCGGCCTCCAGAGCGTGATGAATTGGGTGGAGTTAAGATCGAGCATATGAAGCTCTAAGTTGAAAATTCATGAAGTGTCCGGACTTCTTGACATCTAGATCCTTAAGATTGAGATGTGGATTTTGAGGTTGAAGATATCGTTGTGGTGACCCCATGTAGGCGATAGAAGACACGGCGTGTTGCCCCAGAATGGATAGGAAGTGAAGTCGACCTCGGGTGGTTGACGTGAGAAAGATCTTGGGTCTCGAGGATTAAGAAATATGGTCCCATGCATTGTGGAAGCTTCTTGAATTGATTTTGTGTCAATGAGACTCTTGGGAGTGTGTCTCAATTGTGGATAGTCAGATTGCAAGATCTAATGATGCCTTTAGTCACGGACAGGTAGTGAGAAGGGTCAGTGTTTATATCAGGATCCTATGATATGAACCCAAGTGTTAATGTCGTCTGTCGTGGCAGGAGGAGAGCTTCTTGGGTTTAATATTGCGATCTGATGTTGTTTTGAGGATTCCGAACGCATGTTGGGATTGTGGTTGAGATTGTGTATTAGGAAGGACCTAGGCTTGGCAGTAGTGTCAAGAGCGACCTAGTATTCAGAAAGGCGAAAGGAAATATGGCAGCAGCTATTCACGGATGAATCTTGGACGAATGCCTTTCTGAAGAGATTTTGGAAACTAGGATCTAAGTTATAGATAGTACGGGTGTTGGATTGAGAATGGTTGTATCCTCTGATTTTGGAATGAGGAAATCCAGCACCGTAGGATCCTTCGGCGATGGTGGTGCATGCGAAATTTGTGGATTGAGATTGGAAATGAAATCTCTCAAGCGTGATGTCACAAAGACTTCTTGGGGTGGTAGTATGTTTATGGTTTTGTGATTCCAGGGGTTAAGGATCTAAGTCCGATTAAGTGGTATCGAGGTTGTGATATCATTGGAGCTTGTGAATATGATTGGTTAGGTTAATTTGAATCGTCTTGTGGTGTCAATCTTGTCGTGACGTTTAAATGATTCGTCGAGTAAGTTATCGGGTCGATTGCCAAGGCGATTTTGGGTATAGACTTGGGATAGTTAAAGTATTAAGCCATGATCGATCTTAATAGTAGTTCGGTGGAATGACTGAGTGCTAATTTGGTCGGATTGGTAAAAGATAACATCCGGCAATCGTTGTGGGATTTGGAGCATGAGTTTGAATTGATCGAGGTATCAAGAAATTGATATCGTCTTTCTTGTAAATCAATTGATCGAGAATGTTATCGAAAGGGAAGATTCGGTCGAGTTATCTTATGATCGGTAATTCGAGGTCATATTGAATCAATGCCAACCGTTGAGGATTTTAGGTAGGGCCGTGGAAGTATCGGCTTTGGTACTATGGTTGAATATTTAGAACCTTTGAGGTAAATAGATGGACCGATAAGGTGTTTTTAATTTCAAAATTGGCTAGGAGACTAATGATTGGATGATCGGATCTTGGGGATGGATAGACATAGTCCGTGGGCTGTCGTGAAGACTTGATGAATTCTAAGATCGGTCAGGTCCGTAACGGGACATTTGTGGATCAATAGGAGTCAGAGCCGTATCCGGCCAAGGATACGGTCATCAGTAAAGTCTAGAAAACGCCGTTTGGGTCTTGTAGGATCGATGGCGTTTCATGAAGTTTTATGAGACGATCTTTCGACCACGTCTGGGTCGATGTTAAGGTAGCTTCATGTGGTAATCAAGGGATTGAGTCAGGATTTATGGATGGCTGATAATTCACATGTTCCAGTGAGAAAGGAATGCGAATTTAGTTGAGAAAATGCCTTCCTAAGCTCGTGGCTTTGTGATTGCATGATTTTGAGGAATAAGAATTTTAAGCGTGGCTGGTTGAGGAGGCTGATTTGTGTTGTGGAACTGTGCAGTCATCTTGAATCTAACCGGATAGGGTGGTAGGCATCGTGACCTTTGGGTTGACAACGGGTCCCGTGAGTTCTCGAGGAATGTAATACCTTTGAGATAAGTGGGGGAGGAGTTCAGGATTAGTGTTACCCCCACGTGTATGTCGGAAATTGGCCATTGAGGTTTTCTTTTGAAAACTCAAGAATATTGTCTTCGGAGATAGGAAGATGATCATATGGCCTTGCATGTGGTCGATTTGTTTAAAAAAGCGAACATCGGTGTCTTCCTTAGGCGGGCATCAATGTTGGAAATTGAATACGAGTTTTGGACTTGTATGTCTTTGAAGTCTCATAGAAGATGTCAAGATGAATCGCTAGTAAGTCCAATTGATTGGGTGAGAAAATGTTTTGATCTTCTTGGAAGTTAGAATCGTGTTCTTGTTGTCATTGGCTTGTTGATATGCCAACAGGATCTTGAGGTTATTAGGTAACCGGAATTTTAAGAATTTTGGGTAAGGATTGAAGTCCCGCAACTCCTTTGGGTAATCGTCATGATTAGAATTTTGATTGTGACGTAATTTAATGGTTTGAGAAAGGAGTGCGTGGTAAGCGTTGTGGCCCGTGGGTAAATTCTGAATAAGGTTGAGGTCCCGATGACCGATTTCTTTCGAGGGATGAAATGAATTCAAGTGAAAGGTCATTGATCCGTTTGAAGTGTCGGTTTGAGTGGAAGATGTCCGGCATGATTGAAGGTCACTTTTGAAATTTGGAGGATCGTTATGAGGTCTTCCTTGTATCGATGGATGAGAGAATTGATAAGTGATCGGATTGGGCCGTTTTGAAAGGCTAAGGATTTATTTTGTGATGAGAACTAGGACGATTCCAATCCTTGAGGTTTTAAAAGAGACGCTGCCCGAGGAATAATTTCAGTTTTTGAGGAGTTCACCTCAGATTTGGGAATTCGAGGCTCGTTAATTTCGAGGACGAAATTTTATAAGTGGGGGAGAGTTGTGAGGTTCCGGGTTTGTGAACCGGATAATTAAGAGGTGATTAGTATGTTAATGATCAATACTAATCTTATGGGATGATTAAGGTTTGATATCGGAAGAAAAATCGAAATTACCGTCCGGCTAATGGGCCAGCAGGCAAGCGCGCTGATGCGCCAAGGTTCGAGCGGATAAACCAGAACCGCCCGTGGCTGGCACTCGCCATCAAGGGCGCGAGCGGTGGCCGCCGCAGCCGGCCGCTGCCGCTAGGGTATAAATGCCCCGCGCGATTTGTTCTCCCATTTTCGATCGGCCGAGGGTTTTTTCCAGAGAGAGAGAGCGCGACTAGAGAGAGAAGGAAGGAGATCGAGCCCGGGAGTCCGATTCCGCCCAGCCAGGTATAAAGGTGAAAGCACGCGTCGAGGCAAGTGTTCTCATACCCACTTCTCGTTCTCTTTCGATGTTTTGTGTATTTTCGTTGGGTATTTTGTGTGATACCCACGGGAATGTTAGAATATCGATACCCATGCCTTGAGGTCCGAGAAAATGTAGTTTGTTGTCCGAATCGTGTTCGGAGTTAACCCTAACCTACGGGATTTTGGGGGTTTCCCGAACCCGTATCATGAAATTGACCCCAAAATTGGAAATCCCAATTGTGTATATATATCGGCCGTGTATACGCGCGTTTGGAAGCCCATTAAACATGCTAAACCTGAGGAAGGTGGATTTTGCGCGTTGTTTTACTGGAATGATGAAAGAACCCTAGAGTATGAATACCCATGTACATTGTATGTATACATCGACCGGATGCCGAATCTCGCAAGATTTGACCCTAGTGGCATCCGGGAGCCTCGATAGTGTCCGATAATCCGAGAAATAAATGGGAAGTTGTGTACTTCCACCCTCGTGATAAGTTAAATCGAACCCCAACGGAAATATTTACAAAGAGTACGTACAAATCCACCGACGCCGATTTCCAAGTATCCCACGCGTCCGGGTGGCCAAAGAGAAATCGATAATGTTCACCCAAAACGAAATGAGAAATGCAAAGTGATATGCGATCATAATCGTAATGAAAGTAACAAGCGATTAAACGAAAGTAAGAAAATATGAATCCGTGTCTTTGGGGGCAAAAGAATGAGTCCTTGAGGTTCCAAAATGATATGTGATCGTCTGAGGTATGAAATCTAGTCTCTCTTGAAATCAAAATATATATATACAGACACGGAAGCATAACTAGATCATCATACATACGGAAGCATAATAAATCCATAAAAACAACAATGATGAGCCACGCTCAACACAAAGTGGCTGTCCAATATCCGATCCAACTCTAAGTCCAAAGCTTTCGCGCACCCGCCGTCCAGCCAATCTCATCAAGCAAGTCTCTCCTTGCTCTATTTATCCGACGTCGGCTAAGTGTTCTCATCACAATCAAAGAACAGGACGGGAATAAGAAGCAATCTGGAATCACTCGATCCCCAAGTTCTACGGTTTCATCTTGAATCACCTAAGATAGAACCGGTTCTTGTGGTTCATATCTTAAATTCATTCGGTTCTCATTCTGTCTACCGGATTCAATTCATCAATTGGATATTATTCCTTTTCATTATTACATCGTCTAAGCGGACTTTGGCTAGTAGATCGTTAACCAACGATCGAGAGAACGAGGACAGGAATGTGTTCGCTACACTAAAAAGCCAAAATACTACTTTGGTCGGTAGCACACGACCCTCGGTTGCATTCGTGCAACAATCATCACGACGACTACATCTCGATATGTAGCGCGACACACCCCACACCCAAGGGTCCAGGCAATCCTCGTTCTTCCACCAGTAGTTTCAAAGCGTGCCACAGACATCACCCGCCACACGAGCGGCGGGAATCGTGGCCAAGCATCCTCGGGTTCCCACCACGATGGACATGGTACACTAAAGAATGCTACCCATATGACTCGGGGTCCTAGTTTCAGGATTAGGTTCGACACTTGGAGAGGAAAATCCACATTTGCCATATAATCACATCTTGGGAATATCCCACTAATCATCTCCAACCGGGAGATTACATCATCAACACATCTCCAGAGATCATATCATCACAAGCACAATGTGGACTCCCTTCCATTCACATCACGGCGATATCCAATGGGACTCCAATTCCTTTAATCACGACAATCAATCCCAAATCCTCAAGAGAGACTAGATTTCATACCTCGATCACATATCATTTTGGAACCTCCGGACTCATTCTTTTTGCCCCAAAGACACGGATTCATATTCGGTTATTACTTTTACGTTTAATCGGTTAAACGTTACTTTCATTACGATTATGATCGCATATCACTTTGCATTTCTCAACGTTTTGGGTGAACATTAGATTTCTCTTTGGCCACCCGGACGATTGACACGGTTCGATACTTGGAAATCGGCCGTGTGGATTTTCATTACTCTACGATATTTCACGTTGGGGTTCGATTTAACTTATCACGAGGTGGAAGTACACAACTTCCCATTTATTTCTGGATTATCGACAACGGACACTATCGAGGCTCTTGCATCCACTTAACGGGTCAAATCTTGCGTAGATTCGCATCCGGTCGATGTATACATACAATCGGGACATGGGTATTCATACTCTAGGGTTCTTTCATCATTCCACGAAGGTGACAACGGCAAAATCCACCTTCGGGCTCGGGTGAACGGTGTCAGCGCCCCTTTAATGGGCTCGGACCGCGAACGGGTCCAAACCGAGATCACCCACGGCCGATATATATACACAATTGGGACGTGGGGATTCCAATTTTGGGGTCAATTTCATGATACGGGTCGGAAACGGGAAACCCCCAAAATCCCGTGGTAGGTTAGGTTCGTGAAACACCACTCGAATCGAACACGATTCGGACAACAAACTACATTTTTCGGACCTCAAGGCATGGGTATCGATATTCTAACATTCCCGGGGGTATCGACACAAAATACCCAACGAAAATACACAAACATCGAAAGAGAACGAGAAGTGGGTATGAGAACACTTGCCTCGACGCGTGCTTTCACCTTTATACCTGGCTTTCGGGCGGAATCGGACTCCCGGCTCGATCTCCTTCCTCTCTCTCTAGTCGCGCTCTCTCCGGGAAAAAACCCTCGGCCGATCGAAAATGAGGGAGAACAAATCGCGGTATCGCGCCTGCCGCTGACATGGGCGGCCACCGCCAGCTTTTCGGGCGGCTGGCCGGCCATTACTTATTCCGAGCCTTAATTTCTTTCTTTGAGTAATTTCCCGATTTTTCTTCCGATATCAAACCTTAATCATCCCATAAGATTAGTATTGATCATTAACATACTAATCACCTCTTAATTATCCGGTTCACAAACCCGGAACCTCACACTTTCTGAGGCTGAGACAGGGGCACTTTCTGAGGTTGAGACGGTGTCCCTATCTTCGTTGGTCAAACTCATCGTGGATAACCTTAGGGATTTTTGTAGAGACCACTTGGTCTCTCGTGTTGAGGCCAAGAAGGCCAAGTGGGGGCCTCCCTCTCCTATCCAGAAATTTAAGGTCTCACCGCCAGAGGTCTTGCAGGGGAAGAAGAGGAAAAAGGCCTTTATCATAGGTCATCGCCCATTTGATGCCAGTCCTCCTAGTCCAAGGCAAAAAAGAGCCGCCTCGGTGGCGCCTTCTTCGTCATCTTCTGGGCCAGACTATCTCTCCGCCGGTGCTTTGCAGGTGTAGGTGCCACTTCCGAGATTGAAGCGGAGCTGGCTTTAGAGGCTTATGAAGCCAAGTTGAATGCCAGGGTGAGTGGCGGTGTTGTTCTCGCACAGCCTGCGCTGATGGAGTTGACTTTGGATCCATCTATCAGAGCACTTGGGCCGCAGGAGCTGTCCGTTGGATCACTTGCTATGGAACTGCCGGCTGAGTAGTTGGAGTCAATTTTGGAGCCTCCCACTGTTTCCGAGGAGAAAGCCAGGATGGAGGATATCCCCAAAAGAAAACTGGAGGAGGAGCTCCGGCAAAGGTCGCCGCTTGCCCACGAGGCCCTATTCCTTCCACACTGCCTTTGGTGCCGGGTCTGGGTGCTAGACCAGATAGGCCAACACGAAAAATTTAGGCGGTATAAATTCTGTTGTCTGTCTTATCTTTAAGTTTGCCTTTTCTAACTCCTTTTTTTGCACGGGCTAATAACGTCACTTGCGCAGTTGCCAAGGCACTTAGGCAGAGAGATCGGGTGATCTTCGATAGGGACATGGAGATCACCTGGCACGATTCTAAGTTGAAGGCTTTGAGGACGGAGCATCGAGAGGATTCGACTGCCCTATAGTCTATCTTGACAGGCATGGAGGCATGAACGAGAGCCCGAACTTCAAAGAGGAAAATAAGTTAAGCGGTGTCTCGATCAGCTCGTAGGGCAGATGGCCGCCCTGGAGAATGACCTACGCCACCGCATTCATCCCCACCAAGTCGTGGACATGATGCTGTCACGGTTGTGGGAAGCGATCAACAGTAGTCAGTGTATTGTGTGGCTGGTTGATCCTGAATTTTCCGTGGATCTCAAAAACTTGTCAAACCAGTCAGTGCATCGTTGCGACAAACTCGTGGGGGAGCCACGAGACAGACAGGGGCCACCACCGCCTCTGTAGTTTTTGGTGATTGCAGTTTTTTCTTTTTGCTTCAATTATGTAAATGTATTTTACCATAAGCAACAATACGAACAGCTTTATGCTTGTCGCATGTTCTTGCTTTTTCACAGCTGCTTTTTGTATTTTGTTTCTTTTCTGTTCTTGGCGGCCAACTGGGTAAAATTCCTGTGAGTTCGCTGCCCTCCTTGTTTTTGGGAGTTCATGACGCTTCCAAAGGAGTGGAGTCCTTGGGTGCGTTTTCTAGGCCGTCGCTTGTGTTAAGCCGGCTTAGTATACACTTGTGAGCAAACTTTGTGGCACTGCCCAAGCGCAGACTTAGGCGGCCAGTTTTGGTGGAGTGTTTTGCTCGGTCGACTATCATTGACTGACCACGTTATCTCCTTGTGAATGAGGTTGTCGCGTGTGCTGTATTAGCCCCTTAAGATTTTTTGACCGCTAATGGGCCACTTTGATGACCAAGGTTTAGATACAACCACTCATAAGCCGCCAAGATGACTAGGGTTTAAATACGACCACTCATTGGCCGCCTGGATAACTAGGGTTTAGATACGACCACTCATGGGCCGCCTGGATGATCAGGGTCTAGATACGACCACTCATGGGCCGCATGGATGTGTAGGGTTTAGTAACGAGAGGGCGAAGACCCTCCCGAGTTAGGGGCAGCCTAGGTTGTTTGAACCTACAACAAGAATCACACATATATGTATACCAAAGAAACACAACATGCTAAAAGGAAATACTTGTTTTACTAATTGAAACGTGCATACAAATGATCACATACAATTATGCAGAATACCTACCTGAATCCTTATTGGAAGTAGCTTTTGAGGTGGATTGCATTCGACGTTCGTGTGACCAACTTTTCATCCTAGTTTTGGAGCTTGTATGCCTCGTTTCGGAGGACAGCGGAGACTAGAAAATGCCATTCCCAATTTAGGGAGAGCTTGTTCCGACTAGCCACCTTTCCCGTGGCCTCGATGCTTCGCAAGATCAAGTCTCAAATATCGAATTGCTGCGCTTTTATCTTCTTGTTGTAGTAGCAGGCGATTTGATGTTGGTAGGCCGCTGTCAACATTGTGGCGGCATTGCAAGCTTCTTCTAACAAGTCTAGGTGTTTTTAAATTTTTTGGGAGTTATCCTACGGGTCAAAAAATTCCACCCTAAGACTTGGAAGCCCAATTTTGACCGGGATCACCGCTTCGGTCCTATAGCAGGGTGAAGGGTGTCTCGCGCGTTAATTCCTTTGGAGTCCTTTGGTAAGACCAGAGTATTGAGACAAACTCATCTACCCATGAGCCCCCTGCATCCTCCAGCTTGGTCTTAAGCCCGTGGAGTAGAGTTCGATTTGTGACCTCTACCTGTCCATTTGCTTGGGGGTATGCCATCGAAGTGTGAACCAACTTAATCCCAAGGTTGGTGTAATACTTGGTGAAGCGTTTCCCTGAGAATTGAGTCCCGTTGTCAATCACAATGACTTCTGAAACACAAAATCTATTGATGATATTCTGGCAAACGAACTCAAGAGCGTTGTGTTCTATGATCTTGGCTAGTGAGACGGTCTTGACCCACTTTGTGAAGTAGTCGATGCCTACTATGATGAACTTTCTTTGCCCAGTTGGAATGAAAAATGGGTCAACAATGTCGAGCCCCCATTGTGCAAAAGGCCACGACACCTAAAGGGATTTTAGCTCGGCGGATAGCTAGTGGCGAAGGTTGTCGTGAAGTTGGTAGTTGTCACATTTCTTTATAAACTCGAGTGTATCCTTTTTCATTGAGGACCAATAGTATATTGTGGTATGATCTTAAATGCTAGGTTTTTGCCACCAACGTGCTATTTGCAAATTTCAAGGTGCACTTTGCTCAGGACGTGGTCAGCCTCTTCAGGGGTTAGGCACCGAAGGTATGGAGTCGAGTAGCCGCGGCGATACAACCGCCCGTCGACTATGGTGTACCAACCGGCCATTCTCTTTACCCACCTGGCCTCCTCTATGCGTTCTGGCAATGTTTCATCCGCTAGGTACCTCAGGTAGGGTGTCATCTAATTTTTATCTCGGAGATCTGCATTGCCTCCCGTTTCTCTATATTGGGAGTGTTCAAGACCTCCCTCATGTCCCTCGAGTACTATTCTGGATTTTCAACCGTCGCGGCTCTGGCCAGTTGATCGGCCTTCCAATTTTCAGTTCTAGGAACATGGACCATGGTTAGCTTGTCGAAGTTGTGGATGGCCTCCCTTGCTTTGGTCAAATATTTGGCCATGTGTGGGTTGCTTGCCTCGAAGTTCCCATTAGCCTAGTTGATGATTAGCTTAGAGTCGCTATAAATAGCCAATCCTTTGGCTAAGCACTCTTTGGCTAGCCATAACCCGGCTAGCAGGGCTTTCTATTCGGCAACGTTGTTGGTGGCTAGAAAGTCGAGTCTAAGGGAGTACTTCACCTCAAACCCGTCAGGGGTCGTGAGGACCACCCCAACTCCACTGCCTGTGTCCATAGATGATCCGTCTATGCGGAGTACCCATTCTGGAGCCTCCACGTGCTGTTCCGCATTCTCCGGGGGCTCCTCTTCGAGAACTGGGGTTGTGGTCTCGATAATGAAGTCGGCCAGAGCCTGCGCTTTTATGGAAGGCTTGGATCGAAACTCGATGTTGAACTCACCCAATTCGATAGCCCACTTTACCAACCATCCAGAAACATCAGTTTTCTAGAGAATGCACTTCAGAGGATGGTCGGTGAGAATTATGATGCGGTGTGCTTGAAAGTAGGGCTTTAGTTTTTGTGTGAAGAATATGAGAGCTAAGGCCAACTTTTTTATGCGCAGATAACGCGTCTCCGGGCCAGTCAGTGTTTTGCTCACGTAGTAGATCAGCCGATGGGTATCGGAGTCTTGGAGTACGAGGACGGAGTGGGATACCTCTAACACCACCAAGTAGAGGTATAGCACCTCTCCGACCTTAGGCGACGTTAGTAACGGCGGGCTAGCCAGATATTACTTCAACTCATTGAAAGCCGCCTGACAATCTGCCACCCATTGGAACCCGTTTGATTTTGTTCCCCTTAGAGCCTTGAAGAATGGCTGATATTTGTCACCAGACTTTGCTAGGAAGCGGGACAAGCCCGCCAATCGCCTAGTCAGTTGCTGGACATCCTTGATGTTTCATGGGGAAGCCATGTCCGCGAGGGCCTTGATTTTCTCTGGGTTTACCTCAATCCCTCGTTGGGAGACGGTGAAACTTAGGAATTTTTTCGAGGCTACCCCGAAGATGCACTTAGCCAGAATCATCTTTATTTGATACTCACGAGCACCTCAAACGACTCTGCCAGATCGCGGATATGGTCACCTGTGGCTCTGCTCTTCACGAGCATTTCATCAACATAGACTTCCATGTTGTAGCCGATCTGTTTCTCAAATATTTTGTTTACCAGTCATTGGTAGGTGGCTCTTGCGTTTCTCAGTCCAATGGGCATCACCTTATAACAATAAGTCCCTTGGTCCGTTATAAACGAGGTATGCTCTTGGTCCTCCGAACTCATCCTGGATCTGGTTATAGCCTGAATAGGCATCCATGAAACTCAATAGCTCATATCCGAACGTTGAGTCCACCAGCAGGTCAATCCTAGTTAAAAGAAAACTGTCTTTTGGGCAGTCTTTGTTAACGTCGGTGAAATTGACCCACATTCGCCATTTCACACTGCTCTTCTTTACTAGGACCACGTTGGAGAGCCAACCGGGGTATTGAACTTCGCTAATGAATTCGGCATCCAGTGGTTTCTTTACTTCCTCCCGAATGGCTACCAACTTTTCTACCGAGTGATTTCTCCACTTCTACCTGACGGGATTTCGGTCCGGGTCGAGGGTCAGCTTGTGGACAATTACTTAGGCCGAAATCCCACGCATGTCAACGGGAGTCCATGTGAAAATGTCAGCGTTCGTTGCAGGATCGCAATCAGCTTTTCGCGTAGTGCACCGGTGAATGAGCCATCAATCCGTACGCACTTTTCTAGATCCTCCAGATTCAGTGGGACTAGATCGGTTGCCTTACCGGATTGCACCTACTGTAAGGTCGTTTCGCCTCGATGGTCGAGTTCTCCCACCATTTTAGTGCTGTCGTTAGGTGCGATTTGGGACATGTAGCATGTCCGCCTAGTGATTTGATCGCCCAACACTTCGCCCACACCGTATAGCGTTGGAAATTTTATTTTTAAGTGTGGTATTGAAGTGACAGCCCCGAACACTGCTAGGCACGGCCGACCCAATATAGCGTTGTATATAGATGGCAAGTCGACTACCAAGAAGGTAAATGTACAACTTGCCATTTTCAGGTATGCTCCTAGGGTGACTTCTAATCGGATTGTCCCTTGGAAGGGCACCGGCTCGTTGTCAAGACCATACAATGGGCCTTCGGTAGGTTTTAATTGACTCTTTTTTAAACCAAGTTTAAAAAATGCATCGAGATAGAGCAAATCGCCAGAATTTTCATTATCAACGAATACTCATTTCAGCTGGTAGTCGACACTACCATTGGAAACAAGTGTAAATACAACAAGGGGGTCTACATAGGGGGAAACTACATGTGCCAGGTCGTTGTCACTAAAACTAATAACGGTGTCAGTAGTGCATTGTTTCTTCCTCCCTAGTTTGCTGCTCATTGTTGTCGGCTGGGTTCTTGATTGGCCGGGTGGTGATTATGTTGACCACTCCTACTTCAACCCGATTTCGTGGAGAGGAAGACCTTGATCCTTCTTCGCCAGTAGTGCCAAAGCTTTGACCAGGGCCCTTAACAAACCTGGTAAGATGGCCCCTTCTGATCAGCTCTTCAATCTCTCACTGAAAGGTCTTATAGTCATCAGTGGAGTATCCGGGAGATCGATAAAAATTGCAGTACTTGGACAGATTTCCTCCCTCCGCCTTCTTAAGTGGTTTTGGCTACTTAAGGAATTTTTTTCACGGATCTGCATGAGGACGTTCAAACGCATATCTGTCAAGGGCGTTAGGCTGATGGGCCCGTAGTCCTTGTGCTCTGGTGGTCCGATCCTGTGGTGCTTTCAACAGGAGTGATCACCACCGTTGTGTTTTCTCCTTCCTTTAGTTGGGAAAAAGTGTGGCTGTTCGGTTCGATTGGGACATTTAGCCTCATTAGCTTCCTCCACTGCCGCGTAGGCCTTGTGATAGATTCCACTTCTTGAAATGTCTGCTGGTTCTTATGTGCTAGGTGCCTGAAGAATTCTCCATAAGCTAGCGCCGAGATGAAACTGCCTAGTTTTATTTCCTCTGTGAGTCGGGGGATCCACCTAGCTTCTGCCACGAAGCGATCCAGGAACTTTCGTGGGTTCTCTCCATGCTTCTACTTGATCTGCGACAGATGCCAAGGCTACTTTTTCTCCATATGGCTGGAGGAATATTGTGACAAGAAGAGATCCGAAAGCTCCTGAAAACTTCGAATTGAGTCCGAGGGGAGATGATGGAACTAGATGCGCGTGTCTCCTTTTAAGGTGAGTGGGAAGAAGCAGCACATGGCAGTGTCCTTCAGCCCCTGTAGACACAGATGGGTACAAAAGTGTGCGAGATGATCAACGGGATCAACACTCCTATCGTACGAGTCAAGGGCTAGCATTTTGAATTTTGCTGGCATGGGACGGTTTAAGATCTCCACTGTGAAGGGAGATCTGTCAATATTGGCTGCATGCTTATTGTCTTTGAAGACGCGGTTCCATATCTTCTCCAACCTCGGATCTACTTGAATGACATTACTAGATCTTTTGGAGTTGAGATATGTCATCAACTCTGTTCTTTCTCTGGCTTGTCCAGCAGCCGGACGGCTGCTACCACGAGTAGATCTAACGGCCCGGGAGGCTCTCTCCTGAGCCTGGAGCCTAAATTCTATGCGTGAGTATTTGGGGTTCCTTCGTTGCTGATTTTCCTCTGAGGTAGTGCTGGTTCCTCGCTCCTCACACCTTAGATGGCTTTAAGCATGTTAGGACTCCGGTGCAGGAGCATTGGTTAGCCTTCCAGGCCTTCGGGCCAAAACTTTCTTTCTCTAACCTCCTCTTCTGAATGCCGGTGTGGCGGCTCCTGCCGGTGTAACCCCTAGCTGTGCTTGCTCCTGGCAGGAGCAGAGTATCTGGAGCATCCTATTGGTGTTTAGCATATGCTCCACAAGGTTTTGAAAGAAAGGCGCTGGAATCCCGCCGGCTACCCCATTGACCACGGCACCAATGGTGTGGTATTGGTCTAGCGAGGTCACGTCTCTGGCTGGCTTGCTTGCTTGTGCCCTTGTATTCATCATTTCGATTGAGAGTATTGGTTAAAAAGGCTTCTGGGAAACGTAGCTAGCTCTTTGTAAGCGTTTCCCACAAATAACGCCAAAAAGTATATACATGTGAGATGTAAATATTATATATATATATATATATATATATTAGAGTATGTATGAGTATTTAAATTAATAAATATTCGATGAGGTAAAAAAAATTAGTAACAAAATAAAAAGGGTTTGAATATAATTGCTTTTACTTGACTTTACCTCAGGATCTCTTGATTTTTTTATATTTTCTCCTCCTTCATTCTCTCTCTTTTACTATCTCATTTTCTCATCTTCTCTAAAAAAATTAGCTCAAAATGACCCAAAATCAGCCAAGAAGCCTCTTTATAAAACATTGGTATGCATGCCCCCATCAATTGAGAATCATACGCCAAGGTACAATCCAAACACGCACGTATACTGGTCAAGCGTAACTCAAACTTAGACATTTTGCTTACAACGTGCTTATGCATGAGTCAGACACTTATTAGGCACTAGACTTTGTTACTCGAATTTTAATTTTTGTCAATTTTTATTATATAATTATTTTTTAAATTGACCAAAAATTATCTTAATAATATTATAATTCATAAATAAAATGTAGGGCATTACACCTATATTAGTGCTAGCCATCTTTACTTGAAATTTTTACATATTTTCTTTGAGAGCAACTTAGAAAGCTAGAGAGATATTCACCGATTTCTAGCATTTTTTTCTTCCCTTGGCATCAACCGTGGTGAGTTTTGAGATCCATTCATGGACTAGTAATGATGGTTGTTTTATTGGATTTTGGTCACTCCCTTATGGGTATTTCAACAAATAGAAGGTTATCAAAAGAACAAACAAGGTTCATGTGAGGATTGGAGTATTCACATGCTCTTTGCATTTGTGACGAACGGACAAAGGGCCAACTAGGTGCCGTGGCCGAGGGCTGGATGCCGATGTCGAAGGGCGATCGAACTACCTAGTCCGAGAGACGACTGACCACCTAATCCGAAAGAAGACCAGACTGTTGAGTTCAAAGGGAGGCAGGATTGTAGATGCAAAGGATAAACTAGACTCTTGACACTGAAGAATGACCAGACTGCTTATGCTGAATGATGACTGGCTGCTGGTTCAAATGGCTCATAATAAAAAAAGTGTGCAAAACTCCATTTTAGGGTTTATAAAAGAGAGTGCAATTGATAGAAAAGTGATGAGAGAGATAGAAAGCGAAAACATTCCTTTGTAAAAATAGACCAGTGAACACTGTCGGTGAAAGAAAGAGAGATAGAGAGGAAAAGAGAGTAAACACCGATTCATCTTGTCATCACTATTACTCGAGTTTGACTGATTCAAGATATTGAATCATTGTAATCTATATTTGGAGTTTGTGTAATCGGTTTTACATAATTAATATTTTGAATATCTCGTCTCATGATTTTTCTCTCTTATTGAAAAGAGAATTTTCACAAAAAATTGATTGTATTTTATCTCTTTATTTTTGTAATTGTTGTTTGTCTCATGTACATTATTGTTATTGTCCCTCTCAATTCATCCAAGCTGTCGGCGAAACCCCAATGCATTTGTATTTATTGATCCATAGTTTCCACAGGTCTTGAAACAAGTAATACTCATAACTTCTCAAATTTTCATGTACCTTGCAAGTGAAATTCCTAATTTTTTCCATGTTTTATCATCATACAAATGTATGATTGTTTTCATGGAAATTCCTACACTTTCCCTTGTATATGTGCATTCAAGTATTCAAATTGAGGCCTTACTGACTCTCTTAGTGTCTCTCCATAAGCTTTGGCTTATATGCTCTTTAGTATGATTTTTGGTGAGCTTTTCTTCATCTTAAGCCTTAATAAGTTGCTGTTTTGATGAAGGCTCAATGGCCTTGATGATTTCTTTGTAAATTAATATTCTGAAGTGTGAGAAGATTGAAATTGCTATTGCATGGTACAATTTTATTTTCATGTACGTAGACTTTCTTTGGGTTGAGGGATTGGTGAAGCATATTAGGGTGATTAGATATTATTTCGCATGCTTATATCTTCACATGTTAGAAATCTACTTGTTATCTAATGATTACAGTATTTTATGTTGGTAGATTTGTAAATAATACCCTTAGTTGACACCTTGGTGACATATAGGGGTATAGTTATAATTTGGCTATACTTGTAAATAGATAATTTTAGACCTTGTATGACCTAATTGGCCAAGTGCCTAGCTAGTTGACTGCCATGGAGTTTGAATAGAAGATTAACTGTGCATTTTATACATTAAATTAGTTGATTTATAAAATTGTTGAGGTGGGTGGACTATACAATGGCTAGGTATAGCTATTTATGCACTTGTATATATTTGTTATGATCATGTTTGGCAGGTTATTATGACTTACTAATCTGTGGATTATATGTAGAAGATTAGAAATCTGTGGATTATAGTCATTAATTCAAATGATGGCTATGCTTCAAGCATAATGCCTCCAAACAACTGTCTTGAAATGCCATTCAGTTTTGATAGCGATTTCAAAACTGAATGGATGGTTAGAAACCTGACTGTAAATTCAATTCCTTCCAAATCAAAAAAAGGGAGAAGAAATTTATGAAAAAGACACTCAAACAACGAGTACACCCAAACGGAGCCACATCTTCCCGATTCATTCATTAGATCCATAAAGGCAGTAGGGGCTTTTGTAAGCCCAAAAGGCATAACGAGGAACTCATAGTGGCCATATCTCGTCCGAAAAGTAGTTTTGGCAACATTCTTCACCTTAATCCTCAACTGATGATAATCGAACATTAAATCAATCTTTGAGAACACCCGAGACATTTGTAATTGATCAAACAAGTCATCAATACGTAGAAGAGGATATTTATTTTTAATTGTGACTTTGTTCAATTCACGATAATCAACACAAAGTCGTAATAACCCCTCTTTCTTCCTTACAAATAACACCGGTGCTCCCCAAAGAGACACACTCGGCCAAATAAAACCCTTATCTAACAACTCCTGTAATTATAATCTTAGCTCCTTTAACTCAACAGGGGCCATTCTATAAGGGGCCATAGAAATTGGACTGACACCGAAAACGATAAAGATCTCAAACTCAATCTCCCGATGCGGAGGCAATCCAGGTAACTCCTCAGGAAATACATCCTTAAAATCGCGAACGACTAAAATGTCTTTAGTCGGCACCTTGTGACTCCTAGTGGAGTAGGCATAAGCCAAGTAAGTTTAAAATGTCCTGAGATGTCGAGAGGGGATCCCCAAAGAGACACACTCGGCCGAATTAAACCCTTATCTAACAACTTGTAATTATAATCTTGACTCCTAATGGAGTAGATAAAGATCTCAAACTCAATAAGGCCAAGTGAAATACATTAAACACCCGCTAAAATGTCTCACTCCTAGTGGAGTAGGCATAAACCAAGTTTTATATGTTTGGTTGTAGGGCCGAGATCAACACTGGCATCTCCTTCTTCCTAATGCCTTGGAAGAAAAAGGTTTCCATCCCAGGGATGTTAAAATAAACCTTCTTCATAAAGTAATAAATGGTGGCATGGTTTTTAACCAGCCAATCCATCCCCAAAATCACGTCAAAACCTCCCATATTTAGTAACGCCAAATCCACAATTAAACATTGCCCATCTACTTCCATTACGTATCCAAGATATACAACATCAGTAATTACAGGGAATCCAGTAGGGGTACATACAGGCAATTCATAATCCAATATGTAAGGGATAGTGGCAATAAGGCACGCAAATCGTGGAGAAATAAAAGAGTGGGTAGATCCTGAGTCAAATAAAATAGACGCAGGAACTCCACATATAAAAAGAGTACCTTCCACAACATTTGGCGATGCATCCGGTTCTTGGATAGTCACTGCAAAGGCCTTAGCCGAAATAGTAGGCTTTCTCCTCTCTAGTCTCGGGCAATCCTTGATCAAGTGGCTCTACTGTCGGCATTTAAAACAAGCTCCTGTCACCCGACAGAACGCCTGCCCTGGATGCATCTTCCCACAGGTGGTGCAGTGTGCAGCTGACATCCTTGAATAAGCCATCGACTGAGCAGGCATAATACCCTTTCCTTTATCAGTCATCCTTATCTTCTTGGATGACCCAAAAAATCTCCCAATAGATCCGCCACTAACGCTTACCCGCTAACCGCTTTCTTTGCATAAAATGTCTCTATCTCTACTTCTTTTTCGTAAATGACTCCTTGTCTAGTATATCGGCATACGTCTCAAGTTTTAATGTGGACAGTTGTTTCCTAATATCATCCCGCAGTCCTTGCAAACGCTTCTTCGCATTTCTTAATTCATCTTTTACATAATAAGACGAGAATCGGGACATCTAAGTAAATTTAGCATCGTACTCAATCACCGACATACTCCCTTTCCCTTAATCTCATGAACTCCATCTCCTTTTGATCCCGGAGACTGGATGGAAAGTATTTTTCCAGAAAAACTTCCTCAAACATATCCCAAGTGATCATCTCATCGGGCACTCCTAGCACTCTCTTTCTCATGCCTCATTAACTTTCCTCTTCACCCTCCATCTTATACACGGCGAAAGTGACCTTCTCCTAATCTGTACACCCAATCACTGTAAATATTTTTTTCATCCTCTTTACCCATATATTAGCTTCTACCGGATCTAGTTTTACCAAAAAGCCCGACGCTCACTCCACCGTAAACCGATCATACGTGGTTGGAGCCAAGATGGCTAGACCTGGCTCGGTCGCAAGGACTGGAGCCATGTGCTTATGCTTGACAGACTCCACTACATTGGTCATTCTTTCCAATAAATCTATATAGGCGGCCTCCCGATCATGGGATGTATTAAAACATGCACGATATTATAATCCCAGAAAATATCCATCAGCTCATTAAAATTGAACATAGACTAGGTCCCAAGCTTCCTTAGGACTCTAGTTGCTTAGGTTACACTAGCCTACTTCTTACGAAAATTCAGTACAAAGATTCAAACTTATACTTCCGCACTTTCGATCAATCAAATTCTAAGGCACCTCATCTCTTTGATACCAATTGTGATTGAACAGATTTTTTTTTTGTATTCTGCCAGTGACCTCTCGGAACTGACACCAAGGTTTCGGTAATCTGGTTCAGGCCGGTCGTGGCTTCCAATCACAGGATCACATATGTCATCTAGGACCCATATACGATTTTTATAAAATATACAACGGAAGCCAATCTAATAAACTGTCGAAACATTTGCATTCATACCCATAAAACTCATTTATGCATACATAGTCATGAAAGTCTAATTATAAAAATTCATATATTTCAATCAGATCATTACAATAAAACTGCTTCTTCCAGGTAACTCCAAATTATGCTTCCGAGTCCTTAGGATCATTCAGACGGAGCCCTGGTCACTCCATCCTGTCAGGCACAAGCTCTATAGTTTCATCTGAAAGGGGAGAAATAGAAAACAGTGAGTCGGAGCTCAACAAAGTATATGCAGATTTTTCTGTAAAGTATTTATATTGTAAGGCGGATATAGATACATGTGCAACATGAATATTATAAAATTATCAGTTGACCGGATCATGGCAAATACATAATACAAAGAAATCAGGAAAGTCGGAGCAGTCGATTCTAAAAATCGAGACAGAAAATAGGGTCGGTCTTATTATAGAAATTTCTCATTTCTTTTGCTTTTATCGGTAAAAGATATCGCTAGCGGAGGGGGCAATAATCAAGAATAGATTATGCACATCTTCTCATAATTACGGCAATACCTCCTTGTATAAAGCCCTGATGACGGCTTTTACTTCCTCCTTGTACAAAGCCCCGAGGACGGTTTTTACTTCCTCCTTGTACAAAGCCCCGATGACGGCTTCCTTTCGTTATCTTCGATTACCACTATAATGTTGTAAGGCATGCCGGAGAATTTTATCTCCCAGTGCTAAGGTTCGATCTTATTTATCTTGTCATAAGGTCAGTTCACTTTTTCTTTAGTTCATATTCCGGACGGGCACAAAACTTTTGATTGTCATATTACAAAGTCGACTTCAAATTCATTTTTCTTATTCCGGTAAAGTACAAAGATTTTCAGTTGACATGAAGCTGGTTTCAAATTCATAAATCTCATACCGATCAATAATTATTTATTATGACTCAAGCCGATTTACTTCTTCATTTTTATACAATTCAAGTCAATCATAAGTTGAGGAGAAAACGGTAAACAGAAAGTAGCAAGCATGAATTAATCATGAAATTAAAATTATATTTTCAGTCCGATCGTAAAGTAAGTATGAAGTTAGGGATGCAGCTTATCAAGTAGTAATTAAAAATGGTAAGTCTAATATACTATGTGCTGAAGCATTTAAATCTGAGAACACTTGCAGTTTTTTCTCTTTAAGTCGGGATTTGAAAACAGAAGTAAAATCTGAGTTAAAAAGGGAAAGGCACACTTGTCTGACTGTTGGCTGCCCACTCCGACTAACTTGAAGCTTTTTTTCCTTCTTTACTCATTACCCTCCTTCCTCGCCAGGAAATTTCACATCCGTCCCTTTATTGGAACTCAGTATATAAAGAGAAGGGATTAGGTGGAGTAAGTAGGATGGGTTACCTACTTGGTATTTTCCTTCAGGGGTTAGGTGGGAGTAAGTAGGGTGAGTTACCTACTTTGTAATTTTATCTAGAAGGTCAACGGATAGTTCACTTGTTCTTATTAGATTTGGATCTAGTTGGGATCTAACAGTCTAAACAAAGTTGGTCCGTGTCTTTAGTTTGTTCTTAATTTATCTTGGTCAATATTTCTAGATCTCGTAGTCAATTTTAGCTAGTCCACATTTTCTTCAAAGTCGTTTAACCTTTCTATTGGTCAACTTTTTTAGTCAACGTTTCTTACTCTAATCCGACCAACTTTTACTCAAAACTGGACAATTTTTTTCTCTTATTCAAGGCCGGTCTACATTTCTAAAAATCGGTTAACCCTTAAATCAACCTTTCGGTCAATATCTTGACGCCGGTCAACGTCTTGACACCGGTCAACATTTTGACGATGGTCAACATCTTAACGTTGGTCAACATCTTGACACCGGTTAATATCATGACATTGGTCAACATTTTGATTACCATTAGTTCCGGTCTTCCAGTGGTGTAAGGCCACTCCGATTTAAGTCGAAATCAAAACACTCCGGTTTTTAAGTAGTAATATTTTACTTTGATTGTAAGCTTCTTTGATTTCGAGATCTTATAATTCTCCCCTACTTAAAGACATTTCGTCCCCAAAATTTAAGTGAAGTTACATACCTTATTCAAACAAGTAGGGATATTTGCTCCAGATTTCTTCTTTTCGTTCCTCAGGTGGCTTCTTCAAGAGAGTGATTTCTCCAGGGCACCTTTACCAGAGGAACTGTCCTTGTACGTAGCTTTTGCTCTTTCCGATCGAGAATTTGTAGTGGCTCCTCGACGTAGGATAAATCCTTGTTGATTTTAAGGGTTCGAATTTAATTATATTTGTAGGATCATAAACATACTTTCGGAGCATGGATACATGGAACACGTCATATACTCCGGTCAGACTTGGTGGTAGTGCTAGTCAGTAAGTTACTTCTAGAAAAATCATGGCTTGAGTTTATCCTTCACTCTGAACCGTAATGTTCCCTTGGATGGTGAGACTTTTAGAAAAATAAAATCTCCTATCTCAAAGCTCAATTTTGTCTTCCTTTTATCCGCATAGCTTTTCTATTTGCTTTGACCGATCCTCAAATTACTATGGATCAGTTTTATTTTCTTAGTCATTTCCTTTACGATTTTCAGACCCAAAATTCTTCTAGCTCCGGTTTCTTCCCAACGAATCGATGACCTGCATTTTCTTCCATATAGAGTCTCAAAAGGTGCCATGCCGATATTAGTCTGATAACTGTTATTATAAGTAAATTCTCCCAATGTCAGGTAAGTATCCCAAGTGCCTTTTATTTCTAGTACAGAAGCCCCCAACATATCCTCAAGAATCTGTATAGTTCGCTCAGATTGGCCATCCGGCTGAGGGTGATAAGTAGTGCTAAATTTTAATTCAGTCCCCAGTTCTTTATGCAAGCTTTTCCAAAACCTTGAGACAAAACGGGGATCCCTATCAGACACAATGGAGGTAAGAATTCCATGTAGTCTTACGATCTCGTTCACGTATAGTTGAGCCAACCTATCACGCGACTAGGTTGTCCTGATTGCCAAGAAATGGGCTAACTTTGTCAGTTGGTCAACTATAATCCAAACGGCATCGTGATTTCTAGGAGACCTTGGCAGACCCGATACAAAATCCATAGCAATATCTTCCCATTTTCAGCGTGACGGAATTGGCATTGGCTGTAATAACTCGGAAGGTTTTCTCCTTTTCACCTTCAATTGCTGACACACGAGACACTTTTCCACATAGGCCATGATGTCCCTCTTCATGTTCCTCCACCAAAAAGTTTTCTTCAAATCTTAATACATTTTATTTGTTCCGGATGGATGGTATATATAGACCGGTGGGCTTCCTTTAGAATATTTTCTTTTAACTCCTTATCATCTGGCACACATAATCGGTCTCTAAACCATAATATTCCATCCGTTCGATACTGAATTAAACTCGGGACTCCTTACTCAAGTCACTTGCAATTTCTATAAAGAATGGATCATTAACCTGTTTTTCTCTAACTTCACTAATAATCTCGGCTGGATCTAAAGATAAGATAGGAGCATCCTATTACCCTTAGCATGTCATCAAATATCACATTGCTTCAAATAGTCTAATAATTCCATTAGCTTGATTTGCAATCGAACCAAAATTTCTGACCGTCGACTTAATGCATCCGCAACTACATTGGCCTTTCTAGCCTTATACTATATCTCATAGTCATAGTCCTTTAAGAAATCAAGCCACCTACTTTGCCACATGTTAAGCTTCTTTTGAAAAAATAGATACTTCAAGCTTTTGTGATCAGAATACACAATAAAATTTTCACCATACAGATAATGCCTCCAAATTTTCATGGCAAACACCACAGCAGCCAGCTCTAAATCATGGATAGAGTAGTTCTTTTCATACACCTTCTGTTGTCTGCCTACCATGCCATGCTGTATAAATAAACATCCCAAGCTTGCCTTAGAGGCGTCACAGTACACCTCATAGCTTCCTAATCCTTCTAGAATCACCAATACTGGAGTTATAGTTAGACGATCTTTTAACTCCCGAAAACCCTAATCACACTTCTCAGTCCATTCAAATTTAACTTTCTTCTTTAGTAATTGAGTTAAGGGTATAGCAATCTGTGAAAAATTTTTCACAAATCATTGGTAATAACCCGCTATGCCTAGGAAGCTTCTAACCTCGATTACAGAAGTTGGCCTATTCTAGCTAGTAATAGCCTCTACTTTCTTTGAATCCACAGAAATACCACCATCAAAAATTACATGTCCCAAGAACATCACCTTCTCTAGCTAGAATTCACATTTTGCCAACTTTAGCATATAACTTTTTCTCGGAAAGCACTTGAAGTACTATCCTTAGATGAGTTTCATGCTTCTCGTAGTTCTTTGAATAGATTAGAATATCGTCAATGAAAAACTACCACAAATTTATCAAATACTGCCCGAATACTCTATTCATTAAATCCATAAAGGCAGCAGGGGCATTTGTAAGCCCAAAAGGTATAACGAGGAACTCATTGTGGATGTATCTCGTCCAAAAGCAGTTTTAACCACATCCTCCGGCTTAATCCTCAACTGATGATAACCGGACCTTTAAATCAATCTTTAAAAACACCCGAGACCCTTGCAATTGATCAAACAAGTCATCAATACATGACAGAGGATATTTATTTTTAATCGTGACCTTGTTCAATTCACGATAATCAATATAAAGCCATAGCGACCCATCTTTATTCCTTACAAATAACACCGGTGCTCCTTAAGGAGACATACTCGACTTGATAAAATCCTTGTCTAATAACTCCTATAATTGTAATCTTAGCTCCTTTAAATCAGCATAGGTCATTCTATAAGGAGCCTTAGAAATTGGACTGACGCTGGAAACGATAGAGATCTCAAACTCAATCTCCCGATGCGGAGGCAATCCAGGCAACTCCTCAGGAAATATATCCTCAAAATTGTAGATGACTAAAATGTCCTTAGCCGGCACCTTGTGACTCCTAGTGGTGTAGGTATAAGCCAAGTAAGTTTTACATCCGCTTCTCACCAGATGTTTGGCATGTAGGGCTGAGATCAACACTGGCATCTCCTTCTTCCTAATGCCTTGGAAGAAAAAGGTTTTTATCCCAGGGATGTTAAAATAAACCTTCTTCATAAAGCAATCAATGGTGGTATGATTTTTAGCCAACCAATCCAATCCCTAGAATAACGTCAAAACCTTCCATGTTTAGTAACGCCAAATCCACAATTAAACATTTTCCATCTACTTTCATTACGTATCTAGGATATACAACATCAGTAATTACAGAAAATCTAGTAGGAGTATACACAGACAATTTATAATCTAATTTGTAAAGGGTAGTGGCAATAAGGCATGAAAATCGTGAAGAAACAAAAGAGTGGATAGATCCTAAGTCAAATAAAATAGACGTAGGAACTCCACAAAAAGAAAGAGTACTTTCCACAATATTTGGTGATGCCTCTGGTTCCTGGATAGTCATTGCAAAGGCCTTAGTCGGAATAGTAGGCTTTCTCCCCTCTAGTCTCGAGCAATCCTTGATCAAGTGGCCCTATTGCCCGCATTTAAAATAAGTTCCTGTCATCCGACGGCATGCCTGCCCTGGATGCATCTTCCCACAAGTGGTACAGTGTGTAGCCGACGTCCTTGAATTAGCCATCGACTGAGTCGGCACAACACCCTTTCCTTTATCAGTCATTCTTGTCTTCTTAAATGACCCAAAAGATCCCCCAACAGATCCGCCACTAATGACTGCCCGGCTAGCTACCCTCTTTGCATAGAATTTTTCTATCTCCACATCTTTTTGTAAATGACTGCCCTATTCAATGTATCGGCTTATGTCTCAAGCTTTAATGTGGACAGTTGGTTCCAAATATCATCCCGCAGTCTTTACTGAAACTTCTTCACCTTTCTTAATTCGTCTTCTACATAATAAGATGAGAATCGGGATAGCTCAGTAAATTTAGCATCATACTCAGTCACCGACATACTCCCTTCCCTTAATCTCATGAACTCCATCTCCATTTGATCCCGAAGACTGAATGAAAAGTTTTTCTCCAAAAAGCTTTATCGAACAAATCTCAGGTGATCATCTCATCGGACACTCCTAGCACTATTTTCCTCATGCCCCCCCAACTGTCTGCTTCACCCTCCAACTTATACACGACAAAAGTGACCTTCTCCTGATCCGTACACCCAATCACTGTAAATATTTTCTTCATCTTCTTTAGCCATATATCAGCTTCTATCGGATCGGGTTTTCCCAAAAAGCATGGGGCTCGCTCCACCGTGAACCGATCATACGTGGTTGGAGCCAAGATGGCCAAAGCTGGCTCTATCGTAGGGACCAAAGCCATGCCCCTATACTCGATAGACTCCACTAAGTTGGTCATTCTTTCCAATAAATCTATATAGGCAACCTCCTAATTATGGGCTATATTATTGTCATTCCTTCTTCATTTTCCACTAGCCATCCTAAAATCAAAACATGCATGATATTATAATCCTAAAAAATATCCATTAGCTCATTAAAATTGAACTTAGACTAGCTTCCAAGTTTCCTTAGGACTCTAGTTGCCTAGGTTACCCTGGCCTATTTCTTACGGAAATTCAATAAGAAGATTCAAACCTATACTTTTGCACTTTCAATCGATCAATTTCTAAGGCATCTCATCTCTCTCATACCAATTGTGACGGAACGGATTTTTTTTATATTCCGCAAGCGACCTCCCGGAACTTACACCAACGTTTCGGTGATCTGATCCGGACCGATCATGCCTTCCAATTACAAGATCACTGATGCCATTTAAGACCCATACACGATTTTTATAAAATATGTAATGTAAGCCAATCTAATAACCTACCGAAGCTTTGCATTCATACCCATAAAACTCATTTATACACACATAGTTATGAAAGTCTAATTATAAAAATTTATATATTTCAACTGGATCATTACAATAAAACTTCTTCTTCCGAGTAACTCCAAATTATGCTTCCGAGTCCTTAGGATCATTTAGACGGAACTCTGATTACTCCATCCTGTCAGGCACAAGCTCTATAGTTTTATCTGAAATGGGAGAAATAGAAAACATTGAGCTAGAGCTCAACAAAGTACATGCAGATTTTTCCGTAAAGTGTTTATATTGTAAGGCGGAAACAAATACATATGTAACATGAATATTATAAAATTATCAGTTGACCGGATCATGGAAAATATATAATGTAAAGAAATTAAGAAAGTCGGAGCAGTTGATTCTAAAAATTGGGACAGAAAATAGGGTCGGTCTTATTATAGAAATTTCTCCTTTCTTTTTCTTTTATCGGTAAAAGACATCACTAGCGGAGGGGGCAATAATCGAGGATAGATTGTACACATCTCCTTACAATCATGGCAATACCTCTTTGTATAAAGCCCGGATGACGGCTTTCATTTCCTCCTTGTACAAATCCCCGAGGATGGCTTCCTTTCGTTATCTTCGATTACCACTATAATGTTTTAAGGCATATCAAAGAACTTTATCTCCCAATACTAAGGTCCGATCTTATTTATCTTGTCATAAGGCTGGTTCACTTTTTCTTTAGTTCACATTCCGGATGGGCACAAAACTTTTGGTCGTCATATTACAAAGGCGATTTCAAATTTATTTTTCTTGTTCCGATCAAGTATAAAGACTTTCAGTCGATATGAAGCCAATTTCAAACCCATAAATCTCATTCCGGTCAATAATTATTTATTATGATTCAAGCTGGTTTGCTTCTTCATTTTTATACAATTTAAGTCAATTATAAATTGAGCAGAAAACAAAAAACAAAAAGCAACAAGCATGAATTAATCATGAAATCAAAATTATATTTTCAATCCGATCGTAAAGCAAGTATAACGTCAAGGATGCAGCTTATCAAGCAGTAATTAAAAATGGCAAGTCTTATATACTATGTGCTGAAACATTTAAATCTGAGGAGAACACTTGCAATTTTTTCCCATTAAGTCGGGATTTGAAAATAGAAGTAAAATCTGAGTTAAAAAGGGAAAGGTACACTTGCCTGACTGTTGACCACCCACTCCGACTAAATTAAAGCTTTTTCTCCTTCTTCACTCCTTAGCCTCCTTCCTCGCCAGGAAATTCCACACCACATCCCTCCACTGGAGCTCAATATATAAAGAGAATGGAATAGATGGAGTAATTGGGGTGGGTTACCTACTTGGTACTTCCCTTCAGGGGTTAGGTGGAAGTGACTAGGATGAGTTACCTACTTAGTACTTTCATCTAGAAGGTCAACGGGGTAGTTCACTTACTCTTCTTAGATTTAGATTTGGATCTAACCGTCTAAACAAAGTTGGTCCTTATCTTTAGTTTACCCTTAATTTATCCTGGTCAATATTTCTAGATCCCGTAGTCAATTTTAGCTGGTTAATATTTTCTTCAAAGTCGGTCAACCTTTCTACTGGTCAACTTTTTCGGTCAACGTTTCTTACTCTAACTCGGCCAACTTTTACTCAAAGCCGGTCAATATTCCTTTTCTTTTATTCAAGGTCTATCTATATTTCTAAAAATCAGTCAACCCTTCGATCAACCTTCCGGTCAACCCTTCGATCAACCTTCCGGTCAACAACTTGGCACTTATCAATGTCTTGACGCTGATCAACATTTTGATGATGGTCAACATTTCGATGTTGGTCAACATTTTGATACCTGTCAATGTCATGACAATGGTCAATATTTTGATTACCATTAATTCCGGTCTTCCAGTGGTGTAAGGCCACTCCAGTTTAAGTCAAAATTAAAACACTCCGATTTTTAAGTAGTAATATTTTATTTTGATTGTAAACTTCTTTGATTTTGAAATCTCACACCTAATCCCTAGACATAATCCAATTTGAAAAAAAAATGGAGGAATCACTTCATATAAAAGCTCATTGATATGATAGAACGGATTAAAAAACTACTTGATGTATGATTTATAACGGAGGTCTAATACATGAATTAGCTATCAAATGTTATCCTTGTCAAGAAGAGTAATAAAAAGTGGATAATGTGTGTCGGCTTAATATATATGATTAAAGTATACCCAAAAGATAGATTTTCGTTGTCAATGATCGATCTATTGGTAGACTTAACTTTCAGACATGAATTACTAAATTTCATAGATGCTTATTTGGGAAATAACTAGATTTGAATGTGCCCAGAAGATGAGAAACTAACTTCGTTCATGACTAACCATAGGACTTAATGCTACAAGATTATACTCTTCGACTTGAAAAATGTAGGGGCAATATATTGAAAATTGGTCAATAAAATATTTCAACCCTGAATAGGAAAAAATGTGGATGTATACATGGATGACATATTTGTCAAAAGCATAATAGTTGGCAACCATATTTGAGACCTAATCGAAATTTTTGGGGTGCTATGGGTACATCAAATAAAATTGAATCCGGCAAAATTTGTGTAACTTTAAAAAAATTCTTCGGCTTCATAAAAACTCACCGGAGGATAGAGGCGAACCGATGTATAATTAAAGTAATTATCAATGTGAATCCATCTTGAACTTCAAAACAAGTCTAGAGGTTAATTGAAAGACTCGCCACACTATCCAAATTCCTAGCAAAATCAATTAAAAAATACATTTTCTTCTTTAAGGCTCTGAAAGGGGTCAAAGTGAATGGGTTCCACTAGACCGAAGAATGTCAATTAGCCTTATGAGAGTTAAAAAAATACCTCGTCAATCCTTCATTCCTATCGCTTCCTAAAGTAAGCTAAGAAGTATATATTTACTTGGCTGTCTCTAATACAATACTGAGTTTGGTTTTGATAAGATAAGAAATTAAAATATAATAATTGGTCTATTATGTTAATAAGATCGTGACAAATGTAAAGACTTGATATTCATTGGCTGAAAGGGGTCGCAGTAGCTTTGATCCATTCAATTAATGATGAAATTACATGCATTCTGTATCATAGTGTCACGTGCATGCTTTGCTGTGCGTGATGTCATTGAAAAAAAAGCAGGTAGGTGGGATGTCAGAAAATAATTATTTTAAAATATTAAATTACAGTTGTTTATATTTGAATATAAGGATGAGTGAAGGTGATGTGTGGACTACAAACTATTTTTCCGTGTAAAAAAAAAAAAAAACAGAGAGAGAGAGAATTCAAAGGGATTGTTTCTGTCACAAATTGACAATCTCTACATTTTTTAAACTTAATTTTTTACTTAAAAATAAAAAATTATTATTTAATTATTATTTTAATAAATTAAATAATAATTTAAAAATTAACTTAATACGTATCTAAAGTTATGAAGAAATTTCAAAATGAATATTCCACGTGGATGGATCGTTTATGTAAATTTTTTAAAAAACACTGGCAGTGGCGCTAGAAATAAATGGTTCTTATTGCTTTTCAGACTCTGTCTTTTTTTGAGGTGAAATACGTTTTCAATTGATAGTAGCTTAATTTTTCGTTAAACCAACAACATTGTTTTCAAGTTTTGACATTTTCTTGAGGAGGTTAAATCAATGGTGATGTTAGCCGGATTACGGTTAGCTGTGAAGTATACAAAAGAAATGCTAGCTGGTAAAGAGATTGATCGCTTGGTAAGATTGATTACTTAGTTTAACATTTGGGTATCTAACCATTCAATCTTTTTAATGACTATTTTACTCAACCATCCAAGGCTAACTCCAAAATTGAATCAAAAATCATTTGGAGCACCTAGACTTGAAAGAGGATTTGATTAATTTAATAAACTAGTTGGTAAAACCGCTTGATTGGCAGTGCGGACGGCCTACAAATATCGAATCACCCGATATCTACAACAAAAAGGTCAAGGCACGATGATTCAATGTTAGAGACCTAGTCTATTTAACGAGGCGTTGCAAGTGTTCATCGATAATGGAAGTTCAAAGGATTTGCGGGCTTCAAATTATGCTCTCCCTTGATTGGGAAGGGCCTTTCCTCAAGGGACTCTCAACTCGGAGGTCTGCGAAAAAGCAAGTCTACAAACTCAGTCGGGTCGGTGTATAATTCCATATCGGGCAGACCTTGCTTGAACGTGGAACGCAATCCACCTCAAACACTACTTCCGGTGAAAGGCACAGGTGCGTATTTGCATTATTGTGTGTGTGCGCATTCGCTTGCTTGTTTTATTTTGCCAAAATGAGTATTTACTTAGCATCTTTGCCTTCCGACATCTTCGTATGGACTGTGTGCATGCATATATATATGTGTTTACCTTGCGAAAGTTAGTGGAGAAACTTAAACTACCATTAAGTTAGGAGGGGTCTTCACCCTCTCGTTAATAACTGGCTCTCTAATGTCGTCATGGAAGAAAAGTAACAGGTGAAGTAAGTGGTCGAATATGAACCTCGATCATCCGATCGACCCATTAGTGGTCATATTTAAACCCTGGTCATCTAGGCGGCCCGTAAGTGGTCGAATGTGAACCTCGATCATCCGAGCGGCTTATTGATGGTCGTATTAAACGACAGTCGTCAAGAGCAAGGTCATCCAACATGCGGTCCATGTGTGGAGGATCAAACCTGAAGTCATCCAAGTGGCCCGTTAGCGGTCAAAATTTTAAAGGGTTTACGCAGCACACGCAGCGACCTCCTCTACGAGGAGATAGTGTGATCAGTCAACGATAGTTGAAGGGAGAAGAATCCTTCTTCAATGAATTTGGCCGCCTAAGTCGCCACCACTGAGAAGGCGGCGGCTACGGAGGCGGCTTCACTCACAAGCCACCGCTACAAGGCTGGTTAACACAACCGCTTACAAAGCCTAAGGACCTCACTACTTTGGCAACACCACGATGGCTTAAACCCGAATTGATTTGGCTATCCGAGTTCAACATGAAATTCTAGCCCAAACAAATATGAAAGCGCAAAAGTAGTAAAGGAAAATGGACACAAAATTAAAAAAATTTTATTTTATTGCTTCCGAATATGTTACAAAATACATTAAATGTACATAAATATAAGGGAGGTCCCAAAAATATACAACATAAGAGCTACGAGGGCAGCGGAGGCCTCCGACTGTCACGAGGCTCCCCTACGAGGCTATCTCTACGCTACGCCGCTCTGTTTGATGGATTGATGAGGTCAACAGGGAAGTCGGGATCGACAAAACGCACAATGCGTCGGCTGACATTGACCCCTTCCAATAGCCGTGCGTACATCATACTCTCGACCTCGTGGGGCATTATGTGGAGACTCAAGTCGTTCTCCTAAAGGTTGCCACCTTCCCCGTGCATGCATATATATATATGTGTGTTTAGTTGATCAACGCCGTTTTGGCTCGATCTCTCTCTTCCTTCAAACGGGCAATATGAACATCGGCATCTTTAAGTTTGTATTCTCCGTAATCTAACAATCGAATGTGAACCTTAATCATCCGAGCGGCCCAGTGGGTAAAGCGATCTCCAAGCGGTGCGGATCCAAACTCTTGCTTCCCGTTAACGACTCAAAACCTAGCATCTAACCGGGTGATCTCCGCCTCCTGTGGGAGATCAAATGGTCTCGCCAAGTCCATCACCTTGATGATGGTTAACACAACCACCATCGACTTTGGCAACACCACGCACAAAAAGACAAGCGAAGAACAAGTTAGAAAAAATGGGAAAGGAAAAAGTATTGCGAATAGCCATCATCAAATGAATTATACCTCCCAAACTCTCCTCGTGGGCCTTTCAGGCCTAGCATCCAGACCTAGCCCAGGTGGCGGTGGGCCAGGAGGGACGTCCTCTTGAGTTGACTAACGTTGACCCCTTCCAACAACCATGGGTATATCATAGCCTCCTCGAGAATCTCATCAAGAAGCCCATCATCGGCGCTCGTCCGTAGCAACCTCAGCCTTTAAGGCTTCCCGCTTCAACAACTAATAGTCTCCTCAGTTTCTCGCGGTGCTCCCAGAGGATCAAGATCCACCATTGGCTCCTCGGCAAGCGCCTCGGCATGTCCATCACCGGGAGAGCCAACAGATGGCTTCTGCGCCTCCACCACAAGCTCAAGAACAAGTTAGAAATCTAGGAAAGGAAAAAGACTCCGTTTGCACCGCTTTGAGCCTAGCCTCCAAAGCTACTGCGGCACGGGCCAGAGCTACGCCAAGATAATACTCTCTCCCCTTGCCACCGGCAAGTCTTCAAAGGATTTTTCTATTCGGGAGGATCAAGATCCACCATTAGCTCCACAAAGAAAGGCCACTAGAGAACCAACAGATGGCTCCCGCACCTCCATGGCGTGTCGGGGCCAGAAATGACGACGAGGAAGGCGTCTCCAACACCAGCCTCTTAGGCCACGGACCGATAAAGTCTTCGTCTGTGGTGTAGGGATGGATAAGCAGGCCCCTGTGGTCCTCCAGCCGCACCATCATCGCCTGCGACCTGAGCTTTTGAACCGCGGAAGGCGGTCCCCGATTCACCTTCTTGGTCTCTCGGACTAGAGACCAAGAAGTCCCATTTAAAGTCCACAATGTGGTCTATTATGTCAGTAAGATCGTGACAAATGTGAAGACTTGATATTCATTGGCTGAAAGGGTCGCTCTAGCTTTGATCCATTCAACGAGAAAACTCCACCCATACTTCTAGGCTCATAATATCATCATCTTAACCAACTAACCTTTAAAATGGATTTTGTAGAGGTTAGAAGTAGTTGGATGTTTGATAAAATGGGTTGTAGAGTTAGGTAAATTCGACATAAAATTCTAAGCACGACCATCTATAAAGAGACAAATTCTCGTGAACTTTATAATTGAAATGATAACCCCAATTCTAAAAAGTTTAGTAGAAGACAAACACGGTCTTCTCCATGAAGAAACTCTAACATGGACCTTATGTTGTTAATGGATCATACTCTCGATTAGGAAATGGAGTTGGCATGGTCTTGGCGACTCTAGATGGGTTCAAAATAAAGTAATCACTGACATTTGGATTTTTATCCACTAATAACGCATCCGAGTATGAAACTCTATTACTCAGGTTAAAGGTGGCAAAGGAATGGACGACAAAGAATTTGATTGTCTGTAGTGACTTTGAACTGGTAGTTAACTACGTGTTCAAGAATTACGAGGTGTCCAATCCATGCTTGGTAAAGTACCTTGTCATGGTGAAGGATCTACTTGCACATTTCAATAAGGTGGAGGTTCACCACATCCCGAGAAAGGATAACTAGAAGGCTAACTAATTAGTGAAAACAGCCGCACTTAGAAATTCTAAACAATACGCAAGAGAGATGAGGGAGATTCATAAGAACCCAAGCATACAAGTCATGGAAGAGATGCTCCTAGTCTCAGACATGGCAAATTGGATGACACCGTACTAGAAGAACCTCGAAGATGGTTCATTACCGGGAGATCCGATCAATGCTAAATGCATAGAGAAGACAACCAGGTAGCACAACCCCATGGATGGGAGACTGTATCGAAGAGGATACTCCATCCCTTATATGTGGTATCTGACACCTGTTGAGGCCGACTATACTTTAAGTGAGGCACATCTTAAGATTTACGGATCATACATAGAGGGAAGAATCTACATTCAAAATCATGCAATAGGACTCCTACTGGCCAATTATGAAAAATGATGTCATAGAATTCGTTACTACCAAATCTACGGCAATATCTCTCATTGGCTCCACATCGAACTTTAAACCCTACAATCACCATAACTTTCATACATTGAGGGCATGACATAGTGGGCCCATGGAGTTCATAGGGCTTGACTGTTTGTTACTTTTTTGCGTACCCTCTAGTTTATCCACACTACGCTGTATTTTCATAAGATGATGCATATAACCTACTAATCCACTGAATGGTCCATCATAGGGACGTCTTAAACATAGATAATTGTAACAATATACATATAATATAGCAATAATTAAATAAAAAAAATGGAGCATTTGTAAATCCCTCCAACGTTTTTGAAATTTTTCCAATGCCTTCGTCACGATATCCAAGTTGAGATATATTAATCAAATAAATTGTTAGTAGAAATAAAAACTACTGCGGTTAAAAAATTATTGCCTGTCAAACAAGAATTGGCTAACCCATGGGTATTTCATGAAGCTATAAATCTTGTACCCTTAACCAATCTCTTAATGTGAAATAAACACAACTTAAAAACAATAGACTAGACCTATAAAAATGAAATGTTCTTTCCGTATTCAATCATCTATAATGCCAAATAAATTATTTTCACTCATAATAAATGTGCCAAAAGCTATAGTCATGGCGATTTTTCTATTCAACGATCGCAACCATTTTCAAATAGAAACTTATTATTAACAAAGATTGTATCAAAAAAATCTCATATAAAAAAATTTCTTTTTTGATGTGAATTTAAACAATGTGGGAAAAAAAATTCTTCTACCCTTTTTAAAAGTAAAAAAAAAAATCGATGATATCATAAATTTTTATAGAGGATTTTATTTTTATAAAAAAAAAGGAGTTACGTTCATATGATACAAGAGGGACGATGACATAAAAAATAAATCGATCTCAATATCCCGTCCTAATGTTTACTATTTAGACTAACAGAAGAAGGGTGATCAAAATAATATAATGCACTTTTATACTTGCAGTTAATGATGAAATTACATGCATTCTGTATCATAAAAAGCAGGTAGGTGGGATGTCAAAAAATTACAGTTGTTTATATTTGAATATAAGGATGAGTGAAGGCGATGTGTGGACTACAAACTATTTTTCCGTGTAAAGAAAAAAGAGAGAGAGAGAGAATTTAAAGGGATTGTTTTTGTCACAAATTGACAATCTCTACATTTTTTAAACTTAATTTTTTACTTAAAAATAAAAAACTATTATTTAATTATTATTTTAATAAATTAAATAATAATCTAAAAATTAACTGAATACGTATCTAAAATTATGATTAAGATTCAAATAAATTTGAATTAAACTATCAAATTTTATGTCTGGACCTACACACCATAATAATAAGTAAGAATCATTGAAGATTAAGGACTTACTCCTTAATATATAATCTATCATTTAAGTTAATAAATTTTTAAAAAAATCTAAAATATAGAAGAGATTATAGGGATAATAGAGAAATAAATGATTTGAATCTATATTTTACAAAACAATAATTATGTTAGAAGATTATATTTTGTTTATTGCTTTTCAGACTCTCCCTCTTTTGAGGGTAAATAAGGCATATTTGTAGCGACGTTTTCAATTAACAGTAGTTTCTTCAAAAATAATAAATGGTCACAATTTGTACGGTTAATTTAGTTAAAAATTAATTAATTTAACCGTCTATATATACGTTCAAGTCTTGACATTTTCTTGAGGTGGTTAAATCGATGGTGAAGAGTAGCTGTCGTTAGTTAGTTAGAGATTTTTGCCAAGTCTAACTGTGGAGTATACAAATCACTTGCTTAATTTAATAAAGTAGCTGGTAAACTGCTTGATTGGCTAATCGTTCGATTAGATTAGCTACTCAGTTTAATATTTGGGTATCTAACCATTCAAGCCTATGACACAATCTTTTTAATGACTATTTAACCGGTCAACCACCCAATTGCCCATCTATCTTAAATCATACTGATCAAAATTGAATCAAGATTATATTCTATATTCTTTAAATTTAGATCTAATAGGTTAGTTAGTACTTTATTCTTTCTTGGCTGGTCATAGTTTGGTTGTGCAAATTAATTGGGTCAATCTAATTGGTTTTCATCTTCATAGTGGATCTCAAGATTGGGCGTGCATTTGCCATTATTTTAGATTTCTCTAATCATTTTAGGATTTTTTTTCTATGATGTTAGATGATACGGGTAGATCTCTTTAAACAAGAATATGATATTGATGGACCATTTGATAAACTGAATAGAAGGACAAAGGGTGAAAATTACTCACGTTTTAAATGGTTCATTCGATTTTGATAATTATCTTAGAAATTTTTAGTCATTTAAATTTTGGGATTCACTTACCAATAAGATGACTTAATGTTCTTTAGGATAATCTTTCTCCAAAAATACAATATTAAAACTTAAACTGACCTTTATTTTTAAAAAAATATAGTTTTAACAAAATGATTATATTTTGTCAGCTAACTACTCAACTTGTTAGATTTCAGAATTTGATTATATTTTATCTCTGAAATCTTACTCCATCTATTACAATAAATTATTTGAAAGTGAAGGCCAGAACTTGATTAGAGTGAGCAAATCAATGAAATCTTTAATATTAGCTCCCATTTCCGCACATAGTTATTAATAATAATAACAATAATAATTTTTCAGCACAAGATAAAATTAAAAAATTGATTATTATTTATTATCTTATTTTTATATGCAATAAAAGGTAGGAATTAAAAAAAAAAAAAGTAGCTAGTGTGAATGAAATAATGACGAATCTCGAATGACAATTCTCTGACCCTGTTTTGCCTATAATTATATTTATATATTTCATTTTAATTCTTACCTTTAAGAGCTCCGTTTCTATAACTTATACTATATTTAACAAAACGAACACTATATATCAAGGGGTAAAATAAAGAGCCATCCCCCCTCCCCACCCCCCAAAAAAAGGACGTATGTGGCCCATCATACCATCGTCGTGAGTGTCCCTCAACAATTCTCTCACTAGTGGTGTAAAAAAATAAATTAAAATTCTTTGTTCAAGTTTTTTTAGTGCTGAAAATAAATTTCTTTTTTCTTTTTTTAAATTTCTGCTTTATTTTTAAAATTTAGTTCTTTATTTTTATTTTAGTATCAATATTATATAGCATACAAAACTTACCAATTGTTTATATTATAACAATGATAAAAATCTTTTATATTTTTCTTTTTTTATATCATATCATTGATAAAAATATATGATTTAAGATATAATTAAATGGTAGATAAAAGAAAGAAGATGGAGAATATTTACGTCCAATGTTTTCTGCAAAATTTTGTTTGGCTTATACCTTACTCTCACCGACTCAATCACGGTATGTGTAAATTAAATAATCCGTATCACATAAAAGCCAAAAAATGAAGAAGATATCCTAGAAGAGATTACCGAAGAAGTCATCGAGAGATGCCAACGGCGGTCGTAAATACAGTAGCTTCTTAAATGAAGCCGGCCCGTGAGGACTATATTTTTGTTTAAAAAATGGGTTAATTTAATTTTTTAATAATAATTATTTTATATTAATTAAATAATTATATTAATTTTTTTTAAAGAAAAATTGTTTATTTTTTAAAAGATTACATTTCTTTAATATTAATCAGATAATTATATTTAAAAGATATTAAACCAACCAATAACTTAAAGAATAGGGAGCCTAGGCTTGTTAAGCAGCTTCATGGTACTAATTAGAGGCTTTGCGTAAATGTATACTACCTAGTCTAAGTTGCGAGGAGTAATAGGTAATCCTCACCTACCACCAAACGTCGAAATAAAGAAATAAACAAATACACCGTTGAAAAAAAGGGTCACCACGCAAATTTATTTGCAAATTCAAAAAAACGGAGGGGCCCCTCTGTGCTCATTTCAGAACGAAAGTTCTTCTCCTCTCCTCTCCCCTCCCCTCCTCTTCTCTCCTCATCCTCTACACAAACTCTCCACCAACTCTCTTTCCGTGATTCTACCACAATATTCTGCACAATCTCTCTCCCTGTCTCTGTCTGCATTCATTTCTCAACCTTTGCTGTTGTTGAAAATTTTCTTCTTCACACCACAATTTTTTTTTCACCTGCGTTAGGTGAGATAAGACTCGCATCTTTCCGTCTCTCTTCCCCTCTCATTTTCCTCTATAAATTAATAACATCGCCAAAAGCTGCTATTATCTCATTCATTCGTCTTGTTAATTTCCTTCTGTATAGATATAGTACCAGTCAAGTCTCTCTCTCTCTTCGGAGATTCGAACAACGACCATGCCGGTCGACGGTGATGCCCCCGTTTACGGACAAACGGTCTGCGTGACTGGTGCCGGCGGCTTCATTGCTTCTTGGATCGTCAAACTACTCCTGGAGAGAGGCTATACCGTTAAAGGAACCGTTAGGAATCCCGGTAACTAAACCTCATTCTTCATCGACTCCATTGCAGCTTATTTATTTTAAGTTATGGGTCTCCTCTTTTTTAAAAACGGAACCTCTGGTTGCTAGTTCTTATATTCATGCCCTGATCTTGTAAGGGCGACGAAGGCTGTCGAAGCTGTCCGAATTTGACTAGGGGGCGGTGGACACGAAAACCAGCTGTGCGTGCGTCCCGTTGATTGTAGTTACACAGTCGCGACCATGCATTGTTAGTATTTAAAAAAAGTAGTTTTAAGGGTTTCTTATGGCCTTCTTGCCAATAAAAAATAAGAAAAGAAAAGAGAAAATGGTTAAGTAATATTAGAACTACGAAAGGACCTGTGAATGGGAATGGAATGCGGACTAAAAGTAGTTCCAAAGCAGTAGTAATCTAGCTATTAGTTGATGGTTGGAATATCATACCTATTAATTATTAAAGTGATGCATAATACAGAAGACCCAAAGAACGGGCATCTGAAGGAGCTTGAAGGTGCAAAGGAGAGACTGATACTGTGCAAAGCGGATCTTCTGGATTACGAGAGCATAAAATTAGCCATTGGTGGCTGTGATGGTGTTTTCCACACTGCTTCACCGGTCACTGATGATCCCGTAAGTCTCCCTCTCTACAGCAGATATGGCCGGGCAGCTACGTCCTTGGATCCTACGCCTCTGAAAAAAAATAACAATTTAATTTCTTTTAATTACCGTTATTTTACTCAAATAATTGTCTTAATATATATATATTTTTTATCAAAAGTCACTTTTTTTAATCCCTTCTTAATTTTTGCTAATGAGGATTAATCTTCGAGCGACCCCGAATCCGGCCAGCTACCCCCCTCAAGCGCAGTCCTCTTTCAATTTGCCGTAAAAGTCTTGGGTGGAAGACTGCCCATGTCCTCCCCCACCCGTCACTGTTTATCAATCCCACTTATCTTTTGAGGTCATCCACAAAATATAATTTACAATTTTTACAAAAAAATATAAACTTGAACTATTTTTACAAAAAAAAAAAAATCTAAACAATTAACATTTACTGTAATTATTGGCTTTTCTTAGGGAAAAAAAAAAAAGGATTTGGACTCCTGTAATTCAGGGGCATCAAAAAATATAATTTTTCCGAGGATAAAGTGGCGCATAAAACATAATTCAATCCATCAATTATCATGCCTTTTCTCGGTGGAAACATAAATCATAACTTTTCTTTAAAAAATCAAAGCAACTAAAGCACAAAACGAAGTGCTAACACAACTTAATTAGGTTAGGAATCATGGCAAAGGATTCAATATCAATTTTGTATATGAGAGAGAGAGGGGGAGAGACAGAATTAGGTTAAGAAAAGCGACTGATGTGTTTTCCTGTTTGAAAAGGAGAAAATGGTGGAGCCCGCGGTGAACGGAACACGGAATGTGATAATTGCAGCATCGGAGGCCAAGGTAAGGCGAGTGGTCTTCACGTCGTCCATTGGGGCGGTCCACATGGACCCCAACCGAAGCCCTGACGTGGTGGTAGACGAGAGTTGTTGGAGTAATCTCGACTTCTGCAAGAACACCAAGGTTAGTCGGTAGTCGGCTCGCCTAGCCGCTACGTTACTTACCTTCTTCTCTTGCTGCGTACGTACTCTCTACCCATGACTCAATATGTTTTTGAAAAAATATAAAAATTACGATTTTGATTGGATCATTCTATTTTTTTTTTCCAAAAAAAAAAATAAATGATTGATTATACTAAAATCATAATGAAAAAACACTTAGTTTTCACAATCAAAATGTCTAAGAACTTAGGAGAATTTGGTGAATTTTTTATTCTTTTCATACTATCATAATTTTTTTATTTTTCTCATGCAAGTGACGGAGGTAACAACCATTTTGCAACTACTAGTGGAGTCGACCCACTTAATCCAACTCTGTTATGTTTAGAATCGTTGCAATTCCTCTCTTGTAAGCCCCCACATATAAGACATCCCATTTATTATATTCATTTTTCAATCAGGATATTGGTAAGCTTATAACAATTTCTTTCATTCTTTTTTAAATTATATATATCCAATAGTTTAGGTGCATCTGTGCATATCATCTATCGTGCAAGTTGCAATATTGTAAATTTGACCTAACATTTTTGTTTGGAATAAAATCAGTGTCAGAAATTAAAGAAAAAATGAGCCGAGAATTTTAGGAATATAAAAAAAAAAGAAAAAAAATAATTTTTTTGGGCGGTATTTTTTACGAAAATATATAAGCCAATTAATCATGCACGGTTTTAATTTGTTTTCCTGATGATTAACTTGCTGCCACTAGTCAAATTTAAGAGGCCATATGCTGTGGACCGCATTTGGATCCATCAGTTGGGAGTTGCTTGGCAACCAAAACATTGATCTGGTCTCGGGTAGGTGCTTGGAAAGCTCAGCCTCGGCTACCAATTCAACGAGTACATAAAATTTCCAACTTTGAAAACCTTTTTTTCCTTAAAAATAACTGTATAACAGGAACTTCAATCCTTAAAACTGGGAATTATTCTAATCTGTTGCAATTTCTTACCTACATATTATATGCAGTATTAATAGAGATTTATCGATTGCCATGTTGCTATTTGAAATGCTAATCAGTTGGTGCGTAATTGGTTGTTAAACCATAAATCTACACCATGCCCACGAATTAATTCGATTCCATTACGGGAGTAATAAGAAACCGGTGAGTTTATTAAACACAAACACAGCTATATGTTTTAATATACGTACATACTTATAAGATAGTGACGCACCATGTGATGATACTGTATATGTGAGACGCAGAATTGGTACTGCTATGGAAAAGCGGTGGCAGAGCAGGCAGCATGGGAGGTGGCAAAGGAGAAAGGGGTGGACCTAGCGGTGGTTTGCCCAGTGCTAACACTGGGTCCATTGTTACAGTCGAACCTGAACGCGAGCATTGTTCACGTACTCAAGTACTTGACGGGGTCAGCCAAGACATATGCGAATTCGGTGCAAGCGTATGTGCACGTTAGGGACGTGGCGTTGGCTCATATCCTTGTCTTTGAGAGTCCCTCCTCCTCCTTCGGTAGGTACCTGTGCGCAGAGAGTGTCCTTCATCGTGGAGAGGTCTGTGACATCTTGGCAAAGTACTTTCCCGAGTATCCTATCCCTACTAAGTATGTTCCATCTACCTACTCTTATCTTACTATTCATCAGCTGTGCTCCGTACCTAATTCCTTCTTCTACTGCTAGCTCTAGTATCTGTATGTTCATATCGCCTTGCATTGCAAGCTGTGAATAGTTTTAGAAAACAATGTTTGTAAACATCGGAGCCTTGAGTGAATTATATGTATTTAATGTAAGAAATGATTGTTAATTAATATAATATGTTAAACAAACAAATTAGTAATGTAAATAAGATGTATGTTGAGGGTGTTACGATACAATAGTAGTACGTAGGTTGTATATCATTATTGCACAACTTATGTATTGAATGGCTAGAGATGGATCAAATTCAAGGTCATGAAATCCAATTGGATCACATGATAGATCTATTGATTCCATTTCCTTGGTGATCAACAATCATCCTTTCAACCACCCCTTTGAATGGGTTGGTCAGATTTGGACCCTCACCTAACACCAACAACAACATGAATATTGGATTGGAATTTTGCAGTATAGATTTAAACAAAGAAATGACTAGCAAAGTAAGGTTTGGTTGATCGAGTTGGAACATTAGTCAATCAAAAGGATCCATACATTTTCCCAAATTATTATGTTAAGGGCCTACAAAATTTTGTCTGCCTAACAGTTTTAGAAAAAAATAAAAAATTGACTTGTACTTACACTAGATGTTTTACCTAAAGTTTAACACATTGAATCTTAAATTAATACTTACATCTGTAAACTATTATATATTTTTCTGTTGAATTATAGGTCTTATGAGATGTACATCTATACTTGCAAATGCTTTACCAATTTACCTAACAGACGGAGTAACTTTTTTATATATGGAGGACGGGCATAATAAACTCAACTCTAAACTATCAAACAAATGTGACATTTTAACATAAATACTCGAACACGTTCAAATATTACAAACAATAAAATATGAGTTTGAATTATTTATTGGTAAATGCCAGGTGTTCGGACGAGGCGAGCCCAAGAGCCCAACCATACAGATTCTCAAACCAGAAGCTCAAGGATTTAGGCTTGGAGTTCACGCCGGTGAAGCAATGCCTCTACGACACCGTCAAGAGCCTCCAAGAGAAGGGTCATCTCTCCGTCCCTCCACGACGAGAGGAGACCGTTGTTAGTCACTATTGACAGCAGCTTCTTTCTTCTGTGCCTGCAAATATCATCACTTATGAAGTGTACGATGTGACGACAAATATTTTTGCAATTGCTTGAGAAACAACAAGGGCTGTAACTAGATGAATCATGCCCCATATCGTGTAATATCTGTCGTACTATGTCAATATCTTCTTTGGGCTTTTGAACCTACTCTTTGACTAACATGATGTCTTCATCTATTCTGATGGTAGAAACCGCCATCCAACCATTCCGGACGGTGCTGGTACTAACTAGTAAGGCATATTATGATATGCATGCATCCTTCCTTTAGTTGACAGGTGGACAGGATGAGTACAGTTATAATCTTTTCAGTATGGATGCTTTTATATATACCCAACGATTAGAATTTAAATAATGATAAAATTTATATTATTCATTCAAGTAACTTTTAATTTTAATCATTTGATGAATATATCAATATCTTTATTTGTTGAGGGACCATAACAACGGATCCGGGGGGCGTCCAACGCCCCCCGCGTTGGACGGCGTCCAACGTTGTGTTTGGGCCGTTGGATTGAAAAATCCGATGGCCCAAACTTTATAATAAAAAAAAAACATATTTTTTGTTTTTTATTTTTTTTTAAAATATTTTTTTCATATTTTGATTATAAAAATATAAATCTTAATATTTTTTATTTTTAAATTTTATAATATTTTTTTTAAAAAAACAGGGGCCGTTGGATTTCAAATCCAACGACCCCGTGGGCGTTAGATGGGGTGTCGCGTTGGACGCCCCCTGATTCCCCATAACAACTCCTGGACATGCAGGGCAGCACAGAGTGAAAGGGAAGTGTTGAGTCAAGCAAAGTGTAAGCTGAGTCCCAACGAGATCATAATCAAATTGCCACGAGTCAAGCTTCGATCAGTAGAAAGCCGATATTCGTAGCATCAAACATATATCCTTATCATACTTATTTTTGTGTTTAGACTACTCTTTACTCAAAAGCCTTCATCTTGTTTCCGAAGTTATGCTTCATTGAATTTGCTGTAGGCTTGCATTCTGCATTAACTTTTAGGTTTTTTTTAAGATAAAAAAAATCTTGAATTACATTTAGATCAACGTAAACATATGTGATGTGTTTTTCAGATCTGGATTGTCGTACAAATTAAAGAGTAGGATGAATAATTTGGTTGATACGAAAAGCAGCGAATTTGGTCTTCGTGGTTGAAAATTCTGATATTGCGTATCGTAACAAATTCAACGAGAAGTCAGAGATATATGATATGCACTCCTTAATATATTTTTTTACAATCAAGTTAGTTATCTTTTTTAAGAAAATTACAAGATATAGAAAGAAAGTATAAATTGGAGGAAGGCGATGAGTGTAAATTGAAAAGACCTAACTCCAATTTTTTTTTAGTATACTCTTTGCTAAAGTATCTTTGAATGTCTCATTCCAACTCCCCTTCTTGATTGGTGAGGATTTGTATTTATAATAAGGGTTTTAACCAATTTGTCAATCCAAAACTATTGTTTGTACAATAAGATTTTTATAATATTGAATGGAATGCATTATTTCTGGGGTGTAATTGCCATTTGAAATGCGTCTGGATGTTAATGGGGGTACCGCTTTAGCTATTTTTTGATTGGGTCATTTATAAGTGTATTATTATCATTTGTTGATTACAACCGTTTGTTAGGATTAAACACTTCATTTAATACCCTACTAAGCCATTATTTAGATGGCCTGATCCGTCCTTTGCTCTCATGTCTAGACCATTGATACTTAGGCCATATTTTAACTTTGAGTTGGGCCAGTCGATTTTGGATTGTATCTAACACTAGCCCTAATTCTTAGAACTTTGAATTCAAAATGCCAAATATGTAATAAATGAAAAGTTAATTAGGTAGTCAGTCGTGCTAACCATATGTGCTTCTACTTATTGATGATCTTATTTAGCAAGATTTTATTCTCTATCATCTTTGACCGTGATTTGATGCCTTTATGAGTTTTATTTTTTCTTGCCGATTGAGTCTTGCCTTGACTATAAATTGAGGGTTCCTTTTCATTTGATCATGTATCATCCTTTGTAAATATGTCTTTATGGTCGCTTGTGGATGTAGATGCTGAAACTAGTGGGAAAGATTCTTTGAGTTTTATAGCCATTGTCGATGATATATTTGAAGTCCGTATTGGTTACCCTATTTATTGTGAAAGCAATCTTGATGCCTTTATGAGCATCATTTTTCCTTACAAATTGAGTCTTGCCTTGACTATAAATTGAGGATTCCTCTTCATTTGATCATGTATCATTCTTTGTAAACATGTTTTTATGGTCACTAATGGATGTAGATGCTGAAACTAGTGGGAGAGATTCTTTGAGTATTGTAGCCGTTGTCAAGGACACATTTAAAGTCCGTTTTGATTACCCTCTATATTTGGAAAGCAATCTTGATGCCTTTATGAGTATTATTTTTCCTTACCGATTGAGTATTACCTTGACTATAAATTGAGTGTTCCTCTTTGGTTGATTGTGAATTATCATTTGTAAACATGTCTTTATGGTTGCTAGTGGATGTAGATGCTAAAACTAGTGGGAAAGATTCTTTGAGTTTCGTAGCCGTTATCGAGGATAAATTTAAAATCCGTCTTGGTCATCCTTTTTATTAGGAAAGTAATCCTGGTTTTTCTCTAGATGTCATTCCTAGAGCCTAGATTGTATGCTATAATGCTGCTGCGGCTTTTGTCTTGTTGACTCTCATAGAGGGGATTGAGATAGATGTTGTTGGTATAGGCGGACGTTCTACTTGAAGAGTGATTTTTATCTCCTTATGCTTAGCTCTATTTTTGGTGCTTCTGGCACAATTTGTGCCCAAGAATTTTCTTATCTTTCTCCATTCGGGTTGTAGTCTTTCTATTTATCCATTTCTTTTGAATTGTACTTGTGCAGTTTAAAGTTTGTAAAGGTCCTAGTCTTTTTCTTTGTGTAATGTGTGAGTTTTAGAATTATATATTTAATTATAATTATATAAGTTAAGAAGATGGAGTTTTAAAGTCAAATAAAAGATTAGGTCAAAGTTAATTTTAAATCGGATCACATTTGGTTGAATGATACTTGATTGGCACTTGATGTGTAGGTATAAGTTGAAGTTCTATTTGAGGGGTGATTTTTATCTCCTTCTACTTAGCTCTTTTTTGTCTTTTTTTGGTGTTTCTAGCACAACTCGTGCATGAGCACTTTATTGTCTTTCTCCATTTGGGTTGTAGTCTTTCCGTTTATCCATTTCTTCTAATTTGTAGTTAAAAGTCTGTAAAGGTCGTAGTCTTTCCCTTCGTGTAAGGTACAAATTTTAAAATTATAAATTTGATTATAGTTAAGAAATGGGAGTTTCAAGGTCAAACAAAAGATTGGGTTAAAGTCAACTTCAAATCGGGTCACATTGGATTGAATGACGCTTAATTGGCACTTGGCGTGTACACTTGTGTATTTTAGGTAGAGAAGTTGCATCGAAAAAATGCTTGATCGGAGCACGAGCACTCTTTTGATAGATTGCCAGTGCTTGATACGTTCCCGAAGAACACTTATGTTCAGCTTTGGCAGATTGTTCATACTAAATGCTTGCCGAAAATAACGCTCGTGCCCCCACAATGTTTTGCCACAGTGCCTGATGCATGCCTAACAATGCACTTGCGTCAATATTTTATAAAAATTACGTTTAACTAATTTTTAGTTATTTTCTGTCAAATTTTGAGAGGAAAGAGAAAAGAAGAAGAAAAAAAGAAGAGAGATGAGAAAAAGAACTAGATTAGGATATTTAAAATAAATTAAAGAAAGATTTTGATAAATTTAAAAATAAGACAAGTATATCATAAGCTTCTTTTCTTTATCACTGATTTTTCTCTACTCTATTAGATATTTATTATTCCAAATACTTATACATATTATATTTTTATAGCTAAAATAGTTATACTTTACAAGCATAAACTCTTACTCCTATTCCTTATAATTTTTATGAAACTCATGTCTTTAATTTATATCCATAGTATTGTCAAGTTAGTTTCTACAATTATATTCATGCATATACTGAAATTCTAATTTAAGGCTCTCATTTGTTATGATTTTTGTGCATAATATTTAATATGTTCTAAATTTTCAAGTATATGTCTTATATGCCTTGAAATTTTTATAAATTATTCCTCTATGTTTGTCAATTAAAAAGACACGTTGAATTGCAGAAATTTTAATGGTTCATATGTTTAAAAATTTCATAATATAACCTTTCTATATTTTAAAATTTACATATTTAAATTTCTATAAAAATTTGATCCACTTCATGACAAGCTTTTTAAAAAATTATAATAAAAACTCTACAATTTATAAAAAAATTAAAGGTATTTTCTTCAAAATAAAAAAATATAAGAGATTATTTGTATTTGGATAGAGTTTTTCCTTTGTTATACACAAATTATTGTAAAAAAATAGCAATGATATATTATGACATATCTTAGTACATTATAGTAAAAATTGAGATTTAAACTTGTCATCTATATAGTAAAAATGATATTTAGCTTTCATTTATAAGATTATATGTATTACGGCTTATTTATATATTTTGAATAGTAGAGTAAGGTATTTGGTTACATTAATACAAATATAACCTGAGTTTTAATAATTTAATTATTTGTTGGTAAGCTCTGCTGATCCTTAATCCATAAAAATTCGTTTGATTTGAGTATATTTTTTATAGTGTTTAGATTAAAAATTAGATTAAAAGTTTAAAACTTATGCATGAATGTTATGAAAAATTATAGCCTTGTATATGAAATTCTTATTATTGGTCTTCCAGCATATTTTGATATATATTATATGTTTAATTATGAAAAATTTAAATACTTTATTGAATAATTGGCTCATTTTTATTTTTTATTTCTTTTCTAATCCCTTCAAATTAGTAACTCAAATAACACTTTCAAGTAAAAATAATTGGTTATAGAGCTATCGAGGGATATAGAGTTAGAAGTTGGAATGGTTTTGATGTTGTAATTTATCTCAAAACAGTAGTTGTAGATTGACTAATCTTATTCCCATTGATTGTTTTGTATTATATGAAGTTGTAATGTTCTTGTTAGTGATGTAGTTGAACTCCAATTACCATTATAGTAATTTAGTTGAGTTATAATTTTAAATACTTTGATATTGATAAGATGGTTATCTTTATGAATGTTTTGGTGTTAGATTACCACTAGAAATTATAGACACTTGGTGGTATGATGCTTCGGGTCCCATGATTTGTCTAGTTATTTTATTTTGGATTTGTTGTTGTATTGACTTGCAATTCACATCCAAGGTTAGTTTTTAGATTTTCAGAATTTTGTCGATAAACTTGTAAGTTTTGATTTTGAAAATAAACTAGAATAATAATTGAATTAGATTAATATAAATTATGCAAAGATTTGGGATTAGGGATGTGACAGAGTTTAGTGGTATTAGAAAAGTTGTAAAGAGAATATCTTATTTTGGTTTGAGGATCTAATCTGACTAATTATTTTGTAATAAGATTGAGAGGTGTCATCCACATAACGTAGTTTTGGATCAAGCTCTCACCCTAATCGAGATGAGGAATAGTTGGTTATTATAGCAAGGATGGCTGATATAATGGAATCAATAGCTCAATAGTCTTGAAATCCAAAGTTGACAATAGCAAATCCAATAACAATAGCATACATTCGGTTTACCAATAAGACGGTGTCAGAGTTCATGGATAACCCGAATTCTACCAAGGTGGAATTTGGATCTAGTAGATTGAGATGCCTTTGAAGTTATTCACTGGTTAGAGGAGGGCAATGTCATTTTTGCCTCCTACAAATCGGAAGGAGAGACGGACCATTTGTAGTCAATAAGGAAACAAGTTTTGGGATTGAAAAACGAGTAAATTTATTGGAAAATGTTTGTAGAGGCTTCCATGGGTAACTATTTTTCAGCAAGTTTAAGGGAACAAAAGGAGGATGAATTTGATTGCTTGCAACAAAGAAACCAGATTATGGTAGAGTGTGATATCAAGTTCATCATGTTATTTCGTTATGCTCCCCATATTATTCATGACGAGGAAATGAGAGCAAGAAAATTATTACAAGGCTTGAATGCTTTGATTCAAAAGCAGCTTGTAACCTTGAAGTTGAGAACTTATGGAGTGGTGTTAGATTGAGCCGCCCTATTTGAATAAGTGATAAAAATAGAGAAGTTCTTTGAAATAAAGTTGGCTAGTTGAGGAGGCTAAAGTTTCAGATGTGAAGGATCCTATAAAAAATCAAAGTTGATGGATAAATGGAAGAAAGGATTTGAACTCTAGGGTGTATTAGGCCCTCAACAATCAAAACATATGTGCCATCATTTAAAAAAATCTCATGGTGGGAGATTATACTTGTAATGATCCAAGCTCGGATTCCCGAACCCGATCCAGATCGTCACGATGAAAATCTCGAATCATCTGAAATCATCAATTACATATCATCAAGTAACTTAAATGAACTCAATTCTATCATTTAACACCATCAATAATCAATAATAAATATATCATTAAATAAATATCCATAACACCGATAATAAATTTCTTGAAGGAAAAATAACAATATCCATAATGTCAATTCCTCAAAATTAAAACTCTAATAAATATCCAAATGTAACAAAATTTTAGATCTTTGTCATGGAAGCCTCAATCTCTAATATGACATCTGTCTGGTGGCTACCCAATAGTCACCTGATCTCTTCCCTCTCCTGATATCAACCTGTCTAATCTGGAACCAATAAAATACAAGAATGAATCAAATACCTAACAAGTAAATAAAATAACAATAGATGAGTATAATAAAGCATCTCGGATGATAAATAATGAATGAGCATAAAAATCATGGGTAATATCTCAACCACTATCCGAGACTCAACAACAAGCCATGTATACCAATCAAAGGTCATGCAAGCAATTGGATACTAAGAAGTAATATGGATTCCATTGAATCTGATTATCAGTTCAATACGATGTCATAATTGTATGAATGACAGAAGTCTCCATGGACCTTATTCTACCATAGTGAGCTAAAGATCGCGTATTTATACCCCCGAAGGTTGGGTGAGTCTTACGAGGTTACCTGGTATCCATGGTATCCCCACTACCCCTACAGTCCTCCCAGAGGCTGTATCCGTAGCATACTTATACCATTTTCAATACCCCTTACTAATGATATCCCAGATATCATCATCTACGATGGTCACTAGGTTATAAGTATCCCTCTCGACTAACCGAATGAGATAATAAGAATCTGATTATCAGCAATTTGAGGTTACCACTGTACAAGATAATAAGAATCTCCTTGGACCTTATTTTACCATAGTGAACTAAAGGCCGCGTATTTACCACCCCGATGGCTAGGTGAGTCCCACGAGATCACATGGTATCCATAATATCCCCACTACCCCTACAGTCCTCTCAGAGGCTATACCCGTAGCATGCTTATACCATCTCCGATATCCCTCACCAATGATATCTCAGATATCATTATCTACAATGGTCACTAGGATATAAATATCCCTCCGCAATATCAACAACCTCAATCCTTCGGAATATGGAGTCAGTATCGAAAAAGTGTATATTACACTAAGGTTCCATAACCTCTCATTCGACTCGAACCTTAGTGTTTTCATGCTCTCTTCTCAACCAAGCCATAGAGTGCCGAAAATATACACATGCTAACAAAGGTAATGCAAAGAATATTTTATCAGATTTTAGCAATAAAATACATGAATAATCACGTAACTGATTATTAGCATTTCAGGCATACCAATACTCACGCACAGTTTCGTATAACATATCTTACCACCAATGTAAATCAATATACTTATAATATACCATCTCATATATATATAAATACAGCCATAGTCTCACTTAGAAAATTATATACATATATACATACACGTATTTATGCTTATACCCACATATGTATATATATATATATATATATATATGCATATATACACCCAATACACACACCCACTGCAACACAGCATACACACTGCCATACGCACACAGCACTCAGCCGCTTACTCCTTCATACATCTCATGGCCTCACAAGGCTTCGCAGCAGCACTACATACCCACCCCCAGCAGTACTCTCACCAACACACCATTGCACATCTGTACACAACCACACAACTGCACACACTGTCCCAAGCAGCACCCACACGGCAGTATACACACACACACACATAGAGCACTCACGCACTCCAGCAGCACACACACCCATACTCACACCCGCACAATAGCAACACTGCCAGCACGCACAAGCTCCCAACCTCACAAGGAAGCAACAGATTGCACACAGCTTCACCCATTGTTCCACAACGGCACACCTGCACACCCACACACCCTCACTCACAGCGGTTCACACCCACACAGAGAAGCTCAATGCCATGTTAACATATTAGAAAAGGTTCAAAATAGAGGCTTGACCCACTATACTTTGTTAATCGGAGTATGGAGTATACATTTTAAACTTGAGCCATCAACTTATACAGTCACGACCATCGTTGGTTACCGTTCACCCAAAGCCCCAAAACAGAGCATCGCTGCTCTGTTTTCCTTAACATAATCGGTTCCCATAATAAGCAAGGAAAAATCGAGGCTTTCTCCTTCAAATGTGGAAAAATAAGGATTTAATAGCATAAATTCATTAGTTATCGCAACCCAAATCATCGTACAACCCTTGAAATTTTACCCATTCCCTCACCGCTTCTGTTCCTCCCAAATTTTCAATTTACAACAAGAAACAACAGATTCCAATTAATGATGCGAAAAGCTTAGAGAATATTATCAACACGAAGAGGAAGAATTTACTTGCATAATTAATAATTTTACTTGCAAAATGGAGGATTACTTGCCTTGATTTGGAGATCGACAGCGACGACTTCGAGTTCGTGCTCCACTTACGACGGTGGCAATATGAATCGACGATGGCGGTAACACCAACCCACGGCGGAAACTTTGACTGCATACACGTCGGCGTAGTCCCAACACACGACGGCAATTAGCAGCGGCAATGACGTGGAACAAGGATGACGACATCAGCTCACAGCTAGAGTGACGATGGCCCCCCTTCTCCTTCCCCCACCGTCTCCTTAAATAATGAAGGGGTCAATTTAGGGATTCCATTTGGGATATCGATTTCCTTCCTCCTTTGTCAAAAATCTGCCGCCGCACCTCCCTCTCTCTCTTCCCCTTTCCTTCTTCCTTCCTTTTTCCTCCTCTTCCCATTTTTCCTCCTTTCTTTCTCTCCTTTTCTTTCTCGTTTCTTTTATTCTTCGTTACCACATCCTCTCGCACTTATTATTATTATTATTATTATTATTATTATTATTATTATTATTATTATTATTATTATTATTTATCATTAATAATAATTATTATAATTATATCACAACTATTATTATATGTATAGTTATTTTATATATATTTATATGTTTATTTCTAATTAAAATCTGAATTAGTTATTTATCTAATAATAACACTTAAAATTTTAATATAAATTTATAATATTTTGACCTATCTTCAATTTTAATTTCATAATTATATTTTAAATTAATAAATTTTAATATACTAAAATTCATATAAATTAAATATATAATGATTTTCTTGTTTAATTAGACTTATAATTAAACTAACTCAATCAATCATATTAATTACTCTAAACTAAATTAAATAATCAAAATACCCAAACGCAAACTATTAATTCAATTTAATGGTTTAAATATCTAAACCTATTTCAATTGTTGGAATACTTTATACTCATATTTCAAGTCTAATTACAAGATTCTAAATCCAAAACAAGAACTAAAATAATTATTAAATTTAACAAGATAATTTATATAAAATTTTTTTTGAGATATTACAATATTATATGTTTTCAGGAGCATACTTTAATTGCAGCTAGTTTGGCCATATGATCAAAGACTGCCCACATCTCTTGAGGCAAATGATGAGGAAACCAGGTGCTTTGGAAAACATTTTTGTAGTGATGGCCCAAGATGCGAGGCATCACCATTGGTGATTGCAAGTAAACTTATAATTTTTGAAATCTCAGCTTAGTAATTTTTGATTAGGGGTCAACGTATTTATTTGTATCTCATAAGTTTGATCATTACTTGTTGTCACCCTCGGGATCAAGCTTATTTTGTGAACCATTATCTCAATAGATATCCCCGACATATCTACTGGTATCCATACAAATACATCTGAGTTTTGGCAAAGAAACTCCACTAATTGTTCTTGCAGATGATTGAAAAGAGAATTGTCGATCTGAACATACTTTTCAAGCTCTTTATGATCTAGAGCGATTTGCAAGGTGGATTCACTAGGTCGACATTGTTATAGCTTAGCTTCATCTCAGAGGTCAAATTCTTTGATCGGATGGTTTGGTATCGTTTGACCTATTTGAGCTAGGCAGCAAATTTTGTCGGTAACTTAATAGCCTAGCATTTTTCCTACCCCTTATGAGGTTATGAACTTCTTTTTCTAATGCAATATGGATGTTATTGCCTTGAAGATACCTAGTCATGGTTGACTCAATATGGCATTGTAGACTGAGTGTATATCTGTGACGAACCAGGTTATTTTCCTTAAATAACCCTCCGTCAATAAAATATCGTTAATGCCCAGAGTTTTCTTTATGACTAGATGAAAGACTGATATACAACCTGTTTAAATAGGCTCTGCACAAGCATACTTCTCACAGGATCTCAAATTTGCCATATCATTCATGACTTCAATAGTTGCCATAATACTCAAATCATCAAACAAAATGCGGAAGCATACTATGATACCATGAATTGCGGAAGCATAATAAATTTATAAAAATAACCACAAACCATACTTGACCCCGAGTGGCTGTCCATATCAAATTCTATGTCCAAATCTTTGCTGCACTTGCCGTCTGTCTAGTCTCATCAAGCAAGCCTTTTCTTGTTCTAACTATCCAGCAACAGCTAAATGCTTTAATCTGGGAGGAAAAACAACAGACAGCCAGAGTGAGCTTATCGCTCAGCAAGTATAATCATACGGCACTATCAAACGGTGAACATGATAATGACAAGGGGCAACATGCATTTGAGATATAACGAGACATAAGCGGGAAGGAACATTTAGAAGTACCGATTTGTTGTTGACCATGTTTTGTAACGTTTAATTGCCGTTTGAATCATGTTTTCTTATTTTACTTTAATCTTTGCGGACCAGGGCTAGTAGGTCGTACTAGCAAACGATACGAGAGAACGAGAAAAGGATCATGATACTCCACATGATCTAAGGCCATGAGGGATTATCTTTAACGACCCTCCGGGGGGTTGTGCACATCGTGCCATACCGTATCGCCCCATTCTCCTGGGGTACCAGGGCAGTCCTCGTTCTTCCACAATAGTATCCTAAGGCGTGACACGGACACCACCTGCTTACACTAGCAGCCAGAATACGTGGCCCAAGTATTCTTCGGGTTTATACCGTGATGGACGTGTCAAACCAGAGAATACTACCCGTCTAGGAGGCCATGGTCCTAGTTTCATGATTCTATTTTTCATAATTCCCTTGAAGGAAAGTCCACCGTATTTCATATATCATATCTCCCGCCACACGGGAGGTTTCTTCAATCACAAATCCATTATGGACTTCCTTCCGTTCCATTTTTCCATTCGTTCTCATCTTCACTTGGAGACTTTAGCATTTTTCATAATTCAACTTATAAGCAGGATTAACAGAATTCAAGCGGAATTGGAATTTCTTACCGTCGATGAGCTAATCACATTGGGGTCCTCCGGAGCCCGTTTCTGAATCTTACAATTTCAAATGCTCATTAGTCATAGCTTTCATAACAAGGGGATGCACATTTTCCATTTACTTCATGTGAACAGTAATAGCATTTAGTTAAGGGATCCGGTCATCGTGAACGGATATAATTTCATGAAATCGATCGTCCGGCTAATATGTATGCATGGTCGGGATGTGGTGATTCATTTCTTAGGATTAATTTAGGATAATACAAGAGTGAAAGCATGCCAATTTAGTTGTTCACCTCGGGTGAACAGTAACAGGGGGTATTTTAGAGGTCCCGGACGTCGCAAACGGGTCGCTTCTTGTAATTTCGGATGCCCGGTTGATATGTATACATATTTGGGACGTAGTGATGCATATTTTGCGGTGAAATTAACATAATTTGAGGGAGAAAACAGTGAACCCGGATCTAGCATGGGGTTAGGGTTTGATGATTATGAGACAAGTGAATTGGGCAACAAATCGGACAAATAACTACATATTCATCCATTATTATTCATGGGTTATACAATTTTCATAATTTGAGTGGGTATCGGAACGATAGTACCCGATGAGAAATAATTAACAATCACAAAACAACAAATAGTGAGTATGAGAATACTTGCCTTGATGTGCTCCACATTTTCTCCATCTAGGTTGAGCTCGGAATCGGACTCGAAAGCCTCCATTTTCCTTCCTTCTTCTTCACGTGGCTCCTCCTCTCTCTCTTTCTCTCTCTCTTCCTCTCGCCCAACTCCTCTCGCAAATGGCTGGCCGCATATTTATAGTCGTCGGGCCGCTCGAGCGCCCGGTGTACGAGCAGCGAGCGGCCGGTTCTGGTTCTTTCCGCTCGAGCGGCCAGCTAGCGCTAGAGCTTTTCGGAAGGTTCTAGAACATGTGCTCAGGCGGCTAGCGAGCGCGGGAGCTTTCCGGAAGGTTCTGGAACATGCGCTCGAGCGGGTCTCGAGCGCGCATCAGGCGGCGGGGCTATTGGATTCTGGGCTCGAGCGGACTAGAGCGTGAGGCGAGCGGGGGAGCTGCGGGTGGCGTTTTCAACATCAAAAGTTTCAAGATTTTTATCAAGTTCTTCTAATACATACATTTAATAATCCAATACTCTAATATTATGTAGAGAGATCTTCCTTGCCTCATGTTAATCCTTTTTTTTTTTTTTTTTGATTTGGGAACCTCACAATATCTACCACAATGAACGTTAACATTTGGGAAACCATTTTTGGGTATGTTTCCAACGTGATTTCCAGCTAAAAGATTCTCTAGACTAGTACAGGTTTGCTATTAACCTGTATAAGGGGCACTCGAATGGTATATCATTCTTGCTGATTAACGATCATTACAATATTAGGTAATCTTGTCATATATTTAATCCCATCCGGATATGTTTACAAGTGAGATAATGCATCTTCAATATAGTTGCATCTTTCTTTGAAAGACAGGCGAGTCTCCCCTCTTTTTATTCTATTCTCAAGTCCCTGAACTTATAAAATCTCTTTTTTGTAGTGAACCAATTCATTAGCATACACCCAAGCCATTTTTTATTAACATAATGACACCAAACCTTCATTGCAACCAATGCTACTAAATCAGCAACTTTATTTTTTATCCCGACAATTAAAAATTATTTTCCTTGTTGCATCAAAATCTAAATCACGAGTTTCTAAAAAAAAATGAGCAGTTCGAGCAAGATTTGTAATATAAATACCTTCATACTTTGTAGAGATATAATGTGACATTATAGAATTTCATTTCCTAGTACCATGGCCAAAATGAACTTTTGTTTTCATCATCTCTTCCAAATTAATGTTCTAATATCTTCTTGTCATTTACCTCTAATTTTTTTTGACTCTTTTTCAGCCCTAATATAAAGGAAGATCATGGTGGAGAATATTTTAAAAATTTTTATTATCAACAAAAACTTGTTTTTAATGATAGTCAACGACGTTGTCTAAAATGAGTGTGAATATAACAAGGGGATTAGAATAGCGAGCAATTATATGAGTTAAAACGTCATTACTAAAATTAATGATATTATTTCCTACTCCTATATTTTGTCTCTTGTTGGAGGAAGTCTTCCTGAGACAATCCGGAGCTTCATTTCTGATAAGTCTCGTGTAAATCATGTTCATTACTTCTGTAGGAACTTGGTTACATGGTTACTCAGGATATTCCATATTGTCATTGTTGGTGTTACTAAGATCATATTTTGGGTTTTTCAAATACTTATTGAGATATCCCTTTTAAATAATGGTCTCAATTTTTTTTTTGTAGAGTCTGATAATTCATGGTGATATTGCCCAAAGATCGATGATAAAAGTAATATTTCAACTAGTCTCATTATTTTGGGTTCTTTACCAACTCGGGCCATTTTAAAAATTTTTTATTTTGATTTTGTATTAGGACATTGGTGAGATATTGTGGTTTGTACTCCATTTTGATGCCCAGATTAGTCCTCATATGCTTCTTAGGATAATGGATGGAGGAGTTATTGTTGTTCCTCCTCTTTCCATTAGTCAATTCTGGATGATGATTTGACTGCTCTGACTATTTTATTTCATTGGCCTCATCAACCGTAATGTACGCTTAGGTAATAGTCTTTGTATCAAGGAATGTGATAGGTTCCTACTAAACTAGATACTTGAAAAATTCACTCGATTATACAGTAATCATGAAGGAATTAAATTTTATTTTGTTGGTGAGCTTAGATATACCTCGGGTCTTAGCATTGTATTTGGCTAAGAAGTACTTCAAACTTTTATTTGGCCTTGTCATATTTTGACAAGGTGCCAAGGTTGTTTTCTCTTCCTTTCTGTTGGAAGCAAATTCAGATAGAAATTTGTCAACCAACTCCTAAAGGAACTAAATTAAATTTGGTGTCAATCAATAAAACCAAATTCATACATCTCCCTTGATGGTTAAAGGAAAATAGAGATACAATGTAGGGTTTTCTATGCCTAGGAACCTCAACATGGTTTAAAAGTGATCTTTTAGATTAGAGTTTTCGTTGTAAGGCTCCAGGACCAATATCTTAAACTTAAGAGGGAGTCGATACATCATGATCTTCCTTGTGAATGGAGACCTTCCCAGTTCGGCGGACTGCTTGACCATGCTCTTACGAAACAATTGCTATTCAATCCTTCTAATTCTTTCTTTCACCTCGGAAGTGGATGCCATTCTTTTTGCATTGGGGAATGACCTCAACTTTGAGTGGTTGGCTAACACACGGGGGGCCTGCTTGCTTGGAACATTCTTTGGTAGACTGCTACATGATACTTCATCTTGAGTCGTTGGTTGCCCTATATCCTGAGAGTAGTGCAAATTTTACTATTCGGGACTCTCTTCCTTGGCTTCAAAGACACTGTTTGAGCCATGATGAAATTCTTTAAAGAGAGGTTTCTCGCCCCTCTAGGACTTGGGATTGTTGTGGCATCTCTTTCCGGGAATGCTTCTTCCCCTTACTCCTCCTCCTAGAGGTGAAGGCTTTGGAATCGGGGACTAGTACTTCAAGTGGGTGCCCCTCTAGTTTGTCTCAAATGGACCTAAGTATCTTTGACATGTTATTAAATTGATCAGTCAAAAACTCTACATTTATGTTTGTCATTTGACGAACATCCTCTTGGTTATCCTCTATCAAATCATTGCCACAAGAATTGATGTTTTTGGGTGAATGGCTTGTATGAGCTTCGATATTCACCATAATTGTTTTATTTTTTCAAATGAATAAAGATCTTCTTTCTCAAAGATTTAAATTAGTGATGAGAACAGGTGGCTTGACCGCGTTCCCACAGCCGGTGCCAATGGTATGTTTTCTAATTGAGTTGTTACACAAATTAGAGAGTCGAGTAAATCCTTCGACTGATCCAAGAGAAAGAGAGTCTGGTCTTCGCTATTCGATCTTATGCACCATAAGAAATTTAATGAGAAGTTAGAGGTATACAAATCTCACTTGTTGGTATATCCTCCGACACTCAAATTAGTTATATTTCTTAAGAAAATTGAAAGATGTATATAAAAAAATAAGTGTAAATCGGAGGATGAAGGGGGATGAGTGTGAATTTCAAAAACTTTGGCTCCATGTTTTTGAGTGTTCTCTCTGTTATAGTTTCTTTGAGTGCCTCATTCCAACTTCCCTTTTTTATTGGAGATGATTTGTATTTATACCCAGAGTTTAAATTAATTAGTCATTCGAAACTATTACCTATATTGGAAGACATTTTATAACATTAAATGGAAGGAGTTACTTCTGTAATACCTAAATCCTCATTTGGTTTATTTTGATATTATTTACGACTTTGAGTTAATTGGTTATGTTTGGAACAATTAAATATTGTACAATTTTAAAAGATTTTTGGAACAACAGGACTGGAGCTTGAAGTATGCTCAAGAAGCATTTGAGCATTGATTCTAGTGGACTTGCACCCTAAGTGCACCTGAAGCCGCGCTTGAGCACCGGTGGGATATTTAAGGTATGGCAGTGGGACTTTTGGCTTTTGCACGGTAGAGAAGGAATAACTAGTAAATGCAAAAGAAAAAGGAAAAGGAGTAAATAAATACATAAATAAATAGAAAAGGATGAGAAGAATCGGACAAGGAAGAAAAAGAATAGAGAGATGAGGCAGAGGCGCGAGAGGAGGAGAAAAAGAGACGCATGGCAGGAAAGAGAAAGAAGAAAGAGGAGAAGAGTTTGGATACTTTAGAGCATTATTTTATCAAATCTATTTGGTATAAGGTTGAGGTAAGTATTTGTAAGTCATATCATTGGTCTGTTTTCATATTTGATGATATTTTCTAGCGTTTTGAAGACTTTATTTACATGCATATTATTTTTATATACCCTATTTATTTATTATGCATATGCATATATAATTTATAGATTAATTCGAGGTTTAATAATTTCAAAGGGTTTTATTATTTTTATGAAAGTCTAAAAAATATTTGAGACTATGTACATTCATGTATCAGTATGTTTATATGAAAATAGGCATGAATTAGGCTGTATATTGGTACACATGCATGTTGTTAAGGGACGATGTCACTATTTCATGAGACCATGGTGGCTCGGGACCCTGGTGGGTCAATATATGATCCAATATATGATATACGATCTCCTTTTTGTCGACAAGAATATTGAGGTGTGTTTATAGCTGACCTATTTCACTGTATTTTATACTGAGAATCATCATATGGTAATTAATGGTAACGAATATATTCGAACGTCCATATATATATACTAAACTTAAAGATTGCACCCAATACCGTAGGTGGTAAAAATATAATGAGCTTGTTTCGTATCTATGGGAGATAATGTATATAGATGACCTAGAGTTGTGGGCCAAAATTGTAGCCAATTTAGCTAAGGTTACTGGGTGAGTGTAACCCTTTCTCAAGTTAATTTTTTAATCTTTAATTCTCAGATTTCGTGCATACTTTATATTTTTGCGTGAATTTGCATCGGATTATGATTTGAGATGCGTAAATTTGTCCATGGATGGGAGATTGTATTGTCTCATACATATGAATATGTGATACTTCTTATGACATATTTTGATTTATATGATTTTGTTCCAGCCCATTTGATTATGCATATGAGATTTGGATTTAGATTTTGATATGTGTCCCATGTGGATGTCGAGACTGTTGCAGATTATGCGACATGGTATTGGATCACGATTTATCATATGATATGATTTGGATTACTAGATTTGACTCAAGATCACGATTTGTTATGAGTATATCCTAATGGGACTAGTATGATTTGATATACGATTTGAGTATGAAAAAATGTCCTCAAACTTTCAATTGATTTACGGACTTTGTGATTTATTTTATACAATTTGTTATGTCACTTCACATTCATTCTGATTTATATGTATTGTTTTATATATGTATGTGATGATACTTATTGAGTTTTAAATTCATATTTTTATATTTATCCCTTCAGATTAATAAAAGACTTGGATACATTGTAGGAGTACGAACGTGATCTGATCGCTGTTCATCAAATTTGGTGAGTTTTAGCTCCATTATAGTTTGGATTGGTATCTGATGTGATTGGATATTAGTATTGACCGAGTGTAGGCATTATTGAAATTATTATATTATGTTGATGAATTGTTGTCATTGTCCGGGTACCTCCCTTACAAGTATTTTGGAGCAGTTATGTGTATATTATTTGGACGACTATTCGATAAAATTCTATAATAAATTTTGGGTATGTTTGTGATTATTTAATGTTGAAAATTTTATGGTCTATTTGATTATGTCATACCTGAATTTAAAATTATTATTATTATTATTATTTAAAATTTATTGATTTATTATTTAGACCTACTTTGATTCGAATTTGTGACAACTTCTACTGTGTAACTATTATTTGAATTAATTTGAAAACCATTCAGATATTAATGAAGGTATCATTTTAACTGTTTCAGGATCGAATTATTTATAAGTATATTATTATCCCTTAATTGACTGTAACCATTCATCAAAATTAAATGCTTTATTTAATACCCTATTGAGCCGTTATTCAAAAGGCTTGATTGACATGTGTTCCCATATTTGGGCCATTGATGCATGGACGGTGCTTCAACTTCAAGCCAAGCAAATCAATTTTGGGCCATACCCAATAATATATATACATACTTTTATGACGTATTTTTGTATGGAGTGTATGTACTGTTGATGTATTAAGTTAATCAGTTTTAGACAGATGGTAAAATACGCTAATTCATTATGATTATTAAAATTGTTTAGAATATACAAAAAATTATATTTATAATAAGTCTCTTAAATTTGTATGGGTATTATTTATTCATGAGGAATTCTATGTCAAATTAAATGAAACTAACAACAATAACATAATTGTTGATTTTAACGGCCCATGAATAGGGGTTGAGGGGCGCTTCATCGCTGTAGTGGTGGAGGCTGTCCGTCGTCCAGCGTGGATTTAACGGCCCATGCGAATCTCGGCTAAAACAGAGTCTCAACCCATTGGATTGTAAATTTCATCCAATCTGCTGCGATTAAAATACCATTAATTTAATCACAGTCTTTCATTTTATTCTAATCCGATTGGTTGGTATTTAACTACATTAATTCAAAAAACTAGGTCACTGTTTGCCACCCCCATCTTCTTTCTCCTCTGTGGCACGCTCCTCACCTCTGCTTTGTTTTTGATCTTCTCCATTGCTTCGTTCCATTTTTGCGGTGGCCGGTGCTCGGAAGTGTTGCTTCTTTCTATGTCACCAAAATTAGCGTTCTTATTTATTACCTCAGCTGGCGCTCGAATTTGGTACGCTCCATTTCTACCTTAAATCACAAAATTATAGTACGAACTGCCACCCACATCCCTCATTCTCCTCTCCTCTACTGCACTCCATTCACTTCTACGGCGGTCCGACATCTTTCTCATTGTGGCCGTAATAACTGTTGCTTTCAGTGCATCTCTGTTTTGGTTCTTTATATTAAGTATTTTCTATATTCTTTTCTATATTTAACTGTTGCTTTTCATGCGTGCTTCATTTTATGTATTTTACCGTTTTAGTTTTAGTGTTGGATTCGTATATCAATTTCTTTAGCTTTGGTGTTAGTCATAGTGTTAATTTCTGATGTATTTTTGTAGAGCTTAGCATGTGTCTTAGGATTTTATGTTTTTGTAGTCATTTGCTTTTGTTTGGGGTTATGATTTTCAAATTGTTTTTTATGCGAAAATATCAGGATTGTTTTATATTATCAAATTAATGCACCTGTATTTGTGGAATAATTTCAACTAGAGTTTTATAAATCATGTGTGATTACATGTTGTTGCGTCCCGAGTTTCTGATTGTTGTACGGATTAGGAAACCTTCGGATTCCTCGTCGACTGGAGGCGATCACGAGCGGGTCTGATCTCCGTCTCTATTAACCTGGGACCTACACAACAAAACTAACGAATAAGAGGTCAAAAGCCAACGGGGAACCGTCCCCCACCGACACTCCAACACTCAACTCAAAAACCTTCCGCAATAAATGGAGGAATGCATCCTTAAGATGTAAGAATGAGGGGATTGTGAGAGGGATGTATTTGGAGGCTTGAACTCTATGGATGCTCACGGCAGAGAGGCAGCTAACCGGTGCGCCCACGGAGGGCGGCTTAGAGATGCCCCTGCTCGGGAGTGCGCCCATTGAGGACGGCTTAGAGTTGTCCCTACTCGGGAGTGCGCCCGCGGAGGATGGTTTAGAGATGTCCCTGCTTGGGAGTGCACCTGCGGAGGACGGCTTAGAGGTGCATCCGTAGAGGACGGCTTAGAGATGCGCCATACGAATGGGCGGCTTGGAGAAGCACCCGCAGAGGGCGACTTACCATGCCCAAGATTTGGTATGAGATGCTGGATGCTGAACATGCCCGGTGAGGAAAAGGACCTCGGGTAACCTCATTGGAGGCTTTAGATGAGATGGTAGGACCTCGGGCCTTAGTCAAATCTAAGGCCATGGGCCCTTAGGTGTGAGAGAAAGAGAGAAAGGTGCCGGACACTTGCTCTGCCTTTCGCTAAACGACTATGTGCCATTTTTGGGGAGCTCCACCTCTGCCTCGATTTGGGAAGAACGGCTGAGCGTTATTCTTGGAGACCTCCGGATCCTGTTGAGAGCACGATGAGCATGAGTTGCCCTTTTCGGGCAGCATTGGGTTCCCTTCTTAGGAGAGTCCCGTGCCTATGCTTGACCAGTGAGAAAAACGGAGGAGCTAGGTATCAAGCTCCATTTCCCGGAAACGATGTTGGAGGCACTAAGAGCCATCGATGGAGGGAGCCTCGAGCTCCGCTACGCAGAGCTTGGGAACAGAGGAACTTGGAGCCCTTGGATGGGCTTTGCCGAGCTCACTTCATCCTTGTCCGAGGAAAATCAAGCGTGCCATTGATGGGGAAGCTTTATGCCCTGTTTCGTTCTGACTCGAGGATGAATGGCTGGATTTGGTCGCTGGGAGTTCCATGTGCTCTGTTTGGGTCGAGAGCAGCAGAGATGAGCCAGTCGCCATTAGTAGAGAGCCTAGTGCTCTGTTTTGTTTATGAGCAGCGGAAAGGAGCAGGGCGCCCTCTAGAGGGCTTCAAGATACTCTTAGAGATGGACTGGAAAAGAGGCACGAGTTTCGGGAAGGCTTTCTGCCCCTTGGTTTCTCCCCCTTTGTATTCCATTTTTCCTCTATTTATTGAGGGAATGGATGAAAATTTACCCTCCAAAACAAGTTCTAATTCCCCACCAAGGGAATTTCTCCCGCCAAAATGAAAATGTTTCCCGCCTTGGTGAGGCTTCTTCGTCACACTTTGGGTTTCAGGTTAACCCGCGATACTAGCCCCAACACTAGCCTCCCATGCCGAGGGGTTCGAAATTTCAACCCTTGGCATGTGATGATGGGACGTCGCTGTGCAAGTCGTTACGCATGTTTCTTTCCCGAACAGCTTTTGAATCGTCGTTTCGCTTGGCACACTCGGTGTAGTGGCAACTTTTGTAGGGAATCATGATATCTTGATGACGGGGCTCCTAACTTCCATAAGGAAGGTAGGTATTTTGTAAGGAGGACCTTCCTTGATTCGGGGACGAAGGACCAAGAACTTTGCCACTGAGGATGGATAGCCTCTAGCAGGATGGAGGGCTGAGAACCTCGACGCTAGAGAGAGGAGGACGGAGGACCTCCTGGCAGGATGGAGGGATGAGAACCTCCGTGGCGGAGAATGAAGGTTGTGCTTCGTTGCCAAGGAGTGGAGGCCGACGACCCCCTGGCCGGACGGAGGAATGGACATCTCCGTGCTGAGGAGCGGAAGCTGCACCACGATGCTGAGGAGCGAAGGCTACGCCTTGATGCTAAAGAGAGAAGAGGGCTGACAACCTCCTAGCAGGACGGAGGAATGGACATCTCCGTGCTTAGGAGCGGAGGCTGTGCCTTGGCGCTGAAAAGCGGAGGCCATGACTTGATGCTGAAGAGAGATGAGGGCTGACGACCTCCTGGCAGGACGGAGGAATAGACATCTCCGTTTTGAGGAGCGGAGGCTGCGCCTCGACGCTGAGGAGTGGAGGCCGCACCTCGATACTGAAGAGAGAGAAGGGACGACGACCTCCTAGTAGGACGGAGGAATGGATATCTCCGTACTAAGGAGTGGAGGCTGCACCTCGACACTGAAGAGAGATGAGGGCTGACGACCTCCTGGCAGGACGGAGGAATGGACATCTCCATGCTGAGGAGCGGAGGCCGCGCCTTGACGCTGAGGAGCGGAGGCCGGGCCTCAACACTGAAGAGAGAGGAGGGCTAACGACCTCCTGGTTGGACGGAGGAATGGACATCTCCGCGCTGAGGAGTGGAGGTTGCACCTCGACTCTTAAAAGTGGAGGCCGCGCCTCGATGTTGAAGAGAGAGGAGGGTTGATGACCTCTTGGTTGGACGGAGGAATGAATATCTCCGTTCTAAGGAGCGGAGGCTGCGCCTCAACACTGAAGAGAGAGGAGGGATGACGACCTTCTGGCTGGACGGAGGAATGGACATTTCCGTGCTGAAGAGCAGAGGCTGCACCTCGACGCTGAGGGCCAGAGGCCGTGCCTCGATGCTGAATAGAGAGGAAGGCTGAGGACCTCCTAGCAGGATGGAGGAATGGACATCTTTGTTCGGAGGGATGGAGGTCGTGCCTCGACGCCAAGGAGAGTGGAGGGCTAAGGACCTCCTTACTGGACGAAGCGATGAGCATCTCTGTACTGAGGAGTAGACGATGCGCCTCAACGCCAAAGGCAGAGGAGGGCTGAGGGCCTCCTGACAGGCCGGAGGAATGGACATCTTTGTGCTGAGGAGCGAAGGTTGCGTCTCGACGCTAAAGAGAGAGGAGGGCTGAGGACCTTCTGGCAGGACGGAGGAATAAGTATCTCCGTGCTGAAGAGCAAAGCTGCTCGAACCCTTTAGTCACGAGCCAACTCTGTTGCAACAAGTCGTCGAGCTCACTTTGCAATTACTAAGGTGCTTTTAGGGTTAGGAGCGGGGCAGCTGTCTCGACCGAGCACCATCTAAGTCTGAAGCGAGATCCCTAGAGATCTTTGAGGACCAAGGCACGGGCTGTGAATCTAATCTCGTCGCTTGAGGATGTGCTTTAGGAGAACCGGCGGCGGCTCACTGATTTGTTGAACACGTGTGCCTGACTGAGTAGAGAGATAGGGGCCGTGCTTTACCGGAGTGGGGCCGCCCTGAGTTTCCTCTGTTGGTAAAACACGAATGCTGCTCCAGTTGCCAGGACAGTGTTGCATGAATTATCATAGGATCCCCGTCTAACTTCACGGCGTCGGAGGCCTCTTGAAGGTTGAACGAATCGTCAAGCCCGTGAAGGCCAACAAGGCACTTGCCTGAGAAAGGGTCTCGATGGCACATCTTTGTCTGCTTTAGTCGAGTGGTCATCCTTCCGTGGCCGGGAGAGGCTGACAGCTCTGTTACTTCTCTCCTCTCTTTTGGAGCTCCTGAGCACATGCAATTCCTTTTGGTCCTGCCACATGTACTTTAATGGCTAAGCTGTGAAGCTATTGTTGCCCAAGGCCCCAATCCGGCGCCTTCTCGCGCTGTACTCATCCTTCATTAGAGGATGTCATCGCATCTCGCGCGTCTAGTAGAAAGCTTAATCTAGTAGAGTGGACGTCGTCGCAAGTCTTGTGGAACCGCAATGAGGGCCAGCTGGTTTTTCAGGCCATAACAGCCAGGCTCCAGGTCTAGGCCTTTGTATGATATAGTGTGTCAATGCTCGGCCCTGCTCAGGGCGTCGTTGCTTTCATGTGTATGGTCCTAACTCACGACCATTGTAGACTGAGGGTGCTTTCTTGTTCTGGAAAAGGTCATCGCACGCTTGCGATTCTTGCCCCCTAAGGTTTTTATAGCCGTAAGTTAGGGAAACTTCAATAGCCCCTAGGCCTTTGGTTTTGACGGCCTAGGTCATTAGGTTTGGGACCATGGTTCTCTGGGCCGCACAAGCCCTACGGCTCGGAGCCGTGATTCGGTGCTGACCGCTTTCAGGTCATTCGGCACAAAGCCAAATTAGTGGGCTCCTTGGGGCCTTTTCAACATGGAGTCAAAGTCCGGATGTGGCCGCTCTCGGGCCGCTCGACGCATGGTTGAGGTTTCGAGGTGGGTGATCACGGGCCACTTGGCACGATGCCAAGGCCTTGTTTTAAGGACGGACGATAGTCCTCCCGACTTAAGGGCAGTCTAGGTCGTATAATTTTATGCAGTCATTCGTATGAACAAGTAATACCGCTACTTTATTAATGGAAACATGATTCAAACAGAAGTGCGATGCATGCAAGACTTACCTGGGTTTGGCATGGAACCGTCGCAGGTGTTCGTCGACAGGTGAGGTGCTATGCCCTCGGGGCCTATCTAAGGTTCCGAGCACATAGTTTGTGTGTACCACTTCAGAAGGTTGATGGAGCGCTCTGTCAGGCACCTCAACCTGTGGCCCCTATGCTCCAAGAGGTCTAATCTTTTGGCCAGATTGGCTGGGTAGCACACGACAGATCCTTTGATAATGCCGGCTTTCTTTGGTCACTAGGGAGCTGAGGGGTAAAGCCCCTAGCGCTACACCTTCTAGCGGGTGTGAATGGTCCAAGAAACATGGATCTAATATACCCCGCTGGACAGCGAGTGCTTTTCACTCCCGGGGTTGATCGTCTGACCGCATGGCTACCCGTAAAGGGGGTCGTCGTCATGGGCGACTTTTCTTCCGGCTGATATAGCGGCTCGCATGTGTGATGCTGATATCCCTTGACCATCTTGGAGTTAGAGTTCGGAGCTCCCAGGGATGGCTAACCGATGAGGGGTCGTCACGATGGATGACTTCGCTCCAGCAAAGGAAATAATTCGCGCTTGGGGTGTTGATCTTCTCTATCCGTCCTGGAGTTAAGGAACAAAGCCCCCAGGTATGGCTACCCAGTGGGGGATTGTCGCCATAGGAGGCTATGGTCTGAGCCATAGCACTGGCTAGAACTTGAGTATTGAAGGGAGACGCTAGATTTTTTATCGCGTTCCCACAGACGGTGCCAATGTTGCGTCTTGGGTTCCCGGTTGTTCTACGAATTAGGGAGCTTATGGATTCCTCGTCGTCTAAAGGCGATCACATGCGGGTCCGATCTTCATCTCTATTAACTTGAGACCTGCACAATACAATTAACGAACAAGAGGTCAAAAGCCAACGAGAGATTGTCCCCTACTGACACTCCGACGCTCAACTCAGAAACCTTCCATAATAAACAGAGGAATGCATCCTTAAGATGTAAGAATGAGGAGAGTGTGAGAGGGATGTATTTGGAGGCTTGAGCTCTATGGATGTGCCTGGCAGAGAGGTGGTTTACCGGTGCTCCCGCGGAGGGCGGCTTAAAGATGTCCCTGCTCGGGGGTGCACCCACGAAGGACGGTTTAGAGTTGTCCCGGCTGGGGAGTGCGCCCATGGAGGATGGCTTAGAGATGTCCCTAATCGAGAGTGCACCCGCGGAGAATGGGTTAGAGATGTCCCTGCTTGGGAGTGTGCCTACGGAGGACGGCTTAGAGGTACGCCCTTGAAGGACGGTTTAGAGATGCGCCCTTGAAGGATGGTTTAGAGATGCGCCCTACGGATGGGCGGCTTGGAGAGGCACCGACGGAGGGTGACTTACCATGCCTAAGATTTGGGATGAGATGCTGGATGCTGAACATGTCTCGTGAGTGAAAGGACCTCGGCTAATCTCATCGGAGACTCTGGATGAGATGGTAGGACCTTAGGCCTTAGTCAAACCTCAGGCCGTGGGCCCTTAGGTGTGAGAGAAAGAGAGAAAGGCACCGGACACCTACTCTGCCTTCTGCTGAACGATTATGTGCCGTTTTGGGGGAGCTCCACCTCTGCCTCGATTTGGGAAGAACGGCTGAGCGTTATTCTTGGAGACCTCCAAAACCTGTTGAGAGCACGATGAGCATGAGTTGCCCTTTTTGGTCAGCATTAGGCTCCCTTCTCAGAAGAGTCCCGTGCCTTTGCTTGACTGTGAAGAAAAACGGAGGAGCTAGGTATCAAGCTCCATTTCCCAAAAACGGGGTAGGAGGCGCTAAGCGCCATCGATGGAGGGAGCCTCGAGCTCCGCTGCACAGAGCTTGGGAACAGTGGAACTTGGAGCCCTTGGATGGGCTTTGCCGAGCTCACTTCATCCTTGTTTGAGGAAAAATCAGAAGCGCGCAACTGACAGGAAGCTTTATGCCCTGTTTCGTTCTGACTCAAGGATGAATGGCTAGATTTGGTCGCTAGGAGTTCCATGTGCTTTGTTTGGGTCGAGAGCAGCAGAGATGAGCCAGTCGCCGTTACCAGTGAGCTTCGTGCTCTGTTTTGTTTATGAGCAGTGTAAAGGAGTAGGGCGCCCTCCAGAGGGCTTCAAGATACTCTCAGAGATGGACTGGAAAAGGGGCACAAGTTTTAGGAAGGCTTTCTACCCCTTGGTTTCTCCCCCTTTGCTGTTCCATTTTTTCTCTATTTATTGAGGGAATGGATGAAAATTTTCCCTCCAAAATAAGTTCTAATTCCCCGCCAAGGGAATTTCTTCCGCCAAAATGAAAATGTTTCCCGCCTTGGCGAGGCTTCTTCGTCACGCTTTGGGTTTCGGGTTAGCCCGCGATACCGGACCTAACACATGCCATTAATTGACATGAAATTTGATAGTACGAATGATATATGAGATTTTTGAAAGAAATATAGTAAAATAATGGGTTTTAGTGTACGAAAAAAAATTTTCAGGAAGTTTAAAATTGATGATCTTGATATTTTTAGGATGTTTAGTTGTGTAAGAGAGAGTAAGCAAAAAATAGATAAAAGAATCGGAAAATGTAATAGAAAAGTGGAAAACCCGATATGAATGCGATGTAATGTTAGAAGTGGTGATTGTTAGGGAGATAATGAAGGTTATTGTTAAACACTTCATTCCACAGTAGAGCCACGAATTTGAGTTATTAGGAGCAAGATACGTTTTGAGATCACAACTGTAAGTATCAATCATACAAGACCAACTTATTAAGATGGCTCATGACACTAGATTAAGACCAATTGAGACGTATGAGCTCAGAATGATGGAGGCTATTGGTAGTAGGTTGGTTGGATATACATCGAAAGACCAAAAGTCATACCTTTATGCCAGGTTGTAGTGGCATTTGCAACACGGTGATTTAGTAACTATATTAACATATTTTCAAAATCAAAAGATGAAGAATTTCGAGTTTTTTTCATGAAGTGCAGTTAGATTCCAATGGCTTTGTAACTAATATCTTTTAGACCAATGTGAAGATGATTCTCGATTACCAATGTTTTAGAGATATAGTCACATTTGAAACCATTTATGGGATGAATAAATGATTGAAACCCTTTAGTATATTTACAAGATTAGACCATCACAGGCAGCTTGTGGTGTTTGGTGCTATTTTGTTGTATGAAGAGATAGATGATTCCTTTGCATGATTATTTAAGACTTTTTATCTGGTTATAGTGGCAAGGCTCTCATCACTATCTTTATTGATCCGGTTGTCACTATGGCTAAAACATTTAAGTTGGTGATGACCACTGCTTATCATAGTTTGTACATATAACATATCTTACAAAATACTATTAAGCATCTAGCATGCCATTTTGACTTATTGACTTGATTCACATTTTGTATGTTTACCATAACTAATGAGTTCGACTTTGAGAATGCATGGGCTAGTATAATGTCTAATGAATGAGAGCCTCATGCATGTATGTATATAGTTACGTGGAATACATATCCTATGTCATAAATGGGCATATTGTTATATAAAAAATACCTTTTCATTGAGTATTATAAATATGTAGCTTTCTAAAAATTTAAATAGTGATTTGAAGGCACACTTGAATTAAAATATTAATTTCAGAGACTTTTTTCATCATTTCGAATAAATTATGAAGAAAAAGTGTTACAGAGAATTGTTTGCAGATTAAGAGTTTAGGTAAAAGTTGCAAAATTTAATTATGTTTAATATTCCATTGATAATACAGTTGGTAAAAATTTATACATCAACTTTTTTCAAAATAATGCAACATGAGATGGTGAAATTATCAATTTGGCATCTTATTTCTCAACACGATCCTAAATATGTCCTCACATCCCATATTAATCTGAGGCTTTGAGATAAGATTTTTTTTTATTGTGAAACTGAGTTGATTGAATATGGACGACAATTATTCGAGGCTAATGGAATCTTTTGTACACATATTTTTAAAGTTTTCAACATTCATGATGTGACTATTATGCCTAAAAAATAAATACTTATAGGTGGACTACAAAGACAAGATCGTACACACTTAGTGTGAGTTTTCATTATACAACATCAGATGATGATTTACATACATGGTTAGAAAGGATGATGTCTAAGGTCATGAGAAACTAATTGTTAATTGGATGTCTTACTACTGGGAGAGCAGAAATACAAGAAGACATTACTAAAATGGATGAGATAGTGTAGAACTTCTTAAATTTACATGTCGGTGCTGGGATAACAAATTTGAATATTTTGCAATAACATGCCAATAGAAATATAAAAGGTGTAAAAAATTGTGATGGATGGAGAGTAACTAAACGACCTAAATGTTATTTAAAAAGAATCAAAAGCTATAAGAAAGGGTCAGGTGGGTGTATTTTTAGTTTCTAAAACTTGTCAAATAACCTTTCTTGCATTCATGTAATTGAAATCCAATTTTGTTTTAGGTAATAATTGGTGTTCTTAGCTTGTTGCCGGACACTCATTATCAATTGTTTGTATAACTGCCGAACTATTATTATCAATCATCCGACGTGGTTAGATCCTCCATATCAACTGTCTGTAATGATTACAAGCGATTGCTACAAGTTTCTTGTTGTATATTTTATGCAAGTATCTCATTTTGTATTTACATAAACACTGCTAATTCTAATTTATTTGATTGTTTTTGAAGGATAACATATCACAATGTTTGGAAATTTCTAAGTTGGTAGCATAATTCTCTAATTTTTCTCTGTTTTGTCGGCAACCAAATAGAAAGTAGATGGCTAATTTGAGTTTCTACTCTTCTACTTGTAGTTTTTCTGTGGCGACCCGAGCCTAATACTCAAACACATGGCTCAAGCCGCTCATGCGGACTAAAAATTTAAAACCAAATAATATAAATTTCACATTTTAACTATTTCATTCACTTGAATTTCTATATCATAATAAACTCCAACAAAATAAAAATACATAAATATCAATAACAGTTTAATCTCATCATCCGACTACAAGGACTATCTTCTCATGCGTTTTTCCTCCAAGTTAAACGATGTCAACTCAATCTGGAGTCAAAAAAATACAAGGGTGAGTCAAAACCCAGCAAGTGATGATAATAAAAAATGCTAATAACAATAACGATCTCGGATACCATCTACCAAGGTCTCAACATATTCTGAAAGCCTACTATATCTGAGACAGATTATAACACATCGTAAATACGACTCTAGGTAAAATAGGTCCCACAAGACCCACACATCCAAAAACAACAAGAGTGTCAATAAACAATGGTAATCCCCTGAAATCCGACATCAACAATGATTGAAAATTTTTCTAGTCCATATGTCAGCGAGAATGACCAACATAATCATGATAACAATCAATATGGATTCCGCCGAATCTGACTGTTCGGGAGCTGCACTGGTGGCTTCGTCACTACTGATTCTAGATGTCTTGAATGCCATATAATTTACTTCATCATCTTCGGAGGATTGTTCTTTGTGATTTGTATCATCTTCATCATCCGTTAGAGACACATTTAAAGCTTTTCCTTTTTGACGCTTAAAATTTGGGCACTCAGTCTGAATATGACCGAAACCGTAGCATTCATGGCATTGGATTTCTTGAGATTTCTTATTTTTAGTATCTTTAGTTTCCTTTTTATCCTTTTTGAATGAAGTGTGAGACAGATCAATTCCTTTGGAAGGTCGTTTGTTGTTCTTATTTTTAAAAAATTTTTTAAAATTTTTTACGAACAGAGCAAAATTCTCATCACTACATGACTCATCGTCTGAGTGACGATCTTTTTCTTCCTTTATAGTTTTTAGGGCAATTGATTCGTTCCTTTTGGATTGGGGAAGAGTATGCTCATAAGTTTGAAGGGACCCTATAAGTTCTTTTATTTTTAATTTATCTAAATCGTTGCTTTCTTCAATGGCTGTAACTTTTGGTATAAATCGTTCAGACAAAGATCGTAAAACTTTTCGAACAATTCTATTTTCAGGAATACGTTCTCCTAAATTGAATATAGAATTCACAATGTTATTCAATTTAGCATAAAATTCATCAAAAGTCACATCATCTTTCATTCGTATTTCTTCAAACTTAGTGGTGAGCATTTGTAATTTTAAAATTTTAACTAGTTTAGTGCCTTCGTGGGTAATTTCAAGAATGTCCCAAGCTTCTTTTGTTTTTTCACACATGATGCGTTTACATTTTTTGGAAAAAACAGCCATAAAAATAGCATGTAACCCTTACTATCCTAATTACATGCATCAAGTTCCTCTTTAGCCCACAAAGATAAGACTTTTGGTTCGTTACCGGTGAAACTTGTGGGTGGAGTCCTCCCAATTTGGGTACTAGCCCAAACTCGCTCATCCATTGATTTTAAAAATGCTCTCATACATACTTTTCAGTATGCATAATTACTCTCATCAAAATAGGGAGGAACGGACAGTGATTGACTAGTATGCATCTAGATCGGGGTCGTGGATCGGGGTGAGTCTCTGATACCAGTTGAAAAAAGATTTTTTGTTCTAAATTGTACAATCAAGTTTCGACCCCGATAAAAATAGCGAAAGCAGTAAAAATTAAATATCCAATATACGTAAAGAATATTTAATTCTAGATGGTAATGATACTAACAAGTATGCAAAATATAAATGAGTATAAGCAATAATAAAAAGACACGATTTCCGGTGACGAAGGAAAAACTCGATACCCACGGTAATCGATAAAAATCCACCGAGCTTCAACGGCCAGGGAAGTAATGCACTGTGAAAATCAAATTACAAATCGGGTGGTAACGACGTGCTAACCTAGCCGACTTACTCCCGTCTTGTGATCCCTATCAAGGAACTCCTTGGATTTGCCCGCGGCAACAAAACCGAATACATTCCAATCTTCACGTCAATCTTTCCTCTTTAGCCACTTGAATTGTCGAACACAACCGGATCTCCTTCTTCAACGAACCTACGTCTTCAACGAATGTAGAAGAATGGAAGTGTTTAAATGGTTAAGATAAAGTGAAGAGAAAACTTGTTAGAACATAAAACTCAATCTCATAGCATTTGGTTTTCTCAAGAGAAGCAAGATCAATGGAGCACGAATAATGTTCTTCTCAAGTGGGGCTCGAAACTGGTTTGTCAAAAGTCCTAGGGTTCCAAGATTATAAGCCAAGTATTTATAGATGGCAAAAAAACGCATTCAAAAAGTGGCCCATTGCCGCGGTGCTCGAGCAAGGGTTGAGCGAGCGGCGGGCGCATGGAGGGTTTCCAGATAAACCCTACGTGCGCTCGAGTGCGGAAACAATGAGCAGCAAGCGGGCCCTTTCTGGATTTTGCGTTCAAGCGCGTGGCGAGCACACAGTGAGTGAAATGCTTCTGGTTTTTGGGGTCGAACGGGTAGAGAGCACGAGGCTTCTTGATTTTGGGCTCGAGTGGCTAGAGAGCACCCAGAAAGCGTGATATCCCTGAAAGTCGAAACGGACAGGAACGGATATGTATAGATGTAGTATCTCGACAAGCCATAACCCAGCATCGATACAACGGTATATATGGTCACTGAATATGCCAATTAGAAAAATGACTCTAACAATCTCCCTCTTTGACAATTCCGTGACAAAACCGAGAAAATAAATAAATACAAGTGAAGTACGGGTTCAGACACTACCGAGATAGAACTCGTGTACATAAAAATCTACACCTAGTGAGAAATAAAAGATACAAAAAAATATAAAAATCTGCATTAGTATTGCTGTGTCGATATGGTGACGACTGCGTCGACAGACACCACCGAGATAGAACTCGTGTGCATAAAAATCTACACCTAGTGAGAAATAAAAGATACAAAAAAATGTAAAAATCTGCATTAGTATTGTTGTGTCGATATGGTGACGGCTGCGTCGACATTGTAACAAAGTTGTCTGGTCAAGTAGGTTAGTACCAACAATGCAGAATATAATACGGTAGAATAAAGACAACGACAGTCAATAGTAAAACTAATGAGAAACAAGCAATACTGAAAAATTTAACAGAAATGACATTTAACAGAAATAACAAGTAACATTTAATAGAAATAACAAGTCTCCCCCTAACATAAATAATAACGTCTCCCCTAATCTCCCCCTATCAAAATGAACCAAGATCTCCCCCTTTTTGTCACGAAGAGTCAAAGAGAGGGGATCACTCAGAAGTGGAGGAATCGCCGAAGGGTGGAGTACCATAATGACACCATCATCGTCGAAGCTCAGCCTCCTGAGTAGTCAAACGATCATCCAACCGCTCAAAACCAGGAAGTATGAGCGACTGTAGCTGAGATTGTGAAGCAAGAATCCACTCTTGTGAGGAATACAGATGCTTAAAATGGTCGACAAAATGAGACGGCTGATCCATCAGAGCTGCCAAGAAGATGTGGAGGCCGATGAGGAGTAGATACCCAGACCCGATGGATCAAGGAAAGACGAGGCAGAGCCAGATGGGCCATCGTCGGGTTGAGGAGGAGGCATCATAGGGAGAGGTTCATCGTACGGCTCCTGGGGGTCCACAGTAAAGCGATGTGCGTGGGACTAACTCTGAGCAAAAGTAGTGGAAGTGATGGGGCAGGCGAGCTGGAGATGAGGAAAGTCAAAAAAGGGGTGACCGAGCACGGCAAGCAACCGCTGAATGAGGCACCTGTGTGGAAGGTTGTCCTCTTTACGGGCGGTGAAGTGGAAAATAATGTGAGTGATGATGTGGGACGAAAAATCAATGAGCCGACCACTCAGTAGAACATACAAAAATAATACTTTGTCCATGGGAATGGACGAGCAGTGAGAAACAGGAAACAAGTTCATAAGTATGATGCGGCTCATGACCAGAAGCCGGGGAGAGAGGTAGGAGGTCTTAAAAGCTTTTCCATTCCACTCCATAAGAGCACCATGGAGAAATGTGGCAACCTCATTTGGACGAGGCCGGGAGAAAGGAGGAAAAGGGTAGGTCGGGTTTGTTACTCGAGGGAGGCTAAGAGCACGGGCAAGAATATCCGAATTAATGTGAATGTGTGCCCCCCACACCAAAGTGGAGAAGGAATCGAAAGAAATCGCGTAAATATTAGAGTAAAACTCTTGAATTAGAATAACGGACGGAGCAATCAAATCTGTGAAGGCCGGCTCCCAATTGTGGTCAGTGAAGACAGAAGATATAGAAGCGTCGAGAGAGTCAAGGTGGATTTCCCGTTCAAGGGAGAGTTGCCGATGGGACATGTGGGTAGTAAAGAGTGTCTCAGCCTCTGGACTGATAAATCGATCGGGAGCGGAGAGCCCACTCGGCCGAGTGCATTTTCCACTGGATTTACGTGCCAAGGACTTTCTCGAGGTCGACATCTAAAAAAAAAGTAAGGACACTGAAATCAGGAAATATCGAGGCTTTGGTTTTCCTCCTCATGGGCTTATTTGAAAATATGTATATATATATATATATATTAGTATTGTTTGGATTTATTGATTTATTTAGTAGGATAATTGAAGTTGGAAAGGGGGAACAGTGGCGAGTCGCTAAGCCGTGCACAGTGGCAGCTTCAGCCGGCAGCTTGAGCCGCTCAACGGTTGGCGGTGGCTTGAGGTGTCATGACGGCGCAAGGCAAGCGTCGAGATGGAAGGGAACGCAGCGCCAGAGGACCACCGGAGCACCACCTCCTGTAACCACGTTGTCGGCCGGTTGTGACAGCCAGGGAGGAGCACCCACACGGTGGATTGGGTTCGCCCGGCCACTAGTGAGGGAGAAGGCACCAGAAAGCACCATGAACGAGCCATGTGACACAAAACACCGAGGACTCACGGAGTCCATGGATGTCGTACAAAATCCGCGCAAGAACCGGTATATTTGGAGTAAGGATGTTAGCAATTGGTGACCCAGGAAGCCATCCAACCAAAGGAAAGGGAAAACGGGGCAGGCAACCCCATGAATGGCGGTGGCAACAGTAAACAAAACAAAGAGAGACGAGTGAGTATTTACCTTGATAATGCCCACAATGGAGAGGAAGGAGGGTAGATCTGGTGGTGAGTGAGAGGGAGAAAGGCAGCTGATGCAAGGAAAGGGTGAGAGTAGAGAAGACGCACTCAAGGATTGTGGGCGGCGCACGCTGCGCGCTAGATGATAAAGGGGAGCAGCGTGCGCTCGAGCCCACAGCGGGCGAGGGCAGGAGTGCACGTCTTTTTCCCTTTTTTTAATTTTTTTTTTTTTTGGTGTTTTGGTTTTTTCTTTTTTGTTGTTTTTTTTAAAAAAAATGTAGGCGTCATTCGTCGGTTTGGTGAGGATATCGACCAGTTGATGTCCGGTTGGAGTGTGTGTAAGTGATATGACTCGAGTTTCCACAAGCTCATGAATGAAATGATGCCGAATATCGATATGTTTGTATGGGAATGTTGGACAGGGTTTTTAGAAATATTTATAGCACTAGTATTGTGACAGTAAATCTGCATAGTGTCCTGGACAACACCATAGTCAAGAAGCATTTGTTTCATCCATAGGAGTTGTGTGTAACAACTTCCCGTGGCTATGTATTCATCTTTGGCCGTAGATAATGAAATGGAGTTTTGTTTCTTACTCTTCCAAGCCACAAGGTTGGAGCCGATATAAAAACACCCACCGGAGGTACTCTTTCGATCCTCAATATTTTCCGCCCAATCGGCATCGGAGTATCCGGCCAAAGCAAAATTTGATTCGTTAGAGAAGATAATCCTAAAATCAAACGTCCCGTTGATATATCGAATAATACGCTTAACAGCACTTAAATGGGATTCTTTCGGATTAGATTGATAACGGGCACATACACCGACACTAAATACAATGTCGGGTCGGCTAGCTGTCAAATACGGAAGACTATCGATCATGCTTCTATAAAGAGATGGATCGACACTCTTACGCACAGGATCACGATCGAACTTTGAGGAAGTGCTCATGGGTGACCGAGTATATTTGGAGTTATCAAGATTGAAACGTTTGATAAGGTCCTTGGCATATTTGGCTTAGGAAATAAAGGTACCGCGAGAGAGTTGCCAAATTTGTAAGCCAAGGAAGTATGTAGGTTCTCCGATCATGCTCATTTCGAATTCTGAGGCCATACTGTCGGCAAAGGAATGAGCACGAGAGTCTACAGTAGCACCAAAGATGATGTCATCAACAAAAACATGGGCTACCAACATATATTTTTCAGTCATTTGGACAAATAAAGTTTTATCAACACTGCCTCGAACAAAACCACGATCATAAAGGTATGATGTGAGATGCTCGTACTAGGCTCTGGGAGATAGCTTAAGGCCGCAGAGAGCCTTTTTTAGCTTGTACACATGATCCGAAAATGCAAGATTCACAAAACCTTTCGGTTGTTCAACATGAACCTCTTCTTGAATGAACCTCTTCTTAAAGCTCATGGTACACGCAACAGATAGAAGAATACGAATAGACTCGAGACGAGCCACAGGGGCAAACGTCTCGTCATAGTCAATGCCTTCTACCTGAGTATATCCTTGAGCAACAAGGCGAGCTTTATTTCGAGTGATATTTCTATTTTCATTGATTTTATTTTTGAATATCAACTTGGTCCCAATGACATTTGTATGGGTAGGACGGGGAACCAAGGACTATACATCATTCCTCACAAATTGATTTAGTTTCTCATGCATGGCATTTGTCCAGCACTCATTGAGTAAAACCTCTTCTACCTTTTTTGGTTCGATGTGAGAGACAAAACAGGTATAGGCGAGCTGATTTAGAATACGGCGACGCAGCCTCATACCTTCATTAACATCACCTAACATAAGGTCCTTTGGATGATTAAGCTTAACTCTGGTAGAAGGTTCCTTTGTAGGAATGGTGGTAGGAGTTACTTGCTCAATATCGGGAAAAGATAAGTTGGGTGAGGAGTCATCATGATCATCTTCTTTATTTGAAAAATCAGTGCTTTTAGGATGGTCATGAGGAGTGTCATTCACAACAACATTTATGGATTCCATAACCGTTTGAGTACGCAAATTGAAGACTCAATAGGCTCGACTCGTTAGGGAATATCCCAAGAATATTCCTTCATCACTTTTTGAGTCGAACTTCCCTAAGTTTTTCCTATCACGTAGAATAAAGTATTGACAGCCGAAGATATGGAAATACTTAACATTTGGTTTATTTCCTTTCCAAAGTTCATAAGGGGTTGTTTTTGTCCCAGGTCTTAGGTAGACCCGGTTGATTATGTGACAAGCCGTATTTACAGCTTCACCCCAGAAGAACATGGCAATATTTTTACATTACATCATAGTTCTGGCCATTTCTTGAATAACCCGATTTTTACGTTCAAAAATCCCATTTTGTTGAGGAGTGATGGGGGAAAAAAATTCATGATGAATTCCTTCATCATTACAAAATGTTTCAAAATTAGAATTCTCAAACTCCTTACCATGGTCACTACGAATTCTAATGATAGAAGTTCCTTTTTCATTAGTGAGTTTTTTACATTAGATTTTTACATGGTCAAACGTGTCAGATTTTTCTCGAATAAGATCTATCCACGATTTCCTAGAATAATCATCCACAACCACTAAAATGTACTTTTTACCACATAAACTTTCAGTTCTAGAAGGCCCCATAAGATCATATGAATTAATTCAAGAGGTCGAGATGTGTGGATGTCACTATTAGATGAGTGACTTGTTCTAATTTGTTTTCCTAATTGACAAGGACCACACACATGATGTTTTACATTTGACAGTTTAGGGAGTCCTCAACACAACTCTTCTTCAAAATTTTGATAAAGCTTTTAAAATTTAAGTGGCTAAGGCGGTGATGCTACAATTCTGTGGTGTCAATTTTAGCAGATTTGCATTCAAGAATGTTGTTTGGCTCGATACCATAAAGATTGTCAGGAGTTCTTTTGCCCTCTAAAACAATTGAGCCATTTGTGTCATAGATAGAGCATTTATCTTGAAAAATCGGACCTCAAAGTTGTCATCACAAAATTGACTAATACTCAGGAGGTTAGATTTCAACCCTGATGCATACAAGATATCACAGGACTTCGAAAGTCAAGAAATACATATCAAGCCTGGACCAAGAATAGGAGCTCTTGAGCTATCACCAAAGACAACTATCCCATCAGGATGGTCTGACATTGAGGAGAACGTGGCTTTATTGCCACACATGTCTCTAGAACATCCACTATCCAAGCACCACAGAGATTGATTTTGAGCATTTAAGGCTATGTGAGCAACATGGCAATGAGATGTTTTTGAAGAGTTTTTCAGCTCACTTTTCTTTACCCAAAATTTTCTCCCCAAATTTACTTTCTGATTTAACATTTTTACTTGTTCATTCAATTTCTGAATGTGATCAATAAGTTTATTCATTTTTAGCCATTGTCTTTGGTTGTACAAAAGATTCATGGTGTAGCAACGAGGACAAATGTGACCAACTTTTTCACACGCATGACAGGTAGGCACAAACTTAGGTATGAAGAATTGTTCATAGATCTTTGATTGAAATTGGTAAAGGTCTTGAAAGTTTTTGATGATTTATTCATGACCTCTTGATTATGTAGATTAGGCAAATGAGTTGAGCCGAATCTTTTCTCCACACGTTGTGGCATGGTCTTAATGACTTTGGGAGTGGTAATATTTTTGAGTGAAATTTTTATGGTGGGAACAAATATAGTTTTAGGTTATGGACCATATTGAGAGATTTTTTCAACATATCCCAAATCCTTTTTATTTCTAGCCACTTTCCCAATCCCCAACATATGATCAGGTTTTTGGGTTCCATTTAAGAATTTTTTCAGATCGTTCTTAGTATTCTCAATCTCCACTTCTAGAGTCTTAATTTTAGCGATTAATGAGCTGTTTTTTACTTCCAGATCATGATGACTAATAGTGGCACCCTTCAATTTTGTTGAAACTTCATCCTTTTCTCTTTCCAGGTTGATGAGTCTATTATTTAAACTGTTATTCGTTTTCTTTACTTTCAAGTATTCCCTAAAAAGTTTATCATATGTTTTTTAAAATCCATCAAAATCACTATCAGATTCTTTGTGAGAGGAATCTGACTGTTCAAAAGGTGCACTGGTGTCTTCGTCACCACTGATTATAGATGTCTTGAATGCCATATAATTTACTTCATCATCTTTGGAGGATTGTTCATTGTGATTTGCATCATCTTCATCATCCGTTAGAGACACATTTAAAGCATTTCCTTTTTGACGCTTAAAATTTGGGCATTCAGTCCGGATATGACCGAAACCGTAGCATTCATGGCATTGGATTCCTTGAGATTTCTTATTTTTAGCATATTTAGTTTCCTTTTGATCCTTTTTGAATGAAGTATGAGACAGATCAGTTCCTTTGGAAGGTCGTTTTGTTGTTCTTATTTTTAAAAAATTTTTAAAATTTTTTACGAACAGAGTAAAATCCTCATCACTACATGACCCATCGTCTGAGTGATGATCTTTCTCTTCTTTTACTGTTTTCAGGGCAATTGATTTGTTCCTTTTGGATTGGGGAAGAGTGTGCTCATAAGTTTGAAGGGACCCTACAAGTTTTTCTATTTTCAATTTATCTAAATCTTTGCTTTCTTCAATGCCTGTAACTTTTGGTCTAAATTGATCAAGCAAAGATTGTAGCACTTTTCAGACAATTCTATTTTTAGGAATACGTTCTCCTAAATTGAATATAGAATTCACAATGCCGTTCAATTTAGCATAAAATTTATCAAAAATCTCGTCATCTTTCATTCGTATTTCTTCAAACTTAATGGTGAGCATTTGCATTTTTAAATTTTTAACTAGTTTAGTGCCTTTGTGGGTAATTTCAAGAATGTCTCAGGCTTCTTTTGATTTTTCACACATAGAGATGCGTTTAAATTCTTCAAAAAAAAACAACCATAAAAATAGCATATAGCCCCTTACTATTCCAATTACAAGCATCAAGTTCCTCTTTAGTCCACAGATTTTTTTTTGGTAAGTAATTAGTCCACAAAGATAAGACTTTTGGTTCGTCACCGGTGGAACTGTGGGTGGAGTCCACCCAATTTGGGTACTAGCCCAAACTCGCTCATTTATTGATTTTAAAAATGCTCTCATACGTACTTTTCAGTATGCATAATTGCTTCCATCAAAATAGGGAGGAACGAACAGTAATTGACTAGTATGCATATAAATCGGGGTCGTGGATCGAGGTGAGTCTCTGATACCAATTGAAAAATGACTTTTTGTCCAAAATTGTACAATCAAGTTTTGATCCCGATAAAAATAGCGAAGCCAGTAAAAATTAAATATTCAATATACGTAAAGAATATTTAATTCTAGATACTAATGATACTAACAAGCATGCAAAATATAAATGAGTATAAGCAATAATAAAAAGACACGATTTCTGGTGACGAAGGAAAAACTCGATACCCACGGTAATCGATAAAAATCCACCGAGCTTCAACGGCCAGGGAAGCAATGCACTATGAAAATCAATTTACAGACCAGGGGGTAACGACGAGTTAACCTACCCGACTTACTCTCGTTTTGTGATCCCTACCAAGGAACTCCTTGGATTTGCCCGCGGCAATGGAACCGGACACATTCCAGTCTTCACGTCAATCTTCCCTCTTTAACCACTTGAATTGCCGAACACAACCGAATCTCCTTCTTCAACGAACCAATGTCTCCGATGAAGTAGAAGAATGGCAGTGTTCAAATGGTTAAGAAAAAGTAAAGAGAAAACTTATTAGAACATAAAGCTCAATCTCGTAGCATTTGATTTTCTCAAGAGAAGAGAGATCAATGGAGTATGAACAACGTTCTTCTCAAATAGGGCACGAAACTGGTCTGTCAAGAGTCCTAGGGTTCCAAAATTATAAGCCAATTATTTATAGATGGCGAAAAAAATGTATTCAAAAAGTCGCCCGTTGTCGTGACGCTCGAGTGCAGAAACAGCGAGTAGCGAGCGGGCCCTTTCTGGATTTTGCGCTCGAGCGCGTGGCGAGCGCAATGCTACTGGTTTTTGGGGTCGAGCGGGTAAAAAAGCGCACAGAGAGCGCGAGGCTTCTGGATTTTGGGCTCGAGCGTCTAGAGAGCGCACAGAAAGCGTGATATCCCTGAAAGTCGGAACGGACAGCAACGGATATGTGTTGATACAGTATCTCGACATGCCATAACCCGATATCGATACAATGGTACATATGGTCAAAAAATATGACAATTAGAAAAATGACTCTAACAATCTTTATTCCCATAAATACACATATAACCACACATTAACATATATACATATATATATATATATATATATATACACACATATATCCAAATATATCACTACATATATGTATACATACATATACCTCCATATATATATATATATATATACACATATATATACAAATAAATCCACACGTATACACACCCATATACCAACACTCCACACACCTACCCTCACCAACCGGCCAAGCCCACGGCCCAACACCACACAAAGCCACGCCAAACCTCACGCACACACAGCTTCCACGCAGCTGCTTCTGCTGCACTCCACACACACAGAGCTCGCGCAAAGCTTCACACGCACACACACACTCAGCAGCTTCTGCTGCTGCTTCCCTCACACCAACACACACATACGACGGCACACACACCAGTACGCACACACAACAGTAGCTTACTGCTTCTCCCTTCCTTACACACACACACACACACACACACACTACTCCCACAGCAGCCTTGCTGCTTCTCAACACTCACCCTCACGCAGCATCACCAGCTGCTCACTCACACCACTCATACACAACGCATACACACACACACGCAATAGCAAATCTGCTGCTCACACACACCACAACACACGCACACAGCAACATCTGCTGCTTCACACCCACCACAACACACACGCACACAGCAACATTTGCTGCTTCACCACACCCACACACACAGACAACACCCACACCTGGCTACACATGGCAACACAACGTCACACCCACACACATAGAACACACAAACCTTACGCATACACCCACGGCTACGCACCACCATACACACACCGGCACATACACCCACTCAAATACACATAGACGGCTACACAATCAACCGTATATATACACACTCAACCATTTCATTACCCAATTGCCACCTCCCTTCACCACAGAACCTCAGCCCAAAAATTGAACACGATGCTTTATTCTTGTCCGATTTCTGTCTTCCGAACACCATTCGTCTAATTTCACAGCAACAAGAAGAATGTAAAAGGAGAAGAGGAATACTGATTTTGCAGAAGGGAACGAGAATTGACACAAGAGGATTCACTTGCAAACAGAGGAGAACGACATTAAGGGGATTTCACTTGTAAATTGAGTAGAAATGACAGTAAATGGGATTCACTTGTAAATTGAGTAGAAATGACAGTAAACGGGATTTACTTGCCTGATTTCACGGTTCCAGAACACGACTTGGGTTAAGCTTCACCACGGCTCTGGTTTTGGCTTCAGATTTGGGAAGTCGGCTTCAGTGGAACAAGGCACGGCAACGACGACTTTGGCAACGGCGATGGAAGAAGACGCCTCAAGTATGAACCACGCCTCCCATTTCTCCCACCCACAACCCAAATTTCTTCCTCTTCACTCGGCAGCACACACCCACACATTTGCGAGATTAAATAGGAACGTGGAGGTGGAACGGTGAGGGAACAAAGGGAATCGGACCTCCTTAGGTGGAAGATTCAAACGGCCTCTGCTAATGCCGTTGCAAGCGGGAGAGAGCGAGAGAGAGAGAGAGAGCCGATAGGGAGAGAGAGAGAGAGACCAAACGGAAGAGAAGAATCGAGAGGTGATGAGGTGGCTGAGGGGTTTGTTAGCTAATAATAATAATAATAATATTATTATTATTATTATTATTATTATTGTTTATTTATTTCTTTATTTCATTTTAACACTTATAACATATTATTATTATTATTATTATTATTATTATTATTATACGTAAAACATTTATAATATTATTTCATAATTATTTTTACTAATATACGCTAAAAATAAATCCATCCAATTTAATTTCAGATTCCTCGATAAAAATATCTGCCCATTACAGTTCCACCCCTTAAAAGAATTTCGTCCTCGAAATATAGGTATTGATCATCAAATAATTATCGATACTTTAATATGAAAAATCATATCCATTCAAATCAACATCCATCAAACTTTTTACTCTCTAATAACCTCGAAATTAACTAGCCATTGCATTTTTCACTCAACAACAATCATAGTTAAAGTTATCCTCCATAATGCAACTCCTATACAACCTAGATATATAATTTAAATCATTCTTTGACACATTGGTGTTTCATCTTATCATAATGATAAAATTTATACAGTGCCAACCTCAATAACCATGCTAGTGATCAAAATTAAAATTGTTTTATGTCTTAGACATGCTCCTGAACGTCGTATCAAATCAACTCCAGAGGCTATCCTTAATCACTCTTATTAAATTTTCTGAATTCTTAACGTAGTTCATCACTAAAAATATAGCCATTCAAAATACTCTATGAATTAGGGAATTTTTAACCTTCAAATACATCAATCATAAATCAATGGTTAATCCTTTCCGACATACAATTGATCGACATCACATTCCAATATTGCATCATACCCAATAGAATTCCAAAGTTTTATATTTTACAGCCCCTAAAGAATACAATCTAAAGTTTTAATTATCTTCACAACTGAAACTATCATCTTCCAACACATGCATTCACCATCTAATTTAAATTCCACCAATGGGTTTCCCTCGTACCATCCTTTATCTCGTTTTAATAATTTATTCCATATTTTCACTTAGATTAAATTCTTCTATAGAATGACAACTTCTAAGAATTAGTTATCCAAATTTCGAGACCCATAATCCTTAATTAACTGTAATCATCAGTGATCTAGATCATGGATTGATCACTTAATTTTCTCAATCTAGCTAATTGAATTCAAAATTTATTTATTTAACTCCATCAATAAAATATTACTGCTCCTACTATAATAAATTTTAAATTATAGTTCTACCAACTAATCCAATTCACTTAGCAATTTCATAGTAACTACAATATTGTTCACCCTGAGATCAAGGATCCTCAAATCGCTGATCCGCGGGGCTTAAAAAAAATAAAAGGTAATTTACACCTCCCTCATCAATAAAATACTACGGTATGTTGTAAGTTGAATGTAACAAATTGAGCCACAATCTATCAAAAACCCAATCTAATTAAACTGACCCTTGAACAGAAAAGTACTTATGAAAGCTGCTCCTCCACAAGAAATATCACACTGCTATTAGTGAGGTCCAAAAACGATAGAGATTCTCCCCCCTTTTTTTAACAACTGAGCACATCTAATAATTATGGATATAATTGTTGATAACTTTTAATCATTCATCAACATCCAAGATCCACAAAACTAATTGTAGGGCTACACTGGGGCAAGTCCAAATGACAACTATTTCGATCATTGATTAATTTACAAATATACCTAATAATCAGACAAGATCATTAGGTGAACCATCTCCTCACTCCCGAAGTTTGGACCATAGAGTTAATAAGACAAAACCATCTCCAAACAACTTGTGTAGATAATTCTTATACCAAGATATTCTCGAAGCAAAGCCCAAATGTACCTGATAATCATATAATGTGACAAAACTGTTGCTAATTACCTAGGAATATCTTCAGTGGACAATCCTAGTATACCTAACTACATAATTTTTCTTTATTTAATAGATTTTAGGATATTTTTAATAATTTATTTCCTTCATATTTTATTTATTTACTAAACTATCTCACATATTTTAACGACTGAAATCAATAATTTTGAAATTTATAATTTAATTGACGATATTAATCATTATGCTCATAATGCCAAAACTACAACATACCACAAGAGATAAGAATTTCTTTAGTTTCACTTATACTGTGATTTATCATACATACTCCACAATCATAATTTAGAACATTCAATAGATTGGAAACAACTTCTTAACCACGGATAATTTACATCTAATTCATATCACGAATAGTTACACAATTCATTTAACCTTAAACATTTAATTCATAAATTCCCAACATAATAGAGCATATCAATAGGGCATTATCGAACTCTCTCCCAAATATTCAATAAATTTTAATTTCTAAGAAATTTTAGATTTTTTTTAATTGCCACACCATCCCATATCTGACTATTTACTATCTGGCTTAGATCCTCGATCACTGACTATCTTCCTGGATAATATACACCTCTACTGAATAAATATCCAATTGATAACACTGATCCCATACATATATACCATTAAGTGCTTCTAATTGATACTAGATAAATTACTTCTATTGTTTGGGATGGATACTACTTGTGCAAGGTCTCAATGTCTCAGAATAGTCTTTAAACAATTCCTAAACTAAAAAAGGAAAAACCAAAAGTCATAAAATATATTGAACTAAATTCTAATTATTGTAGGATATAGCATCTAAGGTATGTATACTACCTTTGTCATATAAGACAAAGTCCGCGCCTCTTGATTAGAATTAGTGAAAACTCCAGCTGGGTTCTAAAATTGTCGTCTATTATGTTGAGCTGCACACTACCTGGCAATATGCCCCGACTGACAATAAACGTAGCACAATCTGAGGATCCTCTATCCCACTAGAGATAATGTCATCGTAGCCTTAATGTCAATACATTGCAACAGTTGGCAGGATAGCCGGTCTTCTCAATTTAAAACAATGTTGGTTGTTACGATGCTCAATAGTCCTTTATCGCTTAATTAATGATGATAGTGATGACTTACACCCAAAATATGAAGTAACCCGCTTCGATGGTCCATTCATATCCAGTGTTGAACCGCTAAAAGTTGATATCTTCACCATCTGTGAGCTACAAGTCAAAGTGTGAATAGCTTGGTCTACAAGTTGGGCCTCTTGTTGAAGTGCTCGCAAAACTTTAGAATTCTTCACATGGTTGCCATTGGAAGCTCTTACCGAGTCTGCATATTTGTGATTTGTTATTCTGATATCCTACAGAAACAAAGAGCTTAGAATAAACCTATTTTAACCTTTTTTTTAAGGTTGTCCACAGACTATCTACCTAAAATATCAACCGATCCTAAGCCCCGAGATATACAATCGGTTCATTAACTAGAGCTCACCAACGTATTATAAGTCTCCAACTCATTTAAGAAATGCCAAAATTTTCTCGAGCATCTTCGATTCCTAAGTCCTTGAACCATTTGACAAATCACAATTCTTTGTCATAGCAAATCCTCTAAGTCCCTTAAAGAATTTACAATCTTCTATTCAAACTTAAAACAATCAGAATTATTCAAATTCAACATATCTTATTGTATCACCTAATATCCTCAATTATCAGCAATTCTTAAAATCTTCAAGTATTTCCACAGAACATTAATTCTCTTATACCATAACTATGGCAACTTGAGCCTAAATACTCAAACACATGACTCAGGCCGCTCATATGGACTAAAAATTTAAAACCAAATAACATAAATTTTATATTTTAATTATTTCATTCACTTGAATTTCTATATCATGATAAACACCAACAAAATAAAAATACATAAATCTCAATAATAATTTAATCTCATCATCCGGCTACCAGGACCATCTTCTCATGCGTTTTCCCTCTAAGCTAAACGCTATCAACTCAATCTGGAGTCAAGAAAACACAATGGTGAGCCAAAACCCAACAAATGATAATAATAAAAAATGCTAATAACAATAATGATCTCAGATACCATCTACCAAGTTCTCAATATACTCTGAAAGTCTACTATATCCGAGACAGATTATAAAACGTCATAAATAGGACTCTAGGCAAAATAGGTCCCACAGGACCCGCACATCTAAAAACAACAAGAGTGCCAATAAACAATGGTAATCTCCTGGAATCCAACATCAACGATGATAGGGGATTCCCTCGGTCTATATGTCAGCGAGAACGACCAGTATAATCACGATAACAATCAATATGGATTTCACCGAATCCGAATATCTCAAAATCCACACAAGGATACTACCAACACAACAAATGAGGTACACACAATCATAGAAAATCACAAGAAATCTCCCGGATCTTATTCCGCCACTATGATCTAAAGGCTGTGTATATCCCCCGACAGTTGGGTACTTGCACGGGCTACTCAATGCTTGTAAGTTTGACCTCCGACCAAATCCATAGTCCACAGAGACTCTGCCCCACAAAGTACAGACGTCTTCCGAGCATACTCATTATCTGACTCAACCATGACAGATGACCTCATCTACATGCTCCTCTTCCGACTCTACGAGGTACGGAAGACAACTCACACATGAAACCCAGCAATCTCCGCCATGATACCCACGATATAATGATCCACGATGATCACAAGGTCATAAACATCCCGCCAAACTAGGTAATGTACCTCAACACCACCAGGACACGGAAATCAGTATCGGATAAGCGTAACCACATTAAAGTATCAAAGCCTCCCATTTGACCAGATATTTCAATGTTTTCACATACTTTTCTCAACCTTGACCGTAAGAAGCCAACAAATACACATACTCACACACTGAGTATAACGTAAAGAAAGCTTTGCAACATCAATAACAAAACGTCGTTCGGTACTGACCTGACGGTACTCACACAATCAAAACTAACACAAAGGAACATATCTCAGGACATTCAAAGGGAATAGATGGATCAAGATATGATCAGCTCAACTACTTCACTATTTTTCTATTTTATTTCGGAGCGATGCCTACGACCAGACTAAAGCCAACAATATTTTAATTTCAATTTCCATCCCCAATTAATTTTATAAGGTTCCGACAATTAATTGACAATATCTATTTCTTCATACAATCAGTATCACACCGCACACTGGCCAATATACCTTTATACACACAACATACACAAACTGTAAATATCCTCGATACTCTTTATCATCTTTATTTCCATACATACACATATAACCACACATTAACATATATGCATATACATATATACACATATATCCAAATACATCACTACATATATGTATACATACATATATCTCCATATATATATATATATATATATATATACACATATATATACAAATAAATCCACACATATACACACCCATATACTAGCACTCCACACACCTACCCTCACCAACCAGCCCAGCCCACGGTCCAACACCACACACGGCCACGCCAAACCTCACACACACAGCCTTCCACGCACCGTCACGCACCCACACAACACAGCTCGCGCAGAGCTTCACACGCAGACACACACTCAGCAACTTCTGCTGCTGCTTCCCTCACACCAACACACACATACGATGGCACACACACCAAGACGCACACACAGCAAGAGATTATCGCTTCTCCCTTCCTTACGCACACACAACAAAGAGATTACCGCTTCTCCCACAAAGACACACCTACTCCCACAAAGCAGCCTTTGCCGCTTCTCAACACTCACCCTCACGCAAAGATCACCCCTGCTCACCCACACCACTCATACACAACGAACACACACACACACGCAACAGCAAATCTGCTGCTCACACCCACCACAACACACGCACACAGCAGCATCTGTTGCTTCACCACACCCCCACACACAGACAGCACCCACACCTAGCTACACACGGCAACACAACGTCACACCCACACACACAGAACACACAAACCTTATGCATACACCCACGGCTACGCACCACCATACACACACCGGCACATACACCCACTCAAATACACACAGACGGCTACACAATCAACCGTATACATACACACTCTACCATTTCATCACCCAATTGCCACCTCCCTTCACCACAGAACCTCGGCCCAAAAATAGAACACGATGCTTTGTTCTTGTCCGATTTCTGTCTTCCGAACACCATTCGTCCAATTTCACAACAACAAGAAGAATGTAAGAGAAGAAGAAGAGGAGTACTGATTTTGCAGAAGAGAACGAGAATTGACATAAGAGGATTCACTTGCATACAGAGGAGAACGACATTAAGGGGATTTCACTTGCAAATTGAGTAGAAATGACAGTAAATGGGATTCACTTGTAAATTAAGTAGAAATGACAAGAACGGGATTCACTAGCCTGATTTCACGGTTCCATAACACGGCTTAGGTTCGGCTTCACCACGGCTCCGATTTTGGCTTCAGATTTGGGAAGTCGGCTTCAGTGGAACAAGGCAAGGCAACGACGAATTTGGCAACAGCGATGGAAGAAGAAGCCTCAAGTATGAACCACACCTCCCGTTTCTCCCACCCACAACCCGAATTTCTTCCTCTTCACTCGACAGCACACACCCACACATTTGCGAGATTAAATAGAAACGTGGAGGTGGAACGGTGAGAGAACAAAGGGAATCGGACCTCCTTAGGTGGTAGATTCGAACGGCCTCTGCTAATGCCATTGCGAGCGAGAGAGAGAGAGAGCCGATAGGAAGAGAGAGAGAGGCCAAACGGGAGAGGAGAAGAATCGAGAGGTGATGAGGTGGCTGAGGGGTTTGTTAGCTAATAATAATAATATTATTATTATTGTTGTTTATTTATTTATTTATTTCGTTTAAACACTTATAACATATTATTATTCTTTAATTATTATTATTATTATACGTAAAACATTTATATTATTATTTCATAATTATTTTTACTAATATACTCTAAAAAATAAGTCCACCTAATTTAATTTCAAATTCTTCGATAAAAATATTCGGCCATTACATTTTTCACTTTTAATCTTTGAAAATTTGATAATATTGTGGGTATTTGGGATCATTTTGACCAGAAATAGAATCTTCTGCAGTTGGTGACAATGCAGATTCTAATTGTGGGACAAGAATCTTGACGAAAGCTCGTGGTAAATACTTACGCTGAAGCTTCATAATATTGACACCAATGTTCTCCTGGCATGAGTCACCACCGAGTGTGTAAATAAATAAGAGGTTATCCACGAAGGCTTAAACCCGAACTTTGGAGGACATACTGCTATTCAGTGCTTCTTTTTACTTGTAATAATCCAGGTTATGAAACTTGATGTTTGCTGCTAATGGCAGTGTGAGCCCCAAAAAAGTCAGTAGTTTGTTGCTTCCGCTACCCCTCAGCCCACCTAGAGAACTTCTTTCATGTATGTTTGCTTGAGCTTTTTCTCCTGTGTGCAGAAGGAAAAAGCAAACAAGTTTTAATGTGTGAAAGTCTCACTAACCATTGTGTTAGATTCATCTTTCTTGGATTGTTTTAGCTTAGTTGTTATGATTTTTCAGGGAGTTGAATGTATATGCATATCAACGGTTGCTCAAAGTAATTATAAGATAAGATGCTTCTTTGGAGACTGGTAGATAATTATACCTTAGAAAGCAAGTGTTGTTTGAAGCGCAAGACTATGAATATGTTCAGAACAATTAGAATCTAGTCCCATGGATGTTTCATCAAGCATCTGCAGTTGCAAAGGTAAATGTTTTATCCGTGGAAATGTTGGAAAAGCTAATTGACTTCATCGACTCAGCTTGTGAACGGTTGCTCAAAGTAATTATAAGATAAGATGCTGCTTTGGAGACTGGTAGATGATTATACCTTAGAAAGCAAGTGTTGTTTGAAGCGCAAGACTATGAATATGTTCAGAACAATTAGAATCTAGTCCCATGGATGTTTCATCAAGCATCTCCAGTTGCAAAGGTAAATGTTTTATCCGTGGAAATGTTGGAAAAGCTAATTGACTTCATCGACTCAGCTTGTGAACTTCACTGCTTGTTTTGCTTCATGACTTCTCTTCTATCTTCAATTTTGAAATGGAAATTCAGGGAGCAATAGTTAGCTGATGAAATGGCAATAGCTAGGAAAAAGGTTGATGCAGCTAAGATTGTGATGCGAGCATAAGCTAGGGGGAGAGCCCACCTTTAAAAGACCGGTCTAGTAGGAGGGAAAGCCTCTTAACTTATAAGTTTTAGGTTTTACCTAAAACTTTTCAATGTGGGACTCGCATCATTCCTCCCTCTTCCAACAGCCGCAGATCTCGACAACTGCACTCTACGGCATTTCACTCGACGGTTTTTACTCTACGACGCTTCACTCCGCCCCGACACACCGGCAGCAGGTTAGCCCCTCCGTAGGTTACCTTTTTCGGTCAAAACCCTTCACAAATAACCCTCTCCAAGTCGGGGCTGATCTCAATGAAAGCACCATTTGATGAAAGTATAAATCAGGGGAAAAGCCGATCCTAAAAGACAGATCTAGTAGGAGAGAGAGCCCCCTAACTTATAAATAAGAGGTTTTACTTTAAAATTTTCAAAGTGGGACTCGTGTCAGACTGCAATAAACTTGAAATGGCAATAGTTGATGCCGTTGAGAGATAAAGTTGGAGAAAGGAAGAAAGAGCAACAAGAGGAGGAAGCAGCAGAAGCTGCCCACATGTTTTTGGATAGTGAAACACGAGTCGGACAATGAATGATTTCTAACAATATCTTTTAATTAAAACGTTGGAAATTTTGATTAATAGTTTAGTCAATTCTAGATCGCCAAAACGACAATGAATGATTGAAACGTTTGGGATAACAAAAAACTCAGCAATGGTGTAATTGGATATACTTGGTGGAAACTTGACAGCATTGCTTCTCCTCTGCTTATAAACAGGTTACTTGTAATTTTTCTAGTCAATTTTCTCTTCATTGAAGGTTTAATGTGCTTCTTTTGAGAATATTAATGTAATGAGAACCTCTATCCTATCCCACCATTTGTAATCGGGAGCAATCAATTGAAGTCTAGATTGTATATATTTTTACACAATAAAGATCATACATTTTTATTTAAGATTCAGAGGTGAGCTATCTATATAAAATCTTATAGATGAAGCCAGACGTTGCTACTTAACTCATGATTTTATATATTTAGATATCAATTTTTCATTATAATATATTAACGTATGCCATAATATACTACATGTTGAATCAATATCTTGGTCTAATATTTAATTTAGAAAAAACTCTGCACTTTACTTCTTAATTCTTAGTTCTCACCTTTCTAAAGAACGGTTTACAATTTATTAATATAATTGTATAATTTTATTTCTTTATCATAATATCTTATATCTTCTTTTAATCATGGCAATTATTCAAATATGGAATTTAACACAATTCACGGAGTAGAAAATTTAAAAAATTAATACAAACTCAGCAAATATATAGTATATAATAAAATTGTACAGTATATACTTAAATATGTAATAACGTAAAATTAATAATTTCAAAATCCAAACATATATAGATAAAATATTATATTTTCAAACAGAAAAATGATTCAGATTCTAAATAACACATATAATATGATACAAATATATAAATATGAGTTCTTGAAAAATTTCTCCATAAAATCATAAAAATCAATAGGCATGTATGATTTACATATCATAACTTTGAAATATTAGCTTGAACAAATATTAAAATAATAATACCCAAAGAAAACAACAATAAATAACAACAAATGAAAGAGGGAGCCTAGGGTACACTTGTCTCGACTTGATTTACCCAAATCCAATTTGAGCTATCGAAAGCTTTTCCTTTCTTCTCCATCTTCTCCCGATTTTCTCTTTCTTATTTGCCTAGTACCGCTAAAATAATCGAAATCTTATCCCTCTGGTGTTTTTATCCCCCCCAAGTGCTCGAGCTCTAGTCGAGCAAGCATCGGGCGCTATAGTTTGGAAATTACCGCTCAAGTGCCGTTCAAGTGCTGTTTGGGCACAACTCTTTGAAAATTGTGATCAAACGTGACTCAAGTATATCTAGGGTGGAAACTTTCTAGAATTCAAACTCAAGTATCCTTGAATGTGCTTCAGGCGCATAGGTTTTGTTTTTGGCTCTTCGGACGAGCTTCGAGCTCGGGTCTAATGCATGAGACATGCGGATCCAAATTTGACTATTTGACCTAATTTTTCATATCCTTTAATTTCAATTTTAATTATATTAATTTAATTAATCGTAATTAATATAATTGTAGAAACTCAAACCTTATACCTTTTCCCCAATTCTTCCTTCTGGATATTGAAATTTGAGGATTAAAAGATAAAACTCTCAATGGGTGTCCCTCCAATCTGTTCCAAAGGAACTTAAGAACCTTGAACATAGAGTCGACCTAGGCCACTACCGTTTCTACATTTATATTTGTGGTCGGACAAGTATTTTCATGGTTGCCCTTGTCAGGTCATCGTCATGAGAAATGATGTCTTTAGGTGGCATACTTAACTGAGTCCTAATGTTGACCATATTTTTTCTTCGAATGAGTGGCTTGATTATTGCATTCTCACATATGGAACCAATAGTAAATCTTGAAAATTTAGATTATCGTACGAATTAGAAAGCCGACAGTTTTGTCTAGATATTCGAATGCTAACATGTTCAATTTTCATAACTATAAATTTGAATCCTGTGCACCATAATAAAATAAATTAAAGATAAGATAGATATGAGCTCACTCTTCAGTATATTCTCCGATACTTAAGTTAGTGATTTTTCTAATAGGTTTGAAAAAATGATGAGGAAGAAAATATTGAAAATGAAAAAGAACAGTAATTAGTATATATTTAGAAGGTTGTAATTCTCTTATATTATTTATAACCAAAGGCACTGTTTGGTTAATGGGTACCTGAGATCGATGGGTGCGTATAATGCCACTTTGAATTAATAGTGGAGGCATCACTTGCAGTGTGTAACGGCCATCCCTATTCAATAATAGGACTACCTAACTATTGGGTACATTGTCGTTTTGACCGCTCTTCAATATTGATCCATTAAACCACTTATTGTGGTCTTTTAATATTTGACTGTTCAGATTTTGTCCTTAAGTTTATGTGTTCGAATGCTACTACATAATTGACTCTGTAGTATCTTCTGTTAGATCATTTGTATTTGAACGCTCTTATCTAATTAAATATTAAGATGACCCATTTTTTACTCTACGCATTAGATATGAAGGTAGAAACTTGTGTAAGATTGTCTTCGTGTCCAAGAGGGTAATTGAAGATGGATGTAGAAGCGAGATTTTAGTAGTCACTCACCGAAGGAATAGTAACAATCTCATAGTTAAAACTCCGAAGTTGACATTGAATTTTTTCCTCAAATGAAGAGAAGACAATTTTGTTGTCATTTCATGGGTTTTGTGGAATATGTGTGAACCATAGCTCAAATAACTAACTTCTAATTCACTGTTTTTTTTATGATGTTGAGATGGCAGGCTAGCAATAGTTAATCCCACAAGCAAAGTCAACGATATCACTGTGGGCTTATTTTATCATCTCAATACTCGGATGTGTTCGTCTTCTAACAATTAAGAACTCTAACATCTCAAACCTTTGATCCACATGTTCGAACCATCTATTTTGTCTTTGTATATATCAAGATTATTGGGTAAAATATCAATTGGATTGACCTAATGTAGCAATCCAATGAATCCATAGTTGATAGGTCCAAAATAGTAAGAAATGAGAGAACAATACTTGACCCACTGGATCCAAGCCTAGGGAACATGAAGTTTAGTTTTGACCCCACTCTCACAATAATAAATCAAAATTTAACAAGTGGTTGGATGGTTATTAAATGGAGTATAAACTAGACTAAGTTATATGCCCAAATGGCGGCATATTTGAGCGTTTAGTCGAGCAATTCATCTAATTGATTAGTTTGTCGACTCTACAATTATCCCAAGTGAGGGTGTCCAAATTAACAAATATTAACTATCCACTATCAATTCAATCGTTAGATATCAACTACCTCCGACTATCTCAAGATCAGAACATATATTATAACAATTAAACTAATCAGTTTTCAATTGATCTAATTATTTAGATTGTGGCCTAATGGGTCCAACTCCAATGGGTCTAATAAGACTAGGCCCACAATCCAACATCATTTTTTGAAAGTGAAGAGTCCCACATTGCTTTTTCAAGATGAGCGTATCTATAAAACACACTATAAAAGCAAGCACCCTCAAACTTTGAATGACAAACTCGAAGAAGCTCCATGAGGCTCTAGATGGCTCGGAGAAGGGCAAACCTGTTACTATTCAATCTCCAACGAGAGCGGGATGGCGGCCACGAGGCCACCAGCCCTCTTCCCACCATGAGGCCTTTAGCCCTCCTTATGCCCTGAGGTCATCAGCTCACCACTGTCCGGAGGTCCTCCTCCCGTTCGGAGGCAATTGGCTCTCCGCTGCGAAGAGGCCCTTAACCCTCCTCCTGTTGGAGGCCATCAGCTCCCCGCCAGTAGGATCCATCAGCCCTCTACTGTTCGGAGCCCCTCCGCCCATCTGGAGGCCAACGGCCCTCTACTAGCAAGGAGGCCATCAGTCATCCTCCCGTTCGGGGGCCATCGACCCTCCGTCGGAAGGAGGCCCTCAGTCCTCCTCCTGTTCGGAGGCCATCGGCCCTGCACCAGCCAGGAGGCCCTCACCTCTCTATCAGTCCGGAGGCCATCATCCTTCTACCATCCATGGGGCCCTTAGCCATTCGCCAGCCATGAGGCCTTCTGCCTTCCTCCTGTCTGGAGGCTCTCAACCCTCATCTTACGAGGAGGCCTTTATCCCTCCTCTAAACTCAGAGGCTCCTTCGGCTCTCCTCTTGCTAGGAACCCTCTGTCCCGAAACCACGACACCTCCATCCCAAAGATAGGAGCCTTCTATCTTGGAGCCAAATGCCCCCCGGTCGGAGCAAGTACTCTGTCTCAAAGCCACGAACCATCCATCCCAGAGTCAAGAGCTTACTATTCAAAAGTGAACCCTACGTTCAGGTAATAAGAATGTTGACCCACCAGTGCAGCTTAATCATTCTCCTCTAAGTCACCTCTCTGCCAGATGCACCTCTAAGCCACCCTCCACAGGCACACCTCTAAGTCGCCCCTCTGTCGAACGCACTTTTAAGCTGCCCTTCTGCCGAGCGCACTTCTAAGTCGTCCTTCCATGGGTGCACCAATAAGCTGTCCCTCCACGGGCACACCTTTAAGCCGTCCCTCCACAAGCGCACCTCTAAGACGCCCTCTGCGAACGCACCTCTAAGCTACCAGCAGCTGGCGCATACGCTCCATCCACCGCTATATTCACATATGCATTCATCACGTCCTTCTAGCATCTTTCTAACCTCTAAGAAAGATTTCTAACTTGAGTATCGGAGGATATACGATGGGAGTAATTCTTACTATCCTCTAACCTCCTATTTATAATTTGTGGTGTGCAGGTTCCACGTTAATAGCGATGAGGATCGGACTCGCTCCATTTTGACTCGCAACAAAAAAATGGAAGGCTCCTTAATCCATATCATAACCCGAGAACCAGGGACGCATCATTGGCGCCGTCTGTGGGAACGACTAAAAAGTCTTTCCACCTAATAACAGTAAAACAAACACAGTCAATACTAGTGGTCCAACCAGCATGTCAGCTGAAGATATCCCCTTCTATGGCGACGACCCCTCATTGGGTAGCCATAGGTGACTAACTCCAAATGTACGGGCGTCTGGTGCTCAACAGAGCACCCTTTTCTTAACCATTTGCACAAATCTGAAGACGCAATGCTAAGGACTCCATCCTCTAACTCTAGGATGGATGAAGGAGATCAACATCCTAGGTACAAGCTATTGCATCAACCAGAGGCAAAGTCACCCATGGCAACGACCCTCGGCCTGGTAGCCATACGGACAGATGATCGATCTCGAGCGCACAACGCTCGCTATCCAGTTGGGTCCCCAGAGCGCCTGCAATCGTCAAAAGATGTAACACTGGGGGCTTCACCGATCAGCTTTCAAGCGATCCAAGAAGGTCAACATCCTCAGAGGATCAATCAGCCCAAAGACTTCAAGACCCAGGTGGCCCCTAGTATCTATCTCATCAGCCCGATGACCTTGACATTTGGGAGGATCCAAGGGATGGGGCCCACTCCTAAAAATATTATCGATTCGATCCTAGGGAGCCAAGCTAAAGCCTAAAGCGGCAACACCTTGTCACTCTCAAGATTGCCAGCAATCTCCAAGAACCTAAAGAGGTCCCAGGTAGAATTAACGGACAAGCCACTACCCAGTCCTACACTCGCAAGCTGTCTCGCTAAAGCGAAGAGCATAGCCCGAGGACACAGCAGGGCCAATCCGAAGACGCCATGCTGGGGGCTTCCCCTCCAACTTTCAGACCTCACGTGTCCGACAGAAGACATTGTGTTGGGGGCTCTACCCTTCGATTCCTAAACCAACAAAGCAAACGAATGTCTGCAAAAGATCTGGTGGGATGACAACCTCGAGGCCTAAGCAATCATGAGCAACACGGCCTAACGATGGCCAGAAGGCAAGCCAAGTGATGAAGCGCAGGTCAAAGCCCAAAGCGACATGATGCACGCCGCTCCAAATGTCGCCAGGAGGCGCTGACCTTGAACCCTATAGACTTGGTGAGGCGAAGTAGACCTTTCAGAGAGTATGGCTATAAATGCGAGATACCAGCTCAAGCGGCCATTCCCTTGTTCTTAAGCCGTCCTCAACCTCGACGATTCTCTCGAGTAAGGAACACCAGTCAGTAGGCCCATCCCACTGCAACGCCTCTCATCAACTCGTTGCATGGCAGCAGACCCTACAAAAGTTATGGCAACACTTGCAATGAGGGCTTCGACGTGCTCGGCCCACCACCCATTGCATCGCAAAAAACATCATCTAGCCAAGCATTGCACCAGTCTGGGTTACTCGAGGCAATATCAGCAGACAATGGGACCCAAACTACTGACCAACAGGCTACCTAGCGTGGCAGTAGCATGCTACCCAACCAATTTATGGCAAAGGACCAAATCCCATGGAGCATAGGGGCCATAGGCTAGGTCACCTATCAAAGCGCCCTAATGACCCTCCAAAATGGTGAACGCTAGTCATGCACTCGGGGCAATGAGTCAGTAACAATAGCACCACTTACGTGCCGACGATTCCACGCCAAATTTAGGTAGTCTTGCGTACACCATACCGTTTACTTGAATCATGTTTTCATTAATAGGATAGTAATGATATTTGCTCATACAAGTTATTACATAACACTGTATAAAATCATGCGACCTAAACTGCCCCTAAGTCGGACGGATTTTCACCCACTCGCAATTAAACCTGGTCATCCAAGTGGCCCATAAACAATCGAATTAAACCTTGGTTATCTAAGTGGTCCGTAACCGATCGAATTAAATCATAATCATCCAAGTGGCCCATAAGTGGTCGAATTAAACCTCGATCCCATCACCGAGCAGCCCATGTGCGGTCGAACTCAAAACTTTATGAGGCTTTTCAGCTTGCGTGCGGCGACCTCCTCCTGGAAGAGAGAGTACTATCAGTCAACGACGGTCGGTGTACTAGGACCAGATGCTTGAAAGCTATGACGTCCTCAAGGAGGACCGAGCATTGACAGTACATGCGGGTGATAGTCTAGACTAGCAAATGCCCGATAACAATAGCCTCAAAGCTTAACCAGCAACCACATCTTTCAGTGCTATGACCTCTTCTTCACAAGGGCAAGCGCGACCAACCAGACGTGTTTGTCAGAGCTAATAGGGTGAGAAGACAATCGCATCTCCTCAAGGCCATAGCTTCCCTTCACGAGAACAATCAAAATTCGATGCAAGTCATCCCCAGTAGCCCTAACACTCCACTAAGAAGCAAAAAAGCATCCCTGAAGGAGTCAATGAAATCGGGATTCCAGCCTTGGTCGTGGTCTTGGTGTTGACCCACTCACTTGACCCAAGATCCAAAGGATCCCCAAACTCTAGCAACTAAGTTTGTTGGGGTCTCCTCACACCCAATCCCATTCGCTGACTCGCAAACAGTAATGCACGATGAGAAGAATCCTTCCGAGAAACGCAAGGTGCATCTTATTGCCACAACTCGAACGATCAGCTATTTTAAAACAAGTCATCTCTCGACCTCTCGAAGCGCGTCCTTACAGTGGGGAGATCTGATCTCGAGCTTGAGATCTTCCCTCTGCGCACTCCTGGGTCTTGCTTGAGACTAGGACGGCCCGAGGTCGAAACCGATCAACAAAGATTTTCAGCTCCACACTGCGCTACGGATTCGAACACTTCATTGGTCAATGGATTCGGTCAACAAAGATTTTTCAGCCCCACATTGCTCTCCAAATTCGAGTACTTCATTGGTCAACGAATCCGATTAACAAAGATTTTCAGCTCCACACTGATCTCCGAATTCGAGTACTTCAACGGTCAATGGATCCTGTCAACAAAGATTTTCAACTCCACATTGCTGTCTGGATTCGAGCACTTCACTGGTCAATGGATCCGATCAGCAAGCATTTTCGTCTCCGCACTGCTCTCCGGATTAGAGCACTTCACCGATCAACGGATCTAGTTAACCAGCATTTCCATCTTCGCCTTACTCTCCATATTCGAGCACTTTGCCAGTCAACGAATCCTGTCAACAAAGATTTTCGGCTCCGCATTGCTCTCCGGATTCGAGCGATTTAGTCAACGGATTTGGTCAACTAGTTTTTTCGACTGCACCGCTCTCCGGATTCGAGCGCATTGGTTAAAAAAACTGGTCAGCCATATTTCTAGCTCTGTCCTGCTCTCCGGATCAAGCGATACGGTCAACCGAGCTGGTCAACCTTCCATTCGGTTCCATCCTCTCTTAAGAGTTAACTTTCCAATCAATGAATCCAGGTCAGACTTGAAGAGATAGCACGACCAGTCTCATCCCATCATGAATATGCCAAAGGCCGAATAAGATCAGGCTCACAATCCAATATCATTCTTTGAAAGTGAAGAGTCCCATATTACTTTTACAAGATGAATGCACATGTGGAACATACTATAAAAGCAAGCACCCTTAAGATTTGAAGGACAAGCTTGAAGAACCTCTAAAAGCTCCATGAGAAGGGTATAGCCATTATTAGTCAATCTTCACCGAGAACGAGATTGCGGCAGGAGGCCACCTGCCCTCTTCCCGCCAAAAGGCCTTTAGCCCTCCTCCTATCTAGAGATCATCAACCCACTGCCACCTTCCGCCATCCACCGTCCGGAGCCCCTCCACCGTCGGAAGGCCATAGGCCCTCTAGCCAACCAGGAGGCCCTCAATCCTCCTCCCATTCAGGATGCCATCGACCCTCCCACTACCGGAGGCGCTTAGCCCTCCTCCCGTCCGAATGCCATTGGCCCAGCGCCAACAAGGAGGCCGTTAGCCCTTCACTAGACGGGAAGCCATCCGGAGGCCATCAACTTTTCACCAGCTAGAAGGCCCTCTATGATTGACTATATTTTTCTACCAAAATCCGATAAAGTTTCGTCTGTAATACGGGCATCCATCAAATATAAAACCTATAAAATATCCTATTCAAAGCAATATAAATCCAATTCATTCGACATCAACAACAATAACACACAAAATCATAACTCCTTATAGGATCCAATAGCCACATATAATTCGTGGCTCCAATATTGTGTATCTAAACACAACATTGGTCCAAGAGAGATGCCATTAGGTACCTATTTCAAATTCCATATATAACCTATGGAATTATAAATAAATCCAAATATAGCAAAAATTAAACTATCTAATTATCAGTTATTGTGACGAAACAGATCCTATACCTTATAGGGTCACCATCGATGATTGTAATGTAATTCATAAATTTAAATCAATAATTCTGTAAAAATTTTAACAAAATTTCATCTAAAATTAGACGAAAACTCAAACATACAACTTATATATTATAACCTGTACAAGCATATAACTATTTAAATACCACATTTCAACCTACAATACACATACATCAATTATAATTCTATTTTGCCATTTCTATCCATGGTTCAAATATAATTCTATCCACTAAATAAAAAACATATAAGAGATGTTATCTAACACCTATAGAATTTAGAAAACATATATCGGAAGCATATATATCCTTAACAGAAACCTGTGAAAGTATAAATATAGTTCTGACAGAATATAATACATATAATAGCCATTTATATATAATTTTTTTACAAAACTCTATAGAATTGTAGAACTATCAGATTTTTAAAAATACTTTAAGATAATCTTGAGGTTTCACAGAAGCTCCAAAACCTTCCTTACTAGCTCTAGTTAGGCTTGATCATCTAATATCTTCTCTAAATCCTTATTTGAAGGGAGAAAAAATAGTAAAATAGCAAATCGAAGGCTAACAAGGTACTAAAACATATAGAATATAATGATTTCATAAATAATATAGATACAGAAGGTTCTAGAAACTGTCAGAGAATAAGAACACATACAGAAAGTATGAGAAAAACAGGATTCAACATGAATAGGTTTCAAAATCATAATTTATACTTTCATACAGAACATATGTGTAAATGAGTAAAAACATGTGTAATAATTATGAGGAAAGCATAATTTTCTATATAACAGTCTCTAAAAAGTATAAATCATGCTTTCAGGCTATAATATAAATATTTTATGGTAGAAAACCATGTTAATATCAGATAAGAAGAACAAAAGTAGTTCAAGGAAACATGAGTAAAGCATGCTTCTACTTAAACATGCATCGAAAATCAAGAATCGGTGTAATCATACTTCGATAATCATAAATCGATAAAATATACTTCAGAAATCGAAAAACAATATCAATTCTAGAAAATTTCCTTTTTACTATCAGGAGAACCAAACTAGTAAACCCTACTAGTCGAGGGGGTGAATAATCGATGATAGATTGTATTCACTCCACATAATCCAAGGCCAACCAGTATCCCGTCTCATGGATTATCCCTTCTCATGGAATCATATACAAATACCTCCCAAAGGATGGTGGGTTATATACTAATATCTCCCGAAGGATTGTGGATCATTAGAATTCTACCCTCTAAAACTAACGCCCTGAGGAAGGGCAGATCACGTGTAACTCCATGGATAGAGTTATCCCCGATTATCATCATAACGTTCTAAGGCATGTCAGAGAACTTAATCCGACTGTATTTCAATCCTAGGTCCTAATTGACAGAATTAGAAACAATTTTTTCTCTTGTTTTCTTAGCTTATAATTTATCAAGCTTTAGAAATCAATAAGAATTTTACCATTAATCCTTCAGAATACTCCAGAAATCCACAGAAACTTAACAGTGCGGTTCCGTATAAATTTCTCAGTTATAAATCACAACATGAACAGTAATCTTTTAAAAATTAACTGTCACATATCAAAAATTATGGATTTTAAACATTAAGTCCTCGATTTTCTTATCTAGGGTTTCGATAAACATTCCGAATATAAAACGGATACCAAACACATACATTTATAGGAAATCAAAGCCAAATATTACGGTATATACATGTAAATATGAAATCTGTTCGACTAATTTAGAGAAACAACCTCTATTTATGCAGAATATGGAGAAACATGCTTTTAAAGCATAAATACAGTTGTAGAGATATTAAAACACTATAAAAATGGTATATAACATCCGAAATACACTTGTCAGAGCCTAATCTACCATTAATTTTATCCAAATTGGAGCCAAAAGGGCGGATTTCTCCCTCTCCATCTCTTTTCCCCTTTCTCTCCCACTGCCTTTCGCTGGAACGGCCAAAATGGCCGAAGCAAATGGCGTGTGCCCCTTTATTATATCCGTCGGGCGCTTGAGTGTGCCCATCGAGCGCCCTTCTCGTACCCAGTACCGCCCCCGCCTTACCTCTGGTGCCCTTCGAGCCGGCCCTCGTGCAAAATTGTGCCTCACCTTGCGCTCGAGCGCACAGCAAGCGCCAGTCCTTCATTTGGTCAGTTTCGCTTATTTTTGCTTCGATACCAAATTTTTCACTTTACCTAAACCCAAATATGATTTTCATTTATATAATTATTCTATAATTATCATATTTTTGGATCGGGATCTCACAGTCATTTTGTACAATATACATCAATCTTTCCAAAAGAAATATAAATATATATATACAATTTTTCTAGATATAAATTAAGCTACAAATTCTAAGTCTTCAATATGATTTTCTAAATCCAAGTCTAGTCCACTTCTAGTCTCTACTATATCCCATTGGGTATACCAAACTTGTGCTAAATTGAAGACAATGAGAAATAAGAATGAGTTAATAGCTCAACAAGTGCAACGTTATCAAGACAATAATAATATATAGCCAAAATAAAGAAAAAGAGGAATTTACAAGGATGATAAAGATGCATAACATAAGTCATGATCAATTATACTTTTGGAACGAAATTAATGTCTCACTTTTTATTCTTCCTCTTTTTGGGATGTCTATTATGCATAATTTCTTATATTTACAGATTATGACCAGTAGATTGTACTAGCTAATGATGCAAGAGAACGAGGAAAGGATCGTGATACTCCACATGATCTAAGGCCTTGAAGGCTTATTCTTAGACCCAGCCGGGGGGTCATCTATATATTATGCCTATGGATGGGCCGATAAAAATACATCCCATTTCTCCGGGGTACCAGGGTAGTCATTGTTCTTTCACAGTAGTATTCTAAAGCATGCCACGGATATTACTCGCTCCCATAAGCGGCCAAGATACGCGGTCAAGGTAATCCTTGAGTTTACACCATGATAGAAATGGTAAGTCAGAGAATAGTATCCAATGAATATAAGTTGGTGGTCCTAATTTCATAATTATTTGTTCTTTTGAGAGAAAGTCCACCATATTTCATCCACATTATCTCCATCCGGGAGATCAATTCGATCATATCACATATTATGGATTCCCTCTAATTACTTGTACGATTCTTATCTTCTTTTGGATTTAAGTCTTTTGACAATTCAATTTGCATCTATGGATATCACAATTCGAGGAAAAGAGTGGATTTTCTTACCCCTAATGAGCAATTACCATATACAAGGGCTCCGGACCATTTCTCCTCCACAATGGATCACAAACACATTTTTCAAAGCTTACAATTACACATGCACAATTAGCCATAAATTTCATAACAATTAAATGGGGTGGGAGAATGCAATTTTTTTCATTTATTCTCGGGTGAACAATAATAGGGCTGTTTTAGAGTGTTCAAACATCGCAAACGGGTTGATACTTATGAAATGGACATTCGGCCAAGGTAAATGCATAATTAAGACATGATAATTCATAAATTGTGGCAACTAAATATATAATCGATGGGAAATGGGGGATTCACGAGCAAGGCGTGGTTAGGGTTTGGCTGAGCCAAACCGAGCCAATCGAAAGGGAATTCGGGTATCAAACGATAAATTAATTTTATTAGGATATGGGTAATGATATTCTAGATTTAATTTATGCAAAAGTCCCAAAATTAAAAGTCGAAACCACTTGGGCATGAGTGAATAGTACCGGCATGAAATAAACATGCATAACAATGAAAAAGAAGAGTATAGGTACACTTGCCTCAACCCAAACTATAACATTTTCAACTAACTAGAAATCGGACTCGAACTTGAAAGCCTTCATTTGCCCCTATTCTCCTTCGCGTGGACTCTCCCTATGCAACTCCCTCTCTCCGCGTGCGCCGTCGTCGTTGCTCGACCTCACCGTGGCAACTAGTCAACGCCGTGCATGACCGTCACCGGCCAGCACCTGCCACTGCACGCCACCTCCCCCGGCACAGCCCTCTCTCTCTCTCTCCTCTTTCTCTCCCCGAAACTTGCACCCCCATTCCCTTATGCTTCTATTTATTGTTATAATAATAATTATTATTATTAGGTATATTCCGTTTTCTTTATTATGAAACCCTAAATCGATATTTGGGCGATAAAATAGGCGCACCACGGGCACCGCCCAACAAATTAAAATATCTTTTAAATTTTATAATATTTAATTAATTTTTATCATACCCAAATTATCTAAAATAATAATAAATAATTTCAATTAAATCGGATAAAAATTCGGGATAGTACATTCCCTCAATCCTCCACCAGCCGAGAAGGTCTTCAACCCTCCTCCTGTCCGGAGGCCATCGGCTCACATCTAGTCCCAGAGGCTCTCAACCTCCTCCCGGCCTGGAGGCCTTTAGCCCTCCTCTAGACTTGGAGGCTCCTTTGGCCCTCCTCCAGCCTGGAGACCCTCGGCTCTCCGTTTCGGAACCATGACACCTCTATCCCGGAGGCAGGAGCCCTCAGTCTCGGAGCCAGGAGCCCCCCTTTAGAGCAAAGAGTACTCCATCTCGGAGCCACAAGCTGTCCATTCTGGAACCACGAGCCCTCTATTCCAAAGTCATGAGCTCGCTATCCAAGAGTCAACCCTTCGTTTAAGTAACAAGAATGTTGACCCACCAGTGCAGTTTAGTCCTTCTTCTCTAAGCCGCCCTTTTGCCAGGCGCAACTCTAAACCATTCCTCCGCGGGCGCACCTCTAAGCCGCCATCAATTGGCACATCCAAACGCTCCATTCCCCGCTATATGCACATATGTATTCATCGCATCCTCCTAATGTCTTTCTATTCTCTAAGAAAGATTTCTAATTTGAGTATTAGATGACATACGATGAGAGTAATTATCGCCATCTTTAGACATCCTATTTGTAATTTGTGATGTGCAGGTTCTATATTAATAACGATAGAAACCGGACCCATTCCGATCGACCAACAATAGATGAATGGAAGGTTTCCTAATCCATACTATAATTCGAAAACTAGAGACGCATCACAGCCGGTTATTTCTCCCTAGAAAATTACCAAGAACTGACATTATAATTATAAATATACAGATTTGTTTAAAAGAAAGGGGGACGGGATCTGAAAAGCAATGATCACATAGTAAAGCCCTTTAACTTACTTTTTCTTCTACAATAATACGGAGTCAAGTCTTCCACTTACTCTCATCCTCTCAATCTCTAATATTCTAGTTCTTTGATAAAAATGCAGACCTGAGTATAGAATGATATTCTAAAAGTGAGTCCCAATTTTTTTAGGATTTTTATTTACTGGTAGACCATACAAGATCCTAATAAAACAAGTCAATAAACATAACCGAATTTCTTTGAATTAGAATCTAGTTCGGGGTACGCAACAAAGATCTATATTTTTATGTTCATGATATTTGAGATTATTTTTCAATGATTGTAATAATTTTTGAATGAAAGCAGGTAGGATTTGAATTAAAAACTCTTGAGACAGCGTAAAGAGATTGTACCGATGAATTACGCTGCATGATTATAGATGAAGACGAAAATAAAGGTGGGCAGTTTTCGTCGGTGCCTAAACTATATAATTCAGGTGCGACAGACAGTTAGCCCGGTCTTCGCGGAAGAGAAAGAGGAGAGGAGAGGAGAGGAGAGGGAGCTTTCAAAAATGAGAAAGCTTCATGTTCGGCCTATCAGTGAGCCACGCGGGTTGTGCTCCCCTGTGGGGTTGGGAAAGCGACGGTTGAATTATTGGCCACGACAACCCCTAAATGATAAGAATCAGGCCAGGCAGCGCGGCCGAGAGCATTCTGAACCACGTAAGTACCCAGGTGCCCCCTTCTTATTGGCCCCCATCGCATCAGCACATTCAGCCAAAACGCTGCGTGCCTCGGTCAACCCCGTCTCCGCCCATTATTTTCGCCCCAATGTTCTTCCGAATACCTAAAGTACCCCTGCATAGTATTATGTTTATCTACCACGTAAGCTTATTGTAATACAACTATTCATATGATTTTATTAAAATGATTAAAACTTATTAACTTGTATGATTTTATTTTATTTCACTAAAAGAGTTATTATTCTTGGTATGCTCATTTTTAATAAAAATAATAGCATTTATCTGATTAATGAATTAGTCTTTTTATCATATAACAGATATAATTATCTATTATTAGATAACGTTTTAAATTATGATGGGCAGCTAAATATTATAATAACTAAGTCAATACACAAGTTTTGTAGCTCTAATGAAGGAAAAAATCTAATGGTGAAGAGAAAATTGATTCTAAGTTTTTTTAAAATAAAAATATTAAGTGATGATTTGGTCATGAAAGTTTAGTTCATTGTTACAAAATAATGAAATAATGTAATAATTATGATGACTTAAAAGTGGTTGTGTTGGGTCCCAACATACGGGCCCATAAAACACGGCTGGTGGGTTGAGGAAGGCCCAGTTTGGCGGGAGGCTTATGGCGTTGTGATCATCGGAGAACATTTTCGTTTTGGCGGGGAAAGTATTTCCTCATTTCCCATAAAAAGGAGCATGTAGAAAGGTCATGACGTTCTCCACCATCTCTCAGACCTGTACTTTGTAGGGCGAGTCTGATGTGGACCATGGAGACAGGACAAACTTGCGAGATCGGGTTCATCATCATCTCTCCCTATCTCTGACGTGACATTTGGTTCCAGTGGCGGAAAAAGGAGCAAAGGGAAACCTCGAGCTAAGGGAGAGGAGGAGCGAGATTCACCGACGATGAGCCGTGGCAAACCATGAGCTCTCTCCGTGGGCGTTTACCCAAAGCTACCTTTTTTGATGTTCAGGTCTTGTGGGAAGGTATTTACGGCGCAGAGCTAGGATATAGACGTCACTCCACGATTTTTTCTCGACGTTTTTACGCTAATCGGAGCTCAAAGCTCACTACCCATGGAAAATCAGTACCACTCCGCCGTTCCCAAGATGGTCACGACGGATGAAGCTTGAGGTATTTTACGGTTATCGCTGATGACCAAATCTGAAATTTCCCATTTTAAATTTTTTGAGCAGACGGAGCTTCCTCGTAATAAGGCTCCATGAGCCTCCTCCCATGGCGTATAGAAGGATATTTTGGCCCAATTTTTTAGGATTTTTATTTACTGTAGACCGCAAGATGCTAGGGTCCTTTGAATTAGACACAAAGATCTAATTTTTATGGTATTTGAGATTATTCCTCCCAAACCGTGAATGAAAGCAGGTAAGGACAAAACTCCCCAAAGAGTAGCCGATGAATTACGCTGCCGAGTGGCAAAGGTGAGCTCCTCGTCGGAGGCTAAACTATCTAAAAGCTCTCCCTAACATGGAACCCGGAAGGCTCTCAAGGAGAAATAGAAGGCAAATCCTCAGTGAGCCACGCCATGCTCCCCTGTGGGGTTGGGAAAGCGACGGTTCGGGAATTGGCCCAAATGAGACCGCCTCAGGCCAGTCCACCCACCGAAAGCTCCTGAACCAGATTATTGACGCCCCCTTCTTCGTTGGCCCAAATCGCATCAGCACGTCAGCCAAAGCCCTCCGAGAGCGTCAGCGTCTCCGCCCATTATTTTGCATCAATGTTCTTCCGAGGCCGTGGAAGCCTCCCGTAATGGCGCTCAAAACTCTGTAATACAACGGGCGCAAGGCTTTATGGAAAATCACTAACTTTTAAGATTTTATTTCACTAAAGCGGCCATTCCACGGTCATTTTTAATAAAAAGAAAGCATCTGATTAATGAATTAGTCTTTTGCGGCCCTCTTAGTTGATTATTAGGTTTTTTGGTCACACGACCCACTAACTAAGCAATACACAAGTTTTTAAATGAAGGGCCCAACGGGTGAAGCATTCATTCCAAAGACACCTCGAGAGATCTGGAAGAGATATTACCCGAGGCCCACGAACATCTAAAAGCCATGCCGGGGCGCACCTCCGAGCCGCCCTCCGCGAGCGCACCTGAAGCGGGTGTTCCGTCGGCGCACTCCAAATCACCCTCTGCAGGTATACAAATAAGCCGCCCTCTGAACGGCGCATCCACGGAGCTTATTTCACGCTGGAGATTTTACAGATCCCTCTCGTACTCCCCTCATTCTCGCATCTTACGCATGCCTTACTCCGTTTATTCTCTGAAAATATCCGATGGAAGCGTTTGAGGCCCGAGTGGAACCAAAACCCCGTCGGCCTCTAACCTCTCTTGTATATTTATTGTTTGTGTTATGTGTCCAAGTTCGTAGACACGTTGAGGCCGGATCCTTCTCCCGACGCCACCACGTGCTAGGGAATCCGGGCGCCCTCCAACTGCAAGCAAACGCGGACTGCCTTGATTTGATTAGGGACGCAACATAGCGGGCGCCCGTTCGGGAAACGCAGAAAAAGCCTAGCCATGGCCGGTCTCCCTTCAATACTCAATCTCACATATAAAGACGGCAAAGACTCGGTCCTCCTGGAAAGTTCCCGAGATTCTTCTTGGCCGCTCGGGCGGTATGGCTCGGGACTTTATGGCCTCCAACACCACCGATCCCACATCGGATAGCTTACGCCCGGGGCTTTTTGGCCCTTAAACCCGGATGGCCAAAGGCAGAGGATCACGAAATCGCCGTCCGTTGGAGATGCGGATCGTTTCCTCGACGGAGCTGCGTTCTTTGGCCGTGGCGACCCTCATCAATCAGGCCATACCACTGGGCTCTCAGCCTCCGCACTTCATCACGTCTTGGGAGATATCTCATCTCTCCGTCCGGCCAGAGGTCGGCCCTCCTCTTTTTTTAAACCCTTCGAGGCGTGGACTTCGTTTTCGCGCTGTTCTCTCCTTTCCCCCAAAGACGAAGACGCCATTCCATCATCCTAGAGTTAGAAACATTGCGTCGGGGCACTAAGGAGCCTCCGCACTTCATCACGGAGATATCTCATCTCTCCGTCTCCTGCCCAGATGGGTCATCCCTCCTCCTTTGGAATGACGAGGCGTGGACTTCGCCCCACAAAGACGAAGACGCCTCATTCCATCATCCCCGACATCATGAGAAGGGCTGACCCCTCCTCAGCCTCCGCACTTCATCACGTGAGATATCTCATCTCTCCATCCCGCCCAGAGGTCGTCTAGGCCCTCCTCTTTTTGGCATCGAGGCGTGGACTTCGTCCCCCGGAGGCACGGAAGGCGCCTCATTCCATCATCCCTCGGGGGAAGCCCAGTGGGAACCGCGGGATGAGACTCGGCCCGGATTCCCTCGAGGCACACGGGGGCTCTCGGCTCTCCGCACTTCATCACGGAGATATCTCATCTCTCCATCCCGCCAGAGGTTGTCACCCTCCTCTTTTCGGCACGAGGCGTGAATTGGCCCCACGGCAGGGGCTCGCCTCCGAGGCACCTCATTCCATCATCTCCTCTTTTTGGCATCGCGTGGACTTCGTCCCACGGCCGGGGCTCTCCGCCTCCGCACTTCATCACGGAGCTATCTCATCTCTACGTCTTGCCAGGAGTTTGTCAGCCCTCCTCTTTTCGGCATCGAGGCGTGGACTTCGTCCCACGGCATGGAGGCGCCTCTTTCCATCATCCTGACGACACCGGGGGCTCTCAGCCTCCGCACTTCATCACGGAGATATCTCATCTCTCCATCCTGCCAGGAGGTCGCCAGCCCTCCTCTTTTTGGCATCGAGGCGTGGACTTTGTCCCACGGCACGGAGGCGCCTCATTCCATCAAGGCAGGGGCTCTCGCCATCATCACGGAGATATCATCCGTCACGAAGATCGAGGCGTGGACTTCGTCCCACAGCACGAAGATGCCTCATTCCATCATCCTGACGACACCGGGGGCTCTCAGCCTCCGCACTTCATCACGGAGATATCTCATCTCTCCGTCCTGCCAGGAGGTCGTCAGCCCTCCTCTTTTCGGCATCGAGGCGTGGACTTCGTCCCACAGCACGGAGGCGCCTCATTCCATCATCCTGTCGACACCGGGGGCTCTCAGCCTCCGCATTTCATCACGGAGATGTCTCATTCCTCCGCCCTGCCAAGAGTTCCTAAAATGACCCCAGGGCGCCAAAGAGCCCAAAAGTACGCAACCAGTGGAGTACTGTCACAACCGCTTCCTACGAAGACCCGGGCGCGGCCCCGGAGCAGCAGGAAGCAGCCAACAACTCACGGCCTTCATATGCTCTCTCCTCAACCGCTTCCTACGAAGACCCAGGCGCGGCCCCGGAGCAACAGGAAGCAGCCAACAACTCACAGCCTTCATATGCTCTCTCCTCAACCGCTTCCTGCCAAGACCCGGGCGCGGCCCCGAAGCAGCAGGAAGTAGCCAACAACTCACAGCATTCAACAAATAAAAACTCGGTTGCGACCGAGCGGTCCCAGAGGCCGGGCCCTTGAAATCATTACAAAAACTCGGCTGTGACCGAGCGGTCCCAGAGGCCGGGCCCTTGAGGTCATTACAAAAACTCGACTTATGACCGAAGCGGTCCTGCAGGTAGGGCCCTTGAAGTCATAACAAAAACTCTTGTGGACCGAGCGGTCCCAAAGGTAGGACCTTTGAGGTCATAACAAAAACTTCTTTGCGGCCGTGAAGGGTCAGACCGGGCCCCGTGAGGTCAAAAACTCAAAACTCGGTCCTTCCCGAGCGACCCCATAGGTCGTACTATAAAAACTCGACCCCATCCGAGTATTTCAAAAAGATCGAGCTGTAAGGACTTCGTGCAAAGCCATGTGATCCGAAAAGTTGGAAGGATCCTTAAAGGCAAACGCTCTAAGGCCAAGCCAGGACACAGACAACGATAACAGGAAGAGTTTAACATCCCAAGAAAAACAACGACTTCATACCAAACGGTCGAGGAGCTCGAACCCTTTGGCATGGGGGGCTATGTTGGGTCCCAACATACGGGCCCATAAAACACGGCCCGGAGGAAGGCCCAAGGCGTTGGCGGGAAACATTTTCGTTTTGGCGGGAAAGTGTTTCCTCCTTTCCCCATAAAAGGACAAAGAAGGCACGTTTCTCCACCATCTCCAGACTGGCCTCTGTCATGGGCAGAGGCAGGATAGCCCACTCATCATCATCTCTCCCTTTCTCTGACCTCGGAAAAGGGAGCAAAAGGGGAAAACTGAGCTAAGGAGAGGAGGAGCGAGATTCAGCCGACGATGAGCCAGGCAAACCACGGAGCTCTCTCCGTGGGCGACCCAAAGCTCCCTCACTGTTGCCGCTTCCGGAAGCATAAGGCGCAGAGCTTCCCGCTGACGTCACTCCACGATTTCCTCTCAGAACGGCGCTAATCGGAGCTCAAAGCTCACTGCCCATGGAAATCGGCACCACTCCGCCGTTCCCGACACAGATGAAGCACTGGACGGTCCCGACGACAAAATCTTGCAATTCCCCTTTTTAGTTGGAGCAGGACGGAGCTTCCTCGTAACAAGGCTCCATGAGCCTCCTCCCATGGCGTACGGCTGCTCAGCCCAAGCCGAAGCCAGGCTAGGGTCCGGATTCTGTCGGGAATGGCGCTCAGCCATTCCTCCCAAACCGTGGCGGAAACGGAAGGACAAAACTCCCCCAAAGAGCAGCCAAATCTGAGCTGGAGTGGCACCCAGAGCTCCTCACGGAGGCAGATCTCGAAAGCTCTCCCTAACATGGAACCCAAGGCTCTCAGCAAAATAGAAGGCAAATCCCTGTTACTGCCATGGCGTCCGGTTTTCGTCTTCAAATTCCGGCCAAATGAGACCGCCCAGTCACCCACTGAAAGCTCCCAGAGATTATTGACGTTCTCGTCCAAATCTGGTATCGTAGAGCCCTCCGAGAGCGTAGCCCAGATGCATCAGCAGCGAGGCCAGGGAAGCCTCCCGAATGGCGCTCAAAACTCTCGGGCAGAACGGGCGCAAGGCTCCTTGGAAAATCACTCAGCAACGAATCAGACCGAGCGGCCATTCCACGGTCCGCCCAGAAAGCACCGGGCAGGGTCGTACGGCCCTCTTAGTTGACCAGTTTGGTCACACGACCCACTAGGGCAATCTGATTAAACGGGCCCAACGGGTCCCGCATTCATTCCAGCACACCTCGGGAGATCTCCAGATATTACCCGAGGCCCACGAACATCTAAAAGCCACCCTCTGTCGGGCGCACCTCCGAGCCGCTCTCCGCAAGCGCACCTATAAGCCGCCCCTCTACCGGGCGCACTCCAAATCACCCTCTGCGGGTATACAAATAAGCCGCCCTCTGTCGGGCGCATCCATGGAGCTCACGCCTCCGACCACATCCCTCTCGCACTCCCCTCATTCTCGCATTTTACCCATGCATTACTCCGTTTATTCTCGGAAGATATCTGACTTGAGCGTCGGAGTGCCGATGGGGACCAAAACCCCCCGTCGGCCTCTAACCTCTTGCTTATTGTTTGTGTTGTGCAGGTCCAGGTTCGTAGACACGGAGACCGGATCCTTCTCCCGACGCCACCACATGCTAGGGAATCCGAAAGCCCTTCAATTCGTATGGCAACCGCGGACCCGGGACGCAACAGGTTGAAATCTTATAAAATTTATTACATGTTAATTCAAACGAGCAAATAAGTCATTGGCGTAGGTTGAGTGTGTTTCGAAATTTCTAATAATACTTTTTTATTCCAATACAACTAATTTTATTCATTGAAAGCCCCTCTTATTTTAACTTTTAGTACAATTGTGGCAATCAAAGTATGAAGGGCAACGGCGTTGTTACGTAACTCTGGTCTTTGTAATGCATTATTGGCCAATAATTGTAGAGCTGTCATATACTTTTCTTCTAATTATACAATTTTGTAGTAAGTGTTTTTTTCGCTGTTCTTACTCATTATATATCAATATATATATATATATATATATATATATTGATGGGTAGGTTCATAACTGACATGTCTAATAAAAAAAGCGGCCCAAAATTCAAAAAGGCTCAACGTACATTAGACGGTCAAGCTAACGCGTTGACTGCCCGGCGCACAACAAACGGCCAAGAGCGCTCATTCAAGACGGTCAACGCTTTTGTTGACCGGAAATACTGTAGTAGCAGCAGACCGTAGGAGGGAGTAAACCTAATACAAGACAGGCCCAATTTGACAGGCAATCTCATACACGAAAAGTAACGATCCTTTCCATAATTACACGCTTTCCTAAAAGCTGGTCTCCTCTAAAAAGACAGCAACGGATTCAGCGCCAACGGCAGAATCTAACGGTCACAAGAACATAAAAGGAAAGCAGACAATTTGGAGATCCGTTACACTATTCAGAAGGGAAACGATCCATCAAATCCCACCCACCAACTCAGAGAAGGCCGCCCAGCGCCAGGCCAAGGAAGGTGGCTTTCCCACCATCTATATAAACCCAGAGTCTCCATTCTGAAAGAGACACACTTTGAGGATACGCTTTCAGAACACACTTTTAAGAGAACACACTTTCTAAGACAATGGAGACTCTCTGATACAATCTAAGCTACGAATGCATACAGTGTTTGGGCAAAACTCCCTCTCTCTCTCTAAAGCGTTCACCTTCCAATCCCACTATAAGCCTCCAAATTGCAGAGTATTCTCCAGCCCTTTGAGAACTATCCTCCAAAACTTCCACGCTTTCGGGAAACAGCTTCCACTCGTTCTCTGTGAACAGCGAACTATAACTCACACTCTCAACGAGCCACAGGATCATCTTTGCTTCTACAGGCCAACACTCCCGACAAATTTATTCTCTCTCTCTCTCTCTCCTACTTATCAATTCACCTTCCCAATTTCGAGGCTTTTCACTGACTTGAGCGCCGAAGTATTTTCAATGGGACAACCTCCCGTCGATACCTGACCTCTCGTTTTCTATAGCAGTGTGCAGAATTCAGACTCAGTGAATGGAGCCGGATCAAATCAACCAGGCAAATCCGAATCTGTTCGAAATCGGATTCAAGTACGTAACATTGGCGCCGTCTGTGAGAATCGCTTACAAAAAGTTAACCACGTTTTCCAGAAACTCTCTTCAATCAATAGGATGGTGAACACAATAGCGCAACCAAGCGAGCCTATCCGAGACGTAATCTCACCAAACCAGGACCACCCATCGGCGCCGTGGTCAATGGGGTAGCCGGTGGAATCCCGGCATCCTTTTTCCAAAACCTAACGGAGAACATGCACAATACAAACAGGATGCTCCAAATACTTTGTGCCCGCCAGGAGCAAGCACAGCTGGGGGTTGCACCAGCGGTGGCCCCAGCACCGGCATCCAGGAGAGGAAGCCAAAGAAAGAAAGTTCCAGCCCAACAGACCAGAAGACTAACCAGTGCTCCCGCGTCGATATCGTCACACACCCAAAGTCGTTTAAGGCGTGAGGAGCGAGAAACCAGCGCAACTCCGAATGAAAGTCCAAAATGGAGCAACCCTAGATACTCCTGAGCGGAGTCTTGGCCCCAGGCTCAGGAGGAAGCCTCCCGGGCCCCGAGATCAGCCAGAGGCAGCAGCCGTCCTGCTGCTGGACCAGCCGGGAAAAGAACAGAGTTGAGAGCATATCTCAACTCCAAATAATCTGTTAATGCCATTCCAGCAGACCCGAGGTAGGAGAAGATATGGAACCGCGTCTTCAAAGACGATGAACACACTGCCAACATCGATAGATCTCCCTTCACGACGGAGATCTTGAACCATCCAATGCCGACAATGTGAGGCCCCGAAATAAAAAACGTGATAATTTAAAATAATTAAAATGATGATAATTATTAAGAGGCCAAACATGTAGTGAAAAATGATTGTTGAAAGTAAAAAGTTAAAAAAATACCCCCAAGTTCAGCAAACAGCCGAGTGGCGCCTGCCATGCGCCATAGGCGGTGCAGCGAGGGAAAAAATCCAGTGGCTGACCACTCGCCACACACCAGGAGCGCTCGAGCAAGCCCCTGGCAGAAACCCCGCACTCGACACGTGTTCGAGCGCGGCCCCAACTTTTTTCCCCGTGTTGACTTCGTTTTTGTTATAAATTGAAGGGAAAAAAGGGAAAGGGAGAGAAAGAGAGCAGACCACGCACGAAGAAGAGGAAGAAGAGGAGAAGGGAAAATTACTTGTTCCAATCCACACCCGGTAAAACAGTAAAACGGGTCAAGGCAAGTGTACTTTGGACGTTATTTTTCGTTTTTACTGATTCTTTTTGCTTTAAAGTTGATGAAAATGCTCTAAAATGTTGTTGTTGCATGATTAAAGTAAATGAAGCATGTTTCCTTCAATTGTTCGGTTAGATTTCATATTTACCCATGTTTATTGCAAGTTTTGGCTTCGATTTCATGAATAAGCATGTAAATTGTGTTCGATTTTGTCCCGAAAGTTTGTGTTGAAACCCTAGCTCGAAAATATTGGAGATTTTTTGTTAAATTGCATGATTTAATGTATGTATATGGATTTATGGCATTAATTTCATGTATAAACACATGTTTAGTGTTCGTTTTGAGTCCAAAAGTTTTGGCAAAGCCCTAGGTACGAAAATGAAGAGGTTTTGATGATTTTTAACCGTATCTCTTGTTATATAAAAGTTAATTGGCACTGAAATGAAGCTTCCGGTATAATTTATTTTTGAAAATTTTATACGGACTTATACCGATAAATTTTCATGCACTTCTGAAGTAAAACTGAAGGGTTTTTAGACCATCACTGTACGTTCTGAAGTTAATTGAAAGTAAATTGTGAAACTCTGATTATGAAAGAAGGTTTTCAATAAAGAAGTTATTTCTGATACTGTTATTTAGGATCCAGACTGATTACAGTCAGGTTAGGTTCTTGAGATGCCTTAGAATTTTACGGTGGTAATCGAGGATAACTCTATCCATAGAATTATATGTGGTTTGCCCTTCCTCGGGGCATTACGGTCAGGAGGAAAGTATAGTTTTTGGCCTACCTTCGGGTGGCACACCGTACCGATCTTGCGAGACGGGATACTCCTGTTACAGTTACCGGCATTGGATTGTGTAGAGTGAACACAATCTATCCTCAATTATTCACCCCCTCAACTAGTAGGGTATCTTGGTGAGTCATTCTACCGCAGATTGTTATGTCACCGTTACATTATATTACCGTTTAGTTTGCACCGCCGTTACTATCGATTTTTGTTCCGCATCGACGACATCGACACCGATCACTAATTACTGATTTCTGATTTCTGAAATTTAATATCATCAAATTATGTTTTCTCTGTTTTCTAGGTTATATTCTGTTTAACTATTCTGTTTCTACATAGATTCATGACCATTCTGCATCGCTCTTTTACTGCGCATATACATATACCTTGTTGGGCCCTGACTCACTATTTTATTATTTTTTTCCCGCAGATGAGATAGTAGAGTTAGTGCCCGATGAGAAGGAGTGATCGAAAGAAATTTCTGAAGACTTTTGAGGACCTGGAGCATTTTAGAGTTATTTTGGGAGAACTAGTTGATGTAAAGACTTGACTGGACATGTGATTTTGTATATGGGTCTTGTATCTATGGATATTCGTGCACATGTGAGTTTTGTATAGAATACATATGATGTATGTGATGGTAAAAAGAAAAACTATGCTTCTACAGGTTAATAGTTTTGCTTCCGCTCTAAACTTTTAGATATATTGTACAAGTCTTAGAAGGCATCTCGTTATTGAACTGTTAGTGTAGTTAATGGTTTTATAGATTTATGCCATGGATGGCACATGTAATCCTGTGTATGCGTGTCGTAGGAAGAATTGCGGTATAATTGATAGTTGTGTGCTTGTAATGGTTGATCTTACAGGTAGTATTTTTAGATTTTCATCCAATTACAAAGGAGTCTCTACCAAAATTTCTGTAAAAATCTTGCCTTATATTTTAGACCGGTAATTCTGTTTCTATCTTAACGGAAGCTTCTGAAGAAAAAAAATCCGTTCCATCACAGGTAAAGTTCAAGATGCCAGCCCTTGACTCTTACGATGGGAGTGTAGATCCTGTCGACTATCTCGCCCACTTCCGCACTCAACTGGGTCTATAGGGGCTGGACGACGCAGCCATGTGTCGTTGCTTCCCCCTCACACTAAAAGGAGACGCAGGCATCTGGTTCCATCATCTCCCTCCAGACTCGATCCGAAGCTTCCAGGAGCTTGTGGATCTTTTCTTATCTCAATATGCCTCCAGCCGCATATCAAGCAGAAACATGGAGAGAACCCACGGAGGTTTCTAGACGGCTTTGTGGCAGATGCCAGGCGGATCCCCTGACTCACGGAGGAAATGAAACTGGGCAGTTTCATTTAGGCACAGGCGCACGGAGAGTTCTTTAGGCACCTGGCGCATAAGAATCTGCAGACCTTTCAGAAAGCAGAGGCTATCACCGGGCCTATACGTCAGCAGAGGAGGCCAATGAGGTGAAACGTCCTGACCCGCCTGAATAGCCTCGCTCTTTCCTGCCTGAAGGAAAGAGGAAGCGCAACGGTGGGAATTACTCCCAACAAAAGCGCCACAGAGTTGGACAACCAGAGCCCAAAGACCATGGACCCATCAGCCTGACGCCGTTAACTGATACGCACTCAAACTTCCTCATGCAGAATCCGTGGGAGAAATTCTTTAAGTGGCCAAAACCACTTAAGAAGACGGAGGGAGGAAATCCGGCCAAGTAATGCGATTTCCATCGATCTCCTGGGCACTCCATGGAGGACTGCAAGACTCTTCAGAGGAAGATTGAGGAGCTAATCAGAAGGGGCCACCTCACCAAGTTCATCAAAAACCCTGGTCAGAGCTCTAGCAACGCGGGCTGAGAAGGATCAGGGGCCTCTCCACTATGAAACTGGGTCACGGCAGGAGTGGTCAACATATTCACCACCCAGCAAGTCAAGACTCCGGCGTACAACAGGGACCAGCATGCAAGGCGAAAGAAGCAGCGCACTACTAACAACGTCGTTAGTTTTAGTGACGATGACTTGGTACATGTAGTTTCCCCCCATGCAGACCCCCTTGTTGTACCAACACTCGTTTCCGATGGTAGCGTCGACTACCAGATGAAACATGTATTTATTAATAATAAAAGTTCACGTGATTTGCTTTACCTTGATGCGTTTTTTAAACTCGGTTTGAAAAGGAGTCAACTAAAATCTGCAGAAGGCCCATTATATGGCCTCGACAATCAACCGGTGCCCGTTCAAGAGACGATCAGACTTGAAGTCACCATAGGAACATACCCGAGAATGGCAAGTTGTACACTCACCTTCTTGGAAGTCGACTTGCCCTCTGAGTACAACATAATACTAGGCCGGCCATGCTAACGGCGTTCGGGGTCATCACTTCAATATCATATCGTAAAATGAAATTTCCAACGCCATACAGTGTGGGCGAAGTATTGGGTGACCAAGTTACTGGGCGGACATGTTATATGTCCCAGATCGCTCCTAACAACAACACCAAAACAATGAGAGAACTTAACCATCGAGACGATGCAACCTTACAGCAAGCACAGTCTGGTGAGGCAACAGACTTAGTCCCACTGAATCTGGACAATCCAGAAAGGTGCATACGAATCAGCGGCTCACTCACTGGCATGCTACGTGAAGAACTAATCACATTCCTACGACAGAATGCTGACATTTTCGCATGGACTCTAGCTGATATGCCTGGGATTCCAGACCGGGCAATGGTCCACAAGTTGGGCCTCGACCCGGATCAAAAACCTGTCAGGTAGAAGCGGAGAAATCACTCAGTGAAAAAGCTAATCGCCATCCGAGAAGAAGTAAAGAAACTGTTGGAGGCCGGATTCGTCGGGGAGGTTCAATACCCTAATTGGCTCTCCAACGTCATCTTGGTAAAGAAGAGCAACGGGAAGTGGAGAATGTGCATCGATTTCACCAACGTTAACAAAGCATGCCCAAAAGATAGCTTTTCCTTATCCAGAATTGACCTGCTGGTGGACTCAACATCCCGGCATGAGCTCTTAAGCTTCATGGATGCCTACTTAGGCTACAACTAGATCCGGATAAGCCCGGAGGACGAAGAGCATACCTCGTTCATGATAGACCAGGGGACTTATTACTATAAAGTGATGCTCTTTAGACTGAAGAACGCGGAGGCCACCCACAAGCGACTAGTGAATAAAATGTTCAAAAAACGGATCAGCCGCAATATGGAAGTCTATGTTGACGACATGCTCGTCAAGAGCAGAGTTATGGGCGATCATATCAACGATCTGGCGGAGTTCTTTGGGGTGCTCCGTGAATACCAAATGAAGCTAAATCCAGCTAAGTGTATTTTCAGGGTGGCCTTTGAAAAATTCCTGGGTTTCATCGCCTCCAAACGAGGGATCGAAGCAAACCCAGAGAAGATCAAGGCTCTCGCAAACATGGCTCCCCCACGAAGCATCAAAGATGTCCAGCGACTAATTGGACGATTGGTAGCCTTGTCCTGCTTCCTAACGAAGTCTGGTAACAAGTATCAGCCGTTCTTTAAGGCACTGAGGGGAAAGAAATTGAACAGTTTTCGATGGACGGCGGACTACCAGGTGGCCTTCGATGATCTGAAGCAGTATCTGGATAGCCCGCCATTGCTAACATCGCCCAAGGTCGGTGAAGAGCTATACCTCTACTTGGCAGTATCAGAGGTGTCCCTCAGCTCCGTCCTCATAAGCCAAGACTCTGATACCCAACGGCCGGTCTACTATGTGAGCAAAACGTCAACCAACCCAGAGGCCCTACTTTCAGGCGCATCGCATCGTGGTTCTCACCGACCAGTCTCTAAAGAGCATACTCCAGAAGCCCAATATTTCTGGACAGTTGATAAAGTGGGCTATCGAGTTAGGCGAGTTTGACATTGAATTCAGGCTCAGGCAAGCCATAAAGGCGTAGGCTCTAGCTGACATCATTGTTAAAACCACGACCTCGATCCTCAAAGAACAGCCCTTAGAGAACGCAGAACGGCGCCTGGAGGCTCCAAAATGAATGCTCCACGTAGACGGGTCATCCACTGACACGGGCAGTGGAGCAGGAGTGGTCCTTACGACTCTCGACGGGTTTGATGTGAAATACTCCCTTAAACTCGGCTTTCCGGCAACCAACAATGTCGCCGAATACGAAGCCCTGTTGGCTGGGATAAGATTAGCAAATGAGTGTTCAACCAAAAGGCTGGCTGTGTTTAACGACTCCGAACTGATCGTCAACCAAGTCAATGGGAACTTCGAAACGAACAACCCACATATAGCCAAATACTTAACCAGAGCAAAGGAGGTCGTCCACAACTTCGATAGTCTAACATTGGCCCATGTTCCCAGAACTGAAAACTGGAAGGCCGATCAGCTGGTGAGAGCAGCGGCGGTAGAGAATCCAGAACAGTACTCGAGGAATATGAGGAAGATCTTGAACGCACCCAGTATAGAGGGGCAGGAGGCAATGCAGGTCTCCGAAACTGAAAACTGGACGACACATTACCTAAGATATCTAGCGGACAAAGCATTGCCAGAAGACGCAGAAGAAGCCAGGCGAATAAAGAGAACGGCTGGATGGTACACTATAGTCGATGGGTGGCTGTATCACCGCGGCTACTCGACTCCGTACCTCTGTTGCCTAACCACAGAAGAGGCGGACTATGTCTTGACTAAAGTGCACCTTGGGATTTGCGGATCGCACGTGGGCGGCAAGAACTTAGCATTCAAAATCATGCGGCAGGTCTACTACTGGCCCTCAATGAAGAAGGATGCACTCGAGTTCGTAAAAAGGTGTGAAAGCTGCTAGCTTCATGGCAACCTTCGCCACCAGCCGTCCGCAGAACTGAAATCCCTTCAGACGCCATGGCCCTTCGCACAATAGGGGCTTGACATTCTTGGCCCATTTTTCATTGCAACCGGCCAAAGAAAGTTCATTATAGCGGGTATCGACTACTTCATAAAGTAGGTCGAAGCCGTCCCGCTGGCTAAAATCACTTAGCACAATGTACTTGAGTTCGTCCGCCAGAACATCATCAGCAGATTTGGCATTCTAGAGGTCATTGTGACTGACAACAGAACTCAATTCTCGAAAAAATGCTTCATCAAGTATTGCACTAGCCTTGGGATTAGGTAGGTCCACACTTCGGTAGCAATCCCTCACGTGAATGGACAAGTAGAGGTCACAAACCGAACGCTACTCCACGGGTTCAAGACCAAGCTGGAGGACGCAGGGGGTTCTTGGGTAGACGTGCTCGCCTCAGTCCTTTGGTCTTACCGAACGATTTCGACAAAACCAACGCACGAGACGCCCTTCAACCTCTGCTACGGGACTGAAGCAATGCTCCCAGTCGAAATCGGGCTTCCAAGTCTTAAGGTGGTATCCTTCGACCCCCAGGTTAACTCCCAAAAGATCCGAGAACACCTAGACTTGCTAGAAGAAGCCCACGAGGCCGCTTGAATACGGACCGCAACCTACCAGCATCGGTCGCCCACTACTACAACAAGAAGGTGAAAGCGAGGCAGTTCGACGTTGGAGATTTGGTCTTATGGAGCATCCAGGCTATAGGAAAGGTGGCTGGCCGAAACAAGCTCTCCCCCAATTGGGAAGGACCTTTTCTAGTCTCTGCCGTCCTGTAAAACGGGGCATACAAACTCTGAAACCAGGACAAAAAGTTGGCCCCGCGGACGCAGAACGCGATCCACCTCAAACGCTACTATCAGTAAGGACCCAGGTATGTGTCTCGCAAACTATATGTGACTTGCATTTGTGTGCAAGATTCGACTAAGTAAAATGAGTTTTCCTTAGCATGCTGCATGTGCATATATATATATATATGTATGGTTTCCATTGAAGGTTCAAATCGACCTAGGCTGCCCCTAAGTCGAGAGGGTCTTCACCCTGTCGTTACTAAATCCTAGTCATCTAGGCGGCTCATGAGTGGTCGTAATTAAGCCTTGGTCATCCTGGCGGCCCATAAGCGGTCTTATTTAAACCTTGGTTATCCAGACAGCCCGTAAGAGGTCGTATCTAAACCTTGGTTATCCAAGTGACCTGTTAACGGTTGGAAAAAATCTTAGGAGGCTAACACAGCACGCACAACGACCTCCTTTGTAAGGAGATAGCATGATCAGCCAACAATAGTCGATTGGAGCAAAACACTCTACCAAAACAGGTCACCCGAGTCTACACTTGGGCAGCGCCGCCAAGCTTTACTTATGGGAGAATTCTAAGCCAGCTTAACATACACAACGGCCTAGAAGACAACTTCAACGTTCCAAAAACAAAGCTGGCGGCCAACTAGCAACTCACTCTACTCAGTTAACTACCAAGAATGCCAAAGAAGCAAAGTACAAAGGCAGAAGCATGTGGTAAATGTAGGGCTACTTGTATTATTGCTGAATCAAGATATACATCATCAAATTCAAAAAAAAAAATGATGTATATATATATACATCATCAAATACAATCACAAGAGCCATGAGGGGGGCGGGGGCCTTTGGCTGTCACGGGGCTCCCCCACAAGGCTATCTCTATGCTGTGCCGACCAGTTCGATAAATTAATAAGATCAACAGGGAAGTCGGGATCAATCAGCCGCACAATACGCTAGCTAATGTTGACGCCTTCCCACAACCGTGCACGCATCATGCCCTCAACCTCGTGGGAGCGGATACGAAGACTCAAATTATTCTCCAAAGTCTCCATCTGCCCAGCAAGTTGATCGATATGCCCTTTGCCTCATTCATTTTCTTCCTTCAAACGGGCGACCTCAACCTTCAAACTCATGTTTTCCGCCTCCACACCCGCCAAAATAGCCTCCAAGGCAGCTGTTTCCTCACAGTGCAAAACCCCTGAAGCCGCCAGCTTAGCTTCAAGCCAGGTGACCTCCTTATCCCTATCAGAGAACGCCTAGTCTCTCTACCTGAGCACCTTAGCCATTGCGCTCGCGACTCTATCCGCCTACATAAATAGAAAAAAAGGATTAGAAAGGGCAAATCAAAAGGCAAGGTGGGCAACAGAGTTTATACCTCCCAGATTTTTCGCGCCTGTCTTTCTGGCCTCGCACCCAACTTTGACGCAAATGACGATGAACCAGGAAGGGGGCCCACGTCGATGGGGCTGGCAGCAACCTCAGCCATGAACTCTGCCGTGGGATCCTCTGGAGTGCCCTCTCTCCTGGCTGGCTCTCTGGAGATGGCAGGAAACTCCAAAATCTGTTCCTGCTGCTCCTCCAGAATCACCACAATGGGAGAACCAACTGACGGCTCCTGCGGTTCAGGCGCCTCAATGGGTAGCTCCTGAGTCGGCTCAGACGGCGTAGGCTCCGCCAGGACCACGCTGTCGCTCAGCTTGGCCTTATAAGCCTCGATGGCCACCTCTACTTCAACCCTAGATGCGGCGCCAATGCCCTCAAAACGTCGGGCAAAGACGTAGTTGGGCCCAGAGGACGACAAAGAAGGCGCCACTGAGGCCACCCTCTTTCACCTTGGGCTGGAAGGACTCATGTCAGTAAGGCGGGGACCAATAATGTTGCCTTTCTTCCTCTTCTTTCTCTCCAAAACCTCCGGCAGCGGAATCCTTAGTTTTTGGACCGGAGACGAAGGACCCCAATTAGCCTTCTTCGCCTCCGCACGAGAGACCAAATGCTCTCTCCGGAAGTCATTCAGGTTCTTCGCTATCAGCTCGACCAACCAATCCATGAAGGCCATCTCTGGAGGCACCCCCGTGTACACCTCCGACACTTCATCCCACTCTGTAGGCAAGGGCCAAGACTCTCCCACGTTAACGAAAAAGAACTGGTTCTTTCGGTTCTTAAGGGAGTCGTAAATGACGGTGCTAATCTTAATGCTGTTACAGGGAGCCAAAGAGATCTACTCTGCTCCCCAGTTTATCTTAAAGACCGCCCTTACCATCGACATCGTCAACAACCTCGAACGTTGATGAAGAAAAATACAGAGGGTGCACAAGTACCTGATGGCGTTGGCGTGAAGTTGGGCGATGGGAACCCGGAGCGCCTGGAAGACCGACATCAGTTCGTCGAGAACTGGGAGGCGAAGCCCACTCCTCAGATGGGCCTCATAAATGGTCACGAAACCCTTGGGTGGCAGAAAGGCTTGATCGTCCTTCTCTAGAATACAGAAGGCGATCTCCCATGGAATGTTAAACTCCACATAAAGGACCTTCATGTCAGTTTCTCTCAAGACGGAGGCGATGTCTACAACGGAAAACATGGTCAGGTCTAGGGTTTACGTTCTCTTCTTCACAGAATGAAACAAGGAAGATGAAGAAGTAAGGATGGCACAAAGAATTCAAAATGAAGCAATCTAGCGGTTTAAAAACCCATGTGGGCCCCACACCATCTCGAAAACCTAAGCAATCATTACCACCGCGTGTCATTTCCCTAAAAGGCCACTGTCGTATCAAGTACTCCGGCTCATTAAATGCCAGGATCTTGAACGCACCACGTGAAGACATGTGGCCTGCTTTTCTGACATGCCAGCTAAAGACCAACATTTCCTTCTCCAAATTGTCCGAAAGCTTGCCAAGAACGGTCAACGAATCCAGTCAACATTCCGGAAGCTCTAAAGGCACCTCTTCAGACAGACAACGACTCCGCCAGCAAAAATAAGTACGTCCCATCAGAAATATGCTGGAGGCCGGAATCCTGACCACCAGCATGGGGGGCTAGTGATGGGCAAGCTCATAGCTGGTAGGCCCAATAAAAAAGAAGCCCAAAATCCAGAAAGGCCCAACGCGCGTTAGACGGTCAACCCTATTGAGTTGACCGCCCGGCACACAACAAACGGCCAAGAGCGCTCCTTCAAAATGGTCAACGCTTCTGTTGATCGAAAATACTGTAGCAGCAGACCGTAAGAGACAGTAAACCTAATACGGGCCAGGCCAAATTTGACAGGTAATCTCGTACACGAAAAGTAACGATTCTTTCCATGATTACACGCTTTCCTAAAGGCTGGTCTTCTCTAATAAGATAGCAGTGGATTCAGCGCCAACAGTAGAGTCTAACGGTCACAAAAACATGAAAGGAAAGCAGACAATCTAGAGATCTGTTACACTATTCAGAAGGAAAACGATCCATCAAATCACGCCGACCAACTCAGAGAAGGCCGCCCAGCGCCAGGCCAAGGAAGGTGGCTCTCCTACCATCTATATAAACCCAAAGTCTCCACTCTGAAAAAGACACGCTTTGAGGATACACTTTCAAGAACACACTTTAAAAGAACACACTTTCTAAGACAAGGGAGATTCTCGATACAATCTAAGCTACGAACGCATACAGTGTGTTTGGGCAAAACTCCCTCTCTCTCTTTAAAGCGTTCACCTTCCAATCCCACTCTAAGCCTCCAAATCACAGAGTATCCTCCGGCCCTCTGAGAACCGTCCTCCAAAGCTTCCACTCTTTCAGAACACAGCTTCCACTCGTTCTCTGTGAACAGCGAACTGTAACTCACACTCTCAACGAGCCACAGGATCATCTTTGCTTCTACAGGCCAACACTCCCGATAAATTTATTCTCTCTCTCTCTCTCTGCTACTTATCAGTTCACCTTCCCCAATTCGAAGGCTTTTCACTGATTTGAGTGTCGGAGTATTTTCGGTGGGATAACCTCCCACCGGCACCTGACCTCTCTTGTTTTTGTAGTAGTGTGCAGGATTCAAACTCAGTAAATGGAGCCGGATCAAATCAACTAGGGGCTAATCCAAATCTGTTCGAAGTCGGATCCTGATACGTATTATATATGTATATATATATATTTATATTTATTTATAATATGTGTATAAATTATGATAATTGCTCTTTTTTTCTGTCTTAATATTTTTGTAGTAGGTATTAATTTAATGTATTAATTCCGAATAACGTAAGCATTTATAAATTTAACAATGCCAAACACAAAATGAGTAGGACCGAAGGCAGTATCTATATTTGATTTTTAATTTTTTTTAGAAGAACTTGCATCAACGCAGTTGATTGAGCATGTCAAAGTTGAGGGAACTTAATGTCCTCTTAATAAATTGGGTATGAAAATTTGGATAAATAAATAATAAATATTATATAAATTTAATTTTTTTGACATCTAATCTTAATTATTGGATTTATAAAGGGTCTAATAATAAATAGGGAGGGCCCTTAATGGTGGGTGGAAGTGAGAGATTAATTTATTCTGAAGCAATGGTAATCCAAAATTTTTATTAATAAGTAGGCGATACACTGTAATAAAAGGTAAATAAGGTGGAATACAATTTTATAATTCACAAAAAAAAAAAAAAACAAAAACAAAAAGGGTGGGAGCGGGGGGAGGGGATTAATTACAGAACAACAGAAGATGTCAAAAAGCTGAAGCTACAGGCTATGCACATTCTGTGTTGAACTACTACAACTACTGCACACGCACACACGCCGGAAAATAACCAATCCCGCCGCGGAAAAATAACCAACGCAAAATAAAGTCAAACGAAAATGAAATAGACACAGAGATGAGTTAATGGATGGGGCGAAAATTCCAATCTATTTTTCTACAGAAGCTCAGCATCGAGCTCAAATTGCAGCTGTAAAGGGGGTGGGGCGGGTGGGGTGGCGTGGGGTCACGGATTCTCGCCCTGCCAACTCCAAACGATGTCTTTGAGAGCAGGTCTCACATCTTCCTCACAAAATTTCACATACTCCAGCGAATCGCCGGAACACTTGGAGAATTGTACGACCGCCACCTCCGGCGCCACCTCGAATACCTCCGCCACCACTGCCAATTTCCCCTTCCTTCCCTCCGCCTTTCCCTGCATCTTTACCCTGAACTCCTCGACGCACACCTTGAGGTTCAGCTTCTTCGCCGTCGACTCAAGCTTTGCCATGATCGCCGGTGCCGAAAAGCTCGACGTGAACAGCGATCCTGGCCTCCTCTTCGTATCGAACAAGCTTGACAGGTCGAACCCTGACGACATCGACGATATGAACTCGAAAGCGTTAAAGAATCGTGGCGATTTAGGGCTGGCGATTGGACTTGGGGTGTCTTCGACCTTGTCGTTCGATCCTTCGATCGAGACCGCCACCGGGCATGAATATCCCTTTTGAAACCACGGAACCTTCATGATCCCTGAAATAGAGATCCGCTTCTCCGGATCGACCACGAGAAGCTTCGAGATCAGGCGCTTCACGTCGCTCGAAAGCCACGGCGGATATTCGAATTCCCCCTTGAAAACCTTCCTGTACATCCTCATGACATTCTCGTCCTGAAACGGTAAATAACCGGCAAGCAGAACGAAGAGGATCACTCCACATGACCAAATATCTGCCTTTGACCCGTCGTATCCTTTCTTCCTCAGAACCTCCGGCGCCACGTACGCCGGAGTCCCGCACTGCGTGTGGAGCAGCCCGTCCTGCCGCAACTGCTCCGGCAGCGCCGATAGTCCGAAGTCCGACACCTTAAGGTCCTCGTTCTCGTCGAGTAATAGGTTCTCGGGCTTCAAGTCCCGGTGGTAGACGCCGCGGCTGTGGCAGAAATCGACGGCGGAAATCAACTGCTGGAAATACTTTCTGGCGAGATCCTCCTTCAATTTCCCCTTGAAAACCTTGGCGAATAATTCGCCGCCCTTGACGTACTCCATAACGAAATAGATTCGGCATTTAGTGGCCAGGACTTCCTTGAGCTCCACGATGTTCGGGTGGCGGACTAGTCTCATCACCGATATCTCCCGCTTGATTTGGTCCATCATGCACGCCTTCTTCACCTGCTCCTTGTTAATCACTTTGATGGCGACGCTTTCGCCGGTCACGATGTTCTTTCCGTAGTAGACCTTTGCGAAGGTGCCTTGGCCTAATAGCCTTCCCATCTCATACTTGCCAAATATTATGTTCCTTCCTCTATCTGGGAGCTGGATTTGATCCTCCGATTGACGATCCATTGCACAACCAAAAGAATCCAAAGATAGGTTGCAGTTGATACTGCTAGCCAGAGCTTAAGATTAATCAAGAATCACTAAGAATTCGCATGCTAGGAAAGAAGTTTGTTGCGGTGACATGGGTACGTTGCAGGGAAACTGAAATTGAGGGTGCTTGGAAGATTTAAGGAAGGTTTGGTTGGGATTGCGTGTTACGGAAGATAGTGATTGGAGAGAGAAAGAGAATGAGTGAAGCGTTGAGAGAGAGAGTGAGTGATGGTGAAGCGAGGGTGGCCTGTAGCCACGGGAGCGGGGGGCGGACATGGTTTGTTTGTCAGAGTTATCTGGTTTTGGAAGGAAACGGCGTGATGCAGGCGAGGCACACAGAATGAGAGAGCGTATTAAAAATATCTACGATTTAAATATTCGAATTAATCGACCAATAATTGTGCGACATCTTGCTAACGTGGAGTGGAAATTAGAATAGCGCACCGATATCTCATATAATTAATTTGTCCATTGACAACGATAGACTGACTGACAGTTGGAGTCAATAGTTTTGCTTAGACAACACTGATTAGTATTGGTATTTTTGTTATATAATGCTATTTATTTATTAATTTTCAATAATTTAATAATTTACTTTTATATGATATCTTTATTTTTTTTTTTTAAATTTCAATCGATCCTGTTCATAGAAAAATTAATTATGCAGTAACTGTGAATAGATAAAATAATTAATATTATTTATTTTTATCCTACAACAAAGTTGTTTGACTATAATTTTGTAAAATATTCACAATCTTAAGCGTTCTATATATTTATAATAAATTTAGCATTTTCCCTAACTCTTTGACCTGCCTTTAAAATATTGTATATATGTATGAAATCAATTTTGTGTATTGGAATAATAACCTTTCGTAGAGGCATATCTCGATTCAATTTGTACTACAAAATAAAATAAAATATTTCACGTCTTGTTAGAACTTCTTATTATGTGAAATCTATAACGTTGATTATCTTCAGCATACTCAAATTACGGGGCAAGAGACAAGTGGGCTAATTGATGATGTGTGGTTGGGGTGATCTTATATCTCTCTCCGTTTTCTTTACTTTTTATTTTTCTTTATTTATGCGCTTTAGGGCTTGATAATTATGACTCTGACTAATACAAATAATTAATGTGGCATAGTCTTGATCATGTAATTAGGACAAGAAAAGACATTATCTTCTAAAATTTGTAAATAATATATAGCATTATTCTGTTTTCTACTAAAAATGTATTTGTTTTAGAATATTTATCAACACATAAAAATAGTCTAAATGTGTGTGCCTTTTTTCTTTTAATGTGATATTTCTTTGGTTTTAATTAATAATTAGCTGAAAAACTATTCCAGTTGTACCTAACCCTAAAGCTGCCTGTGCCAAACTTAATTCTTCTACATTAAGCTTTCTCCATTTTCCTTCTCATGCGATGCATCTATCATATTATGTGTCATGTTCTAAATTTTTGTAGTAACAAACTATAAAGCACGTTCGATTCCCATGATAACAGACACTAGCCAAGTTAAACCACAAATACTTCAAAGTGCTCGAGATTAGTCTTGGGATGTAATGCAAAAACTCAAACCAGTGTTGAGCTCGTAAAATATAAGGAAGTCGTTAATGAAAATAAAAAAAAAATACAAGCAAGTAATAAATAATAATAATAAGATCACAATCGGATATGAAATAATATTTTAAAAATTTATTCCCTCATATAAAGGTGTTTGGGCATTTTGGTCTTTGACACTAATATATATTAGAATGCCTTTATGATGAAGTTTTTAATTTTTATTACAATACTAAAATTAAAATTAAATTTACCTAAATTTTTAAAAAAACATAATGATGCAAGAAAAATTATATAAAAATTTATATGGTTCGGTTTAGATTTTAAAATCCACCCCTATTAAGCTATCGACGTCCCTGTTGACTTGATCTTCAGGGTGGCTTTGGCTTCTTAATTCTTCGGCCTTATGTCTTTAGCGGGTTCCCAATTTATTTCTTCTGTTGATCTCCCCTTTCACTTTACAAGTACTTTTTCCTTCTTCTATGCCAATGTTACCACCTCCCGTTCAATAATGATTTCTTCAACTTCTAGTGCTGGTGGTGACTTCATCCGAATATTGGAGCACTATGATTGGTTGCGTGAAGGGTTTTCTATGTTTAGATAAGACAGCTTCAAATAACTTATATAGAAGACAAGGTGGACCTCCACCTATTCTGGAAGATCTATCTTGTATGATACTTCCATCACATGAGTAATGATCTAGATAGGCTCCTCATACTTTTATGGAAGGTGCTTGTCTCCTCCTCTAAGAAACTGCATTTACTCTTTGAAGAGTTTCTCTAGCACAAGATCCTTACATCGAAATGTACAAATCGCCTATTTTGATTTGCCAACTTCTTCATTTGATAAAACGCTTTCTCCAAATAGGCTTTGATAATTTTCGTATTTTGCTTCCATTCCTGGGCAAAGTGAGGACACTTTTCTTTGTATGGCTTAGCCACAGTGTGTGAAAAAACGATTATTGACCTTTTACAATCTCAAAAGAATTCTTACTTAAAGAATAACACTTGTAAGTGTTAAAATAAAATTAAGCAACACTGAGGATCTTCACCCAATCCTTCCGATTGGTACTTACAAAATGCAGCAAGTATTCTTTGAGTAAGCCATTGAATTCTCCATTTGACCGTCAGTTTGATGATGATAATTTGATAAAATATTTAATTCTGATCTGAACAGTTTGAAGAGTTCTATCCAAAAGACTCTAATGAAGTATTCATCTCGATTACTCAAAATATTTTGGTACTTTAATATCTCGGGTCTCATTTGAATTATTTTAATATATATTGTGATTTTAGATAATTTAAACATATCAAAAATTAAGTTAATATTATAAAATTTTGAATGAAATATCAAAATTTACGGCTTGGCGCTCGTTGCGCATCCGAGTGGTGCTCAATGGATACATAAAAAAAAATATATATATATATATATAAGGGGGAAACTGCGGTGGAAAACCATGGCTAGTTTTTGAATTGAGGGAAAAATTAAAAAGGGAGAACGGGCGGCTCTGCAGAACAAAAGAGTAGAGAAAGAAAAAGGAAAGAAAGAAAAGAAATGAAAGAAAGAAAAATGAAGGGAGGAAGATAGAGGAGAGAGAGAGAGATTGGGCACACGCGGTGAGTTGTGCGAGGAAGGAGAGAAGAGGTGGTCGATGACGGCGACGTGAGGTGAAAACGGCGTTGTGCAGGTGGTTGACCACTTCTAGAAGGTTAATCGACGATAGTGCTCAGTGAGGAGAGATTGTCGAGGAGGCCGGCGGCAGTTGTCGACAGTGTCAGTGGTAGTGACGTGCAGAGATAACGCGTTGGTGGTCCACGATGGCCAGAGGTGACATAACAACGTGCGGTAGAGGCTATACAAAGAGAGAGAGAAGGGGGTGTGATGCTGGCAGTGCGCGTAGTGAAGAGAGAGAATATGCGTTTAGTACCTCGGAACATCCTTTCTTCAGATTTACGGGGTATAAAGTCTAGGCAAATATCCATTACCCCTATTCTTGGTCTAATTTAGTATCTTATATATTTTGAATACTGTTTAAAATTTTTATTGATATGCATGTATTTTCATACATTCATTTTTTATTTTTTCAGGACATGTAGGTATGGCTCATTTACTAATTTTGGGAGTTTTCAGCACGAGTTTTATAATTTTGAAAGATTTACTATTTTTTTAAAAGTCTAAAAATTTTATCAGATATCGTATATATTTATATTAGTATGTGTATACGAAAATATATATGAAACTTATATGGGTCGTACACTTTTACATGTATGTGTCAGGTTATGGTTACTATATTTGAATTTAAATATTAGATATTCTAATCAGTTTCTGACGGAAAGATATTTATTATTTAAAAATTTCTTTTCACCGAAAAAAAGGTTTGAAATAGTAATCATTTCCATTTAGATGATTTGATTTGATATTATAAGATATTTAGATGTCCCACTACTGCCGCTGCCTCCACCTCCTCTCTTGGCCGCAAGCTTTTTCTTCCTTGCACGATCTCCCCCTACCACGCCCGCTGCCAACGCTCCCTTCTCCTCTTCCCTCTATTTCCTCTTCTTCTTCTTTTCTCTTCCTTCTTCTTCCTCATGCAACCCTCCTCTCTCTCTCTCTCTCTCTCTCTCTCTCTTTTATCTTTTCCTTTCTGCTTGCCCTACTGCTCCTGCTGTACCGAATTCCCACCCTTCCCCTTTTATTTCTTTTTCCTTTTTTTTCCATTTTAGCTGTGGGTTTTCTCTCATGGTTTTACTTTTTCTTTCTTTCTATATTATCGGTGCTTGTGTGCTTTTTGGCCCCACTTCCAATATCATGCCAAAATTTTGATTTTTTTAAATTTTATAATATTAAATTAATTTTTATCACATCCAAATAACTTAAAATCACAATTAATATTAAAATAATTTAAATAAAAATTTAGAGTATTACAAATCAAAATGAAGGAAAAAGCCACTAGTATATTGTTAGGATAAGGTAAGCTCCCAATGAAATCCTAAAACATTTTCTAATTCGAATCAACATTGGGGTTAGGTGAATTTCAAAATTTTCAATGAGGTGAAACTAAATACTTATATAATGACAATTAAATAGGGTAACTTTTTAAGTTGCTAATTCAACCGGACCCCAAAATATTCTTGGAGGCAAAAGCAATCAACCATACCTATATTGCGGTAGAGAAGACAAATGATGCCAACAAGCCAAAACTCTCAAACTACAAGAACCATTCAAGACATACTAAGGTGGAAAAATTAGAAATAGTGGCAATCAACCTACTCATGACCCTCATTAGCAACAGAGGATTGAGGTTTGGATTCAAAGAATCGATAAAGTATTTGAGATAATTTGCTACCCGGATGAAAAAGTGATGTTTGCCTTTTTAAGAATTGGAAAGAGAGGCAAGCATTATTAGAACATAAAGAAGAAAATTTTGGGTTCAAATAACAAAGAGATAACTTGGAAGGTTTTTCTAGAGGCCTTCTTGGAGAAGTAATTTCCTGCAAGTTTGAGAGAACAAAAAATGATGAATTTGCCCAGCTAAAACAAGGAAATAGAATGGTGGCAAAATATGATTCTAAATTTACAAAATTATAGCAATTTGCCCAACATATTGTGGTGTATGAAGTTAGCAAAAAAAGAAAATTTTAGTAAGGGTTGAATGACACCATTTGGCAGTATTTGGTGACTTTGATATTGAGAATTTATGGTAAATTATTCGATCGAGCTTTACTATTTGAACAAAATCATGAAAGAGTCAAGATTGGCGTGTTAGAAGTCATTAGAGATGATGACCCATCTGATAATTATTAAGAGATGGAAAATGATTAAGGTTATTTCGACATTGAAGAGAAAGTATTAGACTTATACAGCGGAGCACAGTCGACCTCTACAAAGACCAAATTTTCTATTTGCTTATATATGTTAAATTTCAATAATAAAATTTTAAAAAATGAGAGAATTATAATACTCTATATTTTGTTTATAAATTACAACGTCATCAAAATGATTTTATATCAATTTATAAAATAATTACACAATAAAAATTTGAAGGAATTTTATTTTTCGAAATCAGGCATAATGTTTGATAAATGCCTAAACTGCACTTATGTGCATTTTAAGTAGAATGTACACCAAAGGGGCGCTCTAGGGCACTCATATAGCTTTTGGATAGATAATTGGCATTTGATGCATGCCTAAGGAGATCTTGTATGCAGTATGGATTGTGCCTTATGCTTAATTTAAGTCTAATGATCATATGTGCATTAGGTTTTTATAAATAAGCTATTTGGCCAATTTTAGGTGATTCTAAACTAATTTTTTAGAGAAAAAAGAAAAAAAAAGAGAGAAGAAGAAAGAAATGAGGAAAAATGAGAAATTAAAAAACAATCAATAGACCTTTTGGTAAAATCAAGTAAAAACAAGTCCATTCAAACTATTTTTCCTTTATTATTTATATTTTCTTTCCTCTTCAAATATTTCTTATTTCAAATACTTTTGTATGTATTATATTCGTACATGAAGTGTTGTTACTTTGTATACATGTAATCTTATTCAAATTTTATGAAACTTTTATAAAATATATATTTTAAATTTACAAATGTTAAGTTTAAATGTTGATTTTCTACAACAATATTCTTAAATGATCTTAAATGTTATTTGTTATTCTTACACGTCTTTAATATTATATATATATTCTTACTTGTTCTAAATTTTCACATAAATGATGTTGTATATGGATAATCTTTATTTATTGTGAGGTTCCTAAAACAAAAATAGAATCAACATAAGGCTAGCAATAATTAAATAAAAGAACTCGGTAAAAATCTGGGAACTTTTAATAATGAAAACGCCACGAAGCTCCACCGCCACCACACGCCGAGTATTTCAAAACCAGAATCTAGTTTTATTAAATACCTTTGCATATCAAGCCCGCTTGAATATTATGAGCTCCCGCCGCCAGCCACCCGAGCAAAAGTAATAAATTACATTAAACCTAATAATTTTCAATTGAGAAAATGTAAAGCACATCGAGGCAAGTGTTCTAATACTCACTAATAAATTTTTGATACCCACCCAAACTATGAAAATAAATATTTCCCAAATATACATATCTCGGGTTCCGAAATCACAAGAATTGACCTTATCTTCTTACCCCATGTTCTGTTATGAATTTAAATTAGCATGCTTTCACTTGTATTATCCTAAATTTCCTAAGAAATGAATTTTATAATGATTTCATGAAATTCTAAACTTCGGATCCTTTAACGAAATGCTATTTTATTAAAATAGAAAATATGCAAATGAAAAACTCTACTAATGAATATTTAAAATTTTTAAAATGTGTATTTTCTTTCCTTTTGAATATGAAACCGATAAAAATTTTTTAAAGTCTCCAAGTGAAGATCAATGGGAAAATGGAATGTAGGAAGTCCATAATGGATATGTGATATGATGAAACCTCCCGTGTGGTGGGAGATATGATGAAACCTTTGGCGGGAGATTGATATATGAGAAACGGTGGACTTTTTAATGGAAAAGAGAATCTATAGTATTCTCTGGTTTGACACGTCCATTTCTGGGCCAAAGCAGTGGTGTCCGTGTCACGCCTTTGATACTATTGTTATAATCGGGAAAAAAACATTTGATAAAATATAATGAGGAAATATTTCATTTATATTATAGAAAATTAAAAAAATTAGAAAATGATTTCTTAAATGTTCCTGCACATGGAAAATACTTCTAAATTTAATGAATTTCAAATATTTATATTCTTTTCATTGTCTATATGATAGTGATTATCTATACTCTTGCTATTGTATTTTTCCTCCTAGATGAAAATTTAGATAGAACAAGGAAATTGATAAAATGACAGACAAGTGCAAAGAAAGAATTGAACATCAAATGTGATATAGCCACTCGGGGTTAGGTATGGTTTGTGGTTGTTTTTATGGTTTTATTATGCTTCCGCAAGTTTAGTATGTCCGCACTTTGTTTGGATGTTTGAGGTTTAGATGGCATCTTTATCTTTATAAAATGAATAAGATTGCCAATTTAAAACAAGTTGAATATAAAAATGGGCATTAATGAGAAAGTAATGAAATTACATAAAACCTAATAATTTTTTTAAGAAAGTAATGAAATTACATAAAACCTAATAAATTTTTTAAATTTTTTTCAATAATCACTTTCACATGTTTATAAATTGTACCTTATACTTCTTGCATATTTTAAAAATACATGTTCCTGCATGATTTATAATGAAATGCATTTCATATATTTAAGAGAAAATAAAAAAAGAAAAACTCTATAGAAATTTACTAATATGTGTATTTTCTTTGATAAGAGAAAATTTAAGAATATATTTATATTCAAATAAAATTTTTAATTTAATTATATATAGACTATTTAAAAAAATTAATAAAATATACTCAAATATGTCATAGTATATTAGAAGAAAATTAAAGGTCAAGCCTATTATTCCCGAGTTAGAAAAGTGATGTTTGATTCTATCGATAAAATTATTTGTAAATGACTCAACTATTGATCTTGAATAATAATATATAGTCTTTGATCATATAAAAATAATCATAACCTAAATTTTAATATTTGCCATTTAATAATGAAGTCCTTATTAATTCTTGGTCCTCTAAATTTTTTATATGGTTTGAGTATATTTTAAAAATTATATAATTTATTAAATTGATCATTAGTTTAGATTATACATTATAGGTTTACAAATTAATATTATTATTTTCTGGTTATTTGACTATGTTATATTTTAATATATTTTTATGTATATATTTACTAATAAAAATTATTCATTTTATTAAGTAATTGGCTCACTTTTATTTCCTTTTGCTAACTCCTCCAGATTAATGGGATTGAGTTATTCATAGGAGTTTTGAATTGAGAGATTTACAATTCGAATATTAGCTTAAGGGGCTATAATCAATTTAATATTTTGTTATAAATTAATATTTTGCAATATTAATCTTTCAACATTTAGTTATTTACTTATTATTATATTCAGTCGGTAATAATATTATGATGTCAATATCTAAGTTTGACTTTAAAATATTTAAAATTTAGTTTCGATACTCCAATATTAGTAAGATATTTTTTCTGATGTTCGATTCAAGATTAAGGAATTGTTGGTTTTGTGGCCCTTACAAATGTAGCATTTAGATCTTATAATTTATATATTTTGGGTCATTTTACAGTAATTAAATTGGTAGGTTTGTGTTCTAGTGTTTGATTTAGATATTATTTTATCGGTAGAACAAATAATTAAATTTTAATTTTTTAAAATTTAAAATTTGATTTAAATTAATTATAAATTAAGAAATTAAAACTAAGGATTATGAACTGACAGACATTTTGTAAATTTTTTGTGTGTTAAATATAGCCTCAGCAAAGCTAACCTAATGGATTAGCATAGCAAGCCCTTGAATAAAAATCTTAGAAATGAGAAAGTATCAACTTTTTCATGAGGCCCAAATTTGAAAAACAGAGTTTGGTCTTCACCCAATATTAATCAAAATGAATTAAAATCTAATGGATGGCAGAGTAGCTGAATGGTTGGAAAAGATTGGGTCTTAGACACAGCTAGCTGGATATCAAACAACAAATTGAGCAATTAATCTAATTGAGCGGTTGACCAAGTCGAGTGGTTAAGCCAAACAAGCCATTAAATCAAATGAGCAGTTTATATATTCTACAGTTAGCCCAAGTGTGACCATTTTAAATAATGTTAACTACTTATCATTATCGACTAAATTTTCTTTAAAAAACCCGCAATTAGAATGTGCATAAGGGCGGTTAAATTAATTTAGTTTAACCGAATTTGGTTTAATTCTTGGAGGCAAAAGCAATCACTTGAGACTATATTATGATAGATCAGGAAAAAGATGTCAGCTGTAGAAAAAGGAGAAACATTAGCAATCAACCCACTTGAGACCATCATAAGTAACCAAGGACCGATTTGGTGATCACTAAAAGTACAAGCCTCTACATCTTACATCCCTCACTAACAGTCAAATGAATGTTTTGACACAAATTTAGAATGACTAATTTTTAAAGTGACCTAAGCCAATCAAAAACCCAAAAGATGAAGACCAATTACAGTACTGCCCCTATCATTAATCTTTGAGGTACCACACTGAGAATTGTCAAACATTTCATAGGGAGATTGAGGCCTTTATTTTGAAAAGGTAACTCAAAATATCTTTACAAAATCCTATGGTCAACTCAGGAAAATACAAGGATGACAAAGAGTAGTTAGAGAAACCACACAATCAAGTAGTTGCAAGGATTATCAACATGGTATCTATCGGACCCACTAGTTCGGCAATTTTAAATATTTGGAATAAGCTTCCTCCAATAAGAGATAGAAAAAAAAATGTCATTAGTTTCAATGATAATGATATGACACATGTAATCCTTCCTTATTCTAACCCATTTGTTATAACTGTACTTGTTTTAGATAAAATTTAAGATTGTCAATTGAAATGAATTTTATTGATAATAAAATATTTAAAAATATTATTTACTTTGATATGTTTATTAAATTAGGATTAAAATATAATCAAATATACTTATTGAACGAATAATTATATGGGCTAGATTATGAGCCAAAAGTAGGTTAAGTGAATCATACACTTAGAAGTTCAATGGGGATGTATCCTAATACAATCTCATGTTGACTAACTTTTTCGATGGTGGAGTTTTAGTGGCGTTTCTATGTCATATTCTTTCCATTCTACATTGAGACCATGGAAGACGCAAAATTCATGTTGCTAACCTAAATGACCATAACAGTGGCATAATATGAGGTACATTCATGACTCTCCCACATTTTGCTCATATTGGGTGTCCGTTATGGAGCAGAAGGTGAGAAACTTCTAGGATAGACTAATAGATGCCATTCAGATGCAACTCTTACCATTTAATTTTGTTGAGTATGGTGCAGTTTTAAAGTGCGCAATGATTATTGAGAAGGGCATGCTCAAACAAGGACTGATTCCATTGATTGCACCTAACATATTCAAAGGTAGGCCACATCACTCCACCCCCAGCAAGCATTAAAAGACAAACAAGTTAGGAGAAAAGCAAATATGTTACTTATGCTAGAGGATAGGCCATATCGTAAGATACTGCAGGGCAAATGGGGTGACACTAGTCACTTCTCTAGCCTCTTAACTTACAGTGACCCAGATAAAATGTGCAAATCTGTGCTCATGTTATAACTACAGCAAGCCAAAATATTTCGCCAAGGATTGCAGTGTGTATAGGAGTGAGACTGGACAATAGAAATATTAGATTTCAGGGCAAGTCTACGAAATAACTAAGTAGGAGGCTCATAATTCTCCCACCATGGTGTATTGTGTATGTATTATTTGATTATGATGCAACACATTCTTTTGTGTCCTTGTGGTTTGAGTCACACTTGGAGGCTATCTAAGGGCCTCTAGACTTCACGTTGGTGGTGTCCACTCCGATTAGAAAGACTATTTATATTGATTTGGTGTTTGGTGATTGTATTGCTAGAGTGGGAGATTATTACTTACCTTAGACTTGATTCCACTTGATATGCTAGACTTCAATGTCATCCTCAGTCTATAATGGTTGGCCACTCACCATGCCTGCATTGACTGTGCTAGGAATATCATTCATTTTACTATGCCTAATCGTCCGCCATTTGAGTACAAAGGAGTTGGTAGAAAAAGTCCTTCCTATATAGTCTTAGCTTTACATGCTAAACATCAATTGTACACAATAATAAGTTGTCTCTAATTTGGGAAGGACCATTTTTAGTATAGTAATATTATAAAATAAGGCGTGCAAGCTATCACCCAAAATGGAAAACTTGTCTTGCCCATTTGCAATGACCATCACCTCAAAAAATACTATTAGAGAAGAGGCCAACCTATAAGTTTAAAACTACACCCTACCGATCACTTTGAAGTGCTTGTATGATGTAAAGTATTTTAGATGTTATCAATAAAAATAATTTTTCACATATGTTTGCATGTTTGTATGTTTATAACTTGTTAACATTTGTTTTAATATGGTTACAACTGATCTTGAGTAAAATAATTAGTTTTGGCACATTATCTGTTAAAACATATTGACTCAAATAGATGGTCATAGTATAGGTTCAAGGAAATCATATGACCACAACAATAGTCACATATTAAAAATACAATAAGGTTCAAGGGCTTTAGATCCAAGCATTTAATACCCTTTTGAGATCCAAGGGCTTGAGATCTTGAATCAAATAGTTAGTTTTAACACATTATTTTGTTAAAACATATTGACTCAAATGAATGGTCATAGTGTAGGCTCAAGGAAATCAAATAACCACAAACATGGTCACATATTAAAAGTACAACAAGGTTTAAGGGCCTGAGATCCAAGCATTTAATACCCCTTTGAAAGGTTAAATATCAGGCACATTGAGTCATTTGAGACTTAACTATCAATATAATCACACAACCTATTAAACAACAGATATGCTATATACATATAAATGACAATGAATCTCTTTATGAGACTCACAAGATCAGTCATATAGTCAAACACTAGGGTCCTCCCTCACTAGTGATGATAATCTAAAGATTTAATCAAAAATTAATTTAGCTATTACATTATCAAAGAACTAGAGTTCATAAACTGGGGGTTAGGCCCTCACAATCTACATTGATGAGAATCAATTCTAATTATATAGTGGGAAAAAATTTCTACAAATATTCATTAAAGAACAAATCATATCCCCTATTTATAAAGTTATGCCACTGTATAACAAATTAAGAGATGGAGCATTCAATAGCATCATGCTACATTTAATGCTTGGAAATAGAGACAGTGACCTGAGGATCCAATTGAGCTTCAAAGTCTCTGATTTCTGAAACCAAAATAGCTACAAATTCTTTACATCCAAACAACTAATAGAAAATTTAGGAATGAGCATAGAAATTATCCTCCTGTAAAAACTGATACCCTCATTAAACTGGACACTAAGTAAAGAACTAGGTTATTCTTGTCAAATACTTCGTTTTAATGACTCCTTATGCTGCAAACAGTCTACTAATTGTTCCTTACCATTGTGCTGAGCCACAAAAGCACATTAATCTGCTTCAATGGCCATGTTCTCAAAAACGTTAGCTCTCTCCTCTATAGCATCAACTTGATCTACTTAACCATTTTGACTTTCTTGAGCTCTGCTTACCATTGTGCAAACAGTCTACTAATTGTTCCTTACCATTGTGCTGAGCCACAAAAGCACATTAATCTGCTTCAATGGCCATGTTCTCAAAAACGTTAGCTCTCTCCTCTATAGCATCAACTTGATCTACTTAACCATTTTGACTTTCTTGAGCTCTGCTTACCATTGTGCAAACAGTCTACTAATTGTTCCTTACCATTGTGCTGAGCCCACATTAATCTGCTTCAAATGTTCTCAAAAAGGCATCAACTTGATCTACTTAACCATTTTGACTTTCTTGAGCTCTGCTTAACCACTCAAACAAGTCTAAGTGCCTTGACTTTGGCAGCCATCTCTATACATTCCGAGCCCATAACTATAACTAGATCAATGTAAGATCTCGTCAGGTAGGTAATTTCTTAATTGTGAAAGAATATCCTCCAACTAGCCTAATTCGCTAACTCTAAGGATTGCAAAAAGGCGTGTTAGTAATATAAAATTAAGTAAAATAATTAAAATTAAAGGTAAAAATATACCTCATGAGTGAGAAAATCCTCATCCCTAATGAAGACAAACAAAGAACTAGTGATAGCTGAGTCTAGAATGGATGAAAGCCTTCAATAAAGACTTGGCAAGGTTAACTGAAATATTAGTTAATCCGAGTCTAAAGCTCTCGTTGAAATTTTAGCCACCTTATTACCCGGAGAAGGGAATACTGAGCAAATCTCAATACCCATTACAGTAAATGTATCACCATAACACATTCTACTTCTATGGAGTTAACATGACTAAATACAACTTTCACTGCTTATCCCACTAAAGGAGAGCATTAAATGATAGGTATCTCATATTCAGCAATAACAAGAGTAGCATCGGTTGGCACACTCGAACATGCAAAGTGGTATGAAGATACTTCTCTTCATTTAACAGAACAGTCGAGATCCTCTCAACATCATGTAAAATATGCATCTTTTATGAGGACTTCAAGAGAAAAGAGGTGAGTATTGGAGCTGAAGATCATGCAACCTCCTCAGCTCTCATCACGGCTCTCACTTTTTCTATGTAATCATAAAAAACAATATCAACCACCATCAATAGAACAATATTAGGGTGAACCCTAGTAGGCGAACAATATTAGGGGTGAGGAGACAAATTGGCAGCAACAACATACCAATCAACTAAATAAAAGAAAGTAGGGCTGAGAAAGCTACTTAAGTTGTATAACTCGATGCATGTTTCTTTATGAGATCTGCTTGAGTCCTAATAACAAAAAATTCCTTCTCTCTGACAGAATCAGAGTAAGTTGGATTTATAGCATTCCAATTATTTAACAAAATCCAGTTAGAAGAGATTTTCATACAAAAGAACTAATCATTCCAAGTTTTTACAACATTGGAATTTCCTTCACTTATTTTTAAAATCCTTTGTAAGGATCAAAGAAATCTAATCATTTTCTGGGTTAAAACAGAATATAACTTTTACCATCTAAGCGTTTAATCTAAGCTCATAACACTGGAAAAGACATACAAAACCACGATGTACCAAATAACATTGGAATGGGGTCGTGTAATAGGGATATCAAGGGCCCCCATTATTTAAACAAATTCCCTGGCAACAAGGGAGCAAAATCCATCCGTCAAATGAGTTTCATAAGCCATAGTGAACCCACTTTGGGAGAGCACAACCTTTCATCTAAAGAATATACAATAAACAAAATGACAATTAAAATGTCAAAACTATAATAAATATTAAATATATCTAATAGTGACAAACAGGAAATAATATCAATAATATTCTTAAGAGTGTCTTGTGAGACCATTGCTAACAACAAGTAGTGAGATTGTAAGACACTAAAGATTAAGCATTTAAAAATTTTCCTTTCAAACATAGAAGTAATAAGAGGATCAAACTTTAATTTAAATAGTTGAAAGCAAGACGAAGGATTTTTAAAAAATGATAAAATTTAGAAATGATGCATTTTAAGTAAAATACTCATCCAAATGATGTAAAACCTCTTAGATGAAGACATGTTTCCCACTTCATTCAAATTCAAAATGTTGAGTATTAATAACCGACAAAATGATAATTCTAAGTGATGCATTATTTGTCTTGAAGAAGGAAGCCATTTGATACAACATTAAATGTGTTATCAGCCCAGTCACATCAATCTTAAGAGTGATAAAGTGCTGACATCATTCAACTTGTCATCAAATTAACTATTCAATTGCAACAAAATAAAATTCTAACAGTTTCTAAGTCAAATTAATTAAACTCTTAAAATATTAGGTTTTTACTTAAGGGTCTCTAATTTTCAAAGAGTTAAGTTGTTAGCTCCTACTAAAATAAAAAGTTGTTTAAAGGATTATCACTCAGTATACTCTCAGCCCACAAAATCAATCATAAAGAAATTCCATATGAAAATGTTGATTATCCTAAACTTTTGATGACTCACAATCACATATAGATTTACACAAATCAAAATACAAAATAAACATATTAATAAATATAGTCCAAACATGAAAATAAAATATAATTTTTTTGTTTATTTTTGGTAACATTCATGTATAATGTACATTTCAACATGAAAACACTAAGTCTATTAGTTTGATAAAAAAGAAAAAAAAATGTCATCAAGGTGGTCAAGCTCATCAATAGTGGTAGATGATTCAACATGCCTCTCTCCAACAATAACTTATTTGAATGGAGAGAGAAAGAGCAACACCTAGATTGATGACTCATGCAAATTGGGGGTAGGCAACTAGATGCTCAATGGTGGATGCATCCTAACACATACTAGTCCCATCAAAGAAGTATGCGTGAACCATTATGCACCCATTAGCATAAGGTTCCACAAGTAATTTGCTAGATGAAAAACTAGTTTGAATGACGATGCTATAAAAAGCAAAAAATTAAGATGGATTTCCTTTTAAAAGAAGAAATCCAAGTTGGATTTCATCAATGATACTCGGCTGAACACCATGGCATCAAGATCATTTCTCTATTATCAGGAATAAAAGATCCTCCAAGTATGGAATGATTTGAATGACTCCATCAGCTGTTAAGATAAAAAAAAAATCAGATGAAGAAGATGGAATGAGTTATTAGCTCATTTTATAGCTAAAAAAAAGCAAAGTAATGAAGTGGTTTGAAGTAAAAGTATACAATTGAAGGTCAAGGATTCTCTACCAAAGCGAAAAGTTAGCAACATTTGATTGACACAATCAACATTAATTGCTCACTAACTTCTATTCCCTTTAGAAAGAAATGCTCGAACAGTGTGAAGGATGGCATAATTTGTTCCTTCTTTAAGGTATTCTTAGAATTTAAATTCAACTTTCAAATATGAGGCATTAGTGTTGAGTATAGCCTCCACTGAGCTAACTCAATAGATTAGCATATCAAGCACATAAATAGTAAGCTCAAAAAGGAAAAAAGTATTTATTAGTCTTTTAGACCTAAGTTTAAAAAATAGATTTTCATCTTGATCCAATTTTAATTAAAATAGATCAAAGTTAAATTGATAACCGAAAGGCCAAGTAGATGAATGGTCACAAAAAGATTGGATCATAGGTTTAAATGGTTGACACGTATGAATAATTAAATTAGCGAGCAATTTTTATACTTTATAATTGGCCCAAATAATAGTCTCCTAACTAATAACAATTGCTCATCATCATTGGTTAAACTACTTCAAAAAATCACATGATCAAAACATTGACAAAGGATGTTAAACTAATCAACATCAAATTGATTTAACTATTCAAATCATGGCCAATTATTCTTATTTAAGAAATTTTTATCAATTAACAATGTAATTATAAATATATTCACTTTTTCTGAAAAAGGGAACAAATTCCCAAAAATAAGTATAGAGCAAACCCTTTTAAGCATTTGTTCTTCCGAATAATATGGAGCCAAATCCCCTCTCTCTCTCATTCTCATAATCTCTCCAACATTCCAGATTTTTGAAAGAATTTAATAACTTAAGTATCGGAATATATATTAAAAAACGATTCCATTGTCCTTTTGAACTCTTATTTACTAATTTTATGCTTATGATATTCTATGATATTATGTGGTATATTTAGAAGAAATTTAATTAAGAAAATTAATCCATTATTGAATTAATAGTTAATTTGGGCTTTTTAGGCTCAAAAATTGGTGGATCATCAACATAATGTTACAATTTTTAACTTGAATTGTTTGTAACCCTTGTGCCTTGGACTTTTATCTTAGCATGAAATTTGGTGAACCTTCTTAATATATTAAGTTCCATTAGCTAAAATCTAATTATGTAATTAAGTTTAAAAATGGCTGGACCAATAGAAATTTAGAACGTGAATAGGCCAAAATTTTAGATAAAAATTTTTTAGTATTATTATAAAGATAAATCGGTAATTTGGAAAAGAATTAATCTATAACCTTAATTAGGGAAAAAATTAAATTAAATTAAAAATATAAATTCATATGATAATAACAATAATAATAATATTATTATTGTTATTATTATTATTATTATTATTATTGTTATTATCATAAACGAAAAAGAGGAAGGAAATAAAAAGAAGACACGGAAGGAAAGAAGAGGAAGAAAGGGAAAGAAAGGGTGCGCGACTGTTCGCCGAGGAGAGGAAGAAATCGATGCAGGAAGGAAGCAAACAAACTCTGGATGCAGCTCCTCTACATAATAAAAGGTATCCAGTGGCGTGAAGGGAGAGGGAGGGAGCACAAGCCGAAGCAAATAGTCATTGCTGCCACCAAAGCCGAGAAGAAAAGTGAAAATTCGAGGCAAGTAAATACTTTTTTTCTTCTTTTTTATTTAACATTCATGCTTGCGCACTGTGATTTATAAAAATCGACTCTTAATTGTCGTTAAGTGAAAATTGGGGAAAATAGAGCCATCAGCACTAGGCTCGCAATGTATTGGAGCTTAAAAATTTATGGATTCATGCCATGAAATCCATGTTTTATATGCAATAAGATAAATATGTTGTGATATAGGTCATTTCCGTGTGGGTTAATATCCGATCGGCAGGCCAACAGGTTTAGCCTAATACACATGGGTGTAATATTGAAGCGAAATATTGTCAAGTACGCGCGACGATGTGGCCGGATGGTGATACTTGGCTGGAGTGAAGTATCGGCCAGAGTGGTGATACTTGGCCGAAGTGGTAATACTTGGCCGGAGTGAAATGTTGGCTGGAGTAGTTGTTGCATTATGGGTCACTTCCGTATGGGCCTATACCCACTTGATGTGGCGGATGGAGGTAAATATCCTCACCACAAGAAGAAAGATTGAGTTGCGCCCGGGCGCTGAGCCAAGATTCCGGTGTGGATGGCCCGAATGGCGCTCGAGCAAAATTTCATCGTGGCGCTGATAGGCGTGAGCGCGGCTCGCGATCGTGTAATATCAATTATATAAAACGCGCACTTTGCGTTTTTAGGTTAATTGAATCACTTTGAGCGCCGTTCCAGAGTAGAAAAAAGAGAAAAAAGAGGGAGAAGAAGATGATGAAGATTTGAGCCCCCATTTGGGTTTTTAATCAAGTTATAATTATTTAGGTTCTTTTTTTGTGAAGAACATCTATCGGGTTTTATTTCTTCTCTAGCTCTTTATATTTCTTATACGGGTTGTGCAAAGCTAGTTGATATTGATTCTTATGATTTAGGATTTATGTAACCGATCGACTGCTGCTAGTGAAAATTTTGGACTCTATGTCTCGTGGTTTTTCTCCCTCGTTTCATAGGGAGTTTTCCACGTAAAAATCGTATCTTTATTATTTGTGCTTGATTATTGTGTACTTGCTATCATCTACTAAGAATTGCCTCACGGATTAAACAGGTATTTAATTCTAACAAGTAGTATCAGAGATTTTGGTTCGTGTTGGGTATTGTGACTTGTTTGAATCGATGGAGGCCAAAAATAAGATGATGTGTTTGGATGGCATAAACTATGATATTTGGCGCAGCAAGATGAAGGACTTGCTGTTTGTGAAATCGATGCACCATTCGGTTTTTGCATAGCAAAAACTGGAATCAAAGTCCTAAGAGGATTGGGCTTTTGAGCATGAACAAGTTTGTGGTTATATTTGACAATTTATGGATAATAATGTATATAATTACATCCAGAATGAGACACATGCAAGAACTTTATGGTAGAAACTTGAAACACTTTATGCCTCAAAGACCGATAACAATAAATTGTTTCACTTGATGAAGCTTATGCAAGTGAGGTACAAGCAGGGTTCGTCTGTCGCTGATCACTTGAATGAGTTCCAAGGATGTGTTGATCAATTGAGTGGCATGGGTATTAAGTTTAATGATGAACTGTTTGGTTTGTGGCTTCTGACTACTTTATCGGACTCCTGGAAGGTGGTAAGGATTACTGATGCTAATGCAGCTCCAAGTGGCGTGGTAACTCTTGAGATAGCAAAGGGAGCGGTGTTGAATGAAGAGATGAGATGTCAATCACAGGGTATTTCCTCTACACACTCCGAAGTGTTAGTCTCTGAGTCACAGGGAAGAAATAAAGGGTGTGGTCCTAAGCCTGTGGAGAAGAGCCGAAGCAAATTCAAATCGAGGTATCAGAACCTCGAGTACCATCATTGTGAAAAGAATGGACACATCAAGAAACATTGCTATAAATGGAAGCATGAGAATGCTGAAAGTAATGAGAACAAGGCTGACAAGACTCGAGAGGAAGAAAGAACTACTGTTATTACCGGGAGTGATCTTTGGCTGGTATGCCAGGAGAATGAGGTGATAAATCTGGCTGATCTTGAGACAAGTTGGGTGGTAGATAGTGGTGCTTCACTTCATGTCACGTCACGAAAAGAGTTCTTCACATCATACACTCCTAGCGATTTTGGAGTGTTGAAAATGGGTAATGAAGGTATGTCTCGTATTACTGGCTATGGTGATGTGTGTCTCACCATAAATAATGGAACCAAGTTGCTATTGAGGGATGTTAGACATGTCCTGGATATTCGACTGAATCTGATCTCGGTTGGCAAGCTTGATGATGAGGGCTTTTGTAGCACATTCTGCGCAGGAGTATGGAAGCTGACTAGAGGATCTCTAGTTGTGGCTCGGAGTAGAAAAGTTTCCAATTTGTATGTGATGCAAGCCTCAATTACAGTGGGATATGTGCATGTTGCTAGAGATGAGGAGCTTTCAGATTTGTGGTACCATTGGTTGAGTCACATGGGTGAGAAGGGCCTGAATTGTTTAGCGAAGAAAAATTATCTTCGGGGTGTAAAAACAACTCAACTGAAGACTTGTTCTCATTGCATGGCAGGAAAGCAACGACGGATCTCATTCAATGGCAATTCATCTATAAGGAATATTGATCTTCTTGAATTGGTCCACACCGACTTATGTAGCCCATTCAAGGTGAAGACTCTTGGAGGAGCACTTTACTTCATCACATTCATTGATGATTATTCTCAAAAATTATGGGTATATCCGTTGAAATCAAAGGATCAAGCTTTTATATTCTTCAAGCATTTTCACGCCTTGGTTGAGAGGCAAACGGGAAAGAAACTGAAATGCATCCGAAGTGATAATGGTGGGGAGTACATCGGAGCGTTTAATGAGTATTGCCGATCTCATGGAATTTGTCATCAGAAGACTTCACCGAAGACACCACAACTAAATGGGGTAGCCGAACAAATGAATGAGACTTTGATGAAGAGGGTCCAATGTGTGCTTTCGGAGGCGAAGCTCCCTGGCTCGTTTTGGGGGAAAGCCTTGAGGACCGTGGCTCATGTCATCAACTTGTCACCGCATGGTACCTTGAATAGTGAAGTACCTGAAAAGATATGGACCGAAAAAAATGTATCCTACGATCACTTGCGGATATTTGGATGTAAGGTCTTTATTCACGTTCCCAAAGATGAAAGGATCAAGCTAGAGTTAAAGACCAGACAGTGTATATTTCTCGGTTATAGAGAAGATGAGTTTGGATATTAACTATATGATCCAATTGAGAAGAAGCTAATTCAATCTAGGGATGTCGTGTTTGTTGAGAACGAGACTATAGAGGATATCGGCAAAGTTTCAAAGTTTGTCTCCAAAAATGATGACAGTCGGACATGTGATTTAGATTTTATGCCGACACCTGTTCGTTAGCAGAATAAAAGTCAAGGCAATGTTGAAGATGAAGAAGATCACGAAATTACAGTGCCCTATAGTGATGAGGATGAGGCTATTCCTCCTGATACTGCAGAGCCTATCGAGATTGTTCCACTCCGACGATCCACAAGAGATCAAAGACCCTCTACTCGTCTGTCGGTCGAGGAGTATGTGTTACCACAGATGGAGTAGAACCCGAATGCTTTGAGGAAGCAATGGAGAATGAACATAAGGCGAAGTGGATGGAAGCTATGCAAGAAGAGATGGTATCGCTGCATGAAAATCACACGTTTGAGTTGACAATGCTGCCAAAGGGAAGACGAGCATTGAAGAACAAGTGGGTCTTCAGGTTGAAGACAGATGAAAATAGCTCACAACCGAGGTATAAAGCGAGATTGGTTGTGAAGGGCTTCAATCAATGAAAGGGTATTGACTTCAACGAGATCTATACACCAGTGGTAAAGATGTCTTCCATTCGAGTGGTGCTCGGGTTGGCTACTGTTCATGACCTAGAGATAGAACAGATGGATGTGTGGGCAGCATTTCTTCACGGTGACCTTGAAGAAGAAATCTATATGGAGCAACCGGAGGGATTCCTTGTCAAGGGGAAGGAGAACTTAGTGTGTCATGTCAAGAAGAGTATGTATGGCTTGAAACAAGCATCACGGCAATGGTACAGGAAGTTTGAATCTTTCATGGTAAATCGGGTATTTGGAACCTCGGATCATTGTGTTTTTGTTCGGACCTTGTCGAGGATGATTTTGTTGTTCTTTTGCTCTATGTGAATGACATCTTCGATTGTTTAATGCTTATCGGATCACGGAGTTAAAGATACTTGGGAAGTCCTTTGCTATGAAGGATTTGGGGACGTGGCGAAGCAAATTCTTGGAATTAGAAGGAAGAAAACAAATCAAGGAAGTTATGGATATCACAAGAGAGCTACGTGGAGAAAATGCTTCAACGCTTCAACATGGGAAAGGCAAAATCAGTGAGCACACCGTTGGCCAATCACTTCAAGTTAAGCAATTGTCAATGTCCTTCTACCGAAGATAAAAAGGCACACATAAAAGGTATACCCTATTTTTCAACTGTGGGTAGCCTAATGTATGCCATGGTGTGTATGAGACCAGATATAGCTTATGCTATTAGAGTTATCAGTCGATTCTTGTCAAATCTTGATAAAGAGCATTGGTCCGCGGTAAAATGGATTCTGAAGTATCTCCGAGGAACTTCTAAATAGTGTTTGTGCTTTGGAAATAACGTGCCCCTTCTGGTTGGATATACTGATGCAGATATGACAGGTGATGTTGACTTACGGAAGTCTACTTCGAGATATTTAGTCACATTTGCAGGAGGAGCCGTTTCCTGAAAATCGAGATTGCAGAGGTGTGTTGCTCTCTCCACTACTGAAGCGGAATTCATTGCTATTACAAAAGCAAGCAAGGAGATGCTATGGATGAAGAAATTCATTCGGGAACTTAGTCTCAAGCAAAAACGGTATGTGTTATTCTGCGATAGTCAAAGTGCAATTCATCATAGCAAGAACTCATTTTTTCACGCCAAATCAAAGCATATCGATGTGAGGTATCAATGGGTGCGGAATGTTATTGACACGGGTTCGTTCGTGTTGGAAAAGATCGGGACCGAGGAGAATGGATCAGATATGATGACCAAGGCATTACATAAGGGGAAGCTTGAAACTTGCTATTCAATTGCCGGGACGACGATGAATGGCCCCACACAGTCTTGAGGGAATGTTTGTTGGGTTATGGGTCACTTCCGTGTGGGCCCATACCTACTTGATGTGATTGATGGAGATAAATATCCTCACCGCATGAAGAAAGATCGAGTTACGCCTGCTGGGCGCTCGAGCCGAAGATTCCAGTGTGCCTCCACTCGCTGTGCGCCCAAATGGCGCTCGAGCGAAAATTCGAGTATGCTCCCCGCTCGCTGTGCACTCGATAGGCACTCAAGCATGGGCCTGCACCCGCCGCACGCTCGACAGGCGCTCGAGCGCGCGCCAATTATGTAAAATGCGCACTTGAAAGGTGAAAAAATTAATTCTAAGAATTGCCTCGCGGATTAAACAAGTATTTAATTCTAACAATGGTCCCGTCATGTAAGATCCTAAATTTTTGTCCGATTTAATTAGAATTATTTATTATTATTCTGGTAATTTGGGTGTGAAAAAATTAATAAAATTTTATAAAATTTTGGAGAATATTTAGACTTGTCAAGCTGGCGCCCAACGTGCGCCCGTTCGGTTTTCTAAGTATCGATTTGAGTTTTGAGATTAAAAGAAAATAATATATATATAATAATAATAATAATAGTTTAAGGAAGAAATAAGAGAAGAGGGCTCGGGGAGACAGAGAGAGAGGTTAGGGTTTTGTTGGCGCTAAACAGTGCGATGGAGGGTTTTGCTGGGGAAGGTGGCAGCCGCAAGGAGGAGGTGGCGCCAGCGGGTGTGCGCTGGTGGTCAACGGCAACTGGATGGTTGAGCAACGGCAGCACATGGAGAGAGAGAGAGAGCGGGAGAGAGAAATCGCCCGAAGGAGAAGAAGAGGAAAATGAGGCTTTCGGGTTTGATTCAGTCTTCGAACTAATTAGAGAAGATGTAGATTGGGTCAAGGCAAGTAATCCTACACCATTTTTATTCTCTTTTTCAATTTTTATTCATTTTCTCTCAGATATTTTCATTTCTATACCCACCCAAAACGTGTATTTCGTGAAACCCATGACCCTAGTATAATTTATTTACTGTTTAATGCCCGATTTTTTCCTTTGTTTTTCATGGTTTAGCTTCGCTAAAACCTACACCAGCGCCCAGTTCGGGTATCCCCTTCCATTTCTAATTCTATGCATGTTTTGCTCTCAATTATGAATTACCCATATCCTAAATATGTATATCCATCGGTTGGGTGTCTGATTTTTCAAGTATTGACCTGTTTGGCATATCCGAAAGCTCTAAAAAGTGCACTCTACTGTTCACCCGAGGTAATCTAGAATTTTGCATGATTCCACCTTATTTAATTGTTATGTAAGGTATGTTTATTTGCATATGCATATAATGTGTTCCAAAAAGTATGTGATCCATTAGTGAAGAAAATGTTGCCCAGAAGCCCCTAAAGTAATAATTGTCTTTCGGTGATAAGAATTCCTATACTTTACGATATTTATGTACATAAACTAAGTCATGAAAAAACTTAAATCTGAAAGTAAGATAAAATTATGCGAGTATGCGGAAAAAAATTTCACAATTGGTTATATGATTAATTTATTCTCCCAAATAGAGATATTGTGAAAGAAGTATGGTGGACATTCCCTCAAAAAAGAATAAAAATCATGAAATTAGAACCACAGATTCATATTTTGAAGGGTAATATCCCTTAACACGTCATTGGTATGACAGTGAAGACTCAAGGATTGTCCTGACCGCGTATTGTAGCGGGTCATATTATTATTAAACCTTAGGATATTACTGTTGAAAGACAAGAACTGCCTCTAGGCCCCGGGGGACATGGGAACATATGTGATTTATTTGGCTTACCTCCGGGTAGATAATAGGAGCATATAACCTTAGATCATAAGGTTATCATGATCCTTTCCCCGTTCTCCCGTATCTTTAGTTAGTAAGGCTTATTGACCCTAATCCGTAAAGATTAATAAAAATTTTAAAAAGTATATTAAATTATATTTCATATCTCCACGTATCCTCTTATAATGCTTCCATCTTGTTTCATATTTCATTTGAATATATATTGTTAATTATTTGTTGATGATACACTTATTAAGTTGTTAGCTCACCCTTACTTTTTCTTCCTTCCAAATGAGCACGCTCTTATACCAGAAGAGACCGAGTAGGTCGTAGGAGCAGGATAGGCCGTGGATCTTGCATTACAGAGTTTTTGGGATTTAGTTTATAATATTTTGTATGTCTTGGAGTACACTGTATTATTTTGGATACGCACATGTATATCGATGTAAGTGTATTATATTGATGGATTTACAGCTTAATTTCGTTGTATATTGATGGATGTAGTAGCTTTTGTAGGTTTTATTTGGTACCTAATAGCATATCTAGAGTTATGACATTGGCTCCACACGTTTTCTATTTGTGGCAATTGGGATCCTGTATATGTGGTGTATACGTATTGTCGATATTGTATAGTAATTTGTACATGTTTTGTATTTGATGGACGCTCGTTTTGTAGATAAAATTCTGTCAAATTTTTGGTAGAAATATGGCCTGTCACAGTTGGTATCAGAGAAAAGAGATACCTTAAATTTGATTTGAATCGTATGCGAAAATTTAGGTTAGATTAAGATTAATCGAATAAGTAGATGTAGGCATAGGATGATTAAGTTAGACCGAATAATTTTAGTTATTCTAGTCCAAGAACTTAGGCTAACATTAAGTTAGGATTGGTAGTTAAATTCGATTGTCTAGCCTATAAAGTCCTAGTTAGTTCTGAAGCACAACCTAACCAGCGTTATTTCTATTTCAGGAATGATATTAACATTGGCTCTTAGACAAGGGTTTACATGTGGTAGTTGTCAACCATGAGGTTGAAAGGACCTGTAGGGGGTACCTTGAGGTTTAAATTTGGTTGGTGCCGATTTAGTATTTGAATTGATCGATATCTATTCGAGGCCTAGGTTAATTGATTTTGGTTCAAAATTTAGGTTTGATCGACTCTTAGTTGAGGTCCTTAGGTTAGTAATTTGCTAAGAATGAATGCTTGATTAATATATCAAGTGAGGTGGATAAGGTGGAATTGATAGTTTGACGTTAGTATAACTTAGAGTTAATTTCTGACGTTAACGAATCCAATGATGATTTATAATCAATTTAGTAATGCTTAAGTGCTTAAACATTTGGGTGGCTTTTATCCTATAGGAGTCGAGGCATGGATCCTGAGAATTAAGACGATATTACAGTCAAACATTGTTCGGAGAAAGATAAGGTAATGTTGCCCATGTCAGATAGGAGGTGAAGTCGACCTTGAACGGTTGACGTTAAATGAATCACGGACCTTGAGGATAAAGAGATATCATAGGATTTATTCGTGGATGCTCTATGGATGAGTATCTTATTTTGATAAAATTTTTGGGAGTATGTTTCAATCGTGGATAGTTTGACCGCATGATTAAGGATTATCCGTATCCAATGAGTCGGACAGTAAAGGAGCCTAGTATCCTGGATTGAGGTCTCGTGGTGATAACACAAGTATGAAGGTGTCATCTACCGTGGTGTAAGGTGAGACTCCTGGATCGTAACATTTTCATATATATGTTGTTTTGGAATTCTGAATCTATATTTTGTTTGTATTTCCTAAATTCATTCATTTATTTAAGGATCGTGGATTTTATACTAGTTGCACCAAGGTCTGTAACATTTTCTCGGGTTGGTAGATATGACTGATTGGGCTGATTTAATAGCCCTGTGATGCTAAGGTTTAATATGTTATTGAGGATGTCTTGGTTGGCGAGTCACCATACTAGTATGAATTGTGGCGGAAGGATATAATACTTGCTATTAAGTTGTGAAATTTTGAATATGGAGTATAGTTGATAGAGTGGTGGCAAACGTGTATCATTTTTCCTACAAATCGCCTTATGAGCATATGCACCAAGTTCAAATAGCATATAAGTCCACACTTGGAAGTCATCTTGTGGTCATTAAGGAGTTTGGATTGTGTAAGTATTTGAGGATATTTCTTAGAGGAAAAGATTAGCTCGAACTATCTACTGATCATCAAATTGAGATTACCGTAGAGGTTGTGCAAAAATTAGCTTCAATTCTGAGGACCCTACATAGAACCGATGAGACATTGCTCAATGTTTTGCCGTGGGATGCCTTAGAATCCTTGAGGTCGTAAGATGAACTAGTGACGTCCTATGCGAATAATTGATATTAGGCCGCTCTAGAGATGAATAATTTGATAAGTGGGCTTTGAAAAAAATAAATGATTCGTTTGATCTATTGCAAAGACTCAATGTTTCCTATGAATGATTTGAATCTGTATTGTTGTCAATTTGTGGGTAATCGAGAAGTATGCCTATGGTAGCTTTTGAAATCAAAATATAGTCATTGCGAATTCCGATAATACCATTTGAGTTTTGTGGGTCTCTTGGCATTTTCATGGGATTTATGAATTGAACATTCCGATCATAATTAGGTCAATTTTGTGATTGCCTCATTGATAAATTCTTATAATCACTAAGATGTATGAATCCTATTTGAGGATCATACCATAGATTTCTAAAAACGGTTAGCCGTGTACTTAATTATGAAAGGAATGTAAATTTAATTGAAGAAAAGTGTTATGTTAGCATGTGGTTTCCTTAATAGTATAAATATGATTCCTTAAAGTTTGGAGTGATGGTCAATTTAGGAAAGATTGATCAATGTCTTGATGGTGTGTAACTTTCTTAGGTCTAGCTGAACCGGGAATGGTGATCCGATGAGTATTTCTCGAGGATTGCAGCGCCGTGAGGCGTTTGGGCTTAGAAGCAATCAGTATTAGTTAGAATGGGACATGTGAGGAAGTCTTCAAGGAATTAAGGATTAATCATCAACCATGTCATCTTGGTTGACCCTTGATCAGTATAATGAATTATAGTAGAATATGATACCTTTGAGAAAGGACTTGAGATTATAGTTTTTCTATATCCTACATAGGTGGTTGTCCTTGGATTTAGTTGGTGAGAAGCCTACGATTAGAATTACTCCACCTATAGTCCGGAGTTACCCGTTGGGACCTTTACTTTGAGGATTGGTAGGTGTTACTTATGAAAATTGTTATTGTCTAATGATCCTAAAGGACTGAGAGGTTGTCTCGTAGGAAGGAATGATTATACGACCGTGCAAACGGGTTGATCTGCTTAAGGATTAGAAGGTGTATTTTGGGGTCCTTCAAGAAAGGTGAACCATATTGCTAATAATCGGACGCTAGAAATTTTCGATTGGGATGTCTTGATACTCCATAGGAGATGTTTTAGGATGAATCTCAAGTAGTTCCTAATATTCAAGTGAATAGGATGCTTTGCTTTTAGTCTTAGGATGAAGAGTTGTATTCATGGACTTGAGATTTTGAAACTTTGGGAAGAGAAGCCCTCACCGTTTCGGTTTCAAGGATATTAGGGTAGCAAGAATTATGGGTATTATTTGGGTAATTGTTGCCTAGGCTGACAAGAATAGCCCATTTATTATGAATTTGGGGTGATTCGACCGGAATGTATAGGTTGACTCATTGGTATGCCAACAAAATGATAAATTTGGTAAGCATTCGAGTTTGATGTTCAAGGTGGTTGCTCAATTGTGTTACCTAGGATAATTGTAATTTAAGGATTTCGGGTTTTGTCTTAATCGTATTGATATCCTTAGGATTTTCCTTAGGTTTATAGTTATAAGGTAACCTAGATATCTGATATAAACTAATTGCCATGAGTTGCTATAAGATTCTTAGTATCCTAATAAACGGATAATCAGAGTAGTGTAATAAAAGTATGTGGACCTTTGACATAGAAATTTTAGAACAAGATTGAGGTTCCAAGTGGATGGTCATTCTCTAGGCTTAGGAGGTGTCGAGGTGAGAACCTGTTTGTTCGTTTGAGATTTTATATTAAGTCAGAAAGGTAGTGAATAATTAGGCTTACCTTTGAATTTGGGTGGATTATCGTAATGTTTTCCATGTATCAATAATTGAGGAAGTAGGTTTATGATCGGGTTTAACCATTGTAGAAGTTTAGGGATTGTTTTATAACAAGACTTCGATCTCGATTTTAGAAAAAAAAGGCATTAGATGTTGAGGATTATGATGATTTGAAAGATTAAGGTTTGTTATAAATAATTGTCTCTCCAAGAAAGTGATTTGCGAGTACGGTGGTGAAATCTGGAAGTATTGTCTCCATAATGTTAAGTTTTGAGGTTCGTTAAATTTTAAGAACGAAATTTTTATAAGTGAGGGAGAATGTAATATCCCGAATTTTTATCCGATTTAATTGGAATTATTTATCATTATTTTGGTAAATTGGGTATAATAAAAATTAATTAAATATTATAAAATTTTGGAGGACATTTGGATTTGTTGGGCCGGCGCCTGAGGTGTGCCTATTTGGTCGTCTGAGGTATCCCCATTAGATCGTTCGAGTATCGATTTGAGTTTTAAAATTAAAAAAAATGGAAATATATATATATATATAATAATAATAATAAAAGCAGAAGGAAAAAACAAGAGAATGGGGCTCGGGGAGAGAGAGAGGGAGGTTAGGGTTTTGTTACCGTTGAGCGACGCAGTGGAGGGTTTTGCCGGGGAAGGTGGCGGCCGCGAGGAGGAGGTGGTGCCAGTGGGTGTGCGCCAATGGTCGTCGGCTATTCGACGGTCGAGCAGCGGCGGCACGCAGAAAGAGAGTCGGAGAGAGATACCGTGCGAAGGAGAAAATGAGAAAATGAAGGCTTTTGGGTCCAATTTCGACTTTGAGTTAGTCAGAGAAGAGGTAAATCAGGTCGAGACAAGTGCTCCCATACCATTTTTATTCTCTCTTTCATTCAAGTGCGCCCAGTTCAGGTACCCCCTTCCATTTCAAATTCTATGCATGTTTTACCCTCAATTATCAATTACACATGTCCACAATATGTATATCTATCGGTTGGGTGCCTGATATTTCAAGAATTGACCTATTTGGCATGTCCAAAAGCTCTAAAAAATACTGTGTTACTGTTCATTCGAGGCAATCTAGAATTTTGTATGATTCCTCCTTATTTAATTGTTATGTAAATTATGTTTATTTGCATATGAATATTAATGTGCTCCGAAAAAGTATATTTGTGATCCGTTTGTGAAAAAAACATTGTCCGAAAACCCTTAAAGTTATAATTGTCTGTCGGTGGTAACAATTCCTATTTTTTCCTATACTTTACGATGTTTATGTATATAAATTAAGTTGTGAAAAGATTTAAATCCGAAAGCAAGATAAAATTATACGAGTATTCTAAGAAAAAATTTACAATTTGTTATATGATTGATTTGTTCTTCCGGATAGAGATATTGTGAAAGAAGTATGGTAGACCTTCCCTCAAAAAGAAAAAAAAATTATAAAATTAGGACCACGAATTCATATTTTGGAGGGTAATATCTCTTGGAATGCCATTGATATGATAGTGGAGACTCAAAAATTGTCCTAGCTAAGTATTCTAACGGGTGATACTCTTGGCAAGTTTTAGGATATTACTGTAAAAGGACAATAACTGCCTCGGGGCCCTGGGGGACATGGGGGCATATGTATTTTTTGGGTCCACCTCCAAGTAGATAATAGGAGCGTATGATATTAGATCATGAGGTTATCTTGATTATTTTCTTGTTCTCTCGCACCTTTTGTTAGTATGGCTTAATGATCATGATCTGCAAAAATTAATAAAAATTCTAAAAAGTGCATTAAATTATGTTTCATATCTCCACATATCCTCTTGTAATACTTCTATCCTGTTTCATTTTTCATTTGAAAATATATTATTAATTATTTATTTGTGAAACAATTGTTAAGTTGTTAGCTCACCATTACTTCTTGTTCATTCCAGATGAGCACGCTCTTATACAGGATGAGATCGAGTTGGTCATAGGAGTATGATAGGTCGTGGATCTTGCATTATAGATTTTTTGGGATTTAGTTTATGATAGTTTGTATATCTTGGAATACGTTGTATTATGTTGGGTACACATATGTATATCGATGTAATTGTGTTATATTGATGGATTTGTAGCTTCATTTCGCTGTATATTGATGGATGTAGTAGCTTTCACAAGTTTAATGATTATGTTTGGTACATAGTGGCATCTCATCTAAACCAGCGTCATACCCGAAATTATGACGTTGGCATTACATGTTATCTATTTGTGGCAGCTGAGATCGTGTGTATGTGTTGTATACATATTATGGATGTTGTACAGTGATTTGAATAGGTTTTGTATTTGATAGACGCCCGTTTTATAGTCGAAAATTTGCCAGATTTTTAATAGGATTACGGTCCATCACACATCGGGTCTTAAATTTTATATATATTAAAATGTAGATTTAACATGTGATATATTTGGCTGATTCGATTACCAGTATGGTACTTGGTTTTAGGCCAATTCGGGTTGATTTCATAGTGCAATTATTTAAAAATTTGATTATTGGTTCGTGATCGATTTAATGATCAATTCAAAAGATTGGCCATACCAATTTTTATTATTTATTTTTATCACTTGTGAATCGATTTAGATGAACCGGTTCAACGATTCAAGGCATCTACACTTGTTGAAAATTTTAGCATTTGACCGGTTCTTTTACTTAGTCTAAGGCCCGATTCGAGAGTCTATTTAAGGCAAATTTTTACCGGTTGATACCTTCCTCATAATATTTTTGTTACTTTGGGTGCCGGTTAAGTTGTTTTGAACATAAAAATTGGGCTGGCTCAACAACCTAAATTCCAGCATCAACATGGATGTTGTCACCCGGTGCTCTTGCTACTTGGGGGCATAGTTCACATATCTTTCATGGTAATTTATGGACACCGGTTTGTCGGATGATATTTCGACTTAGTACTTGATAACTTGGCTGGGACGGCTACTAATTCAACCGGTTCAATCCATTTTCTTGGACTGACAGAATCAGTTTCTAGGGTACTAAACCGATTCTGGAGCTGTTCAAGGGTCCGGTTCAGTATCAATTTCAAAGCATTTTGGGAGGCCAATTCACTGGTGGGTAGGTCAACCTCAGTACATCATACAGTGGTTGGGCTGACTACCGGTTCAACCGATTTAGGTTCGGTTCAGTTAGTCTTTCCCAAGCTACCACATTTAGTTTCAGTAGGGAATCAAAGGACCAATTCTATCTATATTGGCTTTATGGCCAATTCAAGACCGATTCTTGAACTGTTCAAGGAGTCCAATTACAGCTAAGAGATTTATGTTTAAGAATATGTTTGGTTTATGGCCGGTCCAAGTCATATTTTACAGATAAAGGTTCTGCACCAGTATTTTTTGTTGCAATAGACTTTAGTTTCTGTTTTGGTAACCAGTTCATGATCGATTCGGTGCTAATTTTTACAGGGTAATGCTTCAACATCATCCCAAGACACTTAAGTTGCTTTTACTACAGGTTCAGCCAATTTGGAGCCTGATTCGTAAGCTGTAAATTCGGATATTAGCATAAATGCTGAAACTGTGTCTGTTACTGATGTGGAACCTGGTTCGTTGACCGGTTTGGCTCATTACTATAAACTGTTTGGTCACTAAATAGGTAAGATATTAGAATTGTTGTACACAAAATTTGGACAGGTTTGGAAACCATTGATCATCAGTTCAGCTGAATTATATAGGGCATTATGCTACTGAATTTTACCTCTAAGGTGCAGCTAAGTATATCCTATGTCAATATGATGATATGAGCAAGTATATGAGACAAAGCAAGTATTAGAACAATAATACTTTAAAGAATGATCAATAAATAGTACCAAAAGAAGAAAAGAATCAAGTATACTTACCAAGTATTCAACTAAGTTCTTGCTGTCTTTAGTTTTCTTCTCAGCCTCCATTTTGTTTTCTGCTCTGCTTTTCCTTCTATTTTTCTCCTGCTCCCTCAGTTCCTTCTCCTTCTTCCTCACGATTCCCTCTTCTTTTTTCTTCTCTGCTACTCACCTACTCGTGGCCTTAAATAAATTTGATTAAAAGATGCTGAATCACTCCTGTTAGAAGGAGCTACCACCAGCACTGGGTGAAGGAGCTGATTCACCTCCTTCTTATGACTAATTTGGCTGCTGATGCTGCGGCTATCTACACTTCAGCAGCTTCTAAGCTGCTTTTATTTCAACAGCCAGGTGTGTGTGTGTGAGGGTCCCTTCTTGTGCCATGTGTGTGTGTGTGTGTGTGTGTGTGTGTGTGTGTGTGTGTGTATATATCATATGATTTCATGATACAAATTTCTTATTTAAGTATTTGGAAAATTAGCTACCGTGAACCCCTTGTTGCTAAATTATTATAGCTGTTTTGGGGTGCATCTGATTGCATGCTGAGTTTTTAAAATTCAACTAAATATAAGGCTCCCTTGTATGTGTATTAACTTTGCTTAATTAATTTAATTTGTATTATATTTAATTAATTGAGCTAATTTCAGTTACTAATCCGGTGATATTTCTGTGGCTAAATATTCTCTTGCTCTCTCAAGATTACTTCAATTGGTAATCGATTGAAATTTTAGTAGCTGAGATGTCCTTTTATTAACCGTATATGAATTCATTGCTAATCGGGTCAATTGGATTATTTTTTGGGTTACTGTTATATCTCGGGTGAATCTCTGACTTTCAACTTTCTAAGCTAGTCGGCATAATAAATCTCGATTCAAAATCCATAAACGGGTGGAAGTCTCTAAGTTAACGTATTTTAATTTTAGTAATTCTCTGGATGTTAGACTTCTCAGCGTCCTTTGATCTCGATTAATGATGATTTACTTGATTGGAAGATTTTGGGCCTTACACAGGGCCAAGGCTGAGGACGGCCTGTCTGAAAAGTTGGTTATCTATAAACTTCAGTGCAGGCAACTGACTTGATAGAATAGGTAGTTGACTTTTTAAAGTTGATGACTAATTTTATAGAGCAAGTTACTTACAAAGTTCTAGGCACGAAGACGACTTTACAGAGCAGGTGACAGATTTTACAGGGCACGCAACCGTCTTGTAAGCAGGCGCCGCCGGTGCGAAGACACATCTGTATATATGTACATCATTGCAATTCGTGAATTGTATGAAACGGAATATACAAGGAGTCGTGTTTTGCTATTGTACTCTATTCTTTGAGGATTTTAGTAACCAATAACTTTTTGTAATCAAAATTTTACATAGTGAGATTTGTAGACTAAGTGTCCCATAATTTTATCCATCTTATTCAGAAGATAGTTTTTACGTAAATATTGTATGTCTTGTACTTCCCTTTCTCTATTATGTGTGTGATTATTATCATTATTTCTCCTCTCAATTTTACTATCTTGCCGGCATCCATTTTTCAACAAAATGTTAGGATTTTTGTTATTTTATGTGAGAACCTTGAGGGAAGAAAGAAAACAGAGCATGACTAAAGCTTTCAAACCAAGAAGAGTAGGGTTTCGTAGCTATTCTAACACCAACGAATAGAAACTTAAGTGAGAGTGTCTCAAATTTTTGCTATTTTAGGTTGTTGCAGTGTCAATGCATTATTGATGAGAATTGTGTATGAGTTATGATGGCGGGCAATGGGCGACCTACTTTTTAAAATAAAGGAACAGTTTTCACCTGTTAGCCGGAATGGACGGCCAACTAATAGGGCACAATGAGCACTGTGAAGTAGAGAGAGAGGAGAAGAGAAATGAATATAGAATTTTACGTGAAAAATCCTTCTAAATTAAGGAAAAAATCACGGGACACTATGTCACGACCCGGGACCACAACATACGCAGGTCAAAAATAAAATCAATAATAATATTTCCATCATCAACAATAACCCATCCCGGATGTGACAATCAAACATATGCAGGACCCAATATAAATAAAACCCGCACAAGATCTCATCGGATATAAATCCGGACAAATAATACATGACCTGCTATCCTTAATCGCAAGGGAGGTATCCACATAATACTATAACTTCAATATTCTACATACAATGATCAAGGCACCATCCGGCCATAAATAATAATCATAACATATCCTCGAGACCAGAAATATACCAAATGTAATATCTCCACTTGCCAAAGGAGTATCCGAGCCCGTTCACGTCCGAGCTCCTGCAAGCGTATCCATGCCACTAGTCTGAAGGGATAAAACATGAAAACGTGAGCCTAGAGCTCAGCAAGTATCAAGAATCGTATAAAAACAGTACTCATAAATCAGGTACAGGGATATCGCAAAGCAATCACGTAAAACAAAACACCATGTCCGTGAAATCCCTGAAAATCGAGGAGATGTCTCGTACTAAATCGTCGTCCGTAATAACTCGTCCCTCCGGGACAAAATCATATAAACCACGATCCGGTAAAACCTCATAGAAGATATCATATCATATGATCCGAGGTCACATACGTCGCAACCGTCACCACATCCACGTGGAGACACATTCCGTCGTCCGGATCTAAAACTCATAATGCCGAAATCAAGAGAAAACCGCCGGAACTAAAACATAAATCAAAACACGTTCCGGTTTTATCACATCAGTACGTACGAGACATTCCTATCGCCCATCTGTGGGCCAAACCACGTATCTCAAATCATCGTACACCCAAATACATGCCGAAATACAAAGCATGCACGAAATCGGAGAACCAAAGATCAATGATACCAACTTGAGGAAGGGTTACCCTCGTCCGGTAACCACGGCTATATATCGGCTACGAATTAGGCCAGTAGCTCAAGGCCATCCATGTACTCTGTCTCCCATAGATAAGGAACTTGCTCACTATGTTTTACCACCCGCGGCTTTGGGTGCAACCTCAAGTTTTTATTATATATTAGGACGTCCGAATACATTAATTTTCCGTCAATTACTTACGATGGTTCTCAATTAAATACACAGTGGGGCGATACCTCATCTTCCTTATGGCGGAAGTAGCCAATCCTCATCTTCCTTACGGCGGAAGTAGCCAATACCTCATCTTCCTTACGGCGGAAGTAGCCAATACCTCATCTTCCTTACGGCGGAAGTAGCCAATGCCTCGGATCACATAGTGATCCCACCCCTGGCAGCATGCATGGTTAGTGCAAGGCCTAGTTCATGGTTCCACAATATACGGATACCAAATATACATATATATCGTCCGGGTGTCCAAAACCCCTCCAAATCATAAAAACAAGTACAAAACCACCGCACAACCGATAAAACATACATGCATGTACACAATTAATAAATTGAGGGTATTTAAAAATACATGCATGTTAGTAAAATCTCCCACAAAGAGTCAAAATACATCGAAAATTAAATTAGACCAAGAATAGGGCTAGAGGATACTTGCCTTAACCTCATACTGCAGAGACGAAGAAAGGATGTCCCGAAGCACTCCAATCGATCCTTTCTCTCCCCGCCTCCCGCGTGCCTCTCTCTCTCCTCGCGGCCTCGCTGCCGTTTTGCCAGCTCCGCTGCCGCGCTCCGCTTTGTCGGCCGCTCGTCTGCCACCACCGGCCTCTCCGACACCACCCAGCCACCGTCGACACCGAAACCGGCCGCCTCCTCTCTCCCGCGTGACTTCTCTCCTCGCGCGGTTGCCATCGATTTCCTCCGCACCACGCCACCGCCGCCTCACCCACGAGCACCGCACACCACCGCGACCACCACACAACACTTCGGCCACCAATTTCGCCGCTACCATCCCGAACGGCTGTCGCCGACTCTTCCGCACCGATTTCTCACCCATCGCCGCCGTCGCCTCAATCCGCAACTACGCGCAACAATCGCGGCCAACCCACAACCACCATCGACCTCCTATTCTCCACCGATCTCCTCGTCACCGCCGCCGTCGCGCCCTCTTCCTTCTCCCCCTTCCTCCTCCTTCTTCTTCCTCGCACAAACCCTAGCCGGCCCCTTCTCCCTCTCTCTCCTCTTCTCTCTCCCCGATTCCTTTTCCCCCTTTTTTTTTTTTCTTTCTTTTCCTTTTTCATTTTCCCATTTTTCTTTTCTTTTACTTTTTATATTATTATTATATATATATATATATCTTTCATTTATTTTTAAACCCAACTCGGCCTCCGAATAACATTACGGGCACACACCGGGCCCCACTCCGTACCTCCGATTATTCCCGAAAATTTTATAATATTTTAATTTATTTTCACCACATCCGAAATACCCAAGAATTACAATTAATATTAAAATAATCCAATCGGGATCCGGAATATCACACACTAAGTCCTCTAAGAATCACTAAATATAAGAAAATTACAGGGGGCGAAAATAAAAACAGAGCAAAGTAATCAAGGCTCTCACAATTGTTTCTCTCACAGCTCTCTTTCTTTTTCTTTCTCTCCTCTGTTACACTCTCACTCAACTTGTCCGGTGTCTTTTTCTTCTTCTTGTTCTTGCCCTTACACCTCTTCTATCCTTCGCTATGTGCACAGTGCACATACATATACACACGCCCATCACCATGGCTCAGTGGTTGGTGCTCAACTTTCAAAGTCTGCCTGCATGCGTATGCCTGGTCCTACAGCAGGCGGCGTATGCCTACTTCTGCAGACCGATCAGCCTTTGGAGTCTCAAGAATAACTTCCACCAACCAGCCAAAAGGGTAGGTCAACTGTACACTTTTTTGGGGTATAATAGTCGTTCAGATCTCTCAAATATGGTATGTCAACTCTGATATCCGTCGCTTCATATTAGCCGGTCAACCATACCGTTGACCGGTCAAAGTAGCCCATCCCACTCCTTCAGACGACTCACAACTTATGACGGTCAACATATTGACTGGATGAGTTGACCGAAAGATTTGACTCCGGTCAACTTCGTTGATCGAAATTTCTTCCTCTCAGCATATTCGTGCTCAATTCAAATCCCAGGGACTTCCACACAGGAGCGATCCCAACAAACTTTCCCTCACGACTGTGAGGTAGTTAAGTCTATCATCCCGACCAGCTTGCAGCATGCCTCATTCTTTCCTTTTGGTAGAATCTTGGTCATCAAATTTGCCCCATTCTCTTCAGTGTTGACCTTGTCCAGTGACAGCAGACCATCCTGAAGTATATCCTTACCCAGTGACATCGCACATCAATGTGTTTTGATTTGGAATGAAATGAGAAATTCTTGCATAGATGAATGGCACTCTAGCTATCACAGAGTATCACATATCTCTCCTGTTCAATGCCCAACTCTTGAACAAACTCCTTCATCCGTAACATTTCCTTGCAGGCCTCCGTCACTGCGGTATACTCCGCTTCAGTAGTAGATAGGGCCACGCACTTCTGCAACTTAGACTGGCAAGAGATTGCACCCCCCCGTAAATTTCACCAAGTAACCTAAAGTAGACTTGCACGAGTCTATGTCGCAGGCCATATCAGCGTCCGAGTAGCCCACTAGTTGGGGCTTATCGCTTCCAAGACACAGGCACCTCTTGGAAGTTCCTCGAATGTACATCAGAATCCACTTCACTGCAGACTAGTACTCATTTCCCTGATTAGACAGCAACCGGCTAACTGTCCCAACAGTATGAGCTATATTCGGTCTAGTGCACACCGAAGTATACATCAAGCTTCCCATAGCTGAAAAGTAGTGTACATTTCTCATGTATTTCTTCTCGTTATCTGAGGACGGACATTGATGAGAACTTAACTTATGGTGGTTCGCCAATGGTGTGCACACGGACTTTGACTTGTCCATATTGAATCGTTGGAGCACCTTCTCAATATAGCTTTTTTGCGACAGCCACATTTTTCTTGCCTTTCGATCACGTATACTTCTGATTCCCAGAATTTTCTTCGCCAATCCAAGGTCCTTCATAGCAAACGACCGCCCAAGTTGCTCTTTCAGCTCCGAGCACCGTTGTGTCCAACGATCAATATGTCATCCACGTATAGGAGAAGGATGACAAAATCATCATCAGAAAACCTCTGTTCAAAAATGCAGTGATCACGAGTAGTCCGCCGGTATCCTTGACGAGCCATAACCGACTCGAACTTCTTGTACCACTGCCTTGGAACTTGCTTCAGACCATATAGACTTTTTCTCAGATGACAAACAAGTTATTCCTTTCCCTTAGCCTCAAATCCCTCCGACTGTTCCATGTAAATTTCTTCTTCAAGCTCACCATGGAGGAAAGCTGTCCGGACATCCATCTACTCTACCTCAAGCTCCTGAACGGCCGCCAAGCCCAGCACGACTCTTATGGAAGACATTTTTACCACTGAAGCAAAAATTTCATCAAAATCAACTTCCTTCCATTGATCGAAACCTTTCACCACTAGCCTCACCTTATATCTCAGCTGCATGGTGTTTTCGGGAGTCTTTAATAGAAAGATTTTCTTGTTCTTTAAGGCTCTCTTCCCCTTAGGAAGCTTGACTAGGTCGGATGTGTGATTTTCATGAAGAGAACACATCTCCTCCTTTATGGCTTCTAGCCATTTCTCCTTGTTCTCATCCTCCATAACCTCTTCATAAGTTTCAGGCTCTCCGGTATCAGTGAGCATAATATACTCACTGGCAACAGACGAACAGATGGTCGTCTGTTTCGTGAGGACCGTCTGACAGGCAGATCCTCGGCCGGTTGAGCAATGACTTCATTCTGACCTTTAGGAGCCATTATTTCTTCGACCGCCTTAGGACCATTGTCCTTATCTTCTAGATGTACCAGACGGATAATTTCGACACTTACTTTATCCGTTCGTTTACTATCACACTTGGTCTTCCTGCCAATGTCTTCAATCGTCTCATTTTCAGCGAAAGTTACGTCCCTTGACCTAACGAGCCTTCTAATAGCTGGATTATAGAACTGGTAGCCCAACTTATCTTCCCCGTAGCCCAAAAAGACGCGCTGCATCATCTTTGACTCCAACTTTGTCCTTTCGTCTCTTGGATCATGAACAAAGGCTTTACATCCAAACACCCACAGATGATCATAAGATGGTTCCTTATTTGATCATATCTTCTCCGGCACTTCACCCTTCAAGGGTTTACTGGGCGACCTATTTATAATGTAGTCCGCCGTCTTCAGTGCTTCGACCCAGAAGTGTCCGGGGAGCACAGCTTCCGAGAGCATACATCGTACTCTTTCTAGAAGTATGCGGTTCATCTGCGTAGCCACTCCGTTCAACTGAAGGGTCTTTGGAAGCGTCTTCTGGTGCCTAATACCATGTGACCGAAAATAGACATCAAAAGGTCCCAGGTATTCGCCGCCGTTGTCGCTCCGAACGGCCTTCAGTTTCTTCCCCGTCTAACGCTCTACAAGAGCATGAAATTGGTCAGATACACCAAGAACCTTGTCGTTAGACTTCAACGGATAGACCCACAGTTTTCTGGAACAATCATCAATGAAAGAGACAAAATATTGAGCTCCACCGAATGACTGTTCTTTGAATGGTTCACACACATCTGTATGGATGAGCTCAAGCAGTTCTGCCTTCGGGGAGGACAAGTCTCCATGAAACGAGACTCTGCTCTATTTGCCAGCCAAGCAGTGAGGACACGTCCTTAATCTGTCCTCCTTTTCTCTGACAATAAGGCCCTTCCTAGCCAGATGATTCATTCCACATTCACTCATATGGTCCAACCTCCTGTGCCATAAGTCCTCGATTTCCTTGTCAGTAGCAGCATTTATATCGCCGGTCGTTTCAAACACCTTCATGATGTACAAGCCAGAGCACCTTTTTCCTCTTGCCACCATCAAAGTACCTCTGGCAAGTTTCCACTCACCTTCACAGAAGGTGTTACAATAACCTTCATCATCCAGCCAACTTGCTGAGATGATATTAAGCCTGATGTCAAGAACATGTCAGACGTCCTTCAATATGAGCTTTGTTCCATTATTGGTGGTCAGCACAACATCACCCTTGCCGACAACTTGGGATGTTCCTTCATTGCCCATCCTTATCACTCCAAAGTTTCCTAGAATGTAAGATGTGAACAACCCCCTTTTTGACGTGGCGTGCAAGGTGGCACCAGAGTCAATCACCCAGCCGGACTCCTCGTCCGTCAAGTTTGCCACATGTTCTTCACATGTCACCAGGAGATCACCTCCTATGACCACTGAGACGAAGAACTTGTCCTCATTTCGTCCCTTTTCTCCTTTTTTTCTTTTTGGCATTCTCGTGCTTCCATTTGAAGCACTGCTTCTTGATGTGACCCCTTTTACGACAGTGATGACACTCAAGGTTTTGATACCGTGAGTGAGATTTACTCCGACCCTTCTCTCCAAGCTTCTGGTTTTGACCTTTACTTCATCCCCTGGACTTGGTCACAAGTACTTCACTATGAGAGGACGTTGAAGCCCCTTGTGACTGTCTTGACTCATTCATAAGTAGGGAGGTAATGACCTCGTCTAGTTTGAGAGTGTCTTTCCCAAACAGCAACGTTGTGACAATATGATCATAAGAAGCTGGCAGAGAGGCCAGCAACACCAATGCCTTATCCTCCTCCTTGATTACCTCATCAAGAGCGAACATCTGAGTTATAATCCGATTGAAGTCGTCCAAATGCTTCTCAAAGTTGCCACCTTCTGACAACCGCAGGCCATAGAATTGTTCCTTAATATGAAACCTGGTTGTCAAGGATTTAGACTTGTATCGGCTTTCAAGCTTCTCTCACACCTCCTCCGGATCAGTCAGGCTAAGGACCTCTTGGAGCGTGTTGTCCGCCAGACATAGTTTGATAGTGCAATTGGTAAGATCTCGTTTATCTTACCAGTCCTCCCCTGATAGGCTTTTCGGCTTATTTTCCTTCTTCCTCAGTGCTTTGATTGTTCCTTCTCTCATTAAAATGTTCTTCACCCTCTCCTGCCAGAGGATGAAGTTGCCCAATCCATTGAACTGTTCTACACTGAATGGCAAGTTCTTTAAGGATGATGACACCATTCAGACAGAGTTGTCAACCTCTCTCTGATACCACCTGATGGCGGGCAATGGGTGACCTACTTTCTAAAATACAGGAACAGTTTTCACCTGTTGGCCAGAATTGACGGCCAACTAATAGGGCACAATGAGCACGGTAAAGTAGAGAGAGATGAAAAGAGAAATGAATACAAAATTTTACGTAAAAAATCCTTCTAAATTAAGAAAAAAATCACAGGATACTAAGTCCACTAAGAATCACTAAATATGAGAAAATTACAGGAGGCGAAAATAAGAATAGAGCAAAGTAATCAAGGCTCTCACACTTGTTTCTCTCACAGCTCTCTTTCTTTTTCTTTCTCTCCTCTATTACACTCTCACTCAACTTAGCCGGTGTCTTCTTCTTCTTCGTGTTCTTGCCCTTGCACCTCTTCTACCCTTCGCTATGTGCAAAGTGCACATATATATACACACACCAATCACTATAGCTCGGTGGTTGGTACTCAACTTTCAAGGTCTGTCTGCATGCGCATGCCTGGTCATGCAGTAGGCAACGCATACTTGCTTCTGCAGACCGATCAACCTTTAGAGTCTCGAGAATGACTTCCACTAACCACCATAAGGGTAGGTCAACTGTACACTTTTTTGGGTATGACAGTCGTTCAGATCTCCCAAATATGGCATATCAACTCTAATGTCTGTCGCTTCATATTAACCGGTCAACTACACCATTGACCCGTCAAAGTAGCCCGTCCTGCTCCTTCAGACGACTTACAATTTATAAAAGTCAACATATTGACTGGATGAGTTGACCGAAAGAGTTGACTCCGGTCTCCTCTTAGTATATTCGTGCTCAGTTCAAGTCCCAAGGACTTCCACACAGAAGTGATCCCAACAAGTTACTCCTCATTTCTTTTTTATCTGCAGTAACTGGAAATGAAGGTCCCTGTGTAATGTTGTAGTGAGCCATTAATAATGTGGCATATAATTTTCTTTGCTTTGGCGCAGCATTGAAGCGGCTAATTGATACAATGCTGTGTCGCTATGTTTCCAGACTATATATATATATATATATATATATACACACACAAGGTATTGGACGTTGACTGTTGAATGAGGCATGCTGCAAGAGAGAGTGTGTGTATTTATGCATGTGTGTATGTATAGGACATACACATGTATGCATATGTATGATGAAATTATAGCCATGTGTAGTTAATTTACGGTTTCTGTCCTCAATCCACAGTCGTGGTTTTGTTTATATATATATATATATAACTTATAAGTTAGTTAAGTATAAAACTGAAAGTATTTTATTATTTTGATTGGACCATCACGAAATTAGCTAGGAGGATTGGACAAAATTGGTAATTGTGAAATTTGTCTAGGAGTGAGAAAATAAGAAGTATTTTACAATATTAGAAATAGGATTGGTATATCAAGAGGGTAGTTAAGGCTCGAATAAAATATTAAGGAGTTCCATCACATATTTAGCTTATTTTTGAATTTTTCTTATTCTTGTGGTGATCTATTCTTTGTGTCACCTTAAACTGCCTATGTATATTTTATTGATATTTTATGGATAAATAAAGTAGAATGTGTGAAGAATTTAAAGTATCCGAATAAATGAGAGTTTATAATACATTAGGATGATATATATATTTTTAATTCCTATTCCAATCTAGAGGTTGAGGTCGCTAATCTTGAAGTGTGATACTTGTAGTCAAGTGGCCATCATAGAGAATAGTATTCAAGCCATTACAAAGGAGGGACATCATAAGTGATATGAATATACTACAGGTACAGTTTTTGAGAGGATTGTAAAGGTAATAAAAATATTAGGAATGTCAAATACCTTGTGATATTTACCCAACTATTAATAAGAATATATTTGTATACGTGGCATATGTCACAAAAAATTAATAAGTATCTAGTGGGACGTGATAACTTACTTTCAGAATTTATGAGTTATATATTTCACTGCACTGATAAATACGAATTTGAGTGTGCATATGTAAGAACGGTGTATAATAAAAATGAGAGTCGCTCATAGTTTTGATTAGACAGCATTTACTATCTAAAGCACAAGTAGGCCACCACATACTCTATGAAAAATGCTTTGACGTTAGGCGTATGGAGTATATAATTTAGTGAAAGTCTAAACAGTAATCTTAAAAAACGTCTCAAATATGACCTTAATATGCGTAATTTTTTAATCATTTTGCTAAATTGTTGGAGAAAAAAGGCATAAGGTGTTGATGGCCGAATATGAGTTTAGACAAAAAGTGATTGATCCATTTAGCCTCCTTGTTTACTAATGAAGTAGGTCACAAAGATTTATACTCTAATAATCTTCAAGAATGTACAGTCGGAGTTGTCAGAGATCCCTGAATTGTGTGTAATAACATGTGAGGATTGTATTTATTTTATTGTAGTGTTCATAGACTCGGATATTTCATTCAAAGTATTTTACAAGTTAATTAGTATAATATTTAAATATAGATGCCATCTATTTGATATTGTTAGAATAATGTGTCATCATACATTGAAAGTATTGACCATTATAGAGATGATCCAAATTCCTGAAACATATGTTATGCAAATATGGACTCGAATGGACTGGGCATAAATCTTAGCATCAACACATAACAATTTCCAGTTGGAAAGGACTTACAAACTTAGGCTAGACCGGTAGCGTCAAATTTCATGGGTAATGCTCTTTGAATGGATGTTAGTTTTGTGAGGCGAACGAAGCTAGAAATGAGATTTTCAGGTATTGGTGATTTGGCTTAGAATTTCACAACCATTCATGTTGATGAAGGTCAATCATCGGGCATAATAGAAATTATTAAGGAGATTTCAATAGTTATGAAGCATGTAACGATACAAAACACCTGAAAAATTATTTTAAAAAAAATATTAAAAAGTTAATCATCTTGAAGAGCCTATAATAAACAGTCAGATTCAGTATGTTTTTTTACCAATGTAAAAAATTTTTATTTTATTATTTTTTAAACAGTCAAGTTGGTTAACAAACAGTCAGGTTTTGCCTTGTGATGATGTAAAATTCAAACGGTGATGCCTGGATGTTTTATTCATTGAGCTGTAAAGATTCAATCATTGACGTTAAAGTTCAGACGTCAAAATTCAGACAGTGAGGTTTGTTGAGATGTAAAATCATGCTTTAGTGTCGTCCCAAGCCGACGATACAGACACGTATAAAACAGAGTGTTCTGATATTGCATTGCTCTTTTAGTATCACAAATAAACTGCAGCTTAAGTTCCGTACCAAATTTATTGTATTGGCAATAAAAATTATAGGAGTGATTCTATGAAAATGAAAATTGAACGACGGTAGAAGTGATTCTGTAAATCCATCCTGAAATTTAAAACGATTTCCTCTGCAAATCATTTTACGATTTTCAAGCAAACCATTTTGCGTCCGGAAAAAACTAAGAAATATTAACTTTAAAATGATTTAAATAGATATTTAAAATAAAATATTATTTTTTTGATTTATCGCTTCTATAAAAATAGAATAATTAATATGTGATTTATAAGTCAATTTGGATAAAATAAATATAATTTCTCCGGACAGTACGATTGAAATAAGACATTGTCAAAAAACGAATGTGATTCCAAAAACTAAAGATGCATTATCGCTGCTTGCCCACCATATTCAAATTACATATTTCAAATATAAATAAACTGTAAAAACTACAAACTGTTGTCGACAATTCAGAAAAAGTAACAACATTTATATCCTTTCTCATAATAGCTAGAAACAATTATATATATATAATAATATAAAATATACAAAATATTTAGGAATTGTTAAAATTAATAACATAATACCATTTCTAATAATATGAAATATACAAAATAATATACAATTATTTTCAGCACGATTCCTACGCTGATTTTTGCTTACCAAACTTAACATTTTATACAATAGCAATACCGATTGTGTATACATATATTTGACAGCTTACAGTGATATAATTATTTCTAGCGCATCAATCTTTATTTTTTGATAAAAATTGAGAACCCTGACAATTCCGAGTGTGTAGGTTTTTCTAGCAAAACCAATATTTATTATTAAATTTACAATATCAAAAATCTACAAACAATAATATAAAATTATAAAACTAAAAGGTATACCACTCGAATAACAAAATTTGATAATATTTTAACGTGATATACTAAAATATAAAACCGGAATAATGTTAAAATTGTGATTACATAAATCATTCACAATGAAATGATCTATCCCTATAAAAGATCAAAAGAAATATATATATATGTGTGTGTATTAAGTATGCAGCAAAATATCTGAAATTAAAATATCATGATATAAGATTGTCATCAATCCTTAATTATGATGGATGATACGTGTATTTTGCATATATACTATATAAATATATTTTTGAATTATTTTGCATGACTTAATATGTGGCGACCCGAACCTAAATAGTTAAAACACGTGGCTCAAGCCGCTCATGCGGACTAAAAATTTAAAATAAAATATCACAATTCCACATTTTAAACATTTTCATTCTTTTGAATTACTACATCATGATAACCCAACAAAAGAGAAATACATAAATCGCAATGACAATATAAATCTCATCATTCTGCTATCAGAACCATCTTCTGATATGTTTTTCCTCCGAGCTAAATGCTGCCAAATCAATTTGGAGCCAAGAAAACACAATGGTGAGTCAAAGCCTAACAAGTGATATAATCAAAAATGCTAACAACAATAACGATCTCGGATACCATCTACCAAAGTCTCAACATACTCTGACAACCTACTATATCCGAGACAGATTGCAACACGTCGTAAACACGACTCTAGGCAAATGGGTCCCACAAGGCCCGTACAGCCAAAGACAACAAGAGTGCCAATTACAGTAGTAATCCCCTGGAATCCGACATCAACGACGATTGGGGACTTCACCGGTCCATATGTCAGCGAAAACGACCAGCATACTCACAATAACAATACAACATGGATTCCACTGAATCCGAATATCACAGGATCCACACAAGGATACTGCCACCACAACAAATGAGGTACTCACAATCATAGAATATCTCAAAGAATCACCCGGCTCTTATTCCGTCACTGTGAACCAAAGGTTGCGTATATCCCCCGACAACAAGGTACATACACGGGCTACCTGATACTCGCAAATTTGACCTCCGACCAAATCCATTATCCGCAGACGTCTCCTGAGCATGCTCATTATCATGCTCCTCTTCCGACCCTACCAGGTACGGAAGACAACTCACACGTCAAACCTAACATCTCCCACCATGATACCCACGATATCATGATCAACGATGATCATAGGGCCATAAGCATCCCGCCACACTAGGCAATGTACCTCAACACCACCAGGATACGGAAATCAGTATCGGATAAGTGTAGACTACATTTAAATACCATAGCATCCTATTTAACTAGTTACTTTAATATTTTCATACACTCTCCTTAACCTTGACCGTAAGAAACCAACGAATTCAAATACTCACACTGAGTATAACGCAAAGAAAGCTTTACAACATCAATAATAGAACGTCGTACGGTGCTGACCATACCGTACTCACACAATCAAATCCAACACAAAGGAACGTATCTCAGAACATCCAAAGGGAATACAAGGATCGAGATATGATCAGCTCAACTATTTCACTATTTTTTTCCCATTTTATTCCAGGACGATGCCTACGACTAAGGCCAATAATATTTTTATTTCAATTTCTATCCCCAATTAATTTAACAAAGCTCCGACAATTAATTGGCAATATTTATTTCTTCATACAATCAGCATAATTCCAAACACAGGCTAATACACTTTTATAAATACAACATACACAAACTTTAAATATTCTCTATGCTCTTTATCATACACACATGTATAACTACGCATTAACATACATATATATACATCCAAGTACATTCCCACATATATATATATACATATATATTCCTCCATATATATATATATATATACAGGCACATATCGCACACATATACCCATGTTCACCATCCCCCAATTCCAGCCCAATACTTGGCCAACTAAACACACACACACAACTCAGGCCCACCAACATACACCCACAACTCAGGCCCAACACTAACTAAAACACACACACACAGCCCAGGTCCCAACACTTGGCCCACTAAAGACACACACCCAACTCAGGCCCACCAACACACACCAACAGCACACTGGGCCCAGCCCAACACACACACACAATCAACACACACACACAATACACAACCAGCCCAGCCCAACATACACCAAACACTGACTAGGCCCAGCGGAACACACACATACACACACACAAAACACTCACGGCTACACTCAGCCGTTCACACCCACGCCATCACAGACCTTCCCCCTGCTACACACACGCACAGCCGCACTGCCAACCCCACGGTTACACTCACACACAGCACCAGCACACCCACTGGCAGCAGCACACGCACGCTGCTCACTCCATTCTGCAACACACACCCGGACTCATCACACGCACACCCTGCACATGTATATTTATACGTATATATACACACACAGTACACAATAATTGTATACATGTATCCATACCACGCACCGTATACACACAACAATTTAATCACCAAAATTTACAAATCTCTCCTTCACAGACTCTCGGCCAAAAACAGAGCGCGATGCTCTGTTTTTCCCGATTTCTGTCTTCCGAATACCGTTCGACCAAATTCACAACAACAAGCAGAATATAAGTGGAGAAGAAGAGGAATACTGATTTTGCAGAGAGAAATGGCCGGAGAGGAAATTTACTTGCGATTTGAACAGAAATGATGGTAGAGAAAATTCGCTTGCAAAATTAGGGAAGAACGACAGTAGAGGAACACTTGCCTGATTTTCGTAGTTCCAGAGCACGGCTTGAGGTTTGCTTCAATTCGGCTTCAATTTTGGGAATCGGCTTCAAATTTTGGAACACAGCTTCAGCAGCACGACGACGGCTCACACGACCGCACAACCACAAATCGGCAACAGCAACGGAAGACGACGCCTCAAGGATGAACCACACCTCTCGTTCTCTCCCACTCACAGCCGATTTCTCTCTTCCACTTCCCATCACACACCCACAAAAGCGAGGGTTAAATTGACCCATGGAGGTGAAACGGTGAGGGAACAAGGGGAAGTCGGGCATTAGGCAGAACGGCCACGATGGAGGCCGTTGCGAGAGAGAAACAGGGAAATGAGGGAGACGAGGGGAAGTGGGAATGGCAGAGGAGGTTCGAGAAGAAGGTGAGGTGGCACGGTTTGTTAGGTAATTTACATATTAGTTTTATTATTATTATTATTATTATACGTAAAACTTGTATTTATTTATTTATTTATTTATTTATTTATATTTTTATTATTATTACTATCTCATAAATATATGTATATATATATTTTTATTTTTTTCTAATATATATAATAAATTTAATTTCATCCAATTAAAATTTAATTTTCTTTTTGTTGGCCCACGCCCCAAATTTATGGTTAATCCCGAGGCCACGAAAGGTTTAGGTTCACAAGCAGGTTGGTTAGCTCACCGAGCAAACTTAACGTAAAAAGAGTTCTACGCTGGCAAAAAAGAATCTAACTGCGACGATTTAATGTCTTCATTTTAAACCTGCAAAAAGGCAAAAAGACTAGCCAAAAGAGGAAAGAAATGACGTAGCCGCTAACGGCCTCTGCACTGCCTACAAAGAACCAACCAATCCCCGCCGTCAGAAAAATCGGGCGTGGCGGCAACGCCAGAAGCCACACCACGGCAAGAGGACAACCGATATGATCGGCGGTCCACGACAGTGACCAGCGGTACGGAAGCCCTCACAACTAGCATTCTGGTGCCCAGTGTCCAATGGGAAAGGGCCTATAAAAGGCTCCCCTTTCCCACGAAGAAAGGATTCTAATTCCGACTCGAACTCAACTAACGAGCTCCGAGCTTCCTTCTTCTCGACTTGGTCACAAGAAAGTAACAAGCTAGAACTGAAGATTGACTCACTTTCGTCTGGCACAAGCTAGCTCACGATTACTCACCCCACGTCTACTCGGACCACGGAAAGTCACCACCCCAGTGGCATCATCAAGGAAGCTGGCTTCCACAACCTGCTCACTGCATTCTCCATATCATTACACGAGCATCTCTTATGCTTTTACAGCATTCATCCGCGCACCGCCCTTTAGCGTGCGCCATTTTCGTTCATTGCGGGAATTTGCTGACTTGAGCGTCGGAGCGGCCTCGGTGGGAGAAATCCTGCCGGACCCCTGACCTCTTGTTCGTTGTTTGTATTGTGCAGGTCCAGGTTCATAGCGACGGAGACCGGACCCTTCGACTGACGCCGCCGCGTGCTAAGGAATCCGAAGGCTCCCTAATCCGTACAGTAACCGAGGACCCGGGACGTAACATTGACGCCGTCTATGGGAAACTAACGAGAAGCCAAGTGTCTCTTTCCCACCCTACTCCAGAAAACCAGAAGATGGTGAACACTCGAGCGCAAGCTAGCGCTTCGGCAATGGAGGTCGTTGCCCAAAACGAAGATCTCCCCGTCGGGGACTAGGAGAACGACCGCCCAGCGCCTGATGTCAACCGCCTAGCTGCAGACATGGACGACGTCAAACTGATCCTTCGCGCCTTATGCGAACATACGGGAGCCCCGTGGCCGAGGGCTGCCCCTCCAACGTCTCAAGCGTCCACTGCGAAGAAGGGCAAGCGTCGAGCCGCGGCCCGCAAGAAGTGAGCCAACCAGCTCGACAACGCCGCTGCCCAGGTGGCCCCAAGCGGAGATATCCCAACGAAGCTGAAAGCCATCCCGCCCGCGACGATCGGGAGGAGAACCCTGAGGGGCGTAACCCCCGCAACTCGCGCGACAACGGGAGGCCAACCGCTGTGTGCTCCAACGGCGAACGAGCCACTCAAGCAAAGAGTCGCCATCCCCGACGAACTCGAACACACCTCCAGGGCAACACGGAGCTCCGCGACGTCATCAATGCGCGGAGAGGCTCTACAGATCCGTCAAAGGAGGAGAAAGTCAAAGTGCGTGGAAACACCCTGCATAAGGAGAAGCCCACACCCTCCTCCGCCGACCTCCGGAGATCGCCCTTCACCATGGACTTGCAGACCCAACCGTTGCCAAGCAAATTCAAGATGCCGGTCCTGGAGGGATACGACGGAAGCAAGGACCCGATGGACCACCTCAACTGCTTCCGTACTCACCTATCCCTTCAAGGGGTGAGCGAGGCCTTGATGTGCAAGAGCTTTCCCGTCACCCTTAGGGGGGACATGTTACTCTGGTTCCACGATCTCCCCTCGAACTCCATACGCTCTTTTGACGAGCTTGCTGATAGCTTCCTGAGCTAGTTCGCCTCCAGCCGAAGAGAGGAAAAGCAACCATGGCACCTGGCCCACCTCCGCCAAAGGTCAGATGAAAGTCTGAAGCGGTTCCTGAACCGTTTCATCACCAAGGCGCGACGGATCCCCCAACTCTTTGACGAGCTGAAGCTCAACGCCTTCGTCGCCACTCTGGCGGCAGGGGACTTCTTCAAGCACCTGTCGCACTAGCGCCCTCAGAACTTCCGCGAGGCTGAGGCCATCGCCCGGGCGTACATCACGGCCGAAGAGACCAATGAGGCGAAGCGCCCCTAGCGAGTGGACCAGCCGCCGGAAGCCCCCAAAGCATCTGACGGAAGAAAGAGGGACAGCGATGGCCAGCGCTTCTCAGAGCATCGAAAGCAGTAGCGGCCCCCACCGGGGCCCAGAAAAGATTACAGCAGAGCCTCCCTGACCCCTGTGAATGACAGCCGCACGAACATCCTGATGCAGATGCAGGATGAGAAGTTCTTCAAGTGGCCAAAGACGCCCAAGGGTCCCAGCGGCAACGACCAGACAAAGTACTGCCAATACCACTGCTGCCAGGGACACTCCACCGAGAACTGCCGCACCCTCCAACAGGAGATAGAAGATCTGATCCGGCACGGACATCTGAAGCGATTCGTCAAGAGCCAGGGACAGGGACCGGCAACCTCCGATGGTGAAGCCAGCGAGCCTCCGAGAGCCCGCACGGCCACCGGAGTGGTCAATATGGTCTCCTCCACGGCCGCCCCGGATGCCAGGCGTGGGCAGCCGGAGCCGGCTTTCAGCAACAAGTGAGCGAGGATAGGGGTTAGGAATGATGTCATTAGCTTTAGTAGCGACGATATGGCTCATGTAACCTCTCCCCATACCGATCCCCTTGTTGTATCGGCCCTCATTTCAGGTGGTAAGGATGACTACCAACTGAAACGAGTTTTCATTGATAATGGAAGTTTTCAAAATTTACTGTATCTCTCTACCTTCTTTAAACTTGGACTAAAACGAAGTCAGATGAAAGCTGCAAGCGGACCCTTCTACGACTTGGACAACGAGCCAGTCCCCGTGCAAGGGATAGTTCGGCTGGAAGTCACTATGGGGACCCACCCGCGCTCTACGACGCGAGAGCTGGCATTCCTCGTCGTTGACCTTCCATCCGTTTACAAAGCCATATTGGGAAGACCTTTCCTGACCACCTTCGGAGCTGTTACGTCCATCCTACACCAGAAGGTGAAGTTTCCCACCTCATGGGGCGTGGGTGAAGTCCTCGGGGATCAGGAGATGGGACGGGCGTGCTACCTGTCCAAGATCAACCCCGTGATACCATACTGCCCAGACGAAGACCTTGACCTCCGCGACGAGACCTTGCTGCAACAAGCCCAGTCAGGAGAAGAAACGGAGGCGGTTCCTTTAAACCCCTATGAATCGGAAAAGTGCATCAACGTGGGCAGATCTCTCCAACCCACAGAACGCAACCGGTTGATCTCCTTCCTTAGGGCCAACTTCGACGTGTTTGCCTGGGTCCCCGCTGACATGCCGAGGATACCGGCCGAGATTATCGTCCACAAGTTGGGCCTTGATTCGAGCCGAAAGCCCGTTCGGCAGAAGCGGAGGAACCACTCCGTCGAGAAGTTGGTCGCCATAAGGGAAGAGGTGAAGAGGCTCTTGACGCAGGATTCAATCAGACATGTCCAATACCAAGAGTGGCTGTCCAACATTGTGTTAATAAAGAAGAGCAGCGGCAAGTGGCGGATGTGCGTCGACTTCACTGACGTGAACAAGGCTCGCCCCCAAGACAGCTTTCCACTCCCTAGGATCAACCAGCTCGTGGACTCCATGTCCGGGCACGAGCTCCTGAGTTTCATGGACACATACTCAGGGTACAACCAGATCCGGATGGACCCGAAAAATGAGGAGCACATCTCGTTCATGACAGACCAGGGGACGTATTGCTACAAAATGATGTCCTTTGGTCTCAAGAATGCTGGCTCGACCTACCAGCGCCTTGTGAACGAGATGTTCGAAGCCCAGATCGGACGGAACGTGGAGGTGTACGTCGACGACATGCTCGTGAAGAGCAGAATCGCCAGCAGCCACGTCAATGACCTGGACGAGACGTTTCAAGTCCTCCGGCAGCACGGGATGAAGCTCAATCCCTCCAGGTGCGGCTTCGGAGTGACCTCGGAAAAATTCTTAGGCTTTATAGTGTCTCAACGCGGGATCGAAGCCAACCCAAAGAAGATCAAAGCCATCCTCGACCTGAATCCTCCGCGGACAATAAAAGAGGTGCAGAAGCTGACCGGGCGAATAGCAGCCCTCTCGCGGTTCCTCGCCAAGTCAGCGGAAAAATACTTGCCCTTCTTCAAGGCGCTAAGGGGCACCAAATCGCAGGGGTTCAGGTGGAGTGAAGAATGCGACAAAGCTTTCAGGGAACAGAAGACTTACCTCTCTAGCGCACCTCTCCTAAGCTTGCCGCGCGAAGGAGATCTCTACCTCTACTTAGCCACATCGGCAGCGGCCCTCAGCACAGTGTTGGTTGGGGAGCATGAAGGCAGACAACAGCCAGTGTACTATGTAAGCCGGGTGCTGACGGATGTGGAGGCCCGCTATCCGCACGCTGAAAAGATGGCGCTCGCGCTTGTCTATTCGACGCGGAAACTGCTGCCCTACTTCCAGTCGCACCGGATCGTCGTACTGACGGATCAGCCGCTGAAGTCGATCCTGCAGAAGCCGGAAACGTCCGGATGGTTGGTTAAGTGGGCTATCAAACTAGGAGAGTTCGACCTGGAGTTCCGGCCCCGCCTAGCCGTGAAAGGACAGGCTCTGGCCGACTTTATCGTGGAAGCGGCAACCCCAGCGCAGGAAGAAGACCACAACCCAGAAAGCACGGAAGACCGCGATCCTCCTGTATGGACCCTGAATGTCGACGGATCATCTACCCAGGCAGGCAGTGGAGCTGGTGTGGTGCTAAGGACGCCCGAGGGCATGGAGATTACATACTCCGTCACACTGGCCTTCCCGGCCACGAACAACGTGGCGGAATACGAGTCCCTCCTCGCGGGCCTGCGACTGGCGAAGGAGTGTTCCGCATGGTCGTTGGTCGTGCACAGTGACTCCGAACTTGTGGTCAATCAGGTGAAGGGAAACTTTGACGCCTCGAACCCACAGCTTGTGAGGTACTTGGCGAGAGTAAAGGCCCTGATCCCTGAGTTCGGTCAGTTTGAGATCGAACACATCTCGAGATCGGACAACGAGCACGCTGATCAACTTGCCCGGGACGCGGCCACCAGGTCCATGGAGCAGTACGCGAGAGAGCCCATGGAAGTCCTGACCGCACCTAGCATCGACGCCGAAGACAAAAAGGTGCTACGGGTCGACATGGAAAGTAATTGGATGACATCGTATGTGAAATACCTGAACGAAGGGATCCTGCCAGACGATGGCAACGAAGCCAAGCGAATCAAGAAGACGGCATGATGGTACACGATCCTGAATGAGAGACTATACAGGCGAGGATACTCCACTCCCCTCCTGAAGTGCCTCACGCCAGAGGAAGCCGATTACGTGCTGGCAAAAGTGCATCTGGAACTGTGCGGCTCACACATCGGCGGCAAGAACTTAGCATTCCATGTCATGCGGCAAGGGTTCTACTGGCCCACCATGAAGCGAGACGCCATGAAATTCGTCCGGAAGTGTGAAAGTTGCCAGGTCCATGGCAATATAACGCACCAGCCGCACACAGAGCTGCACTATCTCTAATCCCCATGGTCGTTCGCACGATGGGGGCTCGACATACTTGGGCCCCTACCTCTGGCTGCCGGACAAAGAAAATTCTTGATCATCGGCATCGACTACTTTACCAAGTGTGTGGAAGACATCCCTCTCGCCAAGATTACAGAGCAGAATGCGACGGAATTCCTCCGTCAAGATATCGTTTGCCGCTTTGGGATCCCTGAGGTCGTGGTGACCGATAACAAAACCCAATTCACTGGCAAGCGCTTTACGAAGTACTGCCGCGACCTTCGCATCAAACTTATACATACGTCCGTGGCGCACCCTCAGGCAAACGGACAGGTCGAGATCACCAACCGCACATTGCTGCATGGATTGAAAACCAATTTGGAAGATTGGGGCTCGGACTAAGGAGCTACCGTCCGTCTTTGTGATCGTGATCGAACAAATCGCGAGGGAGCCGACAAGGAGACGCCCTCAACCTTTGCTTGGGCCGATTTTTGTGGTCCCCGTGGAGGTGGGAATGCAAAGCCTGCTGATTGAATGCTTCGACCCAGCCACCAATGAACAAAGGCTCCAGGAAAGTCTGGACCTGCTCTCGGAAGTTCGAGATGCCGCACGACTACGAACTGCGGCCTATCAGCAGCGAGTCGCACGGTACTATAACAAACGGGTAAAGGCACGCCCACTAGAAGTTGGAGATCTGGTCCTCTGGAGCGTAGAGGCGGCGGGAAAGACCGCGAACAGGAACAAACTCTCCCCTGCGTGGGAGGGACCGTTCCTCGTCTCCGTAATCCTCCGGAGCGGAGCGTACAAGCTACGCGCCCAGAACGGCAAACTGGTCCCGCAGACCTGGAACGCCGCCAACTTAAAGAAATACTACCAGTAGCGCTACATCAGCCCAAGTAAGGCACGCACATGCATCATAGTGAATGCTTGGACATGTGATTTGTCTTTTATCAGTAAAGTCATTCTTTCCATCCTGCATCTTCATTTGTGTGAATTGATGACACGCATTGCATCCTTAAATCATACGACCTAGACTACCCCTAAGTCGGGAGGACAAGCGTCCGTCCGTAAAACTAGTCCTTGGCCCAGCGCCAGGCGGTCTAAAATCGACCGTCCCAGGACTTCGTCCCCACGCCAGATGGCCTGGGGGCAGCTTTATACATTTTAGCTCCGCGCCAGTGGGCCCGAGCGGCCCCCCAGAGATTAAGCTCCGCGCTAGACGGCCCGAAGGGAGCCACTTACAGGCTGAGACATCTCACCAAACAGGCTTCGCGCCGACGACCCAGGCGGTCAAAGCATCAGGCCTGGGGGCTTCTGAAGTCCCCAATCTACGGCCGACAAAACCTTAGGGGGCAAAAATTACAGGCGTGTGGCGACCTTCTTGAACAGAAGAGAGCACCCTCAGTCTACAATGGTCGTGGGCTAGGACCTTAACTTGGTGATTACAAGCGCCTTGAGCAGGGGCCACACTCCTCCCGCAATTATACGCGACCAAGGCCTAGACCCCGGAGTCCGGTCACCGCGGCCTGACAACCGTGCTGACCCTCGCTGAGGCTCCACGGGACTTGCGACAACATCCGTTCTACCGGATCGAGCTTCCCACTAAACGCTTGAGCTGCGACGACACCCTATTACGAAGAACGAGCACCACGCAAGAAGGCGTCTGGATAGGGCCTTAGCAACAATGGCTCCGAAGAGCTTAACATTCAAGCATGGGAAGTAATCCCACAGATTACAGCAAACGAAGATTGCAAGAGACATCTCACGATAGAAGAAGCACAAGTGCAAAGAAGAAATAGCCACTTTCCATTCATATACAAGAAACAAGTATGATACAAAAGCAAAGGACGGTCTAACAACCAACACAAACGGAGACTAATCGGGTAGACATGACGGAGCAGCCTCCTCATGAAAGTTCCTCAGGCGAGATGCCTCCCGTATCCCTGTGTTCCCCGGATGAAAGACTCCCTCAGGAACGTGGGGAGCCACCAAGGAGGCGATCTTGCGGCATCAGGCGGATACCCTCCCAATACCGAGCCTCCAACGCCAGCCGTGATTCCGACGGAGAGAACCGGCCAACCATGTCTCTAACCAACCTGGCAATATGGTCCTCTGAGGCAACGAGTAGGGCTTCCAGCTGCGCCACTCTCTGCTACAGGCGCCCATTCTCCTCTTCGAGAGATGCGAATTGGGCCCTTCCGCTGGAGATGACCTGCTGCAAGTCCCCTTGAAGGAGGAAGGTCAATGCATCAAAAGGGTTGGCACTACCTGGAGTCTGCATAAGAAGCGACATCAGAAGCACTCCCAAGGCAGGCAACAGTGGAGGAAGGCCAGATTGAAGCAACCATACCTGAGAAGGGGCGACGCTTGGAGAGCACGCAAGTTCACCCGAAAGAGCCTCTCCTTGAGGTTCCGCTCCTTCGCCTGCTGGAGGCGGGCTGACTGGAAGGGCAACGGCCGTAGGAACGCTCGGCGGCTCCTGCCACGAGGACATCCCGGATGCCCCCTCGCCAACCTGGACCGGATCAGCAGTGAGCGTGACGCCTTCCTCTGGAGAAGGGGCCAAACCTTCAGGGAGCCTGTATTCCGAGATAGGCTCCACGAAGATCACTGTCGGCTTTACAGGCCCCCTAGCCTCCGGTATCAGCATAGGCGCGGCTATAAGCGGCCCCTCCGGATCCTCAAGAACGACAACGTCATCCTTCACCTCTAGGGCGGCGTCCGCAGACCCCTCCGCAGTGGAGCAAGCGAGGGGACTCCCAGTGGGTCGAGACTCCACCTCGTAAACTTCGTGAGCGGCTAGTCCCGCGATCAAAGTCAACGACGGCTCGGCGGTTTCCCCCTGGCGACCCGCGCTCGTGGGTCTCTTCGAAGCCGGACTTCCCACCACAACAGAAGAACCGACGATCTGTCTCCTGGACCTCCGCGTGGAAGTCCCCTCGGCCTCCTTCAGCCTCTTTAAGGCGGCCTCATCTCATCGTTCGTCTGTCGACGACTCCAATAATGAACAGCTTTCCTGCTCGTTCCCCTCGGACATGGAGGAGTGGCTGTATCTCCAAGATCTCTTTTGCCCGAGCCGGCGATTTTCCGTCCGAAGGAGGTCCCCATTTTGCAGGCCTCGAATGTGATGGAAGTCAAGAAGTAACCCTGGATTGAGAACTTCGCCTCTTCAGACTTGATGGCGGATATCGCTTGGCCCCCGACTCCACGCGGCCCTCGGCCCGACGGCTTTTTCGGAAGTATCCTGAAATCGGGCCCCACATTCGCCAGAGTTCAGAGTCAGGGGGCTCCTGCAGAAAGAAGAAGCGCTCCTTCCAGCCCTTTACCTAGTCAGGGTTGGTTCTGCGAAAGCGGAACCCCGCCTTGGGGGACATCGACACCCAATCCTCCGACTTCGTGAACCGGAAGATCAACCTCGCCGCCTTGGCATCGAAAGAGCCACCATAAAGGTGGGCAAAGATACACAGGGACACCAAATAGCGCAAGGCGTTGGGGTGAAGCCTCGCCACCGGAACTCATACAGCGTGCAGTGCATAGGGTAACGAAGGCCCCCCTCAGATGGTGCTCGTACACCGTGATATAGCCCGCTGGGGGTGCACTGGCTCTATCCAATCCGCCAGGGACACAGTAACTCCAATCGGTGGAAAGGCCGTAGTTAGCCACGAGAGAAGCAATGGCTCCGCCAGTTAGGACGGACTCGGTGTTATGAATACCGTGACGAGTGGCTCTGGGAGCCTGGGAAGAAGAAGTGCTCTCTCTCTTTTTCGCCATCTCTCTCTCTCTCGGTTGACACAAGTACGTTACAAGAAAAATCTCAGCAGAAGGAGGGAAGCAATCCCCGATTGATTTAAATAGACAACGGAAAGCCAAAAGGCGGGAAGCCAAAGCGGCTCTCCCCTGCAGACGATCGGGACACGTGCTGGCTTCACAACGCGCCGAAGGATCCAAAATCATCCGCAATCATGGCTAAACGCCAGACTGACAGGCGCGTCCCCTCAGCCGTCTGACGGGGATCCGCGCTGGCGCCTCCGCATTAAATAGAGGGTCACGATAGTGAAGCCCATGAAGAGGCGCACGGTAACACAAAACAGGAAAAACCAATCAAGAAGCAAGGAGTTCAGAAGACAAAACGGTGCGACGAAATAGCAAATTTCATTATATTAGCAGATCCCGTTACAGCAGTTACAAAAAAACGGGGCAACAGCAAAAAGTAGCAATCTAGCTAATGTCCCAATGGCCTGTGGAAGAGCTTGGGATGTGGTAGTCCACCAACTGTTCGCGAGTCCGAGCATTTGAGTTGCGAGGGTCTAGAACACCCACGCGGAAGTTTGAATCCTCCAACGATGCCAGCCTCCGACAAAGCCTTACGGCATCAAGATAACTATGCTCCAGGGCAGGATTCACTCCCTCCAGCCGAAGCCTCATCCTCAGCTCCAACCGCAGCTCAGCAACCTCAGCCTCATGTTGTTGCCTCAGCTGCTAGATCTCTCCGTTAAGAGCCAGTATGCGGGCCTGCGCTCCCACATTGGCGCCAACAAGACGTGTGGCCCTGGCCTCCGATTCAGCCCAAGCGCCTTCCAGATGTGCAACGCGGGCCCTTAGCCACTCTACCTCAGCAGCAGCCGCCCCAGCACGCGGCTCAACCCTCTCGAAACCCGGAGGAGCTCTCCGATTCTGAGAAGGGCCCACCACCGTGGATTCGGAGCAAGCCCATCTTGAAGAACCGGCTCCCGAAGTCCTGGGAGTGTGAGAGCCAAACTCAGACTCGTCAGAAGAGCGTTCCGAGTCATAAGAGGAGTCTTCTATCAATTTTGCAGCAAGAAAGCACACACGGAGAGAGCAAACTACCGATAAACACGCAGGTGCAAAGAAGTGCAAGGTTCCAGGAGACAGTGGCGCGTTTAAATAGGCGAGTTTTCTCCTGAAAATGCAGCAACTCCAAAGGGCAGGAGGCATCAAAGCGTGGCCAATGGGGATTTTACACGTGGAAGGCCCATAAAGCCTCGCGAGTTTCTCAGGCAAGGCTCCACGACGCGACGTCTCCTGACCGCACGGGCATTAAATGCACCGGTCACGCCAAAGGACGCGACCACCAGCAGCGACCCTTCTGCTCACGCAAAGTCGAAAACAAATCACCGGAAGAAGTCGCCAGCCAAAGAGAAGTACGCACAAAGGCAAGAGGAAAATGAAGGCAAAAAGGGCCTACTTCTTTTATTAATCAATGCTTTCTTACAAAGTACAGAATTTGTAGCAATAAGGCTACAAGAAAGACGAAGGAAGACTACGGTGCGAGGCCCCGTATGCTCCATTGCCATGCCCCAGATGAGCTTGGCGAACGTGATCCATATGGGATCCCCACGGCTGGAGCCGTCGGTGGTTCGCCGAGCGGACTGGTTTTGAGGCGAGAAGCATCCCCCAGTGGAAGTCGCCGAAACGCCATCCACCAGGGTGGGGTAAGCACCGAGGCCAAGAAAGCCCTTAGAGGTAGTAGGGTGAGGACCCCCCACTCCCTCGCTGGGTTTCTAGCCCCGAGATCCCTCCACGGTTGGCACTCTAGCCCAACGAGTAGGGAGATCATGAGCGACAGCCTCTGCTGGCAGGAGACATAACCGTAGAGGTTCCGCCAAGACTCTACCCTGGGCTAGGTGAGCCACAACCCGGGAGGAGATACACGACGACAGCAGAATGGTCGAGCCACTCTCGTTAGCACCAAAGGCGGGCAGCCGCATGGAAGTTGGAACGATTTTCGACAAAGGCCGCAAGCGTCAGGCTGAACCATCCGACTTCTTCTCGAACACCCGCAGAGGGCGGGCTGAGCCAGAATCTCCTCATTGCTTCTCCAAAGGCAACCAAGGTCTGTGCACCACCTGCTCGAGTACTCCTCCTATTTATTGGCAGGGCGCGAGCCATCCATCTACTCAAAGCTTCGTAGCAACAAGCAGACGTCTTTCGTGGAACAGGGAAGACCCCCAATCAGATTCAACTCAAGGCGTGTAGCTCTTACCCGGTGAAGAGACAAATCACAGCAGCGCCTGAAAAGCCTGTCCAGCCTCCTAGGGAAGGCGCGAACCCAAAAAACGACGAACAAATAGCGCGGCACAAGGAAGGATGTGAAGCTGCGGAATGGGCCCAAGGGACATGCCCGGCCCAACCACTGGCCGGCCCAGGCATGGGGGCTAGTGTTGGGTCCCATGTCCTGTCCCATGAAGAATCCCGAGGCCCACGAAAGGTTTAGAAGCCCGTGCAGGTTGGTTAGCCCAGCCCAACAACCGAAACGCGTAAAAGAGCCCATGCTGGCAGAAGGCAACGGAACTCTGCAACGCATTTAATGCGTTGCCGAAAAATCGGCGAAAAGGCGAAAAGACTAGCCAATAGAGGAGTAGATGGTGCAGCGCCAACGGCTCCCGCAGCCGCCTGCAGGCAACCAACCAATCCTCGCTCAGGGAAAAATCGGGTGTGGCCAGCAACGCCCAGAAGCGTGCCAGCCACGGTAAGAGGACAACCGACATGACCAGCTGTCCACGACAGTGACCAGCGGCGCGAAAGCCCTCACAACAGGCATTCTGGCACCCAGTGTCCAACGGGGAAGGGCCTATAAAAGGCTCTCCTTTCCCACAAAGAAAGGATTCCGATTTCGACTCGAACTCAACTAACGAGCTCTGAGCTTCCTTCTTCTCGACTTGGTCACAAGAAAGTAACGAGCTGGAACTGAGGATTGACTCACTTCCGTCTGGCACGAGCTAGCTCACGATTACTCACCCCACGTCTACTTAGACTACGGGAAAGTCAGCCACCCCCTGCGGTGCATCAAGGAAGCCAGGCCTTCCACAACCTGCTCACTGCATTCTCCATATCATCACACGAGCATCTCTTACGCTTTTACAGTATTCATCCGCGCACCGCCCTTTAGCGTGCGCCATTTCCGTTCATTGAGGGAATTTGTTGACTTGAGCGTCGGAGCGACCTCGGTGGGAGAAATCCTGCCGGACCCATGACCTCTTGTTCGTTGTTTGTGCTGTGCAGGTCCAGGTTCATAGCGACGGAGACCGGACCCTTCGACCGACGCCGCCGCGTGCTAAGGAATCCGAAGGCTCCCTAATCCGTACGGTAACCGCGGACTCGAAACGCAACATCTTTATAAAAATATCCGGACATTACATAATATATAATTACTAATTTATTTTAAATAATTGAATATTATAAGTTTATTATTTTTATTAGAAAAATTATTTTTGTAATTAACTTAATATTTAATAAAAAGAACAGCATTTTTATAATTAGTGAATTGACCCTATTCTTATTTTGTACATAAATGACCAAATTGCCCATTATATATTATGAATAATAAGAGATAATTTTTTCTGAATAAAGATGGAAGTTTTACTCAGATTTGGTTAGAGAGAATTTGTCAACTTTTTCAAGAATTTTCTAAGTATTAACGGTTTGCCTCCTAAAAAAAACTGTATAAGCATAATCCTTACACAAAATTATGTAACTATTTTAAAGAAAAAATAAGGGTGAAGGGAGAGGAAAAAAAAAAATCTATTACAGGTTCTTTGAAAAAATAATGCTAAATCCAAGGAGAAAATGACTGAGAAGGAGAAAAACAAGAAGTAAGAAACATTTAATATTGAGGCAAATAAACTTATGGCCTTCCTTATTCATCTCTTGATTTTCTAACAAGTAAACCTTAATTTTCTTATTGAAATTTTTGTTCTACACTCTTATATGTCATAGTTAAGAAGGAACATTTAAATAGCCAATTATGATTTAAAAAGAAAAATTGAGAATGTTAATTGAGAAGTGGTGTCCCAAATGTTGTAATCCAATGCTTTGATCTAATTCTAGTAGCATGATTATTATAATCATTAGATTTAGAATTTGAGATTTAATATTAGGAATAGTTTAAAGAGTATTATAACACTTTATAATTTTTCTGATATACATAATAATAAAAATCAAAATAATAAAGAAGTAGCATGTTAAAAATCTCAGTGGCTAGATTAATTAAAAAATGGCCGGAGAGTTACATATATAATTTTATAATTAACTTGTAAAAAATTGATAATAGAAGATGAGAGAAAATAATGTTCTCTTACTCTTCTAAAGTAGGCCATGTGTCTAGTGGATAAATAATGTTCTCTTACTCTTCTAAAGTCGGCCATGTGTATAGTGGATGACTTTCCAAGTGTTTCTTTAATTTTTAGTATATGCTAAATTATTTTAATATGGTTTTCATAATGCATAATAATTGATATGTTAGAAAAGATAGATAATTGATATGAGATATCATAGTATGGTGACTGCATCCTTAGAGGTGAAATAGGTGATTAGATACTTAATAATTATGATTATAGAATGAGTTTAGTAAAATATTAGAAATTTTTATAGTTTGACTTAGAAAAATAAAAGGTTTAAATAGAATACTTAGTAGTTTACTTAGTAGCCAAGTGGCAAGATTCGGTCTAAGAAAAATTTTAACTCATTAGTAGAACATTACTCTAAGTGATTGAATAAGGATGAGTAGAAAGGAATATCTCAAGGCTAGATTAGGTAGATAGAGAAATTTGTGGTATTAGTGAAACGTGACTATGCAAAATACTTAGCTATTCATGATATTCCTTAATTTTTATAATTTTATTTTTATTCCTTACGAATCATATGAGTAAGTTTTTGACACTTAGTGGCCAAATAAAGGGGAGAGTAAGAAAACACTAGGGTATATGGACAAATATTTGTATATAAAATCTTAGTGTAGCCTCTCATTTTCAATATTTATTTAATATTTGGTGGTAGAGATCGACTGATTTTCTAGGTGGAATAATTATAAATTTATGACTATCATATGAGATAATATTACGGATATTATTAGTAAGATGAATAATAAATAGTATAAATATGTTATGAGTATAACTTCTAGGAAGGCTGCAAGGACAGTAAGGATAACATGGACGTCGATAACTCTATAATATTTACCCAACTATTTGGGGCATAAATACACAACCTTCAATCACAATAGTAGAAAAACATTTATGGAGAGTTTTGATATATCATATAGTTATAACCTTATGTTGTGCTAGATTTTTTAAAAATATCAGAAATGACCCGAGTATTACGGATATTTTATGACCACGGTACATTGATTAGAGTTTGTTGGGACCCTATGGATGTCCTTCCATAGTTGATGTCGTGTTTGTTGCTTATTTGCAATTGAGTTATTATTAATATCATTTATTAATTATTTAATAGATGAGTTCTTTGGATAGTTTAATATTTTTAGTGTTGTTGACATTATTTAAAATCATTTGTTGGACTTTTAATTCACTCATATTATTTCTTTCTTCTAGAGTAAAAAGTTAGAGGCTGATAACTCTAGAGTTTAACAGAATTGAAAACATTAGAGATTTTTTAGTCTAGTTGAAGGGGATATTATTTTATTTATACTCTAAATATGCATTCAATATTTTATTTTGTTTTATTTAGATTTTTAGAGCTACATTTTTTTTTTAAGTTTTGATATATGATCGTTTCTATATTATAATAATTATATTTTATCATTCATGGTTATGATATAATGATGATTTGTGACTTACAATTTTTCATGTGATCGAATTTGGACGACAGTCATGAACAGGGTCCTGGTTGCCACACAATCAATTAGTTCACAACAACAAAAATCGTGTTGATACCTCTAGTGGTCTTTAGAAGTCCAATGATTAAGTTCATAAATATGTGCTCCCACTTTTAGCTCGAAATTAGCATCAATTGAAGCATCACTATTCGCCTCTGGTGTTCTGCCTTGATTTGCTGAGAAATCGGGCATTTGGAAATAAGAATTGTAACATTTCTCTTCAAACAACTCCACAAAAATGTCCTCATTATCATAATACATCATTATTAAATCGGGGTGCTTCATATATCTCGAGTGATGTGCCTCCTCCATAATCTCCTTCCTTAACTCCTCGACGCTAGGAATGTAGGTCCTACCTATGAATATGAGAGTCCCATACCTACTAATCTCATACTCTACTTAGGTCTCACAAGGTAGCAACTCAATAATCCCTAATCGCACTAGGTCTCCCTCTATGCCATCTAGATCCGCTCCAAAAGTATTGGCTACACTAGGAGGTAAGATACAATCTTCTAGGAATCACTCATGTGCCACTAGATATCACAAATCCTCGACCTCCTTCACGATCCTTCACTCTCTCATCAAGAAGGGGAAACCTAGAACGATTGATTTTCTACTAAGTGTGTCGGCCGTAATATTTTTCTTATCTAACTGATACATGATTTAGTGTCCAAAGTTCTTAAGAAGATCCATGCAATGCCTCTATTGCATGTTCAGTTCATACTAATAGAAGAGGTATTTCAATATATTATAATCGGCATAGATGATGAACTTTTCCTTACACAAGTAGTGCCTCCACATCTTCAATGCAAAAACTATCACCATAACTCCAAGTCATGCCATATATCTCTGCTCATAGGTCTTTAACCATCGAGTCCCATAAGCGATTACCTTCATTTGTTGCATCAACATAGCCAAGGCCCTCAACGAAGTGTCACAGTAAACCACACTGTGACTTGAACCTAGTGTAATCGTCAAAATTAGTACTAAAGTCAATCATTTGCTTCAACTCCTAAAAGCTCTACCCATAAATATCAGACCACAAAACTTAAAATCCTTCTACATTAACATGGTTATTGGCATCGCTTTGCTAAAAATAGCCCTCAACAAATCCCATGTAATGTCTATATATCTCGAGAAAACTCCTAACCTCAGTTGGATTGGCCAATTAACCTAATCCATCATGACCTCAATCTTAGAAGAGCCCACAGAAACTCCATCTCTAAAAATAACATGACCTAAGAATTAGACTTTATTTAGCTAAAATTCACGCGCACACAAGCAATTCTTGCGCAATCTCTACCACACAATCCTCAAATGTTCCTTATAACCAACAATATTCTTGGAGTAAATTAATATGTCATCAATTAAACTATGATGAAACCATCCAAAAAGGGTTTGAACACCCTACTCATTTTATTCATAAATGCAACTTGTACATTCGTTAAACTAAAGTGTATCACTAAAAACTTATAATATCCATATCTAGAGCGAGAAGTCATCTTTTGGACGTTGCTCTCCTTGATTCTCAATTGATGATAACGTAATCGTAAGTCAATTTTCAAAAACATTCTTGGCCCTTACAATTGGTAGAAAATGTCATCAATCTAGGGCAATGGGAACTTGTATTTAATAGTTGCTTTTTTGAGTTTCCCGTAATTAATATATAGATGCATCGACTCATCCTTCTTTTTGACGAACAACATGGGAATTCCTCACAAAGAAAAGTTAAATCTCATGAAACCTTGGTCAAGAAGTTCCTATTACTGAATCTTACGCTCCTTTCACTCAGCATAGCCATCCGATAAAGTGCTCTCAAAACTAGTGCAATCCCTAGGAATAGATATCTCAGCATAGCTATCCGATAAAGTGCTCTCAAAACTAGTGCAATCCCTTGGAATAGATATATCATAAACTCAATCTTGCACTCCAAGGGCACTCCTAGAAGCTCATTGACAAAGATGTCCATAAACTATAGGACAATAGAGATGTCCTCCACCTATTGTTTTCTTAGTGTTATTGAAGATAACAAAATTTAAGAAGCTCTGGCACCCACCATGAAGAAGATGGTGTGAATGTATTGTCAAAATCACAAGAGTTACTGCACAACTCCAGATAGTATGCAACTTAAACTCAATCATGAGAATAGAAAAGGTTACAACCTTTCAAAAACAATCAATGAAAGCACGATAGGTAGCTAGTCAATCTATTCTTAGAATCGCATCAAAGTTCATCATTTCTAACGTGATCATATCAATCGGGAAACTTTTGTTCACCAATATAAACTATATTACAAGGGTACATCTCATTTAAGATAACAATCTTGCCCATTGGCAACGAGATAGATAAAACAATGCCCAAGGGTATAGTTCTTACCCCAAGACAAGCAGCAAACCTCAGTGCCATAGGCATAAAATAGATTGGAAGAGTACCTTCATTAACGGTCAAAGTGGGAAGAATGACTTCCTCTACTTTCCTTGACTTGCTAATGGCCTAGTAATGCCACCAACAATGGGAGTATCTATTGTGGCCCTACTCTGCAACTCCGACTCAATCAGTAAAGACCCCCTAAAAAAGTCTCCAAAATTCTCAAGCTCCATAGGAACTAATTGACAACGGATGGGAGATGATAACTCCTATGGGAACTTCCCAACCTTCCAGGCATCATTTACAATAAAGTGACGGGCATATCTCAAAAGCTCCGTAAATCTTGCCTCGCACTTTGAAATGGACGTAGAGCATTGCTCAATTGGAGAAACTTTTTCTCATTTATTTTCATTTTTTTGTTGCAGTGCTTATCATTGTACATTTGCCTGAAAGCCTCCCAAGAAGGGGTTTTTGCCTCCAGTCCAAGCTCTCAATCTAGCACGCCATTAATGCTTAGCTTTGCTACTGAGTCTATATGAGCCGTAGCGAACATAGCCCTTCTAGAGATACTTAATCACAGCAAAGGCCTTTTCAAGCCTTGACAGGGTAATGTTGGGGCAGAAAGAATCGGTCAAACACAAAGGCGCCAATTTTTTGGGGCAAATGGCCGATCAGATAGAATGCACGTAATCACACAAAATGTGAGAAAGAGAAAAACGTACAAATTTTTATGCAGAAAACCCTTCTCAAATCGAAGAAAAAAATCACAAATACTTAATCTGCAAATAGATTTTACTATGTAAAATAGTTACATAAACTCACAGACAGAGTATAACAACACACCTGAGAACGACTAAGAAAAACCTCTCCAAAGTAAATAAGGAAACTCTCCTTCTCACTCCTTATTTTTTTTCTCTAATTCTTCTCACTGATGGTACACTCCTCTCAAGCATTTTATAAGTGTAGTTGGTGAAACGGCAACCTCTGTTTCACCCCTCTGCACACAGTGGCCGGCGCACAACCCCCCTAGTGTTATCTCTCACACCAGCACAACCCTTGGTACCCAGCACCCTGGCCACATAGTGGTTTCACACCATTGGCATTTTTTCGCATCTTGGTGCCTCGCACACTTGGTGATTACTTACACACACTTCACCGCATGCCCAGCATGCATATGTATTAATCTGCCCGGAGACCTTCTACCAGTTATATGTGGACAAATGCCTTACACCAGCTTTGCAACTTGCCAACAATGTTAATCCACTAACTCTGTAACCTGCCACCTACACAAACAACACATGCACTGACAGATCTGCTACTTGCTCTACGAAACCAATTGTCCACAACATGCTGCTAGCTTTCCACAACGTCCTTGGTCATTACTGCACTCAAATCCCCGGACCATCTGTGCCCGTGGCCATCACAGAGTCCTCTGGCGTTCCATGGTCTCTAGGTAATGACAACAACCTCAAACATCCCATATCTTCGGTTGTCACTGTGCACAGCCCATATTTTCGGACGCTACTGTGCACTCAGCCATGTCCATGGGTGATTCCATACCGGTGTCACCAACCAATAAACTCCGTAACTTCCCTTTTGTTGCTCAGGCCATCCGAGCACCAACAAAATCGTGTGCCTATTATGCTCCTTGGCCGTTTGCCTTCTTCAACCGGTCAACTCTCCGTTGACCGGTTTCCTCTTGCATCCAGTCAATGGGATGTTGACCGAATCTGCTCTTCAACCGCCCAACTTAGCAAGCCACACTGGAAACTTCTCCGGATTTTCACAGCCAAATGCCACTCCGGCATTTTGCCAACCGACCAATTTACCCAACCGGCAAATTGGCCACTCTGCCATTTGGCCAACAGCTATTGGCCATCCACTTTGCTACCCGTCCAACTTCACAAAATCCTCGTCCCGTTGCCACATGAAGTCCTCGAGCCTTATCTCTGCAAAAGTCCTCTACTCTTCTACTGTAACCAGTTTGTAGTACTCGGCACAAATCCTGTACGATCTCCGATGACGTCTCAATTTGTTGAGTGACCACAATGAGGTAATCAAACCCAACAAACGTTTCCTCACGACCTTGTGGGGAACTTTCGCCTTTAGCCTGGCGACCGTCATCACCTGCCTTTTAGTAGTTTTTCCTTAACTGAGATCCCAACTCTTAGCTCCGCCCTCGGCCCTATTGGCTCTGTCCTTGGCCCTACTTAGCTCCACCCTCAGCCTTACTGACTCCGTGGTGCTTTTACCGTTCCTTCCAACCTGCTCCATGATTAATGGCAAACTCTCTGACGACGACGCCATCAAGCCCTAGTTCGACGGCCACGACCTCCGGTAGCTGCACTTCTGTGGCACTTCACTCAGTGGCTTCCCTCTGCAACACTTTACTCCGCTACGATAGCAAGTCAGCACCTTTGCAGGTATACCTTTCCGATCAGCACCCTCTACAAGTAGCCCTTTTCGGGTCAGGGCCGATATCAACCTGTCTATGATACCACTTGTTAGGGTTTGACACCCGGATACATCCGATCTGGCGGAGCAAAAACCTAAACTCCCCATTATCGTCAGCCACCATTGATGTGAGCAAAGGAACAAAAGAGATGTACAGTAGTTTTTTTACGTGAAAAATTCTTCTCATACCAAAGAAAAAAATCACGACACATTTAGTTCACAAATAGATTCCACTATGTAAAATGGTTATATAAATCCAAAGATAGAGTACAGCAACACACTCGATAATGACTAAGAAAAAACCTCTCCATAGTAAATAAGGAAACTCTTCTTCTTCTCACTCTCTGTTTTTCTTCTTTCATTATTTTCACTGATGGTGCACTCCTCTCAAGCATTTACAAGTGTAGTTGGTGAAATGACAACCTCCATTTCACCCCCGCACACAACGGCCGGCGCACAGCGCCCCTGGTGTTATCTCCCACACCAGCACCGTGCTTGGTACCCAACACCCTAGCCACTTGGTGTTTTCACACCATTGGCATTTTTTCGCATCTCGATGCCTTACACCCCTGGTGATTACTCACACATACTTTACCACGTGCCTAGCATGCATATATATATTGATATGTCCGGAGACTATCTACCAATAGGCAGGTTGCATGTGGACAAACGTTTGCCACCTGCTCTGTAACCTGCCAATAACTTTGCTCACCAACTCTGTAATCTGCCACCTGCACAAACGACACATATATTGACAGATCTGCTACCTGCTATTCAAAGCCAACTGTCGACAACGTGTTGCAAGTTTTTCAAAACGTCCTTGGTCGTTACTGCACTCAAGTCCCCGGACCATCTATGCCCGTGACCATCACAGAGTCCTTTGGCGTTCCTTGGTCTCAAGGCAGCGATAACAATCTCGGACATCCCATATCCTCGATCGTCACTGTGTACAGCTCATGTCTTTGGATGACACTGTACGTTCAACCATGTCCGCAGGCGATTCTATACCGATGTCACCAACCAGTCAACTCCGCGCCTTCCCTTTTACTCCTTAGGCTGTCCGAGCACCAATAGAACCACGTTCCTATTATGCACCTTGGCTGTTTGCCTTCTTTAGCTGGTCAACCTTCCATTGACCGGTTTCCTCTTGCATCCAGTCAACATCCTGTTGACCAGATCTGCTCTTCAGCCACCCAACTTAGCAAGGCACACTGAAAACTTCACCAAATTTTCACCGCCAAATGCCACTCCGGCATTTTGCCAACTGGCCAATTTGCCCAACCGACAAATTGGCCACTCTGCCATTTGGACAATAACTATTGGTCGTCCACTTTGCTTGCTCGTCGACACCACAAAGTCATCGTCCCTTTGCCTCATAAATCCTTGGGCCTTATCTCTGCAAAAGTCCTCGACTCTTCTACTGTAGCTAATTTGCAGCACTCCACACAAATCCTGTGCAATTTTCGATGACGTCTCAATTTGTTGAGTCACCATAGGGGAGTGATCAAACCCAACAGGTTAGACTCTCCCATAAATTTTAGAAACCTCTAATCCATGAAATCTCTACAGAGGTTCTTCTCTGTGGGCACTAGCCCTGAAACTTGTGTTTGAATGGTGTGAATTACTAGTCTGGCCAACCAATAAAGAGCATCAACTAACATAACTATATCAGCAAATAACCCCACACTTGAACATCTTGATGAACCAAGAGAGTGACTATTAGCCTTATCAAACATGAGTGCACAAAACAATCAGCAAAGAATTTCGTACAATTTTTAAATATCTAAAAACATAAATATCTATCTTAACCTAAAAATCCGTGAAATAAATTTAAAATATTAATTCATATTCAATCATTGAATATCTTTAAAATATCAACAATTCCTAAAATCTTTCAGTGTTCATACAAAATCTTGTCTCCCTAATACAAACAATGCACGACCCAAACTTGAACCACAACTGTCAGCCATATCATACCATGCAAAAAATTATAAATCTCTAGTCAATATCATCCATCTCATAACATAAATAAAAATACAACCACTAAAGTTTAAAGCATCTGATATAATCTAAACTCAAGAGAAAATATAGCCTCAAAAACCATTGAATAAAACTAACATACCTGAATGTATCTCTAAGACGTAAAAATAAAAACATCTCCAACTAAGCTCCAAAAAAACACTGAAGTCCAGAACTCTCCCTTCAACTTTAGAATCAATCATCTCTATTTGACACTAATCTAGAAGAAAGAAATAATAATGCTGAGTCAAAATTCTAACAAATAAACCTGACCTAAGTTAACAATAATAAAAGTCAAGCAATTTAAAGAACTCATTTATCGAAACAAGTATCAAAACAATGTATAATATATAGAAATCAATAATCATCCCAAAATAATAATAAAGTAATAATTATTAATGACATCAATAAGTCAATTAATAAGAATAGTTCAATGAATGATGTGAATAATAAAATCCATGATGTCAACTCAATATAATATTCGAATAATATGAGATATCAATTAATTTTTATAGATCTTATAGTACTATTATGGCCAAAAGTCATATATTTTTACCTCTTCAGTCGTTAAGTACCTCAAGATCCTATCATCTCATAATATCCCAACTACCTCTATGGTCCTATTATAGGTTATACCCATAACATAGTTATATATCTATAATATTTCTTGCCCATGACATCCGGATATCATCCCAATATAATAGTTGTAAGGTTATAAATATCTCATATTAAAAATCAATCAACCTCTAACGGTCAAAATAAAATAGGTATCAAAAAATGTAAACTACGTTAAGGTTTCATAGACTTTCATTTACCTAGAAATCTTAATATATTCATACACTCTACTTTACTTAGTCATGGATTGACAAGGAATACACACACGAATCAAAGTGGAAATGCCAACAAAACCTAGAGAATGATAAAATCGAGGAATTAACATGAATACTTAGTAATTGATGCGGTTGCCTAAACTCACAAGCATCTTTTACATCTTAAACTAGAATTACAATTCCAAATCTCAAAACCTATAATTTAAGCAATGATTTTGAATCTACCCATGTAAGATCCCAATCGTAAAATCTGGTAATCATGAAGTGATTAAGTTGATAATAATCATAATCAGGTTTAAAAATATGGGATAAATGGATAACGAAATAAAATAAGTAATTGTGGCAAAGAGGGAAGAAAAAGGGACCGGTGCTCGATGGCCGCTCGAGTGCTGCGGATGGGCCAAAATGCCAACAGGCCTGCCCGCGGCTCACTCTAGGCAAGGCGGGGGCGCTGTTTTGCGAGGACCAGCGTTCGCTGGCCCCTCGATAGGCGCTCGAGCGCTAGTCATATGGCACACACGTGACCTTTCCTTCCTTAAAAAGAGGGTTTTGAGAGAGAGAGGGCACGGGGAGCAAGAATCGACAACAGAACGCAAAGAAAGAGGAAAGGAGCGGAAGAAAAGGAAGGAAAGAGGAAAAAATCCACGGTTTTTATCCGATCCGGGTAAAAATAACAATAGAGTAGGCTAAGGCAAGTGTACCTCGGACGTTACCCTCTATTTTTACTGCTTTTCTGTATCCCTAAAAATATATTTTTACGCTAAATTTCTATTTATCTCTGTTTAATACATACGAAGCATATTTCTATAAATTAATCAGATTGATTTTAAATTTATCTGTATGTATTGCAATATAGGGCTTCAATTTCATAATTGTATATACTCTAGGTGTCCGATTATCATCCAAAAGCTCCGCGTCAAACCTTAGGTCAAAAATTAGGGATTGACGGTTAAGTTTTCCTAAATCCTGTAATATGTTAGGGCCTAGAAAGTAATCTTAGTCTGAAAAGTCCCACATGAATATGCTGTAGGACTTTTGAGATGTTTTGAAGCTATCTGAAGGATCTCTGATTAAAGTTTAGTCTGAAAAGTCTCACAAGAATATATTGTAAAACTTCTGAGATATTCTGAAATTATCTAAAAGATCTCCGATTAAAGTTTAGTCTGAAAAGTTCAACAAGAATATACTATAGAATTTCTGAGATATTCTGAAACTATCTGAAAGATCTCCGATTATGGTTTAGTCTGAAAAGTCCTACAGGAATATACTGTAGAACTGCTGAGATGTTTTGAAGCTCTCTGAATGATTACCAAATAAAGTTTAATTGGACGACTGAAATACGATAAGTTAATGGTTAAAAAATAAAAAGAAATGAATGAATCCTGACATGGAAATGCTAATTGAAGGTTTGATGAAATTTATCTGACAAATTATGCTTGAGAAATTAATCTAAAATTGTATCGTTAAGTCAAAGAGAAACTCTGAAACTGACTGAAAATTTAATTATATGAATTAGAAATATTTTAGTGGTCAGGAAACTTTTGGTTAAGGAAATAAGGATGAGAATGTTCTCCGTTAAGTAAATCAATAGGATTCTGGTATAACTAGTCCACGACCTCATCCTTAGGTTACTGCATCGAAACACTGAATAATGGTATTAAAACTGTACTAAATAATGGCTAATTGAACAAAAAAAATCATCCTACCCTAGAAATGTAAAATATGAAAGGTATGTGAGGAATTGAACTGAATAAAGAAACCATCATATCCTTGGAATGTAAAGTATGGAGGGTATGTAAGGAATTAAAGTGAATAGAAATCATTCTGCCATCGAAATGTAAAGTATGGAGGGTATATAAAGACTAAAATGAACAGAAACCATCTTACCCTCGGGATGTAAAGTATGGAGGGTATGTAAAGGAATAAATCGAAAAAGAAACCATCCCACCATCGGGATGTAAAGTATGGAGGGTATGTAAAGATTAAAAGTGAACAAAAATCATCCTACCCTTGGGATATAAAGTATGGATGATTTGTAAATAATTAAATTGAATAAGAACCATCCTACCTCTAAATGTAAAGTATGGAGGATAATAGATTTAAAAGAGAATTGAATGCTCTGAAATATGAACTCTGAATCGAGAACAAAATTAATATTCTGAAATATGGATTCTGAATCAAGAATTAAGGATCTTAAACAATAGGTTTTCTGGTATTCTGCACCGTAATAGATTTCCTAATATTCTGCATCATATTTATATATCTGTTCTCTTGTCTGCATGCATGAATTTTTCGCATTCCTTTTTAAGTTCTCTTCTGAAAGTATGTATATGTTCTGTATGTATATAAAACTGTATATTTTTACTATTTTGGGTACATTTGTTGAGTTGTTAAGCTCACTCCTTACTTTTGATTCTCCTCCCAGATAAGCAAAAGCCTAAAAAGGATCAAAATCAGATCTAATTAGAAAAAGAAAAAGCTCGCAAGTTTGGAAGAACTTGGAGGATTTTGGTGGATTAAAGGATTCTGGATTCTTGTAGCTAGCATTTTAAAATAATCATTGTGTATTATGATAATATGAAATGATTCTACACTGTGATGATTCTGTTAAGGATATAGATGCTTCCGCTATTATATTCTTTGGATTTTGTACAGGTCCTAGGTAACATCTCTCTTATAGATTCTAGTATAATAGTTAAGATTGTTGAATAAAGCCATGAATGGTATTTGTGATCCTATGTTGTGCGTATTGTAGGATGGATTGTAGTATTGGATTAAATGTGTGCTTGTATAGATTGTTTAATACAGGTTGTGTTTTTGGTTTTGATCTAGGTGCAGAGGAAACTCTGTCCAAATTTTTTGTAGGATTTCAATGATTTAAGTTTCTGTATCTGTTTGACGGAGGGTCCTATAAGAATTAGGATCCGTTCCGTCATAATACATTAGTCATTTGAACCTCAACAATAACGTTCGAACGGTAGCCCAATCACTATCAACGCCAAGCCTAAATCTCCAAAAAGAACGGATTAAATTCCTTCATCATATTGTTATTTCTATCATTAAGGCCTTATAGCAACTATTCATTTGATCATCCATAAAATAACTGATCAAATCACTTAGATCTACAAAATGTCTCAACCTCCTGTTTGGCATTCAAACATGTTTGCAAATAGTCTTCAAAAGTTAGACATAATTTCTAATTATAGATCTATTTTTACATATAAAAATAAGTATAGATTCACACACAACTACAATATTAATTAATAGACCTAAATATGTATAATATCGAATAAAATATAACATATTATCTTGAAAATAAAGCAAGTAAAAAATATATAGCAATATAGCTAGCGATTCAATGTGCCTTCAAACGCTGCAGCCTTAAGGTGATGTTCGATCGTTGCATCAAATGTTGATTAAGCATTGCATCTATCTTGAATACTATACCCATGAAAATTATTCTAACTAGTCGTAAACATTATCCTACAATAAATTCATGATTCTTATAGATTGAAATTAAAAGAATAACATAGATAAAATTATAGAAGAAAGAAGAAGAAAGTTCACAGGTTCACTTATCTCAAAGAATGAAAGCCCTATACTTCATACGGATCATTTTCTCCCCGACTCCTCTCCTTCCTTATTTCACTTGGACAAAAGCAAGAGTAGAAAATGGAATACTTGAGGTGCTTTAATAGGTCAGAGGTGAATGGGAGGAAGTTTGTTAGTTTCCTTCATAGGATTTGAAATAGCAAAGAGTGGTTGACAAAATCTTTCATCTCAGAATTCAGCGGATTACCTCAAGGGGCTAAATAGCCAACCTAATTTTTGTATGCCAAGTATTAATTTAAAAATCAATCCATTAGCTATAAAGATGGACACAAGGGGCAGCCAACTAGAAATTTAGGTGGAGCTGGTTGTGGATTCATAAGGTGAACCCAGAGCCAAGTTCAAGCTATCAACAATTTGATAAAGAAAATCTAGAACATTATATACATATATATGATGCTTTATTCAACCCAAACCACAAGCTAAATAAAAAATAACTAACAATGGTTTTCCAAAACACTAACAACCCTAACAAATAGGCTACTTAACCAAGCAAGATGAGTAAATCCTACATTTCCTCTAATTGGTTACTAGTAAACTTTGACCTCTAAATGAGTATAACTAGTCCTCCCATTAGACTCTCACTCACTCTCTCGGCCGAAACTCCGGACCACACAAAATCAAATATTTTTATACATCTTTATCCTAAAAATAATATTCTCAAATTAAATTATTAGTTTTAGAATTCAGTTATTATGTTCCCAAAATAACCGAGCACTAAAAAGGTTTTCAACAATTTAATCTATAATTATTACTGTCACAATTTCAATACAAAAAGTAATAATAATAACATCAAAAATTTATAAATCATTGTCCGACAACCTAAAATCAGGTCAAATACTATATTTCAACACCATAAGTAAGATATTCAGATATAAATGTTGTAATTCCAACAATTGCCAAATAATCCCCATCCGACTTAAATTAACATTGTGCCTACTCAATCCATAATGTTGCTGCAAAGAGAAGCATCTGACCAAAATCCAAGCATAAGAATAGCATATATTCATACATAAATTCATGATGGCATACCGGCTCAAGTAATAATATTGAGAAAACTCAAATTCGATCATGTTCAACACATTAAATCTAAAACCAATCTAAAATGCTATAATTAAAATTTCTAATATAATCATTTAATTGTCCTCTGCCCAATCGTATAAAAATCCAATACTCGCTAATCTAGAAGGATTTTAAAACTTACAAATATGAGTCTAATACTAAGTAATGTATATGTATAATATATAAATACAAGTAAAATATGTGTAAATAATAGTAAATCATGATCGCATGTGAAAATTTAAAACTTCAAATTCTTGATAAAAATATTCTAAAACATAATTTCATATGAAAGACTCAATATATATGAATATACAAGAACTCATTTAGTACACAAAATATATAAGAAGATCAGGAAACATGTAGAAGTTTATATGAAAATATGAAAACTAGATGATCATATAAAAAACATGTAAAAGTTTAAAAATCAAAAACCAATTACTCTCATACAGACTAATCAAAGGAAAAATTTTTTAAAATGGATTATACATATTATTATCAAGCTTAGGCCAAAACATAACTATTCAAAACTCGTAAATAAATCGTTTATAATACCTTATAGATGTGGTTGAATGTCACTTTTTTTATTCATGGATAATAAGTGAGTTTATGCAATTTACGTATAGTATATTACGACAAGTCCAAATATAATTTATTCAGGATATGGTGATTCTTATTTTGTTAAAATAGAGAACTTTACATCACATATCGCATATCATATATCCAATTTTTTTTCAAATTTGGAAAAAAGTAAAATCTTGTTCTATTTCACAAACTTGAGTTTTCATCTAATATTTATATAAAAATAGCATGTAAAATTAAATATTCAAAGATTTTGTAATATTTGTAACAATATCTTCAAATGTACATATAAACCTTTAAAAATATTCAAATGTTCGACAAAAAATAAGCATGCATGTAAGAATATTTAAAATGGAGTAAAAATTTGTGACATATATATACATTTAAATAATAATTAGAAAAAAATTAAAAGATTTTAATAGCAGGCCAAATGATGAGCTTATAAGCAATTGCCTTAAACCAAATACTTACCTTGCCTGATACGAAATAATCCTGAAATTACTTTTATTCACCTTTTGTCTCCTCTTGTCTCTCTTCTTTCTCTTTTCTTCATATAAAATGCCCAAGAATTGGATGAAAGGCTTTAAATATCCAAATTGACACATAAGAATCGATCAAACGTTCATCAGGTGCAATACCCAATTGCATGCACGCACAAACGCAACTAGTTAGTACATGAGTATGACTAATTCTATTCAAACCATGCAGGAGCACTCATTATGCACTTCTCCAAGATGCTGCTCTTACACCCATTAGGCATTGGACTTCATTCACCAAAACTTGATTCTTTTTTAATTTTTTTATTATACAATTATTCCCTATATTTACTTAATACAAGGAAATTATGGCATTAAAAATATAAATCGAGAAATTGGATTTTATAACTCTCCCCGCCTTTTAAAATTTCATCCGCAAAATTTACATACCTAATCAAACAAATAGATTCGAATACTCTTTCCAAATCCCGCCTTCACATTTCCAAGTCACTTTCTCAAACAATAATTTCTCCAAAGTATCTTAACCAATTGAGTTACCGTAGTATACAAAATTTGATCTCACTTTCCTAAAACCTAAACCAATACTTCTAGATGCAACAAATTCCCATCAATCTATAGTTGCTCATATCTTATAATATGGAAAGGATCAAAAACATATTTCCATACCATCAAAGCATGAAATATATCAAAAGAAATGACTAAATTAGATAGTTAGACTAATCTATAAGTTACATCTCCAATTTAATGCAAAATCTCAAATGGTCTGATAAATCTCAATTTCAACTTTCCTTTCAACCAAAATATTGAAGTGCCTTTCTTAATGGACACTTTCAAAAATATATGATCACCCACCTAAAAATTTAAATCAAACTTTTTACAATCTATGTAGCTCTTTTGTCAACTCTGAGTAACTATCAAATGATCATAAATCAATTTAATCTTGTCTAAAGTCCCCTAAATTTTATAAATATCCAAAAATTTACGATCACTAATCTCTTCCTAATTGAACAAAGTCTGACACCTTTTTTTTCTATACAAGGCCTTAAATGGAGCAACCCCAATATTAGACTAATAGTTGTTGTTATCTGCAAACTCAAGTAACGATAAGTAACTATTTCAATTATCTTTTATCTCCAAAACATATGCGCTAAATACATGTCACAAACCTGAATCAAATAGGTTAAATAAATTATTAATTAAATTTTGATAATTATTTTTATAAATCTGAAACTCGAGTGTACAAACCAAATACACATAACCTAACAAATTAAAAACCTACACAGGAATTCATCGGACAATCGACCGTATAAAATAACAATGACCTACTCCCAAATAGTCATAAAGATAAAATGCCTATTAAGAAAATGCAATGTTGTACTGAATCCTGCCCCAACTCCTGTTACAAATATAAGCTTTCTACTTTGAAGGAGAGAAAGCAGAAAATGAGTCGATGACTTAATAAGTTTCATCGTAAACATGCAGAAAATAGCACATGAAAATCAGAGGGAGAGTACAAATCAAAGTCCAATAAACTCCACCATATATATTGAAATCACCACACACCCACAACTGATGCAAATTAAAATACAATTTGAGCATCATATGACTGTGTTTTGGGCAAGCAATTCAAGACTGTCACATGTCATTATCAGCTGCAGTTTCAGCTTACAGTTCTCAACCATCATTTCATTTTTTTGGATCCCAACTACATTTTAGGTCTGTAACTCTCGGTCATCACATATCATTTGCTCCATTAACCAGACTATATTTTAAACCTATAGTTCTCAGCCATCTTTTCATCATTTTTGGATCCTAACTATATTTTAAGTCTATAACTTTCGGCCATCACATATCATTGGCTCCATTAGCCAGACTATATTTTAGACCTATAACTCTCAACTATCATATATCATTGGCTCCATTAATCCGACTATATTTTAGATCTATAGCTCTTAATTATAACATATCATTGGCTCCATTAACTCGACAATATTTTAAGCTTACAGCTCTCGGTCATCTTTTTCTTATTGGATCTTGACTGCATTTTAGGCCTGTAACTCTTGGCCACCATATTTCACCGGATCATATATCGATCCACCAGGACCTCAGACTCCCCTATCCCCACACACATATCGGCCCACTAGCGTCTCAGACTACTATGGTCCCACACGCATATCGATCCACCGGGTCTCAGACTCTGCCTATTTTTATAAAAATATACCGATATGAAATACACATATAAAACTATCATATATTAAATCAGATCAAATAAGGGCATTACAGATACTTGCCTTGATCTTATACTAAGCAGCTCAAAAGATAGGATACTCCAAGGTACCTAGATCGCACGTTTCTCGCTCCTCTGTGCACACTTTTTCTCTCTCTTCTTATGCGAGTCTCCTCCCTGCGCATCGTCTCGTTGCCTGCAAGCTACTGCTACCACTGTGTCCTTTTTCGACCACCGCTGACCTTCCCAACATGCTTTATCTCTTCTCGCCGTGCGCCACCGCTGCCTCTTCTCCTCACTAGCAAACCCTCCTCTTTCTCTCTCTTGCCGCAGACCTCTCATTATACCGCCTCTTCCTTCTTTCCTTCCTTTTCTCCTTCCTTGTGCGACCCTCTTTTCTCTTGTATGACTCTTCTCTCTTTCCCTCTCCCCTGTCCCCTTTCTTTCATTTTCTTTTTCCCTTTTCCTCCTCTGCACCCACACTCGAAACCCCCTTCCTAAAAACAGTTGTGAGTTTACCGGCCACAGTTTTCATTTTTTTTTTAACCAGGATATTACAGTATATCTTTTAAGATCTTTATCCTTCTTTTTGATTGACTATCTATGTGTGCATAAATAGTCATACTAAATTTCAAGTTCTTACCTAATTATCTATACAAGCTTTTCAAAATTTAGATACAAATTTTGGGTCTTAATCAAAAAACAATTGATGTTGGAATCCCATTCGATCTCACCACCTCTTTAATATACAACCACGTCAAATAGTATCTTGAAAATACAATCCTTATTGAAAGAAAATGCAGTGATTTTGTCAATCAATCTACAATCATTCAAACAAATGCATGAATCCTTATTATCTTAGGCAATCCCAACATAACAGCTCAAATATGTTGGCAAATGTTGTGTAACGAGAGAAGCTTAAAATACGTCAAGAGATAGCTAGAATAGCATTTGTCCCCCAAAGGTCATGAGAAAAAGTTTATTGGAATAGTCGCTCCTTTGCGAGTCTTATACCCATTACCCATTAATATAGAAGCATTCTTTGATTCCATGGCTGACCATATAAAGTTTTGTGGGAGGTTTGCACATTAGATGCTTAAGCGAAGGAAGTTCTTCAGTGATAGGACTGGATGATTCCTAATCCACACATATGGAGCCGCATAGAGTAACAGTAAAATCTGTGCATAAGACATATCTAAGGGGTACTCATGCACCGATTCCAATAATTTTTGGGTGATCCTCATCCATAATGTGTACTTGTCCTGTGCTCATGGTCCCATATTCTTGCGCCAAGGAAAACTTTCATCTGGGCATTCAAGCACTAAAGCTAGTAGAAGTACATGTGTGGTTTTTAGGGCATTTATTAAGAGTATTCTTAAGACACTTGGGAGGCCTACTAGAGAGAGAAAGAGTAAAAAATGAGAAGATTTTCTCTAAATATTTGATTTTTAAATCTTATTTTCAGTTTTATCATTATTAAGTATGTTATTTTATTTGTATTTTAGACATTTTTACCTTATTTTTCCTTTTGTTTTTATTTTTCATCTCTTATTTTGTTTATCTTAGTTTATCAACATTACGATGAAACCAACGAAAGTATTAAAGATTTATGTAATTATACTTATAATCATAGTTTATTTTTATGAATCTAAAGTATTGTGGTTTTATCCTTTATTTATAAGGGATTTCAACAAAAAATTTTGTGCGTTTTACTCTCACTAATTACTTATTATTGTTGTAATTGATTATAAATTGTCATTTTATCTCCTTGCATATTCAACCAACGATCTCAATATTTTAATCTATTTGGAGATTCATTCTCTGCTTGGGGTGTGAAGCTTCGTACCCCAAACCCAACAACTACGCATCATTTTTTTTTTCTTTTTGCACTAATAATAAGAAAATTACACTATATTTTTTTAAACGATACCTCTCACTCTTTAAATCTTTATAAATTTAAAGAGTTAAGAGGTGAACAATAGGAACTGCTACTCGCACCCATGTAGCAGCCTCCGCGTTGCTAATTGGACGGGTGGCAATTTTTCATTAAGAAGGGGTTAACTTGGCCCAATCGCAATTTCGCTTACTATTCGCAGCTGTGAAATCAGGCCGAGCTGCTACTGTTCAATCCTCACTGGGCCGACTTAGCCGTGGGCTGATCTTTCTCTCTTTGTTTTGCCTTCCTTTCGGTTTTGATGGACGGATGTGTAATTATTTATAAGATCAGCACAACTGGTTAATGATAGCAAAACAAAAAAAAAAAAGAAAAATCATTTTTAAAAAAGTCACCAACTCGATTTATAAACTTTGGATTGATCCCACTCATGCAGACGAGATGTAAGTTATTAGGGGCTACACTTTTTGGTGTATAAACTTTAGCGGCTATACAAATTAATTACTTACCAAAAAAACTGCGGAATGTAAACCAAAAACATACAGGAGCAACTCACCCCCATAAATTAGTTGGCTTTTATATTGATTGGTATCATTATATCACTCCATTATTGACAATTAAGCATCCATTTTAAAACCCATATTTGTCAAGAAATAAATATTTATTAATTCCTCAAACAAATGTAGTATTTATTTTTGCTTGCTTTAATTTCACATAAAACGGAGCATCTTAAAATATTGAAAAAATTGCAGAGTCATGTTCAAGTTAGTTGCTATAAGAAAATATAAATATAAGTATGCGTATGGACTCTATTTGATATGTGTATCCTTTTTTATATATTGTATATATCTATATATTTAATTAAAAAGTCATAGGATCTGGTATTCTGAAGGTGTAATGTGTGAACCCATATGACCATTAATTCTGCATTGTACCTAAAAGATGCTGTTGCATTACTCATTTTACCGACAAACCAATAAGAAATTAGAAGAAAAGAAACGAGGGCATATGCAGCTTGACTGATGACAAGTTGAGGGAGGAATGGACTTTCCCCTTCTTCTTCTTCGGCCTGCAACACGACCGTCCATTGTCAACGCGTTTGCCCTCTGCACACTTTACATTGGCTTCCCGTTTTCTTGCTGATGATATCATGCAGTGCATCACTTTGAATGTTGAAAGCAAACAGTCGGCGGGCTTGCGTGCATGCATCAGCTCCACTCGCCTCTTTCGAAAATCTTCAGCTGTGACTTTTGAAGAATGTCAAAGTCAATCACCCGTTCTATTTAATGCGCATGCGCGTATAATTAATCAGTATTTATGCCACATAACCCCCACTTGCTGTGGCTTTTTAATTTGATTCCTCTTGACTTCAAACGTTTAGAATTTCTCTGCCTCTCTATTGAGAAAAAAATTAGGTCTGCTTTTTAATTTTTTTAAAAAAAATAAAAAATCTAAACAAAAAAAAAAATTGTGTTTAAATCTGTCTATTTTTTAAATATAAGTTGAATTCTTAAAAGCTCAAAAAATATTAGAAGGATATTTTCTATAATTTGTTATGGGCAATCAAATAAAATTTTTCATAATTTTTCATATACTACTTATATAATTATATTTTAAGAACATGTAATTATAAAAAAGACTATTTCATAAATTTATAAAATATAAATTTGTGTATTTAATAGATAATAAATTTTTTGTCCAATTTATAATCAGATTTATTTATATCATTTTTATTTAAGTCATTTTATATTTTTATATGAGTTGTTAATTTAATATGACTTGTATTTGGCATATACAAAAATATAATTTATATACTAATGTAAAATTTAAAAGTACAGTTGCATATCTAATTCTTATACTAGTGTATGCGCTCGATGATAATAGATTGGATGATAACAAGAGAGGAGCATCTATTGAATCCTACCTTAGTGATCAATATATAGGTTATTTAATAGTATGGCAATATTTAAAATTTTGTTTAACATTTTCTATTAATTCACAAAAACTTATGTATATTAATTTTTTTAAAAAAATTAATCTAAATATAATAATTTACAGTACCACTGATATTAAACACAATATGTCATTAATTTATTGTTAACTCATTGCCAATTAAATGTATAGGTGATGTCATAAAAAGAATAAGTATTAGTAGATTTAATCATAAGTAATTAGTTTTATAATAATAAAATACTCATTAGTTAATAAGTTTAATTTAAATGAACTCCATCCATGTTTATAATAATAGAGCTATAGTTGATAGTTCAACATCAAGTACATATGATACATTTATAAAATATATAAATGTGTATTATTTTATATAATAGATAATAATTGAGAATCACATTTATTATACAATTTAATATGATTGATAAATAGATTTTTTACAACTTTTGATAATCATGAATGAAACTGATTATAAATATAAATAATAAATAAATTTATTAAATAATTTATATATTAACAAATTTTATCATATCTAAGATGATAAAAATTTATAAATAACTATTAATAAATATTAATTTATAAAATATTTATATTTATAACAGAAATAAATGAAATTAATTTTCTAAAAAATTGTAAAAATAAAAAAAGTGAAACATAAAAAATTAGTCTTTCACCTAAAAAAAGTCTAAAATTTTTGTACCCTTGTGTGCGTGATGCCCTTTCTTTAATATGGCTTCGCTTCCTTTTTTTTAATATTTTTATGTGGATAAAAGAAATTAATGCCTATGTGTTTTTCACGCATCACACAAAAAATCATACATAAATAAATCCAATACAAATGTAAACCACATTTTGAATTATTCTATCGATATTTTAACAGTTATACTAAGTCCTATCATGTCATTTAGTAACATAATAACTTTTAGATATATTAAATGGTATTACCATATGTAGTGTAGTATGGCTCAGCCCACCATTAATCATGCCAACTATGATCTATAATAAATAATATTAAATTGTATATAATATAACTAAATATTTTAGAACATATCGAGCAACAATCATAGCAGTCACGGTTTACTTTTTTTTTTATGTATAATGACTATGTAACTATTAAAAGTTACATGACCATTGGAGTGGGGCAATGGTCTCCCCCAAATATATATATATATCCCTTTTCCACACATTCACATATACTTAACACAAATTCTTTCTACTATTTACTCTTTTACAGTATATTATAATAAGTAATATTAACATAATACTTATTAATATATTTATATTATTTTTTTTTAATTTTTATTAATAATTTATATATAAATATTATCATTTTACAAATAAATTATTAATTATAAAATATATTTTTTTCTAATTTTGACAATAAATATATGTGAGAAAATTATTCTAATAATTTCATGCTGATTATATAAATCCACACACTGATAGTATTTATGAAATACCAAAACTAAATCCTATCTTAGATACCACTGCTGTTTATTTTTTTAACTTTAATTGCCCCCTAGAAAATATTTTAATAATATATGATAACTTTTTAAAATTAAATTAGTTAAGGATCTAGATTGAGTTATTTGTAAAAAAAAAAATGTGTAAAAAAATTATACTTATAAAAATTATGTAAATACCGGACAAATGTAAAGACATATAAAAAATATGAGAGGTTGTAATTATTATCAATTAAAACTAAATTAACATTTCCAAATGATAAAGGATTAAAAATTTTTCAATACAACCAAATGCTAAATTGGGAGTGACTGGGGGAATATAAATTTCAGTTGGAGAACCTTTTCCCATGATGAAAGATTATATGTTCGAAAGATATATGTAGATATATGCAAAAATATCTCAATATATATTTAATGTAAAGTTATTCATTTTTTTAAAATTTAAATAAGAATTAATTTTAAAATTAATACACGTAAAATGTAATATTTTTTTAACTAGTTATATGTTGTCATTATATAATAATTTATCTTATATTTATATTATAACGTATTAATTTTAAAAATTTTAAAACTATAAAAAAATTATTAATTTTAAAATTTTTAAGTACTCACACACAAATTTTATAATTTTTTAAATGATTAATATTATTATAAATAGATTTAGAATATTTAATTAGAAATTTTCTATTACTTTTAATAATAGTTTAAATAATAATTTTATTATTTTTTATATGAATCATATTTTTTATTTTAAATGTTAAATTATTTCATATAAGATAAGTATGTTATATTAATAACATTTACACTAAAAAAGTTTTACAATTTATTTCTTCTTATGGTAAAAAAATAAAAAATATTATTTTATTTATTAAAATATTTTCATTTTTTAGAGTAATATTATAATGCATCCTGGATTTGAATTTCGAACAGATTCGGGTAGATCCGCTTATCCTGGTTCCGACTCCGTTCACTGTATTTGGATCCTACACACCACTAAAACAAATAGGAGGTCAGTGTGTCAGTGAAAAGTTATCCCACCAAAAACACTCCGACGCTTAAATCAATAAATAGCCTTCGAAATTTGAGAAGGTAATTGGAACTGAGAATTGAAAGAAAGAGTGCAAGAATGTGTGGATCTCCAGATAAAAGAGAGGTAAAATCATCTTTTTGAATCTGGATGGTGGGAAGGCAGTAAATGATAGTAAAAAGCATGTTTGTATGCCTTATGCTTGCATCAATTATACATGACTCCTTAACTTCACCAATAAGTATGATATTATTAGAGTCAACCTTAAGAGCCAAAGGTTGAGTAGTTAACAAAAAAAGAAACAAGATAACATCACAAATTATAGAATTGTACATTCTTTTTTAAAATTAATTAGACATAAAAATCGTATAAGAAATCTAATCATTTTGAGTTTTGGTAAATAGAATGACTCTAGGAGCACGGTAATAGCAATACAAGCAAGATATAAAAATAAGTGAGTTATTATTAGATTTAATTTTTACTTTTTATAAATTATAATATATTAAAATATTTAATAAATAAATAAAATGTGATACATTTTATAATATTTGTATAATTTTATTTTTAATATTTTATATTAGGATTGTGCCTAGTACAATATGTCTCATAGATATACACCACCTAGTGCAGACGGGCCATGTGTCATGGTAAGTCGGGACACATATGTCCCAAATTGCGTTGGTATGATACGTTGTGATACAGGCAATTCAAATAAATAGGCATTGTCTGGTACTTAACACCTCTCATATATTTAGAAAAATTCCTTTCTACATAAAAATTTATGTGATAAAAGATAATATTATATGTGAAGTGTGTATTGAAATTAAATTTGGTCCGAAGAAAGTTAGTTTAAAGTTTCAAATCTTTTAATTTGGTTCATATATGCCACAGTCATAATTAAAAATTTTGAATTAGTCAAAACTCATTTCCTAAAGTTAGTTAATATTTTTGATTTAATAATTTTGAGTTATGAAAGGTTAAAGAAAAAGACACTGGGTGTGAGAATTTAAATGATGAATAATTATTGATAGAGTTAAATGGAGGATTGGGCTTTAAAGTCTTGATTTTTTTTTTCTTTCTCCTTTTGGCATATCCCCCTTACATGTAAAAGGAGTTGTGATCTTATCGTGAAAAGTAGTTCGTTAAAACAATTTATTAGAGTCAGTTTTTCAGATACGATTTTTAAACTAAGCAGTTTACTGATCTTTGGTATGAAAATCGGCACAAACTGTATTACATTGAGAGGCCGTTACCTACATGAAGAGTATATATATTATAAAGTGATTGAGGTTTAAAGTCTCCAAGAGATTTAACCCAAACGCATTTCGTGCTTTGATGATTTGAGCTGGGTGGCTGCGTTGATGGCCTTCTCTTGCCCAAAGGGAGGCGGCAGAAGGAAAACATGGCCGCCAAAGCGCGTTGACTCAGCTTTTGAAAAATTGAGGGGAAAAGAAATATTAAAAAAAAAAAAAAAAGAAATGCTCAAGTCCCAATACACGCACGCGTCACCCCTCTCGTCATCCATCTTCCGTCCGTCAATTTGGTGAGTCTTCCCATCCACTTCAACGCGAAACACGTCAAAATGTCAAGCAATCCACCCCACCGACTCTATTTTATCCATTAAATTATTAAATCTCTCTCTCTCTCTCTCTCTTCCGAGTGTAATAAGTAATGCCATTATAAAAAAAAAAAAAAAAAACCAAAACAAGGCTGCGGAAATATTGAGTTTGCCAATCTACGGTAAATGTTTAATTTTATTCAAAGGGACAATCACGTTAATCAAGAGTATTGAATTGACATTTTTTTTGTTCCATTTTAAAGTCATTTAAATATAGAACAAGAACATTAGGCGTAAAAAGATTCCTATATCAAATTCAATAATATTAGATTCGATAATTCGTTGATATATAAAGCTCATAAATCGTAAGTTTATAGAGAAATATAAGTTAATCGAGTTGTTAGTTCTGGAATAAAAGAGAATCCATTCGAATTACTGAATATTTGAATAGTCGGACTTGTAGAAGTATAAAAATTGATGTGCTAAATTATCGGTCAATTAATAAATCCAAACAGTTACATAAACTAAAAAATAAATAGTCAAATTAAATGAACAGTTAATGCGCCAAACGGATGGACGTTAAACTCAATACTTGTTCAACAATTAAACCATTCATTTTTCAACCAAATAACTTATCAATTAATACTCAATCATATTTTTTTAGAAAATATACAATGATTGGAAATAATATTATAAATACATGTATTGTTATTGAACAGGGGGATCTAAATTATTTATAAAAATAGTAAGTACGAATCAATAGCCCACGATGTACTTGCAAATTCCAAAAATATATTCATTCTCTTATCCTCACCCTCTCATTATCTTTTATTTCTTTAGAAAGATTTTTTACTTATATTTTTGAAAGTAAGTTTCATATTTTTTGACATTTTATAAACTATTGCGGCATATAAGATATAAATTAAAATGTTTAAAGATCAAATCTAACTCCATTCAGACAATTACTCAAATCCAAGATACATATCACTTCATTTGTGAAAATGTGATTAAGCCATTTATTCCTACCTAATTGAAATCTCACCTGCCTGAAAATAACTCGTCTTTGACAAAGTAAAAATGGTGATCATGCAAGTACAGAAGTCAAAACAACTATCAAAGAATGTTGTATCTCGTGGCTTTGCCACATAGGAAGGCAATTTTGGGAGTCTCCACCCACTGGCCGATCTTGACAATGGGGCCCTTACTGCCCAAATTTATGATAGGTCAAAATATTAAAATTCTTATAGAGCAAATTTGACGGTCAAACTTACAAGGCCAAGGTCCACCAAACGCAAGAATCAACCTACTAAAGAAGGTCGAAAGAGAATAAAGTCATCTCAAAGGAAAGTCACACTCAGTCGATGACCGTAAAGGCTCCTGAGGCACCCATCTGCATGACACTTTCCCAGCTCGAGGGGCACTTAAAATATGAAGTTAGGGAAGAAAGTCGTGAGCAATGAAATCCGTAGTATGCTCGAGATTTTCAGTGCCCATCTAATCGAGAGGAATGGTCATGCAGCAGCATACCTAAAGCCATCCCAAATAAATAGATAGTGGGTGTATATGCAAATTATTTGGAGTTAAGGACATTCCTCAATACCAAAAGAATTGCATCTACAATTAAGGTGGAGGAAAAAATAAAAAGGATTAAACAATAGGTTTTTCGAAAAGCTATTACTGGGTAGACAATTGAATTAGGTCGTGTACAGTTTACTCTAGAAATAAAGAGGAATGGCCTTTCTCACAAATTTAAAATGACAATATTTGATTCCCATGAAGAAAATATTGATCCAATGGATTATCTCGACTATTTTTGAATATTGTTTGGCTTCCAAACTTTGAGGATGATGTGCTATGTCTCTACTTCCCTTTAACTTTAAAGAAAGATATGAAAATTTGGTTCCATGGGTTAAGATCAAATTCCATTCAATCATATCACGAATTGACAAACCAGATCCTATCGTAATTCGCCTCCATTTAGAAGGAAAAAAAGCATCTTTGGTATCTTATCAGGATTTGACAAGCTCTAAATGAGAGCCTAAAACCATTTTTGGCAAGATTCAATGCTTAAGCCAAAGCTATACTAAAGCTCACTGATAAGATGAAATTGAATATCTCGAAAGTTACAACAAAACCAGGTGACTTTTTTACAATATTTAGTTCAACGAAATTTCAAGATATCCTTGGATATAGAAGCTATCATAGAGGCCTATATTGCTATAGAAGAGGCTAAGAAAGTAAAGCGGCTAGAATGCTTATATGATATAAGCCATCCCTGATCAAATGGTGGAAGGAAAAAAAGAATTGAAAATAACTCTTATACTCCAAATCATAGAAAATAATAGAGAATCGAGTTAGGCATCAGCAGAGAGTATAAGCCACTAAAACTCATAACACTGAATAATGCCAAACAAACGTTCTGATACAAAAACATAACGAAAAATTTTTAAAATGGTCCAAACCAGTCAAAATCACAAAAGGAAGTGATCAGTCTAAGTATTACTTTTACCACCAGTCTCCCAGACCCAATACTAAAGACTACTCGACGTTACAAATGAAGATTGAGGTCTTAATTCGATAGGGACGCCTCAAGACATATCTATAAAACCCGAACTCCGTCTAGCTAAAGATAAAAATGACAAGAAACAAATTAAGCAACCAAAAAACAGAGTGGTGACAAGAGTCCTTAATATAGTGTCTACCTGACCCGTTGGTACCAAGGTTTTGGATCATCTTGAAAAGGCTTCCTCAAGTAAGAGATTGAAATTAGGGATAGAAAAAAATATTATTAGTTTTAATAATGATGATATGATATATGTAATCTCTCCTAATTCTCACCCTCATGTCATATCTACGCTTGTTCAGGACGAAATTCATAACTACTAATTAAAATGAGTCCTTTTAGATAATAGAAATTCAATGAGTATTTTTTTTTTTATTTCAATTCATTCAATGGATTATAACTTTAAAATGGTTAGATTGAACTATTAGATGGACGTGTCATAAATTTAGATTAAGTAAGTCAATTAAATAATTAATTATATTTTAATTATTTTTTTTATAAATTTCAAATTCGAGTATGACAAAGCAAATATATAAGATTCAACAAATCAAAATTTGCACAAGACCTCATCTGACCATATAAAAATGACTTACTCTACGTACAATCATAAGAGGATAACCAAATAAATACAATAACTCATCCATATAAAGAAATCAACCCAACAAATTCTCAACACACAACACCAAGACCTATGTCTGACCGACTCCAACATCCTAGGGCAGACTAAGTAAAATCCATCCATGACCCAATACATAGTCAATAATAATCAAAATCTATGAAGATAACACTCACTAGAGGTGTAAGATGCTGCGTCAAAACTCATCCTGCTCCTACAATGAAGTTGAGCCTATACTCTGAAGGGATAAAATAAAAAATATGGATCCAATGCTTAACAAGTATCATAAGTAAATAAATGAATCCAACGAATCAGAAGGATGGTCAAATAGATAAATATCTAGTCAGATAATAAAATAAATACAAATCGCTAATAAAATAAATTCAATAGAAATCTAAAATCTAAAATTTAATAATAGTCTCATACTCAAATTAAATATCCAAATTCAAAATAAATGTCTAATTAGTAAAGAGTCCTCATCGGGACATATATGTATATATATATATATAAACAAAATAGAAATGATCCCGACCAATTCTAATAAACCGATGTCCAATCTAAGTCGAAGTTTAAGGCCCAATCAGCTCATAATTTGGGACAGAATTTGATAGCGAGATAATCTAATAGTATGTGCAGAAGTTAAAGCAGCACCGCAACAATTTATCTAAAGGTCTGAATCAAATTATATAATTAAAATTGTTTATACAAAACATGCTAAAATCCATCCATGGGTAAAATCGACAAATCTCAAATTCAAGTCCAGTAAGAATCTATACAAAATTACAAATCATGCACCAAATTTGAATTTTGACTATTAAAAAACTATTTTGAGGAAGGATTACACATACTTTTGTAACCTTAAAATATATCAAATGTAAATTAGGCTAGCATGCTTGGCTACCTATGTATTCTGTCTCTCAATGGTAAATTTGGTTATTATATTTTGTCACCCGCGACTTTGAGTATAATCCTAAAAGTTGTCAATATATTAGGACGTCCGAATATATTATAAGGTCAAATCAAATCATCTAAATATGAAAGGTCACTACTCCAAACCTTTTTTTACTGGTAAAAAGTGATTTATAAATAATAATTATCTCTTCGTCGAGAGTTAGCTAAAATATCTAATATCTAAATCTAAATCTAGTAATCACAACCCAGCACATGCATATAAAAATACACAGCCTATACAAGTTTCGTGAACATATTCGTATATACATATTAATATAATTATATATAGTGTATGATAAATTTTTTAGACTTTTAAAAAAATAGTAAACCCCCTAAAATCATAAAGCCCATACTAAAAATCCCCAAATTAGCCTATAAGTCATACATATATGTCTAGAATAAATAGATCAGGTGTATAAAAATATATACATGTTAGTAAAAATTTTAAATAATATTCAAAATATATTAGATATTAAATTAGACCAAAAATAGGCGCTACACATATTTGTCTCGACCTTATACTCTGCAAATCTAAAGAATGAATACTCCTAGGTACCGAATCGCACGTTCTTTCTCTTCACTACACGTGCTGCCTGTGTCACTCCCCCTTTCTCTCTCCCCGCACAACCTTTGTCGTGCATCGCCGCTTCACCTACAGCCATTGCCGACCACTGGCATGTCGCCTCCGCATGCTGTCGCCACTAATGCTACCAACAACCATCGTCGGACTCCTCGATGGTCTTTCTTCACTGAGCACCACCGTCGATCAACCCTCTAGCCACCATCGATACCCAGCGCGTCACCTCCTCACTGCAAATTGTTGTCGCCAACCACCTCCTTCTTCCTTGTGCAACCCACAGTGTGCCCACCCTCTCTCTCACCTCTTTCTCCCTCCCTTTCTTCTCATTTTCTTCCTTTTTCTTTTTTTTTTCCTCTTCTTCTATTGCTCAACAAAGCCACCTGAGTCTCCCTTATCAATATCCACCCATCCCAAAAACTAGCCGTGGTTTTCCACCACGGTTTTTATTTTTTTAAATATATATATATATGTCCATCGAGCACCTCTCGGACACACATCGAGCCCCATGCCACAAATTCCAATTTCCCTTTCAAAATTTTATAATATTAAATTATTATTTTTTTGACTCGCTCAAATTTTTCCAAATCATAATAAATATTAAAATAATCTAAATAGGGTCCAAGATATTATAGGACTGCTATATAGACTTGAAAACAAAATGGTCCAAGTGAAGGGAATAATATATTTAGAGGTCATAGTAGGGGCATATCCTAAAAGGGCTTCCCATATGCTAACTTTCCTAATTGTTAACCTTCCCTCAATTTACAATGCTATATTTGCCCAGTCATGCTTAATAATATTTGGGGCAGTCACTTAAATGCTATATTTTAAAATGAAGTTTCCAACTAGATACGAAATTGAAGAAATTAAGGGAGACCAGGTCATCAGATGGAGTTTCCATTTGACGCAGATCAATGGCCTAGCGCCTTCCCAACTAGATGAAGAGTTTGATCTTCAAAATGAGGCTTATCTTTAACAGGCACAACCCAAAGAGTCACCTTTCCAAATTCCTTTGAATCTAATGAATCGAATAAGTATGTTCAAATTAGCTCTACACTAACCCAATATCTAAAAAAGAGGTTAATTGAGTTTTTGAAGAACAATGCGAACATCTTCTCCTAAACCCCAACTGATGTGCTAGTTATTTCAACAAAAATGATAGTCACAAGTTGAGCCCCATGTTGGGACCCAAGCTGATTAAACAAAAAATGACAAAACTGTTCTAATGAAAAACTCCAACAATCTGTAAAGAGATCAAGAAGTTAAATAACATCGGATTCATTGATGAAGTAAATTATCCAAATTGATCATCCAACGTTATCATTGTTAAAAAGAATAATGGTAAATAAAAGATGTGTGTCGACTTTACAAATACGAATAAAGTACGTCAAAAAGATAATTTTTTATTTTCAAAGATCGACAAATTGGTGGTTTTAAAGTCCAAACACCAATTATTAAGCTTTATCTATGCTTACGGTAGATACAACAAGATCCAAATGAATCAAGAGGATAAAAAGATAACCTTATTCTTGACCGATTAGGGAACTTATTACTACAAAATAATACTATCTAGATTGAAGAATGGTGCAACATACCAAATGTTGGTGACAAAATTTTTGAGTTGTGGATTGAAAAAATATAGAAGCGTATGTTAATGACATACTTATCAAAAGTATACTTGCCAATCACCATATTAATGATCTGACCGAGACATTCAAGGTGCTCAAAATATAGCAAATGAAATTAAACCCAACCTAATATATTTTTGGAATAACTTTTGAAAAATTCCTGAGATTCATTATATCACAAAGTGGGCTAAAGGCAAATCCAAAGATGACAAAAGTCAAAATCGACATAAAGCCACCTCAGACTCTTAAAAATTCTCGAGATTAACAGGAAGATTGATTACTTTGTTCCAACTTTTGGCCAGGCTAGCTAAAAAATACTTCATACTCTTCAAAGTATTAAGAGGAGTTAAGACAAATAGTTTTTAGTGAACGAATAAGTGCCAACAAGATTTCTGAGAGTTGAAAAAAATGTTTGGCGTGTCCATCATTATTGACTTGTCCCAAATAGGATAAGGAATTATATCTTTACTTGGCCACCTCAAAAATAATCTTGAGCATCATTTTGGTCAAGGAAGAGGTGGGAATTCATTGACTAATATGCTATATTAGTAAAATCTGTACAATTACAGAAACTCAATATATCTGAATAGAAAAGATTACTTTAGCCTTAATTTTTGCTACTAGAATAGTGAACGAATAAGTGCCAACAAGATTTCCGAGAGTTGAAAATATATTTGGCATGTCCATCATTATTGACTTGTCCAAAAGAGTATAAGAAATTATATCTCTACCGAGCCACCTCAAAAATAATCTTGAGCATCGTTTTGGTCAAGGAAGAGATAGGAATTGATTAACTGATATGCTATATTAGTCAAATTTTTACAGATACAGAAACTCGATATATCTGAATAGAAAAGATTACTTTAGCCTTAATTTTTGCTTCTAGAAATCTCCGATCGTATTTTCAATTCCACAAGATTGTTATTTTGACCAATCAACTGTTGAAAATGATCTTATAGAAGTCAGAAATATCCAAACGCTTAATTAAATGTCAATTGAATTGGATGAGTCTGACATAGAGTTAAAAGCAAGACCCTCCATAAAAGGTCAAACCCTTGTAACTTTATTATTAAAATGATGACCCTAATATTTGAAGAAATAGATAAATATATGACAGAAACTCTAGAAGAATCATTGCCCACATGAACATTGTATGTTAACGGAGCATTTTCACAATCAAGTAACGGAACTAGAATAGTATTAACTTCACCTAAAAGATTCGAGATAAAATGTTTGATCACATTTGGGTTCCCAACCACCAATAATGTGATGGAACATGAGACTCTGCTAACCAGTTTAATGCTAGTTAAGGAATATTTAATTAATAACCTAATTATTTGCAATAATTTTAAGCTGATGGTCAATCAAGTGATGGCTAACTTTAAATTGTTCAACCTGGGCTTGAACAAATACCTTCACAAGGTATGAGATCTCTTGTCATCCCTCAAAAAGGTTGAAGTTATCCATATCCTAATGAAAGATAATTGGAAAGCCTATTGACCTTACAAAATGGCAATATCCAGTTGTCTAGAGCAATATGTCTCAGATTTGAGAGAGATGTTTCAAAGGCCTAACATCGAGAAACAAGATGAAATTCTCCAAGTGTCAAATGAGATAACTTAGATAACTCTATACCTAAAGTACTTTGAGAGTAGAACGCTTCTGAGAGATTTCACAAAAACAAAACGCATTTCAAACAATGGCTAGTTGGTACACTTTGATAGATGGGTCACTGTACAGATGAGGTTACTTGATACCAAACATAAACTGTTTGACTCCAATGGAAGTTGATTACGCTCTCAAGAAAGTACATCTCAACATGTGTAGAGCGCATATGGGAGGCAAAAATTTATCCTTCAAAATTATAATGTAAAGCCACTATTGGCCGATCATGAAGAAGAACACTATAGAGTTCATTAAAAAATACAAGAATTGCTAAATTTAGGTAACATAACCTAACAACTATAAACAAAATTCTAGGTTTTGTAGTGAGGACCGGATATGCTATGCCCATTGTTATCACAATTAGTCAAAAGAAATTTATTATTGTTATGATGGATTATTTTACAAAATGGTTGAAGCTTTTCCATTTGCTAAGATTACAGAGCAAAATATAACAAAATTTATGCATTAAAATATTATTTGTAAATTTATGACATCGGATGTTATAGTAACCAATAATGGTACCTAATTCTCTTGTAAGAGTCTCATAAAATATTGCAATGGCCTTAAAATTAGATTGGTCCATATATTAATCTCATTTTCATAAACAAATACGCAAGTAGAAATAACAAATCGGATAATAATCAATACATTAAATACCAAGTTGGATAAAGTTGGAGGTGCCTGACTGGATGAACTTCCATCCGTACTTTGATCATATCAAACCACTCCAAGAAAGCTACTCAGAAATCACTCTTTGATCTAAGCTTCAGAATAGAAGTGGTTATCCCAGTGGAAATAAAATTCCCAAGTTACAGAAAGAAAAATTTTGCTTCAGATCAAAACTTTCAACTCTTGAAACAAAATTTGAATCTCCTAAAGGAAGGTAAAAAATCAACATGCATTTGGGCAATAACCTATTATTAAAGAGTTGCTCGTTACTATAATAAAAAGGTGAAAGTACAAAATTTTAAGGTTGGTGACTTCATACTAAGGATCATCGAAGCAACTAGAATACTAGCACACACAAATAAACTATCCCCAATTGGGGAGGGATCATTTCTTATGTCAGCAATACTCCCTAACGGGATGTATAAATTGTGTACTCAAAACAGTAAGCTAGTTCCTCAAACTTGAAAAACCCTTCATCTTAGAAAATACTACCAATAAAGAGATCGATCATGGAATATATGGGTTCATCCTACCCTTTATTATGGAGTACTCGTGTGTTGTAATTTATTCTTTCAAATTATTAATAAAATTAATTTTTTGATTCATTTCATGTCATTTTAAATACTTGTATATAATAAGTATGACTACGATTGACCATAAATTAAACAATCGATTTAAATACCTTGTTTGTAAATTGTGCAATTCAAATAAATGGTTACAATGTAAGTTCAATAGAACTATACGATCCTAAGCATGGTCATATACCAATAATTTTAAAAGACTCAGGGGCTTGAGAATCAAGCATTCAATTACCCTTTGAGAGGTCAAATGATAGGCCGAATAAAGTCAATCAAGATTTGGCTAATAGTTATTTGACCCACTAAATCTTGGGAATGCTATCAACCCAAAAGTGTTAATACACCTTTCTATGGGATATACACAATTAGTCAAATAGTTAAAGACTCAGGTCTTACCAAACTAGCAATAATAGTCGAAAGGATTAGCTAGCAATTGATTCAACCATCTTATGAAAACCAAACCAGTAACGATAGTTAAAAGACTTAGTTGACAATCAATTTGGCATTTAATGGCTAAAACTCATATGTATATGCTCAGGGGCTAATCGCTTGATCAACATCAGTTAAAGAATAATGAATATTTGAGGATAAAAATCTAAATGTATATATCGAAAAATAAATTTTATTGTCCTCACTCGTAAGTACAACATGGGATATGAACTTCAAGAACAGAACTTGCTCGACAATCCTACGGTTAATGCTCAAGGCCAGACCTCGAGGTTGGGAAACTCCCTTATTCCTCAAAATTATTAACATCGAAAGTCATAGAAGTTCTGAAATTCTTTGCATCCAAGCAGCTAACACGAAAGTCAAAGGCTACTAAGGAGACTATCTTCTTGTAAAGATCAATTTCTTCTTTGAATCAAGAATGGAGAAGAGAGCTAATTTCTTCAGGTTGAACACTCTTAATAGTTTCTCAAACCTTAAGCATTCATCTCTCAGTTCATCAATAGCCCTAATAGCTATTGCCAATCATTGTTCAATTTTAAGAGCTCTATCCTTGAAAGAACTAGCTTGATCCTCGATGTGGTAAACTAATCAACATAATCATAAGACCTACGCATCCACTCACTCAGTTCTCCCTCAAGATGGATTGATCGGTCTTCAAATAACAGCGCCCTCACTTCAACAGTCTTAGCTCTATACATCGAACCCCACACCGTGGAAGGATCAATTCGAAATTAGGATAGACATCCAATCTCAATATCTTGACTATACAGCTTGTTCCTTATCTCCCATATCAAGTTCTTGGACTACAAAAATGTTTAAGTCAACAACTTGAATACAAGTAAATGGCTTGAAATTAAAGGCTCAAAAACTACCTCTTGAGTTGGATGATCCTCTCTGAATATATAACCTAATGATGATGATCTAGCTAGGTTAGGATTGGCATAGGCAATTACCTCTATCCATGAAGAAGCACAGACTTACTATACAGAGAAATTTCAAAACCCAAGGCCCTCGGTAAAGCCTCAAAAACCATAAAAGTTGGAGAGATTGATAACAAAAGAATAACAAACTTTCTAACAATATCTACATTATTCTCAAGTCTGAAAGAAGCGACATTGAGTGTAAAAGGACTAGGCAATAATTCAATAGATACAAGAGAGTTAAAAATGGTAGGAATCCCATACTCAACGATGATAGAAGCATTAACTGGCTCATCGACATGTGAAGAATGATACAAAGAATTATACTCCTCTCTTGAAGAAATGATGGGAATCATTTTCTCAAAATTCAAGGCAGGCACCTCTTTTGAAGAATTGAAAAAGAAGAGACAATGGCTGGATTGCTAGATGAATAGATCCATTGGCTACCATCTTAGCCATCTCAACCCCAATATCAGTGATAACCTTTAAAACTTTATCATTGCCAAAATGAGGAGCTAATAAAGTTGTAAGGATCGGGTTCCTAGGACATAATATCACAGCCTTAATGGAGAAATTGGCCAGGGTAGCAACCAAACCGGATTAAGATAGTTGGCCAGAGAGGATAATTCACTAACTAGATAGTTGATCAGACTAGATGGTTGACTGGATTAGAGAAGTTAATTGCATGGCATATTGATTGGTTAGAGAAGTTGACTGAAAGGGATAGTTGACCGGCTAGAGAAATTGACCGGTTATGAAAAGTTGATCAGATTAAGATAGATGATCGGTTAAGATAATGACCGGATTGGATAGATGACCGAAGTAGATTGAAGGCAAGAATGAATCGTTGATCGGTTGGGAGAGTTGACCGGATTGGCTTGTCGGCCGATTTTGATTAGAGTCCGGATTGGCCAAATCGGAGTTAGTGACTTGCTCCCACCTGCTTCATTGACTTCGTAAATAACGGATCTGAAAGGAGTACTAGAGTGGTAACCCACCCCCCCCACTTACTCTCACCTACCCCGTTGCCTTTAAATACTGAATTTGGGGATTAAGGAAGAGAGTTTAGAAAATCTGGAGAAGGGGCACGAAAGAGAAGAAGGGGCGGAAGAAATCCCAGGCCAGATTGAGTAAAAAAATTGTAGATTAGACAAGTGTACTCTATATTTTGCCTCTGGTTGATGTTAATTTTTGTCTAATTCTTTCGAATATTATTATTCTAATACCCTTCTTCACTAAGTTTCTACAAATTAAATATCATGATAATTGCTTTTCTTATGTTTTATAAAGAATCATTATGTTTTAGTGCATATTCTATGTTTTATATGCTAGATTTTGTCCCATGATTCATGTTTAAATATTACTAGAATTTTCTTCTCATATTTGAGTCTAGTATTGCAGTAAATGGTAAAAGTTTAAATTTTGGTACTCAGAAAAGTTCAAGTTGCATGTTATTCAGATTGTTTATAAATATTAGTTTGCTCAATTGAAAGCTTCATTTGTTAAGATGCAAGCCACAAAACTAAGAAAAATTGTATATGATAAATGATGGTCGAGTAGCTACAGCCTAAAATGTAGCCATTATTAAAATTTTGGTTATGGTCGAATAGTTATAGGCTTAAAATATAACCATTATTGAAAATTTGGTCATAGATGAGTAGTTGCAGGTCTAAAATATAGTCGTTACTAAAAAAATTGGTTAGGAAACTAGATCAAGGATATTGGAGTGATAACTCGATGACTGCCCCTAGGCCACGGGGAAAACTTTTGGTGGCATCTTTGGACTATATCCCCGTATACCAAGTGAAAGGCATGACCACCCGCCTCTGGGAGTAGAATAAGAGGATCGGTCTTAGATTGTATGGAGATTATACAATCCTTCCTCGAAGTTGTCCGATTCCATTTGGTCCCTAAAGATAATTGAGTTTTTTTGCATGATTTGAAGGCACAATAGCTAAAAATAAAATAAGTAACCTCCAGTCTTAAAGTGAACCGGTACTTATGAAAAACAGCTTCTGATCATGTTTTATATTCCTCTATGCAACATGCTCCTATTCCTTTTCTCTTAATTTCATTTTGAAGTAGTAATTATGCATGTCTTTGCTTATTGTATCTTGTTGAGTAATTGACTCACTCTTTACTGTTTTCTTACCTTCAGACGAGTAAGAGTTCATATCGGATCAGAAAGAATAGAGTCGGACGATCTAACTAAGGCTTGGAGGGTCGATCTGGATTCTCGTAGTAGTTTATGGATCAACTATTGATGTATTTTCGTCATTTTGGAGACTTTTGGTATAACGAATCCGCTGTATAAATTAAGGGATATTTGTATGCTTTCATATTACTTTAGGGTTAAAGTATTTTTGGTTCTTAATGGTATCTCATACATCATTGGTTTTGCCATATAGCCGACCGACCTAGATTTCAACCGGCCAAGATGAGGTCGACTTAAGATGTTCGGCCAGTTTAGATCCTGTGTGTGCATCATTGTAAATCATTGCATGATTATTTATATCTGTTTTATTCCTCTATTGTATTTTGATATTAACGGACGTGAATAGTAGCCTATAAGAGATCTGGTTCGTCACAAAAGTTATTGTCCTAACATTGCGTTGATCAAAGGCATCCCAAAGAAGATAATCAATGAAGATGCCGCCCTTCCTCTTTTTTAAAGGATGAGGAAATCTATAGATAACAGTTTCTCCCCTAAGGACAATATATCAGTTAACTGCATCCAAAGCAATTTGAGTTAAAAAATTACCAGTCTTACACATTTCAATCACATTCTCTTTTATTAGATCAACATGAGATCTAGTCATAGCACGTTTATTCTCAAGAATCAAACTAGAAAATATTGAATTAATATCACCCTATTTATTTGATAAAATTTAATTCTAGAAATCTTGATGAAGAAGAACCTATCCTTTTAGTTCTTTACTAAATTTAGGTTCTTGTCGCTTATTTTTAACCTCTTTTTAGGAGCTAGAGAAATCCAATTGCTTTTTCAGTTAAAGTGAAACATTACTTTAACCAAACAGGTATCTAATCGAAAATCTCATTAACGACAAAAGACGCACACTGCTGCAATATATCAAACAATGTTGGGATGAAAGTGAGTGATTAAAACTTTAAAGGTTCTCATTATTTCTACAAATTTTCCTGTAAAGAAAATTCAATTATCGTCCTTCAAATGGGCTTTATAGACAATGATGAAACTCTCTCTCAGAGAATAAACTCCCTTTTTAGATGAAGGGACACAAAAGGGGATGGCAAAAGGATGTTAATACTTGGTAAAAATGTCTAATATGTTGTACATGAAGAGACAGGAAGTGATATCAGTAACGCTCTTCAAGGCACTTTGAGGAGCCATGGAAAACTGAAAGTTAAATGATCAAATATGTTGGGAAGCTAGTGCTTTAATGCAAAGTGAAAAAAAAAAAGGGCACTTTTAAGGGTTTTAAGAGAAGAGTGGAATATGTTGGAATTCAAAAGGGTAGCTAAATTTGAAAATGATATGGATTTAATGATATTGCTGACCCAAATGCTGTGTTACTCAAGTAATGATTTTCTACATTCTCTCAAATTAAAACACTTAGTATGGAAATGATTAAAAAATGATGCAATTTTTAAGCAGTTTGTTATCACATTAATGACACTGTTAATGAGTTAATATCGTTACAAAAGTAATAATAGCCCTAACATCATTAAGCGAGTTAACGAAATTATAATCCAAAAGTTTAGTTTGCCTCAAAGAATGAATCCATTAACACTGACAATTTAAAATTTTAGTTATTTGGTTAAGGGTCCTAATTTGTTAAAAGGATCAAAGGTTAGGAATTCGAATTGTTAGAAGACAAAGTTGTCAAAATACCAAATTGTTAAATCTCTATCAAACTCAAATCTAAAAAATATTGAGGCATTGAGATTAATAATTGAAGAAAATTTTTCATTTAGATAGTTTTATTAATTTAAATTTTCAATGACTTATAATCCCATACGAATAAATACAAATCCAATAAAATGAACAGATTAAAAACTGTTACCTGAATGTAAAAAATATAATTTTTCTTTATTTTATTGATACACTCATATATAATATATGTTCTTACAAAGTAAATACTAAAGTCATTTAAGCTAAAAAGTAAGGGGTGAACCCACAACCAGATTCAGATGAAAAAGTAGAACAACGCAAATGTTTATCCCTTTTCTCAAATTCAATATCCAATCAATTTGCTCTAACTATTTAATATGAAAGTCCAATGTCCATATCACAGCACAAGAGTAGATAAATATTGAACTAGATAATTTTCTCTAACAAATTGTGAAATCTAGATGCTCCATAGTGAATGGTGAGGGGCATCAGGAATAGCCACCCAAAAGGAAAAGTACGTTGATTCAAGATATTGCACAAAATAGAAAAACCAAAAAGATTTTCCATATAGAAAGGGTAATCAAAATAGATTTTATAAATTTCTGTCTGTAAAATATGAAAGCCTTCAGAAAAACTCTCTTTAAATTCACCACACATAAGGAACTCTGTCAACTTTTGAGACGTAAGATTTTCTTGAACTAATAAGAACTCAATCAGATGTTGAAACTTAGGACTTAGTTAAATATTGAATGAGATTAGCTTCTTTTATAACCTAACACAAGCTCCAAAACAATGCATTTTGAAGAAAAGTAGTCAAATGGTTAAAACATTTTAGTCAATAATGTAGAGAATCATGCTCTGATTAATAAGGTTAATTAGTAATCAACATGCATTGATTAAGACTCCATCAGGAAGAAGCATTTGAATAATATTCAAAGCACATTATTCGAATTTTCTTTCTAACATACTTGAAATTTGAATTCAACCTCTGAATATGGGAGGCTAATATTTTATATTGTCTAAGATAAAACCGATCCAACATGTTGATATATACAGCCCACGAATTGTAAATCGATGGAGTAATATGAATCAACCAAATTGTTGAACTCAAAGCAAAAGAGAACCCAATCGAACTACCTAATATTTGAATGGTTGAACTGTTAATAATATAAAAGATCAAGGTTCCAAATAACCGGTCGATTGATAAATCCAAATGTTTAATCCTAATGAATGATTATATGAGTCGAGCTATAAACAATTGAATCGAATAAACAGTTAATACATCTAATGAACAGATGTTAAACTCAGGATTATGTAACCATTGGACCATTCAATTTTCAATAAACGTAACTTCTCAATTAATATGCAATCAGACATTTTTAGAAAAAATACACTGATTGGCAATAAAGTTATAAATATTTTTACTTTCCTTGAACAAGGGATCCAAAATATTCATAAAAATAACAAGTATATAATATGAACTCTCAATAAACTTACAAATCTCAAAAATTGTGGAATTAAATCCTCCATTTCTCACTCTCTTATCCTTAACGTCTTTTTATTTTTCATTTTTTTAAAAAATTTGAATTAAACATTGAAGAATATTTTAGGAAGTGAGTCTCATATCCTTTAACCTCTTAGTTTATGTTGTGATGTATAGAATTCAGATTAAAAGATTCAAATGTCCAACATAATTTCATTTGAACTGTTAGAGACATTTGTCTAATTGGCATATTTCATGACCATATGTATTATTGTATCGATGTCGGGTTGTGAGTTGTCAAGTTACAGTCCGTTCTGTCCATTTCGCCATCAAGTCGCTCAAGCCCGTCCAAAACCTCCACACCCTCCGTGCGCTCTCTAGCCGCTCGACCCTAAAAAACAGAATGGTCCATGTTCGCCGTGTGCTCGCTAGCTGCTCCACCCTAAAAACCATAATGGTCCCGGCTCACCTGGCGCTCGATATCCGCTCGAGCCCAAAATCCAGAATATACCCCACTTGCTGAGCGCTCGATATCAGCTCGAGCGATGCAACGGGCAAATTTTTAAATGAAAATTTTGATCCTTCTATAAACATTAGACTTATATTTTTGGAACCCTAAGGACAATTGACAGAATATTTTCGTTCCTCCTTTGAGAAGAAAGCTACTTATGCTCCATTGTTATTACTCCTCTTGAGAAAACCTAAGGTTACAATATTACTCTTCATGTTCAAATAAGTTTTCTCATCAACTTACTTTAACCATTGAAATACTGCCTTATACTTTCGTTGGAGACGTTAGTTCTTGAAGAAGGAGACTCGGTCGTGATCGGTCATTCAAGTGGTTCGAGGGAAGACTGACGTGAAGATCGGAAGGTGTCCGATTCCGTTGTCGCGGGCAAATCCAAGGAGTTCCTTGGTAGGGATCACAAGTCGGGAGTAAGTCGGCTAAGTTAGCGCGTCGTTACCACCCGGGCTGTAAGTTGATTTTCATAGTGCATTGCTTCCCTAGTCGTTGAAGCTCGGAGGGTTTTTTTCGATTACCGTGGGTATCGAGTTTTTTTTTCATCACCAAAAATCGTGTCTTTATATCACTGCTTACGTATTTTGTTTACTGTGCATGATTGTTAGTATCGTTGGCATCTAATACTAAATATCTTTTACATGTATTCGATATTTATTATTATATACTGCTTCCGCTATATTTTTCGGGGTCAAAACTTGAGTATATCTCGTTAGTACAAAAAATACTTTTTCATGAACAACTATTCAGTTCCAAAATATACATCAAATAAGTTGTTAAAATAGATAACAAATTACTTAATCCAAAAGTATTTTTCTATAAAATTCAAAAGAAAATTCAGAACAGTTTTATGTAAACCAATGTTTAAAAAGAAGAAATTCGAGCCAGTGGCATTCATCAATCGTGTAGCTTACGATGATGTAGGTGCTAATGTGTGCAGCAGCCTCGTTTTCTCCGCACAAGCACTAGATTTACAAAAACTCATTATTTAATATTTAATAAAAAAAATATAATATATGAATTTATTTTTTTTTAATATAAAAATATCTAAATATTCAAGCTATTTTTTTAAAAAAAAAACAATAACTAAAGGTATGACAATTTTTAATTTTTTTTTACAAAAGTCAAATTTGGTTCAACAAATATTATGAAAAATAAGTAGGGGCCACTGAACCGACGTAGAAGCCCAGGTACGAAATTATTTCAACCAACAGAATGAAAAATAAAAGACAATATTTATACACTAATTTATATATTTATTTTTAAAAAAAATCATTAAAACTAGTATGCAGAGATATGGAAAAAAAAAATAAAGTCAAATTTAGACTTATTTTTTATAATTTTAATATAAATAAATATATAAATAATATTATTATTGAAAAATAAAGAGCGAGAGGAAGAAGCGGGTCAAGATACGGCTTCGGAAGCTAAAGCTAATGCAAATTGATTTCGTATTTACTTGGTTGTCTCCACTTGACACAATAATTCCATCCTCCTCTACTTTGCTTGACGCCTTGACCTTGACCTTAACCTTAACCTTATTATTATTATTATTATTATTATTATTTCATCACCGTCAGTCCGACAAGAATTTCTCCGTTTTCCCACCAGCCACCGTCTTTTTGACTCATCCACGCTCCCCACGTGCTCTCTATCTTCCTCCTCCCAGGCACGAGCCCGGGCACAGGCCCACCATAGCTCTCTCTCTCTCTCATATCTTCCGGCCTTCCCTGTTGTCTTACCTGCAACAGCTTCCGCTTCGCCACTAGCCACCCCTCTATATAACGGTGCTTGCCGGGCATCGTCCTTTTTCAGCTCAACCTGTGAAGCAGCAGCTCATTCCTTTTGAAGCCTCCTCCTGCAGGGCTGCTGACATTAGCTATGGATTACTCCACACGCTTATCGACGTCCTTGGATCTCAATCTCAATCCTCTCCGGCTTCTGGACGATGCTTCGCCTCCCCATGCCCCTGAAAAGGAAGCACACACCGTTATCTCTGGTCAACTGGGCAATCAACTTTCACCCAAAGAGGAGGTGGGTCATTCGCTGAACTTGTGCTTGTCCATCATGGTATATGATGCTCACCGATTTCGAGTCTGAGCAGAATAGAAACGAATTAACGTACTCGTTGCGAGAATTTGATTCATGAAGTTGCAGAGAGCTGCTTGTTTTAATCTCATTAACAATCTTCTTCTTATTCTTCTTCAGACAGGTGCTTTGGTTGAGGAATTGAATCGTGTGAGGGCGGAAAATAAAAGGCTAACGGAGATGCTGACGGTGGCGTGTGAGAATTACAATGCGCTGAGGAAACAGTTGGACGATTACATTAGCTGCAATCCACCTTCAACTCCTAGTGATGAAATCGCCAAGAAAAGGAAGGCAGAGGGAAGCAGTGACAACCACCTTGTAACTGCAGGAAACTCAGAGAGTAGCTCAACCGGACAAGATTTCAGCCATAAGAAGCCAACGAAAGAAAGCATCGTCGAGGCTAAGATCTCAACGGTGTATGTTCGAACTGAAGCCTCCGACACTAACCTTGTACGTTCATATTAAAGTCATGTATATAAGAAGATGAAGAATATGGAATGACATTTATTTGACTTTATGAAATATTTGATGGCTGATTCTTGATTCTTGCTCCGTGGCTGGCTACAGATAGTGAAGGATGGATACCAATGGAGGAAATACGGCCAAAAAGTCACAAGAGATAACCCTTCTCCAAGGGCCTACTTCAAATGCTCTTTCGCTCCAAGCTGCCCTGTCAAGAAGAAGGTAGGGGGTGGTGGGAAGAGGGAGAGAAGAAACCCTTGACAAATTAGTTGTAGTCTGCACAAAGAAGGCTGCCAAGCACCTGCTTGTCGTGCCCTTCAGAATTTACTTCTACGCTGTGGAAGGTCAAGCTAGTAAGCATCTAGCTCTGGCGGACTGAATCCCTAAGCGCTGAGACTTGAACATCTCGAAAATGTTAATTCCCTGCTATCCCTTTTTGACACTCGAAAAACGAAATTCCACCTGGATAGGCACTTCTTCTGTATAAGGTCCACCATTGGGAAACTGTCGTTAACCTGACTTTTGCTTTTCACTTAAATTTTTAGGTTCAAAGAAGCGTGGAAGATCAAACAGTTTTAGTAGCAACATATGAAGGGGAGCACAACCATCCACAGCCGTGTAACCAAGAGGCAGCGACAGGGTCCAACAGCAGGAGCAGGAGCAGTGGTTCAACCCCCTGTTCAACCTCCCTCAATTCCTCAAGCCATGCCATCACTATTGACCTGACACAGCCGAGACCCATTACCACATCGGTGGCCGCAAGCCAGCGGGTCAACATGCTGGGATTTCAGAAATTGATGGCAGAACAAATGGCATCTTCCTTGAAAAAAGACCCCAATTTCACAGCTGCTCTTGCAGCTGCCATTTCAGGAAGCTTTCTCAACCAGAATTCAAAGTGAGGGAGGGAGGGGAAGAGAGAGAGAGAGAGAGAGAGAGAGAGAGAGAGAGAGAGAGAGGAAATGTATTTTGCATATGATTGGGTGGCAGGGAGAATGCGTTTGATCATCAGCATCACCAAGCAAATGTAGCTTCTGCATAGAGCTAGAAATCGTGGTTTTCCTTCCAGACATTCTGATTCCCAAAGGAAATACCGATTCAGGCCTTGCAAAAGACGATTCTTAGAACGGTCTATTCTGGTCAAAACTTTACGTAGAGCATTCGTGAAAGCTTACTTGAGTTTCAGGCATCCTCCAAGAAAAAGGAGGCGTGCCCTTCAGCTGATATTCTACGAAAAAATAGCAATCGCTGTTCCATCGGATGCTTTTTCCACATGTAGGGATAGATACGTATGAAAAATGGAATCTCCAAGAAATGAAATTCTGACCATATAGCCAGAGGATAAGGGGACTGTGCTACGCCGGGGGGAAAGCAATAACTTCAACGCCATTTCAATAGATAAAATCTAAACATAAAAAAGGACCCATTAAATAATATTTATATATTTTTATTTATGTTGGGTTAAGAATTTAATTGATGTTAATATTTTTAAAAAATAAAAAATAAAACAACTGCCTTCACTTTTTCTTATTTTAAATTTATTAAATTTGATGCCAAAGGCACTACTGTTTGTATATTCAGAAGGTTAGGATATATGTACAATGAAAACACCTACCCCAAGAAAAAAAGAAAAAGAAAACATTAGTTACAAATGAAGGGTTCAAGAATTGGTTTTATCCTCCTGCCAAAAATGGTTTGGCGTGGTAGAAATTTGGAAATTTTGATTGTTTGAAGACAAGCTCATGTAAGTGTTCTAGGGTTTGCACCATTGACTCCACATTAAGATTCAGATGTGTTGATTTGATGCAAATTCAATGATAGTAGCCTGAAGGATAACACAATTGGGGTGGGGAGGGAGGATGGGAGAAAGAGAGAGAGAGAGATCAATGATTAAAGTGACAGGCAGAAAATTGTGGATAGACTTCAATGGGTTGGCTCAACCGGCCGCAAATATTGTCCCAAATCTATTCATTCACTCGTTTACCATGAATTTATCGCTTCCTTTTCCCTCCTCAAATCTAGTTGAGTTCTCCGATTACAACTCAAGAAAAGAACAGGAGTCCTAATTGATTATAATCTAGTCTCTTGAGTACTTGATTCGGTCCAACATCACAATGCCAAAAAACTATTAACCTCAGTAAGGACAACCCGATTGTAATTGAAAAACAACATGAGTCGAACCAATATGTTGCCCTGTGAAGCAACACTCAAGATATTTGGCCCGACAGTGTCGGGAAATGAGGCCGTTAATCCAGCGTCTGTGTATCCTTCCTATCCACGTAGTGCTTGGATTTTGGGGATTCCATGAATCCCCCGACAGTCCTGGCCAAACCAGACCCTGAAAACAAACTCCAATGTTGAAATTTATATTTCCGATGCATTCCAAGATGAACGATGGTCATCCAGACCCAGGCTCGGACATGAACATTCTCACTGGAGGCAACCTGCTATAGACAGAAGCAGATAAATAAATGGGGCCTTTCATCCTCAACCTACTCTGTGGCACATACTACCTTCTAGAATCCCAACAAGCAGCAGCAGTAAATGGCTGCAACAGAATTCTGAATTCTAAATTGCTGCTTGTCTCCAACAAGTGTAACTTGTGAACAACCATCGTTTTTTCTCTACGTGTCAAAGCAGATGCCCATATCTATTAGCAGCAATAGGCGGCCTACTGACAAGGATACAAGAACAATCGCCAGGTAGCCGGAATAGACGGCCGACTAATAAAAGCACACACATTGTGAAGTAGAAGCAGGAAAAAAGAAATGAACACCAAATGTTTTATGTAAAAAATCCTTTTAAAATAAGGAAAAAAACCACAGGATACTAAATCCACAAAAATCACTAAGTATGAGAATTTGTTACACAAACTACAAGAGGCGAAAACAAGAACAAAGCAAAGGTAAACAAAGAACTTCAACACTTTATTTTCACTCACCGCCCTCTTTCTTTTCACTTTCTCTCCTCTATTTTTCTCACTACTACACATATATTGAGTATGCATATATACATATATATATATATATATACACGTCCTCCACCAGTATAAGCAACAATAGCCCAACTTGGTGGTTGGTACACAACTCCCAGGGTCTGCATGCGTGCATGCGCATGCCCTATCCTGCAACAAGCGACGCATGCCTGCTCTTGTAAACTGATCAGCGGTTAGAGTCCCAAGAATGATGTCTACCAACTACCCAATCAGATAGGTCAACTGTATACCTTTTTGGGATATAACAGTCATTCTGACCTTCCATATTCAGTCGGTCAACTCTATTTACCATCCTCTCATTCTTGGCCGATCAATCACCCCTTTGACCGGTCGAAGTAGTCCATCCAGGTTCTTCAATAAAGTTAGTCATCTCACGACTTTAACCGGTCAACATATTAACCGGTTGAGGTTTACCGTCCGGAAGATTCCGGTCAACATAGTTGACCGGAATTCCTTCTACTTAAAGTGGCTACACATGCTCCGTCTAAATCCTCTGGTCACAAGGACTTCCATACAGGAGTGATTCCCAATAAATTTTTCCTCACAACCGTGAGGAAGTTAAGTCTATCAGCCCAGCCAACCTGCAACATACTTCATTCTTCCCTTTTAGTAGAATCTTGGTCATCATGTCTACCCCGTTTTCTTCAATGCCAATCTTTTTTAATGACAGTAGACCGGCTTCTAGTACTTCTCTCACCCAATGATACCGCACATCAATATATTTGATCTGGAATGGAGTGAGGAATTCTTGCAGCGATGAATGACACTTTAGCTGTCATAAAGTACCACATACTTTTCCTGTTCAAAGCTCAGTTCTTGAACGAATTTCTTCATCCACAACATTTTCTTACAAGCTTCTGTCACGGCAATATACTCGGCTTCAATAATAGAAAGAGCGACACACTTTTGTAATTTGGATTGCCAGGAAACTGCTCCTCCTGTAAATTTTACTAAATATCCTGAAGTGGACTTGCGACTGTCAATGTCTTCGGCCATATTAGCATCCGAGTAGCCCACCAACTGAGGTTTGTCACTTCCAAGACACAAGCACCTCTTGGAAGTTCCTCGAATGTATCCCCTGGATTAGATAGAAACCGGTTAACTATGCCAACAACATGTGCTATATTCGGCCTGGTGCACACCAAGACATACATGAGGCTTCCTACGGTTGAGGAATAAGGAACGCCTCTCATGTACACTTTTTCTTTGTTCGAAGATGGACACTGGCGACTACTCAGCCTATGATGATTTGCAAGTAGAGTGCTGACAAGCTTAGACTTATCCATGTTGAATCGTTGGAGCATCTTCTCAAAGTAGTTTTCTTAAGACAACCATAGTCTCCTTGCCTTCCGATCGCGAATGATTCTAACACCAAGAATCTGGTTTGCCGATCTGAGGTCTTTCATGGCAAAGGATTTCCCAAGTTGCTCCTTCAACTTTTTTATTCGAGTACTGTTTTGTCCAACGATCAACATGTTATTTACGTAAAGAAGAAGGATAACAAAATCGTCTTCCGAAAACCTGTGTGAAAACACAGTGATCACAAGTAATTCGCCGGTATCCTTGACTAGTCATGATTGATTCAAATTTCTTGTACCACTGTCTTGGAACCTGTTTTAATCCATATAGGCTCTTCCTTAGACGACAAACTAGTTGCTCCTTCCATTTCATCTTAAACCCTTCTGGCTGCTCCATATAAATTTCTTCCTCTAGTTCACCATAAAGAAAGGCAATCTGGACATCTATTTGCTCCACTTTCAGATTCCAGATGGCTGCCAAGCCCAACACAACCCGTATGGATGACATTTTTATCACGGGAGCAAAAATCTCATCGAAGTTGATTCCCTTCCGTTGACTAAAACTTTTCACCACTAGCCGTGCCTTATACTTTGGCTTCATGATATTTTCATTCGTTTTTAATCGAAAGACCCATTTGTTATTTAGGGCTTTTTTCCCTTTAGGAAATTTGACTAAATCAAAAGGTATGATTCTCATGAAGAAAACTCATTTCATTATTCATGACTTCCAGCCATTTTTTCTTACTTTCATCCTCCATAGCCTTTTCATAATTTTCACTCTCCGACATCAGTGAGTATAACATATTCACAGGGTGACAGACGGACGGACGGACGGCTGCTTGTTTCTTGAGGATCGTCTGATAGGCACATCCTCGACCGGTTGAGGGATGATTTCGTCCTGGTCTTCGTCAGGTGACATGATCACCCTTCCATTATCCTCAGGGACCTCAGAATCATTATCCTCGTCTTCCAGGGATATCGAACGGACAACTTCGACACTTACTTTGTCCGTCTGCTCAGCATCACACTTGGCCTTCCTGCCAATATCCTTGATCGTTTCATCTTCAACAAAAGTTATATCCCTTGATCGGACAGGACAAGTCTTCTCCCAACTGGATCATAAAATCTGTAACCTAACTCATCTTCCCTATAACCCAGAAAAAACGCACTGTATCGTTTTTTACTCTAACTTTATCCTTTCATCTCTTGGGATATGAACAAAGACTTTACATTCAAACACTCGTAGATGGTGATAAGATGGCTCCTTGTCCGACCATATCTTCTTCGGCACTTCACCATTTAAGAATTTACCAGGCGAACTATTTATGATGTAGGCCGCCGTCTTCAATATTTCGGCCCATAAATGTCCAGGAAGCTTAGCTTCAGAAAGTATACACCATACTCTTTTCAAAAGTGTACGGTTCATTCGCTCAACCACTCGGTTCAACTGTGGCGTCTTTGGAGGTGTTTTCTGATGCCTAATCCATGTGACCAACAATAGGCATCAAAAAGCCCGATGTATTTACCGCCGTTATCACAACGGACGACCTTCATTTTCTTCCCCATCTGTTGCTTAACAAGGGCATGATTGCTCAAATATACTGAGGACCTGGTCATTAGTTTTCAATGGGTAAACCCATAACTTCCTAGAACAATCGTCAATGAAAGAAAAGAAACATTGAGCTCCACCAAACGACTTCTCTTTGAATGGTCCACACACATCTGTGTGGACGAGATCAAGCAGTTCTGCTTTTGGAGCGGACAAGTCTCCATGAAGTAAGACTCTTCTTTGTTTGCCGACCAAGCAATGAGAATACGTCCTTAGTCCGTCCTCCTTTGCTCCGGCGATAAGACCATTCCTGGCCAGATAATGCAATTCGCGTTCACTCATATGGCCCAACCTCCTGTACCACAAATCCTCGGTCTCCTTGCTAGTTGCAGCGTTTACGTCTCCGGCCGTTGCGGACTCTTTCATAATATACGGGCCGGAACACTTTTTCCCTCTTGCCACTACCAGAGATCCTCTGATCAATTTCCACTCTCCTTCATAGAAGGAGTTATAATAACCTTCACCATCCAGCAGACTGGGATGATATTGAGCCTAATGTCAGGAATATGTCGAACATTCTTTAACAATAGTTTCGTCCTATTATTGGTAACCAGTACATCACCTTTACCAATAATTCAAAATGTCCCTTCATTGCCCACCCTCATCACTCCAAAGTCTCCTGGAGTGTAAGATGTGAACAATCCCATTTTAGACGTGGCATGCAAGGTGGCACTAGAATCAATCACCCAGTCGGACTCCTCGTCCGTCAGGTTTGTCACGTTCTCTTCACATGTCAACAGGAGATCGCCTCCTGTGACCACTGAAACGGAGGACTTGTCATCACCTTGTCCTTTTTCTCCTTTTTTCTTTTCCGCGTTCTCAAGCTTCCACTTGACGAATTGCTTTTTGATGTAGCCCTTTTTACCACAATGATGGCACTTAAGGTTTTAATACCTTAGTCGAGATTTGCTGTGCGTCCTTTACTCCTTCCCCTAGACTCGGTCACAAGTACTTCACTATGAGAAGACGTTAAGGCCCCTTGTGACCGTCTTGACTCATTCATGAGCAAGGAAGCAATTACCTCGTCCAACTTCAACGTATCTTTTCCAAACAGCAAAGTGGTGACGATGTAATCGTAAGAGGTTGGCAGAGAAGCCAGCAGCACCAATGCCTTATCCTCCTCCTTGATTACCTCATCAAGGGAGGACATCTGTATTACGATCTGATTAAATTCATCCAAATGCTTTTCAAAGTTGTCACCTTCTGACAACTGCAGACCATAAAACTGTTTCTTTATATGAAGCCTGGTTGTCAAGAAGTTGGACTTATATCGGCTCTTCAGCTTCTCCCACACCTCCGCCGGATCAGTCAGGCTGAGGATCTCCTGGAGCGTGTTGTCCGCCAGGCATAACTTAATAGTACAGTTGGCAAGATCTCGTTTATCTTAACAGTCCTCCACTGATAAGTTTTTCGGCTTATCTTCCTTCTTTTTCAGTGCTTTTATTGTTCATTCTCTAGTCAGGATATTCTTCACCCTCTTCTACCAGAGGATGAAGTTACCCAACCCATTAAACTGTTCTATGTTGAACTGCAAGTTCTTTGAGGATGATGACGACATTCAGACAAAATTCTCAACTTCTCTCTGATACCACTTGTTAGCGGCAATGGGTGGCCAACTGATAAGGATACAGGAACAATCGCCTGTTGATCGAAATGGACGGCCGACTAATAAAAGCGTACACATTGTGAAGTAGAAGCAGGAGAAAAGAAATGAACACCAAATATTTTATGTGAAAAACCCTTCTGAAATAAGAAAAAAAGCCACGGGACACTAAATTCATAAAAATCACTAAATATGAGAATTTGTTACACAAATTACAAGAGGCGAAAACATAAATAGAGCAAAGATAAACAACGAACTTCAACACTTTGTTTTCACTCACCGCTCTCTTTCTTTTCACTTTCTCTCCTCTATTTTTCTCACTACTATACATATATTGAGTATGCATAAATACACATATATATACATACGTCCTCCACTAGCATAAGCAACAATAGCCCAACTTGGTGGTTGGTGCACAACTCCTAAAGTCTGCATGCGTGCATGCACGCATACGCATGCCCTATCCTGCAGCAGGCGGCGTATGCCTGCTCCTACAAACTGATCAGCGGTTGAAGTTCCAAGAATGATTTCTATCAACTATCCAATTAGGTAGGTCAACTGTATACCTTTTTAGGATATGACAGTACACCTTTTTAGGATATGACAATTATTCAGACCTTTCATATTCAGTCGGTCAACTCTGTTGACCATCCTCTCATTTTTGGCCGATCAATTACCCCTTTGACCGGTCGAAGTAGTCCGTCCAGATTCTTTAGTAGAGTTAGTCGTCTCACAACTTTAACCAGTCAACATATTGACCGGTTGAGGTTTACCGTCCAGAAGGTTCTGGTTAACTATATTGACCGGAATTCCTTCTACTTAAAGTGGCATACACGTGCTTCGTCCAAGTCCTCCGGTCACAAAGACTTTCATATGGGAGTGATTCCCAACAATATCATATAAAGTTCCCGGTAGCTCTAGTTTCACCATAGATTTCTGATTCTCCTCTTCATTCTCACTCTTGAATCCATCCTCTGTCTTCCGCATCTGCAGCCACAACCCATTCTTGGAATCTAAAGCAACTGATGAGATAATCATTGGTCACGACAGCTGCTTGCACAAATAAGCACATTACCATGGGCTCCACACCCCTAAATTCTCTTCTCATCGGGCCTCTGCGATCACTACTACTTTATGAGTCTTCATCGGAACATGGCGGCCATGCCAAAATCAGCTCACTACAGTCTTTTGATTAACAAAACCCCGTATGCACTTGTCCAAGGATGCAAACTCATCTATTACCTGCACCAACAGCAGGAAGCAAAGCAGTCGGCCAGACATAAAAAGAAGAGCTTGTTCCTTGATATCATTCTTGCGATAACAGGATGATTACATTTAGCCTAAACTTCAAATCAGATTCAACATGATACATGTACGACTACACTACTATATGACAAACAACACCATGTTATGTTAAAACACAAACATTATAAGGGAGTAGGCTACAAAATAACAGAAGTCATTCAACCAAATTAAATACAGCCGCAAAGGCCATGATAAAGAACTGGTCCTCAGAGATAATTAAGAAGTGCTAAATCACTAGGACAATGTAATAACAAGCCAAACATCGTCATTGCCAGTTCAAAGCTTAACTGACAAGCAAGTCAAGCTCATGCAACTTTGAATACACTGCTGAATATGATGAGAAGCTGTGCGCTCTCTCTCATCCTTAATCTTATCACTCAACATGATTCAGGGTCTTAAACCCGTATGCTTCAAAGATTCTATCTCATCCAATTACATTTTCAAAAAATGGTGACCCGATGAATATTTTCAGCAGCAAGTTGGATGAAAGTGCACTGCAAGAGTAACAATGAATTAGACAACAACAAATAATTACTACAGATTCCCTAATTGATTTGTGATGGTTAAAGAAAAGCTAACAAATTTACCAAAAAAAGGGTGGCCTAGTATACAGAGCTTCTTGCATCATAGGCTCTGAGATGGTCAAATGTATGTAACATTACCCTCATATTGCTGCAAGACTTTTTTCATAGCTTAAACTAATAACCTCCAGGTAATAATAGAGCAGCCTTACTGTTACGTCATGGCACACTCTAAATTTACTCAAAAAAGGAAACAAAATACAGAAAAAAAAAGCCCACAAAAACTTCCAGATCAAGCAACACCTGAAAACTTCCGGGTTATAGAAACTATCCATGTAAATGGACAAGGTAATTTGCAGCTAATTACAGAAATTGTGCTATGGATATTTCTAATAGTTTTTGACGCATCGTGCGCTCCTAATTCTCAGATCCTTAACATGGATGAATCACTGGAGAAGGTTCTTCAGTGAAATTCACAATTATTCTTACCAACACTAATAATCTGGTTAAACAAGACACAATATTAATATATATACCTTGCACAGTTTTCTACAATGGATTGCAGTTTTAGCTCAAAAAGCAGAGAACTCCTGGGGCTTCCTGAAGCAGCAATCTTCTTCATGTTTAATTTAGAGACAACAATTGGATCAACATCCAAGAAGACTTCCCTGCAAGGAGATGAACAACAACTTGAAGCAACATCTGAAATCTAATCGATATAAGCCGCCTAGAATTTTGACTATATATTATATCCTCTTGACACCTAAATATATTCCTTTTACCAAGTATTGTAGGCCAAGGGAGTTCAACCAAAGCACCTGCTAGGCTGAGAAAATTCAAACAATTTGCTGCACATTAAGGAAACAAATTTAGGTCAAGGGAAATGAGTGGGTCATACCATACACATGCAATAAAAACAGGGGAACTAAGATTTGCACAGGAATGAAAATAATTATGGGCGTGAACTGGAACCCCTCATTCTTCATCATGAAAATCATTATAACATGGATATTCAAAAAAAAATTAATGGCATCAGAATATCAAACTTATTAATACAACATATCTTACCAGCAGTCAATATAGTTAATACCAACACGCACCAAAAGAAAAAGAACAAGAATAACTGATATGTACATTCAAGGATGAAGTTTCAACCTATAGAAAGTTGGTTTAGCAGCATCAAAAAAGGTTGATTTTTACGTGTTAAATCACAGAGACTGACGCAAAGAGTTGAAATCATAACCAGAAGAGAGAGGCCAACAACTCTTGAGAAGTTGAGACATTTGTCCAAGTCCAAGATCTGTACTTCAAGATTGAGTAGCTCAAAGATGCTGGATCTCTGTATGTGGGTTGGTCAAGTTGCATGATCTCAAATATTGTTTAAACTTCTCAACCATTTACTTACAAATTGGTGCAATGTTCAAATTCCTACATTATGACATGGAGGCCATGGTTTAGAATAGTAGAATTGGTAATTCTTTATTGCAAGGTAAGGTAAGGCAATTCGCATCCAGCCTCCACCTATAATGTAAAACAGGAGAACACTACACTGGGTCGCCTTTTTTGCATTTCAGAAGGCTCATATCAAGTCATTTTGCATTTCAAAAAGGCACATAAGTCATTTTACTTTTCAGGTTGGGTTTAGCAAAGCTGTTGAGGATAGTTGTTGAGGTTGGCTGGTGAGATTAGAGTGTTGGATAAAACCTACTGTTGGATATTTTGTTGAAATGTAAAATGATGTAAAAGGATTTTATTGTGGGCATGGTGTGTTTAGGAAAACAAAAATGGAGGGAGAGTTGTGAGGTTTAAAATGGAAATTGAACTCTACGAGATTGAATCTCCTATTGTTCCTCATGACAGAGCCCAAAGCCCCGTGGGCATTTCCCCCATTCTCAATGCCAACCGCAACTAAGGAAAAAAAAAAAAAAATCCCTTACACCCCAAAATGTAAATGTATTTGTATCAGATCAGATTTGAAGTTCTCTCAGAAAGCCAAGCCATGTTAATAGATTATTTCAAGCATTTCCATTATAATCAGTATTTTAAAGTATGAACCAGCAGACACAATTGGAAAATTGCTAATAGTCTTCTCTCAATCCACAATTCCAGATCCCATATTAAATCTCTCCACTGATCAGTGATGGATGCCAATATTTCATATCCAAGCATTCACTCATCACCTATGTGGCTGTCATCTGTTTCATCTTGCATATGATATATAGAAGGCAAAGATCAAGGTGACTTGATAAAAATGACGAATATGAATCCAATGGAAAGTCTTGTGGAGGACATCCACAAATAGGAACCATACTGCTCACAACATTATTACTAAAGCAAACATGAAGTACGGGCTTAAAAGACAATTGCCACTTTTTTCATAAAAATCTTGGACATATAAAAGAGTACAAGAAAGTGATGATGCTCAAGGCAATAAGCTTCAAAATAAGACTAGGCAAATAAATGGTAGCTTGGCTGTTGCCTACTCATTAGCCAGGATAATACCTCATTTAAATTCCTGCCAACTTATCACTTTCCCCTCTTACCTATTTACAGAGAAAAAAAAAACACAGCGTTAAAATAAGACCACACTATAAGGTTACATAAGCTTGTTAAAGAGAAAGCAGTGAAGTGCTGCTTGGTTAATGTTTCTTAACTTAGTCAAGGCTTAAAAAGCAGTTCCATTAACAAGCAGCTTGAATCAATTATAACCTTTAAATCTGGCTCTAGTCTAACAGCATGCAGTCATTCACCCAAGTACAACAGAATCCTTGAACACATCTTGTATCCATAAGAAACATATAGTATCTTCATATTTCCCGTAGCAATATCAAAAAAACCTTCAGCAGATCAAGGATGCTTTATTGCTTTTGCCCGTCTGAAACTTCTTGTGGGTCTACCATACTACTAAATGCACCTTTACACCCCTAGTCCATCAAAGATGTAACAGTTTTGCCTCACCAAATCAGACCAATTTCAATCCATGCACAGCTTTATAAATCTAGAATTCCGTCCAAATCTTCAACAGCCTCTATGACAAACTTCCAGTGATCTCCATTGGGTCCATCTTGCCTCCAAAATTACCTCCTCTGCAACATGAAAATAACTCCAAATATTTAGAGGTCAAACGAATTATAGGAACTTTTCAAAACACATCAAAAACTAGCTGCAGAAATGCAACCCAGACATGGATGAGGGTAATGCAAACCCATTAATCCCAAGCATTTACCCTTTCCATAAATGAGCAAAATCTTATTCCTCAAACTTCTACACTCAGCATATTGAAGGCCAGTCTTAATCAAACCAAAAGCAGTATTACTCATTAGTTTTTGCAAGCTCATAGTTCAAATTAATAGTGTTAATAGTCACAGGTACATTTATAAATTCAACAAACCTTGAAAAAAGTATATAATAACCTTAAAAACAAAACTTCATTAAATCTATACTTACTATAACTCACAGAAATATGACAGAGATGGATGTTTGACTATTTCTACTTAGTGGGACATAAGGCTCTGTTACTGTTGTTGTATACTCTTTTTCCTATGCTGCTAAACTTCTGATAACCACCACATAAATACTGGTCACATTGCATTCGTTAACTTATTGGGTTGTAAGACACTACATAATATTATGATGCACATTATTATATTTGATTTTGTTGTTGCCAGCTTCTGGGTAGAAAGGTGTAAAGATAAGTTTGCAAAGGTAAAAGTTGAAAAAAAGCCTATTACTTCTTGGGAGCTACTTGGCAACATTTTACCAATAGAAAAACACATATAAGCATATTCATGAGAATATGAAAGTTTGGGAAGCAGTGATGATGTGGGGAAGGGGAAATAAGGAAGGTAAGAAGAGGAGAAAGGAGAAAATGGGAAGAAGCAGAGAAGAGAACTGAAAAAATGAAGAATTAGAGATCACCAGGGGAAGGAAAGAGAAACACATCTCTCAATATCAATTCAATTCATCAATAATTAAACAAGGTACCTAGGCCATTACAAAACTAAGCTGCTTGTCAATGGATGACACTTTTCCTATGTCACCCGAATGACACTTGTTTAATACACCCCATGTGATATAGATAAGTTAACCTTTCTCCATTGTTTTCACCCCTAGTGTGTAGAGATATACAAGGAAGGGGGAAGAAGGGGAGGAGAATAAGAAGAAATTAGGAGAAGGGGAAGAATCAGGAGAAGTGGACAGAGAGAAGAAAAGTAAAAATCAGTAAAGAGAGAAGGAAAATATAATTACTCAATATTAATTCAACTCATCAATAAGCCTTCAACATTAGAACTATAATCCTTATATAAAGAAACCTTATTCTTAAGTTAATTAGGAAACAAATATAATTTTCTAACTAATAATATTTTAAAATGAGGAAATAATATAACATCATTGCCTAAAATAAAATATTATCAAATAAAATCTCTCAAAATCTAATAAAATAAAATCTCCAATCAATAAAATAAAATCAAAATCAAATAAATCTCAAATCACTTAATTTGGAACGTCCTTGATATCCGCATCAATTTTTCACGGGTGACTGAGACTCGTCCCTATCGAGTAAAAACTCTTGTAATCAATTCCCCAATCACAAGTTGAGTGGCTGCGTAATCCTCCGGCAACCCCTGTAAACACGTGTGAGTAGGGGTTGAAATTTGATTGAGCCACCAATGTTTTCGGAAGGAAATGGGACTTGGGCCTAGAGATGAGCAATCCTACTAACTCTGATAGAATTTTAAAATATATGAGTCTAATTGTTGGAGTGTCTCTCGAGAAATCCAAGCATTCTCGAACCCTACTCAGCGAACCCAACGGACAAAGAAGAGTTAAACCGCTCCATTCTTGATAAATATAATTTGCTCATCTAGAATAGTATCAATTTTATCGTTATATGCCGGAAAGATAAAGGGTTATGTAGAATTCGGTGGATATTTAATATGTGACGCATCTGGGGGTACGTCAAAAGGATCAACCGATGGGTTAAACTACTATTATAAGCGAGTAAATCTTCAATATTGAAAGTATTATGAAAACCGAAATAAAATGGAATATCAATAACATATACATTTAATCTAATCCGTTGTAAAATTTTAAATGGATCAACACTACGGACTTGCAATTTAGAAACGGGCCCATGTAGGCGCCACTCTAGTCTATTCTAAACCATAACATAATCTCCAATATTAAATTCAACATACCTTTTATGTATATCTGGAATCATATTTCTTAGGGGTATGCGAGAGCTCTAACACAAAGTCTATACTTATATCCTGCCAGGGACCACTAGGTACAGATTGAAGGGTATAGAGGCCAATGTTTTACTTTTTATGTTTTACTAGCTAGCATGTTTAATAAGTACTGACAATCTTAGCCACATCTTTTTTTAAACTAAGCCAATAAAATTGCCATACAACCTCCTCTATTATTTTATTAAATCCAAAATGGCCAAATAGATCACCAACATGAACCTCTTAGACTATGAATTCTCGGACAGATACTTTAAGGATGCAAAGTTTATTAACTTGAAATAAATACCTATCCTTAATACGAAAACCTCTAGTGGTATTTGACTGCCCACTTTGTAAAGTTAGAAAAATTTTGCTAAAATCAGGTCAAAACTCATATTCTTCATTAAGTCTTTCAAAACCAACAATCTTAACTTGAACAGCAGATAACAAGTACAATAGATGACTCAAGGCATCAGCCGCTTAATTCTTGACTCCTTTCTTATATTTCAAGATAAAAGAATAGATTTGTAAATATTTAATCCATCGATCATACCTATGATTTAATTTCTTTTGGGAGCTAAGAAATAGAAGAGATTCATGGCCAAAATAAATGACAATCTATTGAGATAACAAATAATGGCGCAAATAATGTAAAGTTTGTACAACTGCATACAACTCCTTATCATAAGTAGAGTTTCGTTACTTTGTATTATTTAACGTTTCGCTGAAGCAGACAATTGGATGGCTTTCTTGACTAAAAACTCATTTTATTTCTACATCTGAGGCATCACACTCTATTTCAAACACTTTACAGAAATCAAGGAGCCGCATGACGAGGGTTATTGTCATCACCTCTTTTATAAATTTGAAAATTTTGACAGCATCAGGAGACCAAGTGAATTAACTTTTCTTTATGCACTCAATGAGAGGAACCATGATTGTGTTAATTCCCTTAATAAACTGGTGATTAAAAGTAACTAAGCTGTAAAAACTTTAAACTTCATGGACAGATTTGGGTTCAGGCTAATCTATGATTACCTAGATCTTTGTAGGGTCAGTAGAGATACCAACAGAGGAAACAATAAAGCTTAGAAAAGCTACTTTATCTAAAAAGAAGAAACACTTCTTAAGATTGGCAAACAACTCTTTTTTTCTAAGAATAAGGCAAACTTATGTGAGATAGTTTAAATTTTGTTCTTTATTTTTACTATAAATAAGAATATCAACAAAATAAACCACTAGAAACTGCCTCATAAAATGTTGTAAAGCTTGAGCCGTGACCCTCATAAAGGTACTTGGTACATCAGATAACCCAAAAAGTATGACCAACCACTCATAAAGGTTATCATTCGTCTTGAAAGTTATTTTCTATTCATCCTTTAAGCGAATTCTAATTTGCTGATAACTACTCTTTAAATTTATTTTGGAAAAGATTGTAGTACCAACCATTATATTTAATATGTCATCAAGTCTAGGGATGATTGAAAACGATATTTCAATGTGATTTTATTAATTGTTCTACTATTCCCACACATCCGTCATGATCCATCTTTCTTAGCTGTTAAGAGAGCAAGGGCACTGCACATAGACTTATACTTTTTCGAACAAATTCCTTGCAAAGAAGTTCTTCAACTTGTCTCTGGAACTTAACATGCTCAGTGGAATTCATCCTATAATGAGGTAGGCTTGGGAGAGAAACACCCAGATCAAAATCAATAGCATGTTGAATATCACGTAAAGGTGGTAAGTGATTAGAAAGGTTCCCAGGAAAGATATCTTGAAAGTTTTAGAGGATTTAATGGGTCTCATTAGGAATTAATACAAAAGAATTCAAAAGAGTTTTGAGAATGATAACAATAAACACAATAGACTCACTTGTAGCTACACGTTCAAACGTTATAGAACTAATGATATGTAATTGTTTTGTCTTTACTACAACCCTTTCTTTATTAGGAGTCATTGATTTTGGGGGTTAAAGATAAGGATGAATTTTTTTTTTCCCCTTTTGAACAAAAGAATAGGAATTAGAATAACCATGGATTGTAACATCCAAGTCGTATAGCTAAGGGTGCTCAAGAATAACATAACACATCCATTGGTATAGCGTCACATTAAATATGATCTTTGTACTCTAAAAATTGAATAGATATAAGACAACGTTCTTTAACGGCTATACAAAATGTGTCAATCCACAAAATGGTGTATGGATTAGGATGTGGGATAAATTTTAACCCCAAATGAGAAATAGTATTCGTCAAGACCACATTGATACAACTATTGCTATCTATGATAATCTTGTAAACCTTCTCATTCACTTTGATATAAGTGTGAAAGATAGCATGACAATATCAATCATCAGTCTCTTTAGATTGCATTAAGATGTATTGTATAACGCATAAGAATGATGTATTAGGGGAGGAAGAATAGGAGTCCAGGCTAGAGGAATTAATCCTGATGTAGCCCATAAAGGTGTCAATATCATCACCATCCAAGTCATCAATCAATGAAATGCCCAACTATTCATTCAGCTCAAATCGACCAACACTATAATCCTTATTGACATCCATTTTGAAAATTACAATTACTCAATAAACATTTAACTCATTAATAATCCTTCGACATTAGAGGTATAATCCTTATATAGAGAAACCTTACTCCTAAGTTAATTAGGAAATAAATATAATTTTTTAACTAACGATATTTCAAAATAAGGAAATAATATGATATAATTGTCTAAAATAAAATATTATCAAATAAAATCTTTTAAAATCCAATAAAATAAAATCTCCAATCAAATAAAGTAAAATCAAAATCAAATAAATTTCAAATCACTTAATTTGGAATGCCCTTAATGTCCACATCAAGTATCGCCCAACACATACCCACACACTCACCTTTAGAACTCTCAAGACTAGCCAATATCTTGTTTGCACCACTCTTGGGTTTCATCTCACTTGATTTAGTTTGTCTCGAATGAAAAAAGATCACCATTTATATAGAAATGACACCTCCTTAACCAATGGCTGCGATGTCCACCCTCTAGTATGAATAGTAATATGTATCTGAAATCTAGATTTGATTTGAAGAAATTCGGATCTACTTCTTGAACGATTCAATCTGAATCCTGTATACCATAATTAAAAATAAGAACTCTGAAGGAATTGGGACTCATTTCTTATAATATCTTCTGACGTTTAAGTCAGTTTGATTCCCAAAATTGGAATATGAAAAAGATTGAGGGAATAAAAGAGTAAAAGTCGAGGGCTTGGCTCCATACAATATCCAAAGAATAGGTAACTTAAAAAATTATACTATGTTTTCCTTGTTTTCCCATTCTCCTCCACTTTTCAAGGGAAAAGGCACATATTTATAGCCACAATGTCAATTGTTAATAGTTTCTTAAAGAGAAATAACTGGCCACAATCTGGGTAGTTGGATTGGTTGTAAATTGATTCATTCAGCCATCATTGTGCACGTTCCGATCATGGAATTAATTAAAGGTAGTGGACGCCTAATTATTGAACTAATAGTGAGTAATTGATGTTTGTCAATCCAAAAACTTTCACATAGGCTAACCGCAGAGTCAACAAACCACTTGGTTCGACACTCAGATACGCCGCCATTCAAGCATTTAGTTGAAATTGGGTTATATTCCATTTAATAACTAACCAGCCGCGTTCTGAATCTTGACTTATTCTAGCTAGAGTTGGGTACAACCGGACGCTGTATGTTTTGGGCTTGGGCCTAATGGGCCAAACACTACTAGCTCATTTCTTACTATTCTAGGCCTATCAACCATTGTTTCATTGGGCTGATGGATTGGACTAACCCAATCGATGCTGTACCCAACAAATGGCCAGAATTTGTGCTTTAAAATATTCTTTGCAAATATTCCTCTAAAAATACTATAGAATCACCCACATCTTCTCAACTCAAAGAATTTCTAGATAAAGGTACATCTCCTTCATTTTCTATGATTCTTCCAACCATCCTAAAACTTTCTAGAATAAACTAGAATTATCTTTTCAACATATATATTTTTGTCTAACTAAGTTGTATCTGAGAACATCCTCTGTCTGCATGGCACATAATCTCTATACTTATCGGTCATTCGTGACATGCTCTAAAGGTGAAAATAAATTAGGCTGCATTGAGAAACCAGCTGTGGACATTGTTTTTACAAGCAAGTCCAGCTGTTGACAAACTGTTTTTTGGAACTACTGACTGGTCCACAGCAATTTTAAGAAACAAGCACATTGGGCCACTTTAAAGATCCAAGGAAAAGCAGCTGCAAGTAGTTTCCTTTATAAGAAACCATAATAAGCTGTAATGAGTCTCTCTGAAACTCCAAAATGCCAAGTTTCATTTCTTAAATCAGCGGTCACATCCCAATCTCAAAGCTAATGAAGCTTTGTTTTACCTTTTCTGATGAGGCCTCCAAGGAACATCAATTAAATAAAAAATGGAGCACAAAAGCCAGGCTTAAATTTAGTGAAATCCAAACAAATTCCAACTTTACCAAGATGGAGTCTTGCAAAACCTGTAAGTCTACCCAACATACTTTAAAGTCAACCAAGCCCGATACATGATTCTCTTCTTCAGGATTTCTCCTTACAAATTAGCACAATAAAAATGTTTTATGGGTTTAAAAATACACCCTATTCGGGGGAAATGCACTTCCCCCAGTACAGTGGACCACTGGACAACTCGATTGCCATGACTTAGTGACAAAGCAGCCAACTTTAGATGCCAACAAACAAGCACCCTTTAAGGTAACTTGTCCCTCAAACAAGGAAAGAACACAGCCAGGATAAGGGAAAATACTATATCGATACAAGAAATCATTTTATCTGAATCACAGGACCAGTGACCGTAAACAATGCTACTTAAACCCCAAGGAAAAGCATACCAGTGCAAGGTGCAATCCGTCCGCATCTTTTCCACAGCACGACACCGGCCCACCATCTCCAACAACCTCACTAATTAAGGCTAATTTTTATATTTTAATACCGACTTATTTATTATTTTTTAAATAATTTTTATTTTAATTATATAATTAAATTATGTATTTTTATTACAGATATTTTATTTTTTACAAAAAAAAATTTAAAATAAAAATAAGTAAATAAATTAAATTAAGCTTTTATTTAATCAATCTGCTAAGCTGATTGAAGAAATATAAAAATGAATAATAATGGTAAATTTTTAAAAAAGTTTCAGATGGGCGAGGGTTGTTGCAGAAAAAGAAAATAAGTGGGAGATTAGAAGTCTCCGAAAGGCAGAGTGAGGCAGCGAAGGGGGAGGAAGAGACTGCCGAAAGGCAGAGGGAAGGAGAGAGAGTAAGAAAGAGAGACAGAAGCAGCGACGGCAGAGAAGAGAGAAAGCAGCGCACGGGTACAGAGGGAGAAGGAGAGAGAAAAAGGGAGACGGAGTTTGGTTAGAAGTTTAAGAAATTAATTTTTGTTCTAAAAATTTAACATTTTCATATATTATATTCTATTTTAGGTTTAATATCTTGTATCTTTAAATTTTAAATCAATTTGATTCTATTAATTTTATATTATTCGCTTCTTATTTTTAATTGTTGGTTTTGTTTTGAATTGATATTAGAGTATTATAATTTTATATGTGATGCGTCCCAAAATTTGAGTTGTTGTACGGATTAGAGAGCCTTCTGATTTTCCTTAGTCGGGTCAAACTCAGACAGATTCGGTCTCCATTTCTAATAACTTGGATCTTGTAAACACAGCTAACAATAACATGTCAAGGGATTGGTAGGAGTCGCTCCTTAATTTATCCTCTGATACTCAAATCTGATATATTTTTAAACGAATAGAAAGATGCAATGATGTGAGAGATGCGTGGATGCATGCGATAGGGGATTGAGTGTGAATGTGCCCAACTAAGAGGCGATTTAGAGGTGTGTTGGGTTAGGAGGCGGCTCAGAGGTGCGCTTGATTAGGGGCGGAGGTACGCCTAACTGAGGGGCGGAGAATCGAGCACCTAGATAGAGGGCCTCCCAGATGGAGGATATAGTGCCTAGATGGAGGGCATGACACCTGAACGGATGGCCTCTTAAATAGAGGACATAGCTCTAGAAGATACACTTGGCGGGGAGTGTCTTAAAGAGAGAGATGCACGTGAGAGGGAGCATCTTTGCCGGTTGTACGGTCGTCAGAGTGCAATTAGGCTGCTCAACGATGGTGATAGAGTCTCAGTCAGGGCTCATTCACTTTGGAAGAGTTTTCGGTTGTAATTCTCTGTGGTGTCTAATCTCTTGTCCCCTTTTCTGATGTAGTGAAGGAGTATTTATAGTGTTGGTGGCCAGTTCATCCTTCCTTGACCAGTGACAACCGTCCACTGAGCTGTTCGGATAGATAAGAAAATTTCGGTATGACAGTTACTGTGATATTCCGGATCTCATTTGGATTATTTTAATATTAATTGTGATTTTTGGGTATTTCGGACGTGGTGAAAATAAATTAAAATATTATAAAATTTTCAGGAATGATCGGAGGTGCGGAGTGGTGCTCGGAGTGTACCCGTAATGTTGTTCGGAGGCCGAGTTGGAATTTAAAATAAAGAAAAGTTATATATATATATATAATAATGATAATAATTGTAATAATAATAATAATATAATAGTAAAAGGAAAGGAAAAAGGAAAATGGGAAAAGAAAAAGGAAAGGGGGAAATCAGGAATCGGGGAGAGAGAAAGAGAAGGGGGAAAATGGGCTAGGGTTTGTGCGCGAGGAAGAAGAAGGAGAAGGGAGAGGAAGGAGGCGGCGGCGACAGCAACGAGGGTTGCGGGTGAAGCCGCGACGGTCGGTGGTTGAGGCGGCGCGACGGTGGTGCGAGGTGTGGGTGCACGGAGGAGATCGACGGTGAGAAGTCGCGCGAGGAGAGAGACGGCCGTTTAACGGCGTCGACGGTGGCTGGGTGAGGCGGAGGAGGCCGGCAACGGCCTCGTGAGGTGGTGAGGTGGTCGATCGGCGGCAGCGGAGCGGCCGGCAAAGGTCGTGCACGGTGGAGAGAGGAAGGGCGCGCGGGAGAGAGAGGGTTGCTGCGGGAGAGAAAGGGAACGTCGGGGGGGGCCGACGATGACGGGGTTGCCGGGAAGGTCGGCGACGGCCGTTAAATGGCGGCAGAGGACCAAGGCGCGCAGCTGGCCGGGCAGAGGGCGCATTTGTCGCAGAGAGGAGAAAGGGGAGGCATGTGCGCGTGAGTGCAGTGCGTGGGAGAGAGAAAGGCTCGATTGGAGTGCTTCGGGACATCATTTCTTCAGATCTGCAGAGTATGATGTTAAGGCAATATCATCTAGCCCTATTCTTGGTCTGATTTAATTTTCGATGTATTTTGACTACTGTGGGAGATTTTACTAATGTGCATGTATTTTTAAATACCTTCAATTTATCAATTGTATACATGCATGTATGTTTTATCGGTTGTGCGGTGGTTTTGTACTGGTAGTTATGATTTGGAGGGATTTTGGACACCCGGACGATATATATGTATGTTTGGTATCCGTATATTATGGAACCATGAACCAGGCCTTGCACTAACCATGTATCTTGTGACGGGGTGGGATCACTACGTGATCACGAGGTATTAGCTACTTCCGCAAGTAAGGAAGATGAGGTATTGGCTACTTCGTAGTAAGGAAGATGAGGTATTGCCCCTTGTGTATTTAATTGAGAACCATCGTAAGGAATGTGGAAAACTAATGTATTCGGACGTCCTAATATATAACTAAAACTTGAGGGTTGCACCCAAAGCCGCGGGTGGTAAAACATAGTGAGCAAGTTCTCAATCTATGGGAGACAGAGTACATGGATGGCCTTAAGCTCATCGGCCTAAGTCGTGAGCCGATATATAGCCGTGGTTCTGGACGAGGTAACCCTTCCTCAAGTTGGTATCATTGATCTTTGGTTCTCCGATTTCGTGCATGCTTTGTATTTCTGCACGTATTTGGGTGTATTGTGATTTGAGATACGTGGTTTGGCCCACGGATGGGCGATAGGAATGTCTCGTACGTACTGATGTGATAAACCCGAAATGTGTTTTGATTTATGTTTTAGTTCCGACGGTTTTCTCTTGATTTCTGCATTATGAGTTTTAGATCCGGACGACGGTATGTGTCTCCACGTGGATGTGGTGACGGTTGCGACGTATGTGACCTCGGATCATATGATATGATATCGTCTATGAGGTTTAGGATCGTGATTTATATGATTTTGTCCAGGAGGGACGAGTTATTACAGACGACGATTTAGTACGAGACATCTCCTTGATTTTGAGGATTTCACGGGACATGATGTTTTATTTTACGTGATTGCTATGCGATATCCCCCGCTTCGATTTATGTGTACCGTTTTATACGATTCTTGATATTTCTTGAGCTCTAGGCTCACGTTTTCATATTTTATCCCTTCAGACTAGTGGCATGGATACGCTTGCAGGAGCTCGGACGTGATCGGGCTCGGATATTCCTTTTGGCAAGTGGAGATATTACATTTGGTATATTTCTGATCTCGATGATATGTTATGGTTATTATTTATGGTCGGATGGTGCCTTGATCATTGTAATGAGAAATATTGAAGTTATAGTATTGTGGATGAGTTGTAAATTTGGATACCTCCCTTGCGATTATGGTCAGCAGGTCATGTATTATTTGTCCGGATTCATATCCGATGAGATCTTGTGCGGGTTTTATTTATATTGGGTCCTGCATATGTTTGATTGTCACATCCGGGATGGATTATTGATGTTGATGGAAATCTTATTATTGATTTTATTTTTGACCTGCGTATATTGTGGTCCCGGGTCGTGACAGTTACCCTTGAGAGGAGATCTATCATGCTACCAATGTCATTTTCGGAGCGATCGTATGAACGTGGATCAATATTCTTGAAATATTTGTCAAGCTGTTCTGATCGATTATAATAAGTTTCTTCGACGTGTGGGAAGAGGATCGTGGGTCATCTTGATTAGGCCAACAAAGTCATTTTGGCTGATTGGGCCGGTTAGGATATTGTTCAGATCCTGAGCCTATTCTTTCTACTTGTGAGCCCTCTTCTTGGGTTGGGACTTCCGGACAACCTTTTTGCTGTGAGCATTGACATCCGAGTGAGTCTATAGATGACGGACGTATTACTAGCCCTCCCTGTCGGGTGGTTTAAAATTTTTAACCCCCGACATGCTTAGGATGGAACGCTACCTATAGGTCTGTGCACTTTCCTTTCTAAGAAATCTTGCAGACTGTCACTTTGATTGTCAAGATTTAGTTGTGATTTTTTGGACATCGCTGATTCTTTGTGGATCGTACTGGTGATGCGATCTTTCGCAATAACAGTATGCCGATCTTCTCTTCTAGCTGTAAATAAGAGGGCTCGCAACACATCGCTCCACAAATCATCCCCACCAGCTAAATGGTGTGAATGTTCAGAGCGAGCATAAAGCCTACATAACTACCCGCCGAAGTCGATGGAGACTCTGGCGCAATGCTGGAAACTGTAGTAGAAGGCGCGTTTAAGATCCGCTTTGGTTTTCCTCTTTTCGTCCTAGCGCATTCTGACCCCGCATAGCATCGAGTGGGATTTGGAACGGTTTCCTCCTTTGCCAGCTAGTGATGGAGGGCCTTTGCTACGGCAACCTTAGTGGAGCAGCGACTTGGCCAGTTCTGCGAGAGAGGGTGACATCCCGTCCCCTCCGGCTCAGCGGCTGAATCCTATGTTGCCTATGAGAGGTCTGCTCCAAAGCTTGCTAGTGTGGGTATATCCCCAAGTTCATGCCAATCCTCGAGGCCATCGATGTCGCATTGGGTTTGGTTTATTGATTTGCGTGACAATGGCCAGTTTCGATGGATAACTTTTCGGTGGATGCTCCCAAGATGACACTAGTGCTTTGTGCCTCGCTTTGGTTGGCGAAGGCTTTGGCATATGCTCCTTGCTACGACAGTCGAAGGGCGGCGGTGCATAGGATTCTCGCCTGTTTGAGCATGTTGCTCTCTTCTCTGAAACTCTTTTTTAGGGATAGGAGTTTGCTTGCCCTTCAAGGTGTTCAACCCAACCGGGCAAGGCTTTTGAAGTCGGGTCATCATTTCATATACTTTTATTACTTTATGACATTGTATGCTCACTGTCAAAGGCTTGTACTTTAAAGAAAGGACTTGACGAACGAAACTATCGAGTATTTTTGCTTTTATGGCTCAAATGTTCTTGTATGGTGTGAATGATTGAAGTGCTTGGAATATTCATCCTTTGCTACTTGTATTATGCCGGTCTGGTAGTCTAGTGCTTTGAAAACTCGTTCTTCTAACAGTTTGGCTCACGACTACTCATCTTCGTGCTTGGTAGGGATAGAGGCTAGCCGAGCCCGCCTTCAGCCTGTCACGGTTGAGCATCTTTTGTTGCTTGGCGTCTTGATAACTTGACGTTTGACAAGCTGACACCTCGGCCCTCTGGCGATTTGCTGCTCAGGTGGTCATCCCAAGCACTTAGCAGGGAGTCCAGTCAGGCAAATCAGCCTCGAGCCTACCAGGGTCATGTGCTGTTTGTCTGCTGCCCTTTGAAAAATGGCGTGACAGGTCATTAAAACTAGCACTACTAGCTGTTAGCGCTTTACACGGGGGATGTTGCATTGATCATCACGATGAGGCAGCGATAAGATGCGTCACAGCACCCGAGGGTGAGGGCACGTGTCACAACCCTTCGATGTCTTCAAATGCAATTGCTGCGAGGTTGGGCTGTTGGCTATCAATCTAAGCATTGATCCCTAGCTGTTGCCTCATTCCTGACTTTTCGAGTATCTCTGCCCCATTTCGTTGTCTTTCTTCCTTTGCGCTCTAGATGGCTCGTCAAAGCGTTTCTAGTTCTCCGGCTTTGATTACTTTGACACGAGTAGCACTGTCTTCTACTTCCGCCAGGCCTTTAATTGAGGAGGGAAGTGATGACGAGCAAATGATGGAGGAAGTCGGAGGGAGTAACTTGTGAGGGCGGCAACCGCTGAGCAAGGGCTTTGCGGGCACCTTTGGGTCTTAAGTCTGTTGGATTTTGGTCGCTTCTTTATGAATGTTATAACAAACGGATAGTTATCAAAAGGTCACATATGGTTTGTGTAAGAGTTAGAGTATTCGCACATGCTTCAAACGTTGTGAGTGGCTGAGGGCTTTTGCGCTCAAGCACCGAGGGGCAACCAGGTTGTCGAATCTAAGAGGCGACCAAATGCCAGTCTGAGGGGCGACCGAGTGTAGAGGCTGAGGGGCAATCAAGTGTCGAGTTCGAATGGTAAAAGGATGTCAAGGCTGACAGGTTACCAGATTCGAGGTTGAGGGGCGACCGGATGTCGAGGCCAAAGAGCAACTAGGTGTCGAGTTCGAAGAGCAGCCAGACATTAAGGCTGAGGGGCAACTGGATGTTGAGACCGAGGGCCAACCGAATTTGAGGCTAAGAGCCGATCAGATGTTGAGGATAAAGGGCAACCCGGTGTCAAGTCTGAAGGGAGACCAGGTGCTAAGGTCGAGGAGCACCCGGGGTGCCGAGGTTGAGGAGCAACCAGGGTGTCGATAATGAGGAGCAATTGGGTGCCGATGTTAAAGAGCGACCGGGCACTGATACCAAAGGGCGCCCGGGCTTCAAGTCCAAAAGTGCCTGAGCATGGCCCAAAATCATTATAAAGCACGCGAAGCACTTTAGGGTTTACAATGAGAGACAAAAAGCAAAGAAATCACCACTTGTAATTCTCGACCAGTGAGTGTTGTCTGTGAGAGAGAAAGAGAAAGAGGAGAAGAGCGAGTAGATGCCGATCCATCTCGTCTTCATTGTGCTCGAGTCTACCTAATTCAAGGTATTGAGTCCTTGTAATCTATATTTGGGGTTTGTGTAATCGGTTCTTGCATAGTAAAATTTTTTTGGATGTCTTATCCTGTGCTTTTTTCTTCTTATTCAGAGGAGTATTTTTCACATAAAATTGATTGTATCTTATCTTTATTTTTGTGATTGTTATTTGCCTACTGTGTGCACAAATCGAGTTTCTGAGGATGCGGAGTGTCAGGTTAATGCTACCGTTAATGAGGCACTTCAGAATCTAAAGTGAGCCAACTATCTCGACTGAGCTCTATCTGAGTTTGAGACAGGATTCCAAGAACTCACAAAGGCAAATACTCAGGCTCTGAACCGGATCACGCCACTCCAGGACGAGTCTTAGGAGAGTTGGGGGCAGCTTGTGATGAGCACTCAGCTAGAGGTAGAGCTGAGGACCAAGCTTTGTCCTGACGAGGTATCCCTGATGCCGGAGGATCGGTTTCAAAAGGGCATCAGCTTCCGTAGGTGAATAATCTCTGTGGCGGCTCTGGATTTTTCAGTTGGCTTCATGGGCTCGAGGAATGCTGGAGTCTCTTATCACTCAGACAAGTAGCTAGATTGCTTTGATTATTGTTGTTGATGTCTTTATTTTGCGCAGGACTTCTTCGTCAGATACTTTTCTGGTCACCGGCTAAGTCCTTCTGTTGTTGTTGTTGAGGCACCGTAGGGTCCTGCGCTAACCGCTCGCTTCAACCAAAGGTTGCCCAAGCCTTAGACAAGGTTTAAGAGCTTGTTGAGGAGAAATCTCAGGCTTTAAACCGGATCGCATTGCGTCAGGGTACACTTCGGGAGTGAGTGGTGAGAGAGATGGAGAGCTAAGTGAGCGCAACTGTTGCTGTCATCATCGGGGTTGTCCTTAACGTGCGCTCCAGGCTGTGCTCGCTCTTGCCTGGACAAGGTCATGCCATTAAGAAATGTGGTTGCCGGCTAAGCCTTGTGGTTATCATTGTCGGGTTTTTACTAGCCTAGGTCGTCACCCGCATGTACCCATCGGTGCTCGGTATTACTAGAGAACATCGTAACTTTCATACATCAGGTCCTAGTCCGCCGACCATCATAAACTGATGGTACTCGTCCCTTTAGGTGGGAGTTTTCGCATGCTTTCCTGAAGAAGCCCCCTAAGGTTTGGTATTTGACCACGTATGGGCCGCTTAGTGATGGGACCGAAGTTCAAGTTCGATTGTGTATGGGCTACTCGGTACAGGATCGAGGTTCTTTGATCATTCGGAGGTCGACTATAGGTGTGTGAGTGCTCACTTGACTTAGGAACAATTTAGATTGTTTGATTTTATACAATGTAATGCAAGCAATCGCATGGGCAGACAAAATGACAATAATAACATGATTCGAACAAGCAATATGATGCATGCAAGACTTATCTGGATTTGGTGTTGAATTGTCGTAGGCGCATTGAGGTGGATGGCATGCAGCACTCTTAGGATCAGTTTACTATCCTAGGTGCTTGGCTGGCGTGCACTGCTTTGGAGGGTCGTCGAGGTGCCCTGGAAGGTGCTTTGGCCTATGACATCTATACTTCATGGGACTTGGTCCTCCGTAATGGATTGGCTGGGCAGCACCTTACCACTGTGTTGAGTGGTCCAATGGCTAGTGGCTCGAGCTCTGTTGTCAGCCGATATGGCCTCAAGCAACCAGGACTGGTACGGCGCTTGGTTGAATGACGCCTACTACGAGGCGATGGGTAGCAGGCTAAGTGTGTGAGCCCCTCACCGTGAGCATTGCGACAGCTTCTGCAGGACTTGCTGCTTTGCGAAGGGCGGAGGAGAGGTGTTGTTGCGGGATCTCCCTTGTAAAGCTCCAGGTTTAGGCCTTTTGCTCTAGTGAGGCTGCTTGCGAGTAGAGGGTCGAACACTCTGGAAGCTCTCTTTGGGTCGATCCTCTTGCCTGGCAAGAGACCTATGTAGCGCCGGCTGGCACTACAGGAGTTGTCTCCATGGGCGAAGTGTTGTTGGTTGTCTCGAATCTGGAGAAGGTGTCACAGCTCTGGGCTTTGGTCCTACAATTCGAGGCAATGTCAATCTTTCTGATGGGAGTGGGCCCTATTACTTGGATCCTCCCAAATGCCGAGGTCGTCAGGCGGATGAGATTTTTCTTGGCAAGCAATCCTTCCTCTGACTTTCCCTTTTGAGATTTGTGCATAGAGGGAGCCGCCGCATGTCCGGGTAGGCACATGGGGCCTAGAGCCTTTTAAGCTATCCTATCGGACGGTGGATGTGAGGTTCCACATCGGATGGAGAGGGGAACGAAGCGTGTTTTATAAGCCGTGGAGACCTTTCTCTTGCAGACACGTTTTGGGAGCCGTGGGCCTGCCAAGAACAAAATCATGCGGGTTAGGCCCAAAGCGGATAATATCTACAAGCAGGTGCCTGGGGACGTTACAATGGTATCAGAGATAGGGCCCAATTCGGTGTGCTAGCGAGGACGCTGGGCCCCCAATGGGGGTGGACTGTGAGGTCTCACGTCTGATGGAGAGGGGAACGAAGCGTGCTTTATAAGCCGTGGAGACCTTTCCCTTATAGACGCGTTTTGGGGGCCGTAGGCCTGTCAAGAACAAAACCGCATGGGTTGGACCCAAAGCGGACAATATCTACAAGCAAGTACTTGGGGACGTTACAGTGGATGCACACTCGCCATAGTAGGGTTGAACGTTGCCATGGCTATCACGGGATTGTCACCATGGGAGGCCATGCCTCTGGCCGATGTGCTGATCAGAGGGTGAATACTGATTGTACTTTTTTACAGATGTATAACCTGATGGTGTACGAAGGGAGAAAACCTTGGCTGATGAGTGGGCAGTGTCTTCTGGTGTGGGAAGCCGTGTGCTGGGACAGAGCTCTCTGCACTTGAGGGCGTCCCAGTCTTCTGCCTGTCTCTAGCGACTCAGTCGGCCGTCCGACTGCGGTCGGGCCTTGTCGCTCAGTGCCGCATGGGCCTTAAGGTTGTCAGGTCACTGGATCATCTGAGGATGTGGACTCTCTCTGATTGTTTGGAGGTCGAAGATTAAGCCTCCAGTGTCGCACCTTCAGACAGATGCAGACGGTTTGGGACCAATAGGATTAGGGCATCAACCTGGGCTGCGAACGCTTGCATGCTCGAAGTCGGCCTTCCGTCCACATAGCTACCCACGGAGGGGTCATCGGCATGGAGGTGACATCTCGGGTTGGTGCGTCAGCTCATGCCCGGGATACTGACCGTGCTTGTTCTTATAATTGTGATGGCAGACTTTTCAATTGTTTTTATAGATAGAACAAATGATACGTCCCTAAATCCATATTATTGTACAGATCAGGGAGCCTTTAGGTCTTCCTCAATCGGGTTGAACCCAAGTGGGTCCAATTTTTATCTCTGATAATTTGGGTCCTACACAACACAATTAACAAATAAGAAGTTAAAGGATTGACGGGATTTACCCCCCAATTTATTCTCAAACATTCAAGTCAAAAATCTTTTCCAATGAATAAAAAGATGCGAGGATATGAGAGATGCATGGATACATGCGATAGGAAATTGAGTGTAAATGCGCCCAATTGAATGGTAGTTTAGAGGTGCACCCGATTAGGGGGCGACTTAAAAATGTGCCCAATTAGAGGACAGCTTCGATATGCGCTCGACTGAGAGGTGAAGGACCGAGCTCTTGGATGGAGAGCCTCCCGAAAAGAGGGCAAGCCTCCCGAATAGAAGGTATAGTGCCTGGATGGAGGGCATGATGCTTGGATGGAGGGCTTCCTAGATAGAGGGCATGGTGCCTAGATGAAGGGCCCCTTGGATGGAGAGTATGACACCTGGATGGAGGGCCCCCCTAGATGGAGGGTATGGCTCCAGAAGATACACTCGGCGGGAAGCGTCTTAAAGAGAGAAATGCGCTTGGAAGGGAGTGTATTTGCTGGTTGTATGATCGTTAGAGTGTAATTGGTATGCTCAACGACGATGACAAAGTTTCAGTTAGGGCTTACTCACTTGGAGAAAGTTTCAGTTGTAATTCTCTGTGGTGTCTAATCCTCTGTCCCCTTCCCTGTTGTAGTGAAAGAATATTTATAGTATTAGCGGACAGTTTAACCTTCCCTAACTGGTAACAACCACCCATTGAGTTGTCCGATTGAACAAGAAAATCCATGTATGATAGTTACCTTTGAGAGGAGATCTGCCAGGCTACTATTGTCATTTTAGGAGCGATCCTGTGAATATGAATTAACATTCTTGAAATATTTGTCAAGCTATTTCGATCGATTATTATAAATTTTTTCAGTGTGCAGGAAGAGAATCTTAGGCTGTCCCAACTAGGCTGACGCTGTCAGTTTGGCCAACTGGGTTGGTTGGGACATTGTTTGGATCTTGAACCTGTCTCTTCTGCTTGTGGGTCATCTTCTTGGATTGGAACTTCTAAACAGCTTTATTCACTATGGGCCTTGATATCCGGGTCAGTCTATGAGTAACGAACCCATTAATATAGTGCTATGTTACAAAAATCAATACCCTACGACTACCCACGGAAGTCATCCAATAACTTTATATTTTTGTTATTTAATCTATTACATTTTATTTTTTTATTATTCTATTTTTTAAACCTTAGATGAATAAGCCATCGCTACTCTTATAATTTTATATTTTTATTATTTAGTTTCCCATATTTTATTTATTGTCTTTATATTTTATAAGTTTTAGATAATTTAGCCACCGCTACTCTTATAATTTTATATTTTAACAATTTAAAATTTTATCATTTAATTTTTTTTATATCTTTTTAATTAGCTCTATGGCTGTATCACAACTATTACAGTTATTTTTATCATCATCAACTCAACGATTTATTTATTTATTTATTTATTTTTGATGTTTTTGATATATAAAATAGTACTAAACTAATTTTATGTTAAAAATTAACAAACTTTAAATACAATATCTAATTTATGGGAAAAAAAAGTATACTAAATTTTTATGCACATATTAAGTTCAAAATATATATATATACTTACTGAGGTGCAGTGCAGTCAATCAGCTTTGCCATTGTCCACCAACTTATCAAGTGCTTCCATAGCCCTAGGCTTCCTCAGAGTTCGGGCACTCTTTCCTCCTAATATTCCCCGTCTACACCCGACTGTGAGACGGATTAGACGAAGCATCAGACAAGCATAATGCATTCATCGACAAATTAGATCGGAACAATTGATGCCCGTGCTGCCTTAATATCGATTCCACAACAGCGGCAAAAAAGGAGGCGACACTTACGCTTTCAGGTCGTTGACTTCGACATCCGGCGATTTTTTGAGTTTGCTCTTAGGCTTTGTTGCTGGGTTGCGCACATCGACTGTCGTCGTCGCCTTGTTTCCCGCCGGGACAAGCACCGTTCTTTGCTTGGAATCCCACACATTCATCGATCTAACCCTTCTTCCGCCCGAAGTTGACGATAGTAAGTTTGAATCAACTCTGAAAGATCGTTGAAACGTTTTCCTACTTAACAGAAGCAGGTCTTAGTCATATGAATCTTTGAGTTGGGAACATAAATATTGATACTTAAACCAAATAAAAGTATCTCATCAAACCATTGTCTAAAATCTGTATTTCACGAGTCGAACAACTCAATATGAACACTCTAATTTCTGAAGTCCATTTATCATCGACAGCATTAGATTTCTTCCCTCTCAACTCTTCCATTCTCCTCCCACTCGCGCCTTCCCGCTATCGCCCTTTTCACTTCTTTCCTTCAACACTCGTCATTTTCTACGCATTTATTGCCACCAAAACTCTAATTTACAATATCATCTTCATACCTAAAAAATATTTTCCTTAAAACAATATTATTGAATAATATGACAAACAAAACTCCACCATTAAGGAATAAGTCAAACACTGTATATTTAACTTTTAAGCATTATTTAATTAATATAAACATTCAGTCTAATATGCCATTAACAGTAACAAATATCTAAATTTAGAATAGTTATATATACAATCTAATACATATATTTTGATGAGGCGGTCCAATATAAATTAGTAAACAAACTCAAAAGCAATTATGTAAAAAGAATTGAGGCCTCAAATAAAAGTCACCACTTCAACAAGAATCTCATTCATATCTTTCACTGTCTGCGCAATATCCTGCAAAACCGAGAAGTTATTGACCTGATTTTGACAGCACGACCGGATTGCGCTTTCCTTAACGCTTGTGAGGGTCTCGACTGCTACGTCTGTGACACATAAACCCTGTATATGCTTCCATGCTGCAATTTGATATTTATGGCATATACCAGCTTTGCGATTGGTGGGGTAAGATCACTTCCACCCGAGGATGAGATTCACATAAGACATGACAAGTACAAGCCATGTTAGACCTAAATCAACGGCAACATCAATATGTGCACTCAATGCCAAGTTAAACAATACCGTTGTTAAGGCATGCAGCGATGATTTTGACGTTTGGAGTCACCTTAGTTGAACCTTGCTTAATAATTTTTGTGGTGCAACAAGAACTCTGTTTTTAGTTTAGTTTGTGTATCAGTTTGCATATTTCCATCAATAAATCAGCGAGTAATTCAGCATTGAAAATTATTTAAGTGGAACGGAGCATGCATTGCCTCTCTCACAAGTGGTGAGACCTATGCATGCGTAGGAGCCACGAATTGCGACAGTGGTTTAGGTAGATACTGGGCGCATGGAACCCGAGAATTTCTTGCAACATACACAGCACCAATCCACTCCACATATGCAAGCAAAAACCCAGGCACTGCAGTTCAGTCCCAATATGTGAGATCACATATTCAACTCTGCTTATCTTCTATTACCACTTATGCAACATGCCCAGTTTTGTTCAGAGGAAAAAGGAGGACTTTTTGTTCCTAAAGGAGTGGAAAATTGTTGGATTTGGTCACTCTCTTATGGGTAGCTCAACAAACAAAAGTGTCATCGGAAAATCGTGCAAGGTTTGTACGAAATTCGGACTGCTGCAAACTGGCTACAGTAAAAGACCGAAGTGGCCAATTTGCTAGAGTAGCAATTACCAGAATGGTGCACGAGGCCAAGGGCGAAGCCAACAAGGCCGCAGCAAACTAGGCTACAAGAGGATGGCCGGCTAGGTAGTAAGAAGCCAGCGAGGGAAGCTGGCCGGCTGAGAGAAAAAGTCGTCCAAGGAGGCCGACTGGCTAAGTTGAAATAAGGCCGGCCAGAAAGGACAAACAAGAGCACTAGTGCAAAAGGGCGACCAAGCAACGCTAGTTCAAAGAAGTTAACTTGGCGGAACTGATAGATACTTTGCAGAATCGGTACCATGTTCTGGGAGGTTGGCAGGCTCTTTAGAACAAGCAATTGACTTTCAAAATTTGTAAGCTGACTTTACAGAGCATGCGTCGTTTATATAGAGCAGGTTGACTTGTAGAGCATGTGTCGTCAATGGAAACGTGGGAACTAGTGAAGGTGCAGAAAATGACAAAGTTGGTGTGAAAAATCATTTACAAAATTAGGCTAGGTGAGCAGATGGGATTTGGAGTAGGCGTCATTATAAAGCGCACCAGGCGTTTCAGAAGAAAGTGCAGCGGTGGAACGTGGAACGGAGGGTGGAGTGGAACAGAGTACGGAATAAAGCTCTCGTCGTTCACCGTATGCCGCCACACTTGTAAAATTAAAGTGAACAGAAAGTACCACCAGTGTGAGAAAGAAGATAAGAAAAATAGAGAGAAAAAGAGGAAATGAGAATTTTCTTACTCTGGATATTGTTTTTCTTGTTCTGTCTCAGGTAAGCTGCTGGTATTCTGTCTTGGAATTTTTGTAACCGATTTTACATAGTGAAATTTTTTTCGGAGTTTATCCCATGGTTTTTTCTTTGGTTAAAAAGGATTTTTTCATATTAAAAATCGTTGTGTATTATTATATTCCTTGTACTCACATTCTTAATAGCTAACGATCAACTGGGAGTTCAGATTTTTTCACTGCGCCGGATTCGGTTGTGTGAGAATCCGGGTGTCAAACCCCAATAAGTGGTATCAAAGCGAGGTTATAAACCTTTGATTTGATGGCGTCGTCATGAAGGAGCTTACCATTTAGTGTGGGGCAGTTTAATGGGCAAAATAATTTCATCATTTGGTAAGAAAAGGTAATGAATATTTTGACCCATGAAAGAACAGTTAAAGCACTTCGGAAAAAGGAAGAGAAGCCAAAGAACATGATGGAGGAAAAGTGACAAGATAAGAGGGATCTTGCTTATTGTACTATCAAATTGTATCTTATAGGCAACACTCTTCATGAAATCATTAGCTTGTCAGACACATCGGAGGCCTAGGAGAAGCTTGAGAACTGATATAAGTTCAAGTCCCTAACAACGAGGCTGCATATGAAGAAGCAATTCTATGATCTGCGTTTGTCGAAATGGAGAAGCTTTGAGAAGCACTTGGACTAGTTCAACTGGATTGTGATGCGGATGTCGGCCCTAGATGCAAAGATCAATGAGGAAGGCAAAGTGTTGGTGTTGTTTGCGTCTTTGCCGGCCTCGTATGATCATATTGTTACGACGCTACTATTCGAGAAAGACAAACTCAATTTAGATGAGGTTATCGCTTCCTTACTTATGAATGAGTTAAGACGGAGAGGAAGTGGTGAGGTTTCAGGGGAGCCAAGTCTACTTGTGGCGACCAGCGGTTAGGGACCGAGGAGACAAATCGAAGATTGAGGGACCGAGGCGACAAATCAGAGAGAAGCAACGGCCGATCCAAGTTTCTAGAGAAGATATGGTTCCACTGTGGTAAGAAAGGTTACATGAAACAGGACTGCCCGCAGAAAAAGCAAGAAAAGGAGGGCGGAGGCGAGTGTCAGGAGAAGTGGGATCATGATGATGATTGGGCCACTATCGCTCTTTATGGAGACCTCCTGGTTGTCCACACGGGGAAAGTACAAAGCCTACCGAGTCAGGAGGCGAGTTGGGTGATAGACAGTGGTGCCTCATACCATGCAACATCGAGGAAGTCCCACTTCATGAGCTATACGCCCGCAAACCACAAGATATTGAAGATGAGTAACAGTGGCTCGTCAATAGTTGTTAGCATAAGGGATATTTGCTTGCGGACAAGCAACGGGAAGAAGTTCGTGCTGAAGAATGTGCGACATGCCCTGAATTTGAGATTGAATGTGATTTCAATCGGAAAACTTGATGAAAAATACTTCCGGATGGAGTTCAGAAACGGTCGGTGAAAACTTACCAAAGGCACATCGGTTGTTGCAAAGGGAAGTAAGAGATCAAGTCGGCACCTGATGAAAGCTTGGGTTGCCAAGGATGATGCTAAGATGACCAATGGGGGCATTAGTCAATGTGGTATGAAGAGGTGACCGATGTGGAGTACAATGGAGAATGATTCGACAGCGAAGGAGAAGCCGAAAGAGAGTAAAACTACTCCAAGATCAGTGGAGCGGAAGAATGTATCATTTAGGCTTGTGGAGGCCGATGCCGGAATCCTAATTGAGGAAAGTTGTCGAAAGACAGGCGATGACAGTCGTTGAGTAAAGGCGAAGGTGCCCCTACAAGGTCATGAGAGAAAGCTTGTTGGGTTTGATCACTCCCTTGTAAGTAGCTTAACAAACGTAAATATTATCAGAAGATCGTGTAAGATTTGTGCGAAATTCGGAGTGCTACAAATTACCTGCAGCAAAATATCAGAGTGGCCAATTTGCTCGAGTGGCAATTGCTGGAATGGTGCATGAGGCCGAGAGCGAAGTTAACAGGGCCGCGGCCAATTGGGCTATAAGAGGACAGCTGGCCCGACGGCCGAGCAGTCAGAAGCCGACCAGGAAGGCCAGCCGGCTGAGCTGAAATGAGGTCGGCCGGAGAGGCCAACCAAGGGCACTAATGTAAAAGGGCGACCAGGCATTGCCAATTCAAAAGAGTCAACCTCGCAGAGCTAGTAGATGACTTTGCAGAGTGGGCACCAGGTTCTGAGAAGTAAGTAGCAGGTTTTTCAGAGCAGACAGTTGACTTTCAGAGTTGGTAAACTAACTTTACAGAGCATGCGCCTTTTATGTAGAGTAGGTTGATTTGTAGAGCATGCACCGCCTGTGGAAGCGTCGGAACTAGTGAAGGTATAGAAAATGACAAAATTAATATGACAAATTATCTGCAAGATTACACCAGGTAAACAGATGAGATTTGAAACCGGTGTCATTATAAAGCGTACTAGGCGCTTCGGAAGAATGTGCACCGGTGAAACGTGGACCGAGGGTAGAACGGAGCAGAGTACGAAAGGGAGCTCTCATCGTTTGCCGTTTACCACCACACTTGTAAAATCAGAGTGAGCGCAAAAGCACCACCAATGAGAGAAATGAGAGAAGAAAAACAGAGAAAAAAAGTGAAAATGATAGTTTCCTTACTCTGCATATTATTTTTCTTATTTTATCTCGGGTGGGTTGCTGTTATTCCATCTTGGGGTTTTTGTAATCAATTTTACGTAGTGAAAATTTTTTCAGAGTTTATCCCGTGATTTTTCCCTTAGTTGAGAAGGGTTTTCCACGTTAAAAATCATTGTACATTTTTATATTCCTTGTGCTCACATTCTTGATGGCTGACAACCGGTGGGAGGTTCAGGTTTTTCCGCTATGCCAGATCAGGTTGTGTGAATCCGGGTGTCGAACACCAACAGAAATAAGTGCTGTATACTCGCATCCTCTAAAACAGGAAATTAGTAGATATTGATGTCGGAGTGGAGACAGTAAATCTTTGTTGCATCACTCTTTCATCTAGAAAAGAGCAGCAGTTTTCTTCCTTCTACAATTCTTTCACTATTCTTAAGTCAATGAGCTGCAAACTTTCCAAATTTCTACATGTTCGCAAAAACCTTTTAACAATATTAAAACTAGATGAAACCTTCATCCATTTATTTTCTACGCACCCCAAAGAAGTCTGTAATTGGAGTTACATATGAATCAGTGCTAATCAGTGGACTAACACGTACATTAAAAAAATGAACCACCATCATTGAAGCTGTTTGGAATTATTTTGCTGAATCCCAAACAAAGACTTGTTTCTATCAACAAGTAATTCTTACCCATGAGCTTAACTGACCAGGTTGCATAAGCAGCCTCTGCAGCTTGGTAATCAATGAATTACAGACTCAAGTGCGTGGGTTGGCACGAGTTGCTGGATCTTCCTTCAATTCTAAAAGCATCATGAACACGTATCCCAGGCACCACAAGAGAATGTATTGGAAGGGTATCCAAGACACAAAAGCAAGGAGACTCAAAATGCTTCCAACATATTGAGGATCTTTTATATACCCATACGGAAACTCTGTTACCCAAGGGATGTTCTTTCCAAAACGAACACCATAGTAGACGCCAGGTTCACCAATCAGCTGATATACCCTATATTTCAATAGCTTATTAGAAAAACTATACGGCAATAACTTATTAAACTACTGGGAAAATACAAGCAACGCTCAGCACATAAGTTTTATTCAACTCAAAAGCAACCAAACCCAGCAATTTAATAATATTCTTGACACAGCCTAACGAAAAAGGAGAAGACAGAAGCAGCATGGCAGCATATGATACTTGACATGTCAAGCAATTCTTAGTTCTAAGAGAGATAGCAGATGAACTGGACAAAAAATACAACTCACTAACCAGACATGCTATATACAAGATTTATTAAAACACCTGTAGCAAGTATAAACCCAAAAGGATAGTCCAATCCTAAAAAATCAGTCTGATAGAAGGGAGAGCTCCACAGGCTTATAAGCCAACCCTTGTAGAGTTGCCTCCCCGATGTAGGACTCACAACATTCCTCCCCCTTCGACAGCCACAGACCTCGGCGGCTACGCTCTGCAACACTTCACTGGACGGTTCTCACTCTACAGTGCTTTGTTTGATTTTTTCGATCAGCCGCTTCACAGGTAGCCCTCTCTAGTAATCATTTTCTGTTAGAACCCTCCGCAAGTGGCCCTCTCCAGACCGAGGCCGATCTAAATGAAAGCACAATTGTTGCGAGCACAAGCCCAAAAGGGGAGCCCAACCCCAAAAGACCGGGTCTAATAAGAGGAGAGCCCAATAGGAAAAGCCCCAAAAGACTCCGCAGCTCTCACTCTGCAGTGTTTTGTTCGATTTTTTCGGTCAACTCCTCCACTGATAACCCTTTCTGGTAGTCCTTTTTCGGTCAGAACCCTCCGTAAGTAGCCCTCTCCAGGACTAGGCGGATCTAAATGAAAGCATCATTATTGCGAGCACAAGTCCAAGAGAAGAGCCCAACCCCAAAAGGCCGGTCTAATAAAAAGGAGAGCCCTTCAAACTTATAAGCCAGCCCTTGTAAAGCTGGCTCCCCGACGTCGGAGTCGCAACAACACCTCAAATGGCTATCCTATGCTAAGCCATACATTTTCTGTCTAGAAATGTAAGAAGGGCAGTTTCCTAATACATCTGTTAGGGGAACGGCGAAGGACTGACAACGTAAATAGGAGCAGCAGCAATCATGTAAAGCATTGAGAGCAATACTCATTCAGTTGTACCTAACAAGCAAATAAACCGTTTCTATCGTCCCTTTTTTTTGTTCCTGTTTTGATAAGCAAACCATTTCTATCGTTGATGAGAGACCATTGTAATATCGATTGTTAAGACGGCAGGGGCCACATTATACAGAAATCATCAAATACATTCCATAAAAAAATGAATTCATATATAGTAGAGGAAACCCCAATTTTGTTATTGGCAACAAAACTTATGCACAGAGCTAAAGAGACTACACCGTAGTTTTTCTTATCATATCTTTATCTGATCATATGAGAAGAATCCACAGAGAGAGAGAGAGAGAGAGAATGGAGGTTTCAAACCTGAAGTTGAGGAATTGGCCTACAATGATGAGAGGCCAAAAGAAGAGAGGAGGCGGCCAAGAGAGAGAGGAGACAGAGAAGAAAGAGATGATCTGAACGAGCTTCAAGAAGTAGGAGACGTAAGCCATAACCGCGGAGGGGTCGCGCCGTTTGCCGCAGAGATCCACCCATGTCTGCGGGTAAGTCCACAGCCAGTAGTAGTATGGAAAAGGAAGCACCACTCCTATGCCTGCCCATATTGACATTCCCATCTCTCCCACCCTCAATCTTCCCCGCCCAAGCTACTCTGCGCTCTCTCTCTGTCGCTCTCTCGATCGCGGATTTGACAAGTTCTACTCCAGACGGCCCAGTAATACTTAGAAGACGGAGGCCATCCTATAAAAAGAAATTTGAGGTGACCAAACCTGTTCTTCTTCTTTTCTTTCTTTTTTCGGGGGTAGATCAAGCCTTTTACCCACACATCAAATTGATGACCACTAGAATATATTATTTCACTTTATCATTAAGTTTTGGGAGATACAAAGGTTTTCTTTAAAAAAAAAAAGGCAAAATATTGATCATTTGTTAGAGAATTTAAAATTAAATGAAAATATTAAAATTCAGATTTAGTCTACCATTTTAATTTTAAAAAAAAATTTATTGAGATTTTAATATATATGCTTTTTAGTCATATATAAATATGTAGTGTGATGCGTATAAGTATTAACATTGGAGTAAAATATTCCACATTTCGATAAAATGTAAGGCAATCAAGCATAAAAAAATTGGTCACCGGTTTATGGTAAAAAATTTTAGAATTACTAAGAACTCTGAGAAATAATAGGTGCACATAGTGTTGGGATCCAAACCCCTTTATCCAAACTCATAAGCAGATAAATTAAAAATACACAACAAATAATAATAATCATAACTAATGATATATACAATTTTATATAGAAAATTCTTTTTTAAATGTGAGAAAAAACCATAGGACTAAAAATCCAATGAATATCCATTAAACGATGAGTTTCAATTATGAAGATCTCCAATAAAATATAAGAACACAATACCTTATAATGATAAACTCGAGCAATAAAGAGTATGAAATAAAAAATATATATATAACCGGTAAAAGATTTCGCTATGATATGAATAATATATCTAAAGTTGATGAAAAATAAAATACGATTCAAAATTTAAATGAATAAACAAATCTTCCTCTTCTATTTTTTCCCTCTCTTTTTCTTCTTTTCTTCACTGTGTCAATGCACAAAAACTCAAAGGATTGCAATGAATAACCCTAAAATCACATCAGAATAATTTTATATTAGGAATAGCGCAAGAACATCCATAAAACGTAAACACACTATGTACATGGCACACGAGCACTCCTTGGGCATAGCTTAGGTATTGAGCAATTTGGACAAGATGCGCTCGCGCAACTCTTAGATGCTCCTTAAGTGTCTCCAAGAAAGACAATATGCATGTGTGCCTTTCAAACGTGAACATATTATATATATATATGGCGCACGAGCACCCCTTAAGTATGGCTCAAGCGTTGAGAATTTTGGACAAAGTATGTTTGTGCACCCCTCAGGCACTCCTTAAGCGCCTCTAAGCTAAACAAAATACATATGTGAGCCCTTTAAGCACTCATCATGCGCCTCTAATTTGGACAAATGGCACACATGCCTGGATAAGATGCTAGTCGTGTGCCATTCAATAATTTATTCCAAACAAGCCAATATTCGTGCAACATTGGATATACTACTGAATGATGTATATGTATATATATGTATATATATATATATATATGTATGTAAAAGATTGACATGGGACTCATAAAAGAATAACTGAAGAACCCAACATGCAATAACTATATTAACTATAGCAAAGAAAATTGGTTATGTTAACCCCTCTTTGCTTCACTTCCCATCATTAATCACACACAAATGAACTTTCAAACACTATAGGCAGGTGGTGGTAACCAATTGAAGTATTAAGTAGTAGATATTATGCCAAATTTTGCACATAAGGGAGATTTGTACAATCCTTCCCACCTTTACTTATAGATCATACAGGAAAATAAATCCTTCAGTCATATAGTCTGTGACATTTGGATGGTACTATCTCATATTGAAGAAGCTCCAGTAAAAGCTGACAATTTAGTGTGCTCATTCTGTATCAGCAGGAGAATCTTTAGGTGGAACAACTGTAAGACAACAAAAACTAAAATAAATGAATTCTTCAGTCATCTGCAATTTTGATCAGCAATAGGTGCGTTAATTACAATTTAGTATATCTTAATAAGGTAAACTTGTCATACTATTGCTGTGCTTTCTCTTCACTAAACAGATATAATGGGAAGGCTATTCCATATTTTGTTGAGTTTGGCTAAATTTTGCAGGGCTTTATTAGGTTAAATTGCAGAATGAAATCAAATACTGAGGGAAGGCTATTCCATACTGTAATCAAATTTTGAGTGGTTTGTGTTTTAGATTCTAGGTTAAAGCATATGCAACGATTGAATGCCTGGTAGGGTTTTGGTCATGGAGAAGTTGAGAGGTAAGGGCTGAAATCAGAAGCGAATAAAAAAGTGTGAGCGGGCAGATGGATGGGCATTTGACACAACCACAGAACTGAGAAACTGGGGAATGAACATACCAGGATCCCTTGTCCAACAACCAGAATATGTAGTCCATGTTCTAGACTGTTGAAACTGATGAGCAGCAGCGATCACGGTCATGCCAATGCACTCCATATATGACGAGAACAAGGATCTTGTTTCGCAAAGTAGGATACATTGTTTTTTCGGGGGGTAATTTTTTTTTTTAATTTGGGTTAAAAAAATTTTATTAATGAAAAAATTTTTAACCCAAAAAAATAATTATAAAAAATAAAAGCACAAAGCATCATGCTTCATGAAGCAGGATTCCCCAGCTTTATATATGACTTTGTGTAATACTGAAGCCGTCTGAGCAGCAATGTCGACAGCGCATTTGTCCATGCACAATTCCTGAAATATGATAAATCAAAATCGTCTACCATCCAATTATGTGTAAACTGAAGCCTTATTTTGGCTCAGGTACAGCCAACTGGACATTTTCTCCAGCCTCAATGTCGAGAAAATGGGACTACCACAAAATTACGAGCTTGAGCACCATGAATTGATGCAATCTTGGTGAATTTTGAATGAACAACGGTTATTGGAGCAGCTTCTTGTTTGAAATGACATGTGCCAATTTCACTATGCAAAACGATGAAGCCCCAGGGCAGTTGGCCCTTCTCACCAGTTTTGCACCATATAATCAGTCTCAGGATGGAGACAAATGAAGAATACAGAAGAATAGGATCTCAAAAGTCGGTCATGTCTGTGACGAGGAAGAGAATAAAGTATAACACAAGGGTAGGTATAAGAGATAGCAAACACACTTTGAACCGAGGATTCAGGTTTCAGAAGTAGAACATAAGACATGGTGCAGAGTCAGTTGTGCTATTCAACAAGACATTGTGAACATGGAAGTACCAAATAGAGAAGTTGTACCAACCTAGAATAAAATGGCCTAACCGGACATGAAACACTCACGTGAAAATCTCAAATTGTACAAATCATCCAATAACCAGTATGCATAAAATATATCTCAAAAATATAATCATCCATAAAGAGTCTAATGCCTTGAACATATTGAGAGACATAAAATTCAGATACATCAAGTAACTACCCAGGGTCACCGCCCAAAAAATAATATCCATATAGTCTACAAAATAAGCCTGATCCAACACTAAGAGAATATAGCTACTAGCCTCCTAGATCCTCTTTACCTGATATCCTAAGGCAACTTTAAAATACTCTACTAATGATTTAAACTCTGCTATAATCTGGAGCTAATAAAAACAAGGGTAAGCCAAATATACAATAAATGATAATAATTAACAAAATATAATAATCAATAATCATTTCAAATAAATAATATCAAAATATACAAAAGTAATATTAACAATATAAAGTTCAACAATAAACTCTATTTGAGATTCTATAAATTATTGTAACTATGACTCAAACTCATACTCGTCTAGATAATAAACATACAACTCATAAATTCTAAAAGTAAGTTTTCATATTCTGCTTGGTGCTTCATAACATTCTGTAATATATACCACGTACACAAATTGTGATAAGTATGGGCATAACTAGCTGCAACGTCTTTGTCATAATGTTATCCTGATCGGTAAATATAATAATTGGAGCCTTTTCACCATAATATTTTAAGAATGCCTCAAATAACTACACAAAAAATCTGCTATTTCATCATATAATAATATAACTCTAAATATAATCATTATCCTATGGTGGTTATGTCATAAACCCGGACCAAGCAGATCAATTTAAATAATTAATTATAATTTTTAAAATCTAAAATCTCAAATAATTTTAAACATATAATACTAAGTCTCAAAATTCGAGTGTGACAAATCAAAATATACGCTCAACAAAATTAAAATCCTCACAGGACCTCATCGAACAACCATCCGGACAATATAAAAGTGACCTGCTCTACAATCATCATAAGGGAGGTAATAATCCGACTCAAAAATCATAATCAAACATAACATAATATTCAACTATTCCCGAAATATAACAATAAGCCCATATCCGACCAATTTCATAATCCAAATACATCAAATATCAATATAAACCATAATAAAACTGAAACTCACCAAATCGGACGAATATCTGACCGATCACGTCTTTACTCCCGTACTACGTCCGACATTCTACTCTGAAGGGACAAAACAGAAAAAATGAGCCTAATGCCCAGCAAGTATCATATTTAATCAAAATGAGTCCAATAAATCAGAGGGAATGTCAAATGGACGAAAATCCAATCAAATTTCAGAATAAATCTAAATCGCCGATAAGACAAATTCAACCAAAATCCAAGATCCAAATTTCAAAATCCAATGATAGTCTCGTACTCAAATCAAATATCCAAATCCAAACAAATGTCAAAATTTCAAAAATAGTCCTTGTCGGGACGTATATATATATAAATATATATATATAACCAAAACAGGGGTGATCCGAACCAATTCCAAAACCGATGTCTATCCAAGTCCAAGTCCAAGTCCAAATCCAATGCCCGATCGGCTTATGATCTGGGGCAGAATCCGATAGCCGGATGATCCAATAAAGTGCGCAGAGACTGAAGCAGCACCGCGACAAATATTCCAAATGTTCGGATCAAAACATATAATTAAAATCATTTGTACGAGACATATCAAGCCCAATTATAGGCAAAAATCGGCGAATCTCAAATCTAAATCCAAAAATTCATATCCAAATCAAAGTCCAATACCAATGAATGTAAAAATACAAATTATGCACCAAATCTGGGTTCTAATTATTTAAAGACTAGCTTAATAAATGGTTAAACATAATACCAGCAACCTTAGGCCAAAATCCATGTACTGTGTACCCATAAATAAGGCTGCTCACTATGTTTTGCCACCCACGGCTTTGGGTGTATTTCTCAAACTTGTCAGATATAGTAGGACGTCCAAATATATTCTAATGTCAAGTCAAATTATCTAAATGGGAAGGGTCACTACTCCAAATCTTTCTTGCCGACGGAAAGGAATTTTCAAATAAACCTCCCCGTCGGGAACTGGCCAGAGTATCCAATTTTCAAATCCAAATGTAGTGACCACAACCCGGTACGTGCATATGACTGCACGGCCAATGCAAAGTTTAATGCTCATTTTTTTATAAAATTATATTAATATAAAAATATACAGTGTCTAATAAATTATTCGGACTCTCAGAAAAATATTAAACTCTCCAAAATTATAAAACCCAATCCAACAACCCCCAAAACATCCAATAAACTACACATGCATGTCCAGAATAAATAAATGGGTGTACCAAAAATTCATGCATGTTAGTAAAAATTCCAAACAGTATCTAAAATACATCAAATGAGAAATTAGACCAAAGAGGGGGTTTACAGATACTTGCCTAGACCTCATACTTTACTGATCTGAAGAAAATATATCCGGAAGTGCCCAAATCAACCCCTCCTCTCTTCGCCGTGCGCGTTGCCGCGCCTCTGCTCGCGATCCCAGCCTTACCCTCACGCGCTGCAGCTTCTGCACACACCGCCATACACCCACGGCCACCGTCGATTGCCGGCGTGCCACCATCGGCCGCCATTGACCACCTCCAAACACCGTCGCTCCTTCCTCTGTCCTGCACCGAGCGGCACCTCTCACCCGTGCGCTTCTCTCTTCGTCGATGCGCAACTTCTGCGCACTTCGCCGATCACCCACGGCGACCGCCGGTCGCTGACGTCCACCAGCAACCGCCGTCGACCACCGTCGCAACGCTACCTCTGCGCGCCGCCGCTAAGAACGCTGCCGACAAACGCCGTCGGCCTCCTCAACGATTTTCTCTTAGCGAAACCACCACCATCGGCCACACCGACCACCACTGCACCACCGACATCAGCGCCTCCTCGCCGCATGACGCCATCGCCGGCCGCCTCCCTCCTCTCTTCTTCCCTTTCTTCTTTGCGCCAAAACCCTGGCTCCCCCTTCCCTCTCTTTCTCTCCCCGATCCTTATCTTTAACACTGTTTCCCCCTTTTTTTTATTTTTCATTTTCTTTTTTTTCGTTATATATATATATATTATATTATTATTATTATTATTATATTTTTATTTTTTTTTATTTCTAAAACCCGAATCAATATTTGGACGACAACACATGCGCACCCCGAGTGCCAGCCCAATTGATCCAAACATCCTTCTAAAATTTTTTAATATTTAATTAATTTTATCAAGTTTAATTTATCAAAAATTATAATTAATATTAAATTAAACCAAAAAAATCCGAGATATTACAGGTTAAAATCAGTAAATACAGTAAAAAGTTTCAATTCTTTATTCGTGACACATGTGGTGACAAAAATGATAATATCCCCAAATGAGTAGTAGTCAACAATCATCTTCATATTAACCCAAAAAATATTAGTTATAAAATCATTGGAATCAAATTGCACATCATGAAAAAAAAAAATTCTTCATTTTTTCAGAAATAAGTTAATATCGCTCCAACCTCACCCTGTTGTATCTACTATTGTCTCCTAACACGAAAATAAGATTTTTGGTCTTCAGTTGTATGTCCAACGTAATCCCTTAGCATCTCTCACAATAAATTTATAGGTCTTAGTGGGTTTCAACCCAATATTATATGCTATATCAATAAGATAGCAATCATTTCAGACACATTTTTTGAGGATCTCAGTAGGTGTCTTATTTTGGGAGGTTTAAGTTCATAGTTGTGCTCTTCTACAAATTTTTTGATAATAACTTTTTTTGTTTCCATATCAAACTTACATTAAATCCTAACTGCACAATTACATCGAGTTTTTTTATCTATATTGTGTACCATCCCCATATCTTTTGTCAATTTGATTTTTTTCTTTTACTAGAATAACAAAATATTCTAAAAGTTTCTACATTATTTTTCTAGATTTTTTTACTCGACTCTTCTATAATGAAAATCACATTCTGTTTTCATATGTATTCCCAAATAATCATGTATCATTCATATTATCAAATGTCATTCTAATCGTCCGTGAACAATCATCCATATTGAATAAATATGCTAAAGATTTAGTTATTGTTCAGACACAAAAATGTTAAAATATTATTGTTTAATTTAAACACAAAATGCAAACATTAATATAAGACTAAAATTTATTTAAAGTTGATTTTCTAGTTTTAACGTGAGAAAATATAGATATCAATAACTGATTTTTTAGCACTTGTTCTATTTATAATGCAGTTAAAATTCATCAATTAGCGGATATCATACACGCTTATCAATTAAAACAATATTTCAGGAGCTTGTAACATTGAATGAGTTAGAAAAACTTCTGACGATCTTTTTTCTTTGCTAAAATTAATTTTTTGCACGTTTATCTTACTATCTAACCTCAAAATTTTGAGAAAAAGAAAACGAATATAGAAATTAATAAGAAATTATTTCTACAAAATAATAAAATATTTTTACATTCTAATATACTAAAATATTAAGTCACAAAAAATACTACCCAAACTCGAAATTTTGAGAAGAATGTAACAATGCTTGACAAAATAGGAAGAGAGAGAAGTGGAAGAATGAATATACTTACAACTACAACTTAGATAACGGACAAATGACTCACAAGCTTGCAGAAGGAAGGCGAAGATGGAGGAAGATGAATAACATGTACACCACACACACACTCTCTTCATTTCGTTCTCTTTTTTCGTTTGTTTGTGATTATTACTCGTTAGAATTTTAGCTCACAAGTTTAAACAAAAAAACGAAAATGGAGGGAGGTAAAGAACACATATATTGCTCTCTCTCTCTCTCTCTCTCTCTCTCTCTCTCTCTCTGTTTTGCTCTCTCTCATTCTTTCTTGGTTTGCGGCAAATGGCTTTAACATGGTTAGGATTTTGTTTGATTTGGAGAAGGTATTACAGTTATTGAATTTAAAATAAATCTAATAGTTATAATTTTGAAATTTAAAATTAAAAAGAAATAATAAAACTCTGCGCGTGTAAATGGGCCGCTCGCGCACAGTCCCTGCGCTGCTCTCCTCCCGTAAAAATCCTGCTTGCGGAGCAGATCCCCCGTCTTCCTGATCCTCACCTCACCTTGCCGCCAACTCCCGCCTCGCCTCTCTCTCCCGCTCTCTCTCTCTTTCGCTCGCTCGTCCAAACAACCACCAAGACTGACAGCCTCCATGGCACTCTCGTCACATCAACCTCAATTTCGCTCCTCCTCCACCGTCCCTCTTTCTCTCCCTAACCGACCTTTTACCCCTTCCATCCGTCCAGTCCCCGTGTGCAATTTCTTCACATTCTCTCTCCTGCAACTCTCCCTCCCCGCTCGAAGTTTCAAAATTCAATGCCTTAGCAAAGAGGCTTCTTCCGCCACTGATGATCGCAAGGCAGGTGTCTCAGTTTACAAGCCCAAATCCTACGAAGTGCTTGTCACTGACGCCGCCAATTCAGCCGCTGAAGCTCTTGAAGATGGCAAAATGCGTATGGAAATTGAATTCCCGTAAACCCACTTTTTCCTCCTTTGTTCTGTGTTCTGTACTTGCCTTAGACATATTCATTTGTTAATTTGACACTTTTCATGTGTTATTAGACTGTAGAGTAACATTCACATGTAAGTAAACAGATAAAACTGAAGAGCAGAAAAACAGAAAGAGAGAAGAAGAAGAAATCTTAGAGACAGAGATAGATCAATCGTTCATTCCCATTTCTGGTGATCTCAATAAAAAGAATGATGCAAAGGGCCTATTCCCTGGAATTATATAACTAACTTCTCCGTTCTCCTACCAAAAACTAATACCCTTCTGCGCATGCTGTACAAACGCCTATAGAACTCAGCAAACCGAAGAACGGAAAAAGACAAATAACAGAAAACTGGTTTTCTTTTGAGGTTCCACCTCCCTTTTTTCTTTGCATCAGTAATTTCTTTGGGATCCTGCGGCACCCCACAAGATGGAGAGTATAACTCCCATCTTGGATGAGTGAGAGATGAGAATATTGAAAGGCAAGGCCATTGTAAATATATCTGCAGGTTGTGAATGACTGAGAATGTTAGTGGTTCCTTCTTGAACCTTGTTTCTGATGAGGTGGCTATTTATCTCAATATTTTTGTAATTTAATGAAAAACCAGATTAGCTGCAATATGTGTAGCTGATTGATTGTCATAATGTAAAGATTGCAGCATTAGGATGAGGAATATGAAGTTTTATCAATATATATCTCAGCCAGATTAACTCAAAGCAAGAAGATGTCATGGCCCTCTACTCAGATTTGAGACTGTGAGACGATGGATTGCTTCTTGGATTTCCATGAAACTAAGAAAGAACCAAGGAACGTGCAGTCACTGACCTGTGGCTATCAGGGCATGAGGCCTGTCCAAATTACAATAGCCCACCAATTGGAGATCAGACTAGCTGGAGAATAGGAGTCCTTGACCCGGTGATTCCTTCAAATGTCTGAGAACCTTTTGCGCTGCAATCAAATGAAAATTTGTAGGACTTTCCACAAATTGGCTCAACACTTGAAAACTGTAGGAAATGCCAGGTCTCGTGACGGTTAGGTATGAAAACCTCCCAAGTACGAATCTTCTATGCATGCTTAGATTTGAGAGAGACTTCTCATAATCTCTGCTCAACTTTAGATTCTGATCCATGGGAGCTTTTCAGGTCTACTAGCCAGAGAACCCAAATGTCCAAGGTGTATTTCCTTTGACAAATGTATATAATGTCAGAGTTCCTTGCAACTTAAATACCAATGAAGTATTTCAATGAGCCCAAATCTTTAATCTTGAATCTGATGGCTAGAAAGTGTTTTAATTCATTAACCAAATTAACATTATTGCTTGCAATTATAATATCATCTACATACACCAACAAGGCTGTGAAGCTTCTCCATTTGCTTTAGTGAATAGGCTATAATCAGCCTTGGACTGTTTAAAGCCAAAATCATGCAATGAAGTAGAGAAATTTGGATACCACCTTGATGCCTGTTTAAGGCCATAAAAACTTTTAAGGAGTCTACAGTCTTGGTGAGGTTTTCCTTTAATGTAACTAGGTGGTCTTTTCATATAAATATCTTCTTTGAAATCTCCATGTAGGAAGGCATTATTGACATTAATTAGCATAAATGGAAACCTTTAACAGCTGCTATGGCTAGAAGACAAATCATAGTTATGAGCTTTGCCATGGAAGGGAATGTCTCATGGTAGTTTGTTCTCTTCTGCTGGATGTGTCCCTTTGATACACCTTACTTTTAGTCTCTCCACTGTTATATTTAATTTTATAAAGATGATTGCAGTTAATAGGTATCTCTCCAAGAGGTAGATATGTCATCTCCTAGGATTGGTTTGTTTCCAAGGTAGTAAGTTCCTCATTCATAGCCTTACACCAACCCAAATCAAAGGCCACGTCTTTATAACTCTGTGGTTCAGCTTGACTGGAGATGGAGGCAGAAAAGGCCTGAAAACTAGTTGAAAATCTTGTGTATGAAGATGGATTAGAAAGGAAAAATTGAATACTGTTTAACTATTTCTCTGATGTTGCAAGAGTGGTCTGTTGGCAGTGGAAATCATATAAGTACCTTGGTGTTCTTTTTGCTGTAGGTGACGAATGAATAGGATGATGGATGAGGGAATCATGGTGTGTGGCTGACTTTGAAGGAGGTGTAACAAGGGGAAAGTCTTCACCATTGTTTGTGTGAAATAATGTTGCAAGTTCAAGACAGGAGTGAGGTGGATCAATTTCAATAAGTTGGCATGCCTCAAACATTGGAGTGTTGATTTGAGAGTTAAAATGAAGCTGTCCTTGGTTATTGTCATGGAAGTCTGAATTATAAAGGTTTGGGCAATTAAAGGGTTGCTTGGTAGTGTTTAGATCAAGTTGATTAGTTTTGAAGGGGTAAATGGACTCATGACAGACTGCATGGCTTGAAAAGAAGACATAGCTCGGCATCTAAATCTAGAAGTTTGTAACCTCTCACTGTAAAATAATATCTTAGGAAAACACATTTTCTCCTTCTCATATCAGATTTTCTTACATGGGATTAGGTGGTAGCAAAACAAAGGCACCGAAAAATTTTCTATGTGTTTCTAGCTTGGTGGGATCCCAAGCCAAAGCTCATAGGGTGTTTTGTTGTTAATTAAGGGTGTAGGGTCCTACTTATAATGCATACAGCATCATCACATAATGCTCCAATATTGCATTGGAACATATGATTGGAATCTCAATATCTGAGCCGCATTCAGAATATATTCAAGCTTTTTCTCCACTACACAATTCTGTTATTGTGTTTCTACGCAATTGTTTTGATAGCTAATTCCTTTGCTATTGAAATAGTCCAACATTTGAAATTCTGCTCCATTCTCACTCATTATTACCTTAATTCTAGTAATAATTTAATTCCTCACGAGGCTACTGAAGGACTCTGAGTAGGCACTTGCCTCAGATTTAGCTTTCAACAAGTAGACCCATGTGGTGTGAGTATGGTCATCAACTAATGTGAGGAAAAATCTAGAAGCATCATAGGAGGTATTGGAACTAAGACCCCAAATATCGAACTATATCATTTCGAAAGGCAAAGTGGAATCAAAACTGGAAAAAGGGAAGCCTACGTTGTTTAGCCAAGGGGAAAATACAACAATGCATTTCATTACTTAAAGATATATTTAGTTTCACAATAGATTAATAATTAACTTCGACCTGGAATGAGAAAGTGACCTAGATGACAATGCCAAAGGTTTAAGGCAGAATTTGCATTCATAATGGAAGTTAAATTGTAATTATTTTTGGAAACTTTGAAATAGCATCAACCAAGGCTAAATTTGGAACTTCAACTTTTAGTAAGTTGTACATAACACTCTTGAATGCCCAATCCTTATCCAAGATGCTAGGTCCTGGGGAAAACTAGAATGAGGAAAGAAAATGAGACAACATGATTGTGTTTCAACAATTCTTTTAGCAGAAATCAAATTGAATATAAAACAACCTGCACATAGAACACCCTTCAAGAATATTTTCTTTGTCAGCCTCACGGTTCCCACATGACTAATGTGGACTTCGTTCTTATTTGGCAATTTAACATTGTATGGTACTTTTGCTATTATAGAAGTGAACAAATAGGTGTAATAAATCATGTGATCTGCTGTCCCGGTGTCAATGATCCATGGTATGTTAGCAGGGCTTAACCCACTGTGCATGTCAACAGAGAAACAGTTGGATATCCAAGACATTTTTAAGTTGTTGAAAATCTACTGGAATAGAGCCATGCCCTTGGTTGGATGAGATAAAGTTGCAGCTGGGATCTATGGCTGCAGAAGACTCAGAAGTTGCTTATATTCACTCTTGGTGATTCCCACAGTATATCATTTTTCATATTTTGTTCTCCAGCAGGATGAGCAGTTTATCGATTGGCATGAATGAAAGGACTTGTGAACTTGTTGTGAAGGTATGCCAGGGAAATTATTGTGGCACTCACCAAGAGTCAACGAATATCTAGTGAAATTATTGTGGCTGCATCTTGGTGGCTCAACATTACCAATCTTGAAGCAGTTTTCAATCGTGTGGCCTCGAATTTTGCAGTGTGTACAGAATGGTCTTTCCCTTTTCTGTCCAGTTGTGTTGGGGAATTCAGTGTTTGGTTTGAGTGGGGCAAGGTTCCCTTTAGTGAATATGGCTATTACCTATGTGTTGGGTTCATCGGCAACCATCTGGTGTTGCCTTTCCTGTTGATTAATCACAAAAAAGACTGTTCACAGGTGGTAGAGGCTCAATCAACATTATTTGATCCCTTGCATTTGCAAATGCTCTATTTAGTCCCATTAACAACTGAGTCACACTGCCTCTTTGGTGCCTTTCAACAAGTACCTTCAACTGTCTGCAACTATATTCAGGGATGGGATCAAAATTCGAAATTTGTCCCATAAACCCTTGAGTCTTCAATAGTAATCTCTAACTGGATCCCGATTTCATGTAAACTAGCTAACTCTTTCGTTAGTTGAAAATTTCTTAGACCATTTTGTTGTGTGAAATGATCTCTCAATTGCAACTAGAGTTCATCAGCATCATCAACAAAAGTTAGGCTGGATTTAACTGAGATATTTATAGAATTTTGTTGCTAGGAGACTACCAGATCATTACATTTTCCCCAGGCTTCTAGCAGCTGATCTTGAAAGTCTGTAGGTTTAGGAATAGCTCCATTGATGAACACCAGTTTTTTCTTGGCTTGCAAGGCTCTAATCATGGCTCCTGACCAGCTAGCATAATTATCAGCATTGAGCAGACCAGTGACTAGGCTTATAGTTGGATTGCCCCCATCTTCTAATTGATATGGGCTGAAAGGTTTCTAGTGTTGTTTGTTGTTTGTATTTCAGAATTAATTTTAGTTGTTGTCATGAATGATCTCTAAGGAAATCATGATCAAAATGCAGTGTGAAATAAAAATTTTCACGATTTCAATAACTAGAATCACCCTTTTATTAAGCAAAATGATAATAAGATATTTACATAGAAATGAAATGGATGCAAATCATGCTGTTCATCCTTTAGATGATGTATGTTCAAGCGTCCGATTAAAATGATATCCAAACTAGTATTCTCGATTTGTTATTGTGTTTGTCGTACAAATTAAAAATTACTGAGTATGTGTGCTAGCCCTCACTCACTAATTATTTTCTAATACTTTACAAAGAACCACTTTTTAGTTATTACTCAATCTTAAGGCAAGCCTCTCTATTTATAGGAAAATATAAGATTGAAGAAAAAGAGAGTATAGAGCAGGAATCTTGCTTCACGAAGCAAGATTTTTCGCTTCTTTTTTTTTTCTTTTTGGCTACCCCTTTTAGAAGGAAGAGTGAACCTCTTGGGCTTCCTCCAAAATTAATGAGGGAGGAAGGAAAGAGACAAATGCATCCAACATTTGCTTTTAATCCATTTGATAGGGTAGTCTTCTGGCTCTCCTTATAAACCTTTCTAATTAATAATTAATCTCAATTAATTCCCTTCTAATAAATGCTTTGAAAATAGTTAATGCAAATATTGACTATTTTCTTTTATAATAACAAATATAATACTGTAATGTAAGTGACCCATTAAGTTTAACATTAAATTGGTATCTTATTTGATAATTTAAGACACTTTTAATTATAAATAAACTCTTTTAATTTTTCTTAATTAATTAACTATTAATTAATTAAGAATTTCTATAAATCATGAGTAACACCTAATAATATATTATGACAACCCAGATGAAGTGAATATTATATATATATTCAAAGAATCTTTTTATAATAGTCACCGCATAAATTTAATATTTTCATCATTCTATTTCCCAAATAATTTAAAAGATATGGAAAAAGTCAACCCCTTAATGTGTTCATATGCATTTATGATATTTGAATAAATGATTCATTTAATTAGAAACTCTTTTCTAAATAGCTAGTTACCTTGGCACCTTGGCCAAGAATTTAATGAATCATTAATTTAGCAAATCATATGAGACATCTCTTCTCGTTTGCTAGGAGCGATGAAGCATTTGTCGATCACACTTTTATCTCTATATGCTTATTATTATTTCCAATAAATACATTCATGTATCCAATCATTTGACACATATTAGTAGATCGAAGTATAACAAATTACATGAAATACTAAGATATTTCAAGTTAAAAGATCATCTATACAATTATTATGTAAAGACTTTTAAAAGACATGCAAAACTTCCATACAAGAACACCTCGGTCTAGTTAATTGAGTGAACTTATTTTCTAATGAGCACTTGTACATTTATTGTAGTGTTAATTATATAAGCGACCATGATTTCAATCACCCCTTTCAACGGGCTGGCAAAATATGCATCAGTTTAATTATATTATTAATATCCCATCCTAGTAATCCTTCAACTGGAAATGTTTAAGATTAAATCTTAAAACAATAAAAATTATAGTTATAATCTCATCATAATAATTAATGAATTGCCCTAATCTAGGGATTTTTTCATGTAAATAAAATTATTAAAACATGATAAATATGAAGTATCTTTTAATAGAACTGAATAAGAATGTACATGAGCAGTGACCCAATCGTATTAAATAGGATTGACTGACTGATAGAGCATACAACTACTAACATGATCAACCTAAAATCTTTTATACAATGTAAGAAAATAGAGAAATCTGAAGAGCAGAAAGAGAGCAAAAGAAGAAATCTCACAGGTAGGTAGGTGTCAATTGCTTATTCTCATTTCTGGTGAATTCAATACAAGAATAATGTAAAGGGCCTGGATATATAGAATTTCCCCGGAACCTATAACCAACTTCTCAGCTACCCTACCAAAATGAACCCCTATGCACATGTTATACAAACAACCTATACCACTCAGCAAACTAAAGAATGGAAAAAGGCAAAGAATAGAAACCTGATTTTATTCTTGCTCATGCACTCTTTTCTTCTGACATTCTTCCTTCTTTTCTTTGCTTTGGAAATTTCTTTGGCATCATGCAATATCACCTACATATCTGTCTACTTGAGCCATTAAATTGAGTTGGTTATTTGATGCCTTTGGCCAAGTAGTTTATGAATCTTGATAGCCCCATGTTAAAGTGTTAAACCCTTACGTGCCTATATCAAACAACTTATTTGTAGATAAGTTGGGTAATTGTCATGTAGCTTAATGCGATTGATTTCAGAATGAAGTACAATAACTGAAATGTGTTATTGAAGATTCTTGAATTTAATTTTTCTAGTCCTCAAGTTTATAGATTGCTGACTTGATTATTATCTTTTTTTTTTGTTTGAACTTGCAACGGATATCACTTTTTAAGGTTTGTTGTTGATGAGGCAAAGATCATTAATGTAGTGGGTGGGATGTATGCCAGGGATCACAAGCATTTGACTTTGCTATTCCTTGTATTCATGGAACAAGAAAGACAATGGAAAAGAAGATTACAATGCAGTTGACCTCAGAGCTAAATTCTACTTAATAACTGCATTTAAAAATTGCAAAGCAGCAGTCATGCCCGGGTGACAGTGAATAGACATGTGAATAATTTATATATGACTCTTGACATTGTTGGTGGCAGTATATAAATTTTATACTTCTCAATATGCTAGAGTATCAAATTATTTTATAGGTTACTCATGAAACACCATCTCTTTAGTTCCTATATTTGAGAAGGATGAGATCTTTGTAGGTAGCAATTATTATGCAATGGGATCTACAACCTTTCTTATACCCTGCTTTTCTTATTTTTGTTCCAAAAGCTATGCAATTATCTGTTCTATTATTGATGGGGAAATTTTCTTCTGTTGACTGTGAGTGAACATGAGATATCGAAAAAAAGAGTAAATCAAAATTTACTAGTTCCTTTCAGAATTGCTAATTATTCTAGAAGTACATGTTGTCAATTAAGAAGTCAACTTTTACTGTAAAATGTGAAAGCCTGTCCATTCCATGTAACTTCTGCGTGGATCTTGTCTGTGAAATGGCACTAGCTGCTGGCTTTATTTGCAACTTATTTATTTATTTGATCCTTCCCCTGCACTATATTCATGCATATCTGTTAACCTATTTATGTTGTGGCTAGCGAGGTACTTGTTAACCTTATCTGTGGGATTTAAATATTAGTGTTTGTTATGGAGTTGAACTCTTGAGGTTACTAGTTGTTGATAAGTACTAAAGTTGATAGTGAAAATTGAAACGACAACCCTAATTCACATTGCATTTTGAGTGCCTTTAAAGACTTTTTAGATTGTAGAATATGACATGAAGTCTGTTTAATGTGATGTCCGTTGAAAAATTTGTAATTTATTGGGAAACTTGCCTTTCTTCCCCCTTCTTGCTAATATATGTTTGTTTCTTTTGTTCTTCCATTTGGGTTGTCTCACCAGGCCTCTACCAAGCAATATATCATCCTATAAGGTACTCCGTTTGGTTTTGTGATATAGTTCATTCTACATGATTTGTTCTAAGCTATTCTTAACTCTAAATGTGGTCTTTTCTTTGATTTTTTTGGAGCCTAGGAAACAATTTACTCATTTCTCTTATTTCGAAGTTCAATTTTTGTTTAATGAATTGGTTCCAAAAATATTCCACCTTTTGATATTTTTCTTTACTTAACTATTTCCATGGCATTTTTATTGACAATGATTTGACTTGTTGATGAACATATTAAACCAGACCATGATTTTTTTTGAATTGTCTAATATGTGAAGGGATCTTCAGATGAGTTCATTAATGCCAATATTCAACTGGCCTTGGCTGTTGTAAGGAAGCTACAAGATAAAAGGCAACTCAGAGCTCGCATAGTAAGAGAATTTGTTTTCTTTTGCCAAAAAATTAGCAGCTATTTCCTATTGAATTTTTGTTATATTGCATTACTTTCAGGTGTTTCCAGACAAGCCGGAAAAGCGTCGAGCCTCTCAGCTTTTCAAGACAGCTCTTGACTCAGTAATAATAAATCACATCTTTGACTTTTTATTTGTAATATGTTTCTTTGTAACTTTTATTCTTTTTATCTGAATAAGTATACGATTTTGATGATGATCAACAACATGGCAAGGCATTTAGCCCCATTGGCTAGTTCTGGTGTCAGTAGCTCCTGATGGCCTTTACGCATAGAGAGTGAGAGATGATTGGTGGAAAGCGAGGCATCTTCGCATTTTAGTGGTACAAACATTTAAAATTTAGTATTTAGAAATGATCAAGGAACTTAGCAAAAAAAAAAAAAGACCTATAAAAGAGCTAAATGGTAGCAAAAAATCTTTATAGCCGACCTATTTAGTGGGAAAAGGATTAGTTTGGTTTGTCTTATGTTGGTATGATTAAGGTGGGAAGTTTTTGAGCAATGGTGAAGTCACTCCACTATGAAATGGAGGTCACAATTTCAAATTAAGAGTAAGAGTAACAGTGCATGCATCTTGATCTAACTTTAAACCCAATAATATAGGAGTCTTGCATATTGAATTGCCTTTTTTTTATATTTAAATAGCTATTAAAAAAAATTCAAATTGAATTAACATTATATTTTCTATACAAAAGTACTAAATATTGCCTGAAATTTTTATCCACTTATCATGTTGCAAGCTTTTAGCTTGATTTACCTTTAGTTTGTTAGGGTCTAAAATGTGAGGTTACATGTTCAGATATGATCATTACTTGTAATCACATTACAAATAAGAGGCCTTAATGCTAAATTATGTGGACTGAGTTTCTATTTTCATTTCAGATTGATGGTATTACTATAGGTTCACTGGATGATGTGCCCGGTAATCCTGTCACTACTTTCCTCAGATCTATAAGAAGCACACTGGATTTTGATTTTGGTGATGATGATGAAGGTTAGCGTTGGATACTTGATTGCAATAATTTGTGCATGTTATGAAGTCTCCACCATAAATCATCTTACTAGGTCTTCTTGTACACATGGTTCCTTGGAGTCCCAGAGGATTTTGAATGTTCTTGCACCAAATAAGGATGATGAAAATATGTCAAATTGGATGCTTTAAGTTCAGGAAACTATCTACTTGTGAGAAAGTTGTGTTGAATAGCTAGCATAGCCGCAAACATGTGATATTACTCTTTATCCACTATAAGCCTGAGGTTTAGTATATTCTCTTGTTTTACCAAATGTGAATATCAGTTACTTTGTGGTACATTATGGATTGGCCCTTATGGATGGGATAAATGTTCTAAAATGGTATCCTATATGTGCATTTATTGGCAGCAAGCATGATAGAGTTAACATCAGCTAAATTGTGGGGTTTTTCTCTCTTTTAATGTTGATAAATTGACATTTAGCTGTTGAAGTTGATAAAGCTATTGAATTCTGACCATAACGACTACAGTTCTCTTTTTTAGTTTCTAAACTAGTTTTGTTTTATAGTATGCTTTTGTAGTAAGTCTGTATGTTTGATTTAGTACAAGGGTAGAGGGAAGTTACTGGAATAATTTTTCTTTTCTCCTTTTCCGTGTACTAAACACGAAGGAAGAGGAACAATTTTAGCGGGGAAGAAAATATAACTAGAAAGAGAGGGGGGTGCACCATTGTGGGGTAGGGTGAAGAGATATCTAATGGGTATAGGAATCATGTGCAAATCTCATGTCTCCTCCACCCACTGCATACCATCCACCAACACCCTTTAGAGCCACCAAGGGCTGTTCTTTTTGCCAAAACTGGGTTGCCAATTGTAGTAGTACCCTGCAATCTTACCATGGCTTAACAAAATAGAGGAGAGGGGAAAACTTTTGCACCTAGTTTGGATTTGTTTTTCCGTGGAAGATGGAGGGAGGGAAGGGAAGGGAAGAGAATGAAAAGGAGGGGATGGGAAACGGAAATTGATATCCTCACTTTGATAGAGAGTTTTAGTAAAGAGAAGGTGGCATAAAATTTCTACTTTCACCTCTTTTATCCCCCTAAATTGTTTTTCTTTTGGGGGGGGGGGTGTTTAATAATTTGTTGAGCATGGGATTGAATGAGGGTGAAGTCTTGAACTATTCACTCATGAAGGGTTCAATAAATAAACGGTAAGATTCAAACCCAAGATACTTGGAGAATCCAGATCTGCAGGGTTTGAGCTGCTGAGTAAATGCCTTATGCAGCCGCATGGAAGCTAATGGGTTACTTGTAGGCGGCTTACAGAGAGTCATTCTGTAGAGAAGCTGTCCAACTAAGAGACGCTTTGAGGATACCGTCCTGTCAGGGACTGTTTGATAGAGATCAACTTGCAAAGACACATCTTGGGAGATAAGTGCTTCAAGAGGAAAGGAATTGGAAGGTTGTCCCACTTAAATGACCAATGTACAAGCAAAGCACTTGCAGATTTGATAATGTAACTAAATGGTCTCTATTGGCCTACAGCCAACAAGGGCCTTGTCAGTGCTAGGCTACTATTTGATGAACCATCCACTAAACTCACATTCATAAACGTGATAGTTAGTAAATGACATTAATTCCTCAAAAGGAGAACCTGTCACCACCCCGAACCAAAGCAGGTCCCTAAAATAATTAAGAGGAATTATAACCCACAAAATAAAATTTCAAATAAACCAAAAATCCAAATCTGGGTGTGACTTGATAATATATCTATACAACCTCGACATTTATAATAATAACAAACAAGAATGCCAATCATTCATAGGATCTCTTTGGACTACTTATTCGAACAAATAATTAATCATGATTTGTTCAAAAGTCCGTAAGAAAAAGTGACAACTCACAATAAAAACAAAATCGCTAATCCATAACAAACCAAACGACACAAATATCCAAATAATATTATCTCCTTCCAATTAATACAATATACAATTATCATTGCATCTATAACATACAATTATCATTTCATCTGTCCTCCAAATAAGACCAACATACATCTATTACGAATGATATTCGAATAAAAAGCCAATACTCACTAAATATAAACGAAACTTCTATTAAAGTTCGTGTTCGACCTCCCTGCAATGTATCCGTAGCTCACTAATTTGAAGGGATAAGAAATAATAAAAACGTGACCTGAATATTTAACTAGTATCAGTATATCATATATAATAAACAATACGTTCAAAATTAGAATCGACGGATAGATCAATGAACAAATTCCCTAAAAGCCGAAGTCCAAATACTCGAAGTGTTAAATCAATAAAATTTCGAATGTGGTTTTATACTTAAAAGTATAATTCGAAATGAAAATCAAAAGTTCCAAATGTAGGAAACCAATTGAATCCCAATTGTGGGCGAAACCTGTGAATTTCAATTGCAACCTCAAGTATCCAAATCATTGCAAGTAAATCATATCAAAAATCTAAAACGTGAATAAATCGGAGAACCAAAGATTGAAAGATTGGCTTTGAGGAAGGGTTACTCATATTTCCGCTGACTTTTAGGCTATATCATTACTATTTCGACCTACAGGTAAGGCCGTCTACATACTTTTTCCCTATAGATGGGGACAAAGCCACTATCTTTTGTCACCCGTAGAATTGGTGCACTCCTCAAATTTACATTGCACAATTATTTTTCAATATGTCCAAAATAAATCTAAAATAAATTGGTAATATCAAATTAAATCGGACAAAAACCTAATATTGTAGAACTGCTCTTTGAGTAATTGATTATAGCTCTTTAGAAAGAAACTGGTCAAAACTTCTCAAGAGTTTACTCAATTGACCCCAAGACAAGCTTATCACCAACATAAATACAAAGTCCGTTAACACATAAGAGGTATCTTTAGCATCTAATATCTTTTGCTTCACGATTGCAATCTAATGCTTCAACAGCAGAAGCATCAAAGGATCTTTAGCTTCATTGGGTACTCACTTTTGCTTGAGGCAATAAAAAATACATGTTTAGACACAAGTCCTGCAGGGTTAGGAACCTGTTCTTCAAAGAACCTTTCCACAAGAAATTTCAAGCACGAAGCACTATTCTCCAAAAGCAAAGTCTTTGAACTCTTAATCTCAAGCATTCTATTTTAGCTAGTGCTTTACTAACTTAAGCATTGTAAGGTAAGTTGGGAGTTAGTCCTATACCTTCACACTCTTATTTAGGTTTATGGTGTGTAAGATTAGAATTAGAAGATCCAAGGGCCCGCTTCAGAATCTCTTTGATCAGAATCCAAATTCATGATATGTATCTACTCCAATTTCCCATATCCTACAAAACTCCCAAACAAGTTTAAACAATTTACCACTGTCCCTGCCCCTGCCCCTGCCCTTCATTCTCTCTATTTACTTCCTCTCTGACAGCATTGCACCGTTTACATTCCCTTTTCCATCTCAAATCTCCTCTTTTTATCCCTGTATCAAACATGAGCTACAGTCAATTAAGTTTTTGTGTTATATTTTAATTCTGTTAGCTCGAAATAGTGTTGTGAGGGAGGGGTACATATTTGGAAAATTCTGTGAGAATTAAGCTTACATCTAGAGGAGGCAGAACCTGCTGCTTTAGTCGTAGGCTAACCTAGGGTCATTTATTGATGGTTTAAAAAACTTAGGGTCGATTATTGGTTGGCAATTTATGTCAGAGATGTGATATTGAACATTATAAACATTTATTGTAGTGATGTTCAACTTCTGTCTTAGCATTCATCTATAATTCTGGATTGAAGAGGGTGGTAATCAGAGCGATGACCAGTGAAAAGGCAAAAGGATATTGAGAAATCTCACGAAAGATTCACTTTCAAGAATATTTTGTGAACACGTTTCACTTTTAGAAGTATTTCATAAATATGTTTTCTTAATTTTTTTATTTACTTTCTCGGTAAACAATTTGATCTGATCTCACTGCCTTTATCTTGCAAATCATCAAATGATATCCATTGTGAATGCTGGGTCCTGTTCATAGTGTCACCTCTAAAGTTCCACTTAAACATTGTAACTCGTAAAGAAGTCTACAGAACTCTTATCAATTTGACTATCCAGCGTGTGGTCTTCATTCAGTCTTCTGTGGTTGGTTTTATTCACATTCGAAGTTTACAGATATTTAAAATATGGATATAGATATAGATGATCATCATGCAACATTTATATAAATGCAAGCCGCTCATCATGCAGGTCGCTGGCAGTCCAATGAGCCCCCATCATTATATTTATTCATCAACTGTAGTGCACGTGAACTTTCAGTTGTAGAGGAGTATGTGGTATGGTTTCTCTAACTTCGCAATGCTATCTTCTTTTACATTAAGATTAGTAAGATAGGATGGATGCATACATATTGTGATATAATTTCTTGAGTTGGCTCTCAAATATGGCTATTTTAGATACTTTTGCTGAATTTTTAATCATGTAGGCATCTGGTTTACGGGTTGAATGTTCTCTCTCTGTTAGATTCTCAGCACTTATAGCTGTTGTGAAAACCTAATAATAATTATTTTTTTTAATATGCATTAACTATGGGTTTGCATCCTTTCTACTTGTATTGGTGATTGCTATTGGGGGATACAATGTGGATTGATTGGGCTTAGCATATAATACAATGATAAGGACTTTGTTTTGATGAGTGCTTTTGCATGCAATAGCAAACCAAAAATGATGTTGCTATATGTTGGACGTTTCAGTATATATTGATGAAACTCTTTCTACTCTATTTGATCAAGGGCTAGATTTTTGTTCCGAATCCAGATTCTTTGTGTTAGCTCAAATGTTGTGGAGAAAATATGACCTAAACCTTGGCGGAAATCAGGGTAGTATTGTAGAATTGGTGAAAAAGTTCTACTAATGAAGATGAGAATTTGGTGAAGAATACATTTTAGAAAAAAAGGAATGATGGCTCAGATAATGAGGTGTCCTGCATTCTAGGCCTCACGGAGGACATAAGCTCTGTAGCATTTCCCCTGTGACTGTTTCCATTCAAATCTGTGACCACCAGGTCATATTACAACAACTTATTATTATGCCGAGGCTCCCCATTAAAGGCGCTAGTTTTCCTGATTGGCTCTAGTGTATCATATGTGACTTCCAAATTTTTACTGCCTGCAACTTATGTCCTCTGTAGCATTAATATAATAGTTAGGTTTTTGCTAGTAACATAAATCTTTTAGCCTGTTGATTGCAGCTTTCATGTCTAATTCTCTTCATCTGTCCCTCTCTCTGGACATTCAGTTTCTTGGATCCATTTCTGACTGCATCTGTGTGAAATATGCAGGAAAAATTCGCTATGTCAACCCCTACATTGCTTTTCAATCTTGAACTTGATACATTGCGGTATTTTATTCTTGCTTGGCATTTGGTCTGTAATTGAGCCCTTTGATCAACTATATTTCCTTGTTTAATAAACAAAATTTGGCTTTACAGTGCTGATCTGGGCCTTCTGGGCTTCCCAACTAAGGATCTTCATTACCGATTTCTTTCTCAGTTCATTCCCATTTTCTATATTCGAACCAGAGAATACTCGAAGGTACGCTGTGTCCTATTATATATTCGAATCACTAAATAACAGAGCATGCAAATTGCAAAGGTACCTTCCTGGATTTATTTTGATTAACCATATTCTTCTTTCCCTATAAACTTGAAAGACAGTACCTGTGGCACCTTACATTGTCAACTACAGCGGAGCATTATTTCGCAAATATCCTGGTAAGGGCATATATATATATATAAAGACCTCATACTTTAAAGAGGGAGAGATGTTATCTCATCAACTAAGTGATTGGTGGCTTTTATATTACGATGCCTGAGTTTTATTTTTTGCAATGTTATTTGCATGCTTACTTTTCTGCAACGATTCCATCACCATTACACATTTTTTGTTGTCATTACATTGTGTTCATTCTCTCTCTCTCTTATTTGATTACTGTCACCAAGTCACTTCTGTAAAGAACTAGCTATCAAAAATTTCTATTTTGGAATCAGAAATTAGGTCATTTGTGGTACTCATAAAGATAATGGCATGTAATTGTTTGCCTTAAGTCTTAATGAAGTTGGCTTTTAAACTTTTTTTCTCTTCCTCATATAATAATTTCTAGTTTCAACAGCAACTTCGTCTCTCTGTTGTCCAGATCAAAAATCTAATTTCTTCAGCTTTATGTCAGACTTTAATACAAGCAATAGACCCATACATTTCAGAAAATGTCATTTCTAGTTTTTACATCTAAGTGTTGTACTCAAGCACAGTCATGTGATACATTTAAGATACAAGCACATTAGGGTGACATGAAGAATAAGAACGCAATTGCTTTATCTAACCAACATGAACGGTTAGTCCTTTGAACATGAGCTTTCTCTAGCTAAAATTATTATACTAGGGAAGATCATTGGACGAAAACTTCTATTGACATGGCAGCCTATCCCTCAACCACTAGGAGTCTTGTCCAGTTCTGGATCCTCCATAACAGCTTTTGTAAAACCTAGTCTACCAAATAAGTTGTAGGTAAAACAACATAATAAATTCCTTTTACTGTTTTGTCTTTTGTCAATGCTGTCAAAAGAACACCTGGGATAGATTTTGGAATCTTTACATCCTTTTCTGACACAACATTAACATATTTCTACAGTCATTCATTATAATTCTAAAAGCTATTATGCGTATTGGTTAAAAAGGGACTACTTTTTGTCTAGGGTCATAAGGAAAGAAAAGTCAGACAATCAGTAGGATGCATTAGGAAATTTCAAGTTCTGTGTTTTGATCATCAAACTTGTTTTCTTCTTTTATGGATGAGGAAATGTTAGCTATGTTCTATTTATTGTGATTTTATTTTCAGGTCTATGATTGGTTTTCTTATGAGAACTTTGCTCATACTTATTAGATTGGTCTTGTTAATTTTTATAATAATGACGACTTGACCAGGCTGAAATTGGATCACTCTTGTATTCACTTCACATTCAACAGGCCCATGGCAGGTGATGATTAAACAAGCGGATGGTTCCTATGCTTGTGTAGCAGAGAGTGCAACTCGCTTTACACTTGGTGAAGTGAGTCTGTATTATCAATCTTCTTTCCTTTTTTTTTCCCCCTTTAGGATTTATAGCATGAACTGAATTAGATATTTCTCGTAGACCAAAGATGAACTATTGAGGGTCTTGGGACTACAAGAAGAACAGGGAAGTTCTCTGGAATTCCTTCGGCGAGGCTACAAGGTTTCTGCTTTTGCCAAAAATAGTTTTCTTATGTTTTGCATGCTGTTGTCCGCCTTTTATTTTGCATGATAATGATTATGTTACTCTAGAGTTTCAGCACATTTCATCTTGTTTGTTAACTATCCTTATCTATTTCAAAAGCCGATAGCTTTAGCTATCATTTGGATCTTAGAGACGTGAAATATAACAGAATTAACTCTAAATCCAAAAGAACATAATTGTATGCACTTCCTTGTAGCTGTCATTTCAGAGACTAACTTTCTTTCTGTCCTGTCTCTGTGGTGTGGTTGACCATGCTGTAAGTCATTTTTCATGATCCAATTGGCGGCTGATTTGGTTTTTGTTAAAAATCATAGATGCACTTGACTTTACCAAGTGAAAAAATAAAATAAAATCTCAATCATCTTTCAAGGAATGTTCCATTATCAACATTAAACATGGTCTAGAGTACTCCGATAAGTCAAAGAAGACAATATGCATGTGATACCATTTAATCCAAAAAACAAAAAATGTCTTAAAGTAATTAATTAGGTTTTAAGGAAAAGCAAATATTATATAATAAAATTTACTTGAAATTTTCAACATCAAGCAAAGTCTTTCAAATATTAATAACAATTTGCTTGGAACGTGGCCAATTTTTTTAATAACAAATAAAATCTTTTGCTGTTTTAGGTGACAATATAGATGCATTATATGCATATCTTTCTGTGTGTTGGAAGTATTTTCACAGAATTTTTATTACTTGTTAGTGAGATTGTTCATGGGCTAACTCATTTTGGGTTGAGCTGCAAGAAGATGAGGATATGGTTGGAAGACCACCTATCTTTGTGGGCAAAAAAAGTGATGAAATTTGTTTATTATTATTCATTTATTTCTTAATGCAAAGGATTAATTTGAACCATTTTTTCCCCCTTTTGTCCAAAAAGACTTAATTTTGTATATGTGATTGAATTGTTGCAGAATGCAACATGGTGGGAAGAAGGAACTGATTTTGAGGCATCGTCGGAGTGGCAAAGTTGACCACAACTAGGGATTGTTACAGTTACTAAGGCCTGCTATTTTATCAGTGATCACATTGCTGACTTCTGAGGGTTAAAATTTTATAAGGTGATTCAATCTATCTGTGAAACAAATTCTTAAAAGTTTTTTTTGTTTATTCCTGGTGCTGATAGTTGAGGTTTTTTTTTTTTAAAGCGTTTGAGGTCGTCCCTTCTATCCCTAAGGCAAATCAGCTGAAGGCCTATTAAGGTATCAATAGAAGGTGACTGAGTAATTATTCAATCACTATCACTATGCTAAATTTGAATTATTTTTTAACACATTTTCCTATTTTTTGTTCAATCAACCTTCCTTATAGTTGTATAGTATGACTTATTACTTTGATAATTTGATAGTTATTACTACTTTGAATCTCTTTTTAGTTTCAATCCTTTAGATCCTAGGGTTTTTCAATAAAAAAATGTATTACTAATTTGAAAGGTTAGAAATAATAAAATATTATATAATAAAATATCAGATTTATGTCAAACAATTTCAAAGAAAAAACCAAAGACAAAGGAGGTAAAGTTTCACTATTTCTGAAATTCAGGTTACAAATAAGGAGATGGCTACAAATTAAGTTTCTAAAATCGTACTAAATCATTGTTCGAAGTGTCACCCACACACACACAAACACGTTTCAAAACTAATGAATTCAAGAATATAATAGGTACTATCGTTACTAATTTTTATTCAAAATTTACATTAAATCACACTATAAATTCTTGGGGTTGGGTCTTCAAAGAAGTCAATTGCACAAAATGAAACCAAGTCGTATTGAACAAATAAGTTTGAGTACCTCTATGTTGAATACTCGCACCATCTAGTCATTGCACTAGTTGTGGAAGAAAAAGAATCCAAATAATTCAATATATTACACAAAATAAAGGCCACTTGACATTATTATAACTAGAAATTGAATTGGAAAAAATAAAAAGTTAAGGAATCAAAAAGCTAAAAATAATCGGCATACTTCGAAGCAGCACTGTTTTAGCACTTTGCTAACTTTTAAAACTTCTCTCTTTGGCCTTCAATTATTTTGGACTTGTAATTAGAATCAGACGTCTCAGATGAACACACTCTGTGTGCGTTAAATTTGTGCTGATTTTATGTTAGAAACTATACCTTATGATTCTAATGTTGCTTTTAGTGTCAATGTACAGGTATTTGTATTTTTTGTTAAAAAATAATCCTGTAACAATAGAAGGACTACGTGTCAATCGCTGCCAAATGCACTAGGAGGAATGCATTTAACCGCAAGAAATTTAAACGATGATCGGTGACATCAATCCTAGAAAATATCATTTCAAGCTTTGCTAGGATACTGGTGAATCATTTTTATGCTACTTATTTCTAAATGAAGTCACATTTGTGTTGATTGCTCCCAAAATGCTTCAAATAATCTGGCTTCTGGCTAGAAGCCTAGTTAGTGGATGTGGGAAGAAATTCACAATCGGTGAAGTACTTGCATTAGATCATCTAGGTATACATCAAAACACATCGGACTTAACATAATCATACTATCTCTGACTATTTTCTAGACTTGCCTGATTTATATGAAGACATGAATCGCTTCTCAAATCATGTATTCCACAATGTTCAAGCTTCGTACTAGAATGAAAGACATGAAATACATATGTGCATTCCAACGGAGGAAAGAGAAACCTTTGTTTGTGAAGTGAGGGGAGCACTGGGCTACAGCAGCAGTGTTTTATGACTCTTTTGTTAGAATTTGGCCGAAGCACGTATAACCGCTGTAGCAAAGTATAGTTGAATTTTTGTGAAACATCAATCACTAAATAATTGAGTACAAGAAATATAATATTATAAAATAATACTTAATGTAAATTTTTTTTAATTAAGAAAAAAATTATAGGATAAATTCTGAATAAATTTATTATTAAAGTGATTAGTTATATAAATAACATATTTTAAAATTTCTTGTGAGGTTTCGGTTATTATAATATCATAATTAAGGATAATTAGGTTAATATAATCAAGATTAGATTTAATATATGTGAATATTAAGTTTCGGAAGTGATATGAGGGAACGGCGGGGATGCTTGCCGGGTGCTTGGGTGGCGCCGGGGGTGCTCATTCTAGCAAGCTGGCGCCACGGCGGTCGAGCGCCGGCAAGAGGCACTGTTTCCAGGGCATGCGTGCCCAAAGCACGTTGGTTGTTGGCTCGAGCGCCAGTTCCAATGTGTGTACACCCAAAGCTTGCCGATTTGCACTCGAGTGTCGGTCTGTGTATTTAAATGCGTGAGGGTGTGAATATTAAGTTTTGGAAGTGATATGAGGGAACGGCGGCGATGCTTGCCGGGTGCCTGGGGTGGCGCCGGGGGTGCTCATTCTAGCAAGCTGGCGCTTACGGCGGTCGAGCATGGGCAAGAGGCGCTGTTTCCAGGGCATGTGTGCCCAAAGCACGTTGGTTGTTGGCTCGAGCGCCAGTTCCAATGTGTGTACACCCAAAGCTTGCCGATTTGCGCTCGAGTGTCAGTCTGTGTATTTAAATGCGTGAGGGTTTTTCTTTCCGTCATTTTTCGGCAATTTTAGAGAGGGAGAGAGAAAAAGGTGAACTCAATCATACTTTTGTACAATTATATGATAACAAATTATCAAATGCCGACCTGTTTTGCTACAATCATAGATTCCCATACATGAATTTATATGGAGAGTATATCAATTTTGATAAATTTTATACTAAAACATCCGTATCTATTATAATTTCTATGTAATGTATAATCTATATATACTATTAATCAACACAAAAACTGACCAATCTAATAATAGCAGCATATAGTTAACGAGATTTACTTTATCAGTCGATAAATACTACATCAGAGGATAAAGTAGTTGATAAAAGACGTATGATAATATTAAAAATAGTAAAAATGTTTGTCATTCTCAATAATTAATTTGGCACAAAAAATCTTATAAAAATTTAATTATTTTGTGTTCTAATAAACAGGATGATTGTTGAAAAAAAAATATTCTAAATATAAGAGAATTATAAAAATGAGTAAATTATTATTAGTGTGCATTTTTTCTATTTTAGTAAATAGTAACATAAAAAATCTTTAATGAAATAAAATGTGATATATTTTTAATATTTTATATATTTTTATTATTTATATATAATTTTATTTTTTATATTAAAGTTGTGGATGATAAGTTATAACCTGAAGACACATTTAATCAAATATATATAGAATAAATATTGTATTATAGTCATTTGTCTTTGGATCCTTCTTTCGTATATGATTACTTCTAAATTGTTTAACTATATATTTACTGAAAAAAAAGAGAATCTAAAAATATGACCGTTGGAAAGGGAGCCGTTGTGCTCCCTCATACACAATTTCCCCAAAATTCCCGTCGGAGACCGTTCCTCTCATTTTTCTCTTCCCAAAATTCCTCTCATTTTTCTCTTCGCAACCCCAGGTCTCTTTCTTCGACAGAGACCAGAGACCGTTCTCAATCTTGCTCTCTCTCCCTCAGACAATTTCCCCAATCTTCCTCTCTCTCCCTCAGAGACCGTTCTTCCATCTCCGCCATCGCTGAGGCCAATCAACAGCTGTCCTCCACTTTTTACGGCATCATCGCTGAAAATTCTGTCTTCGCCCTTTCCAATCAACAGGTATTTGTTACCTTTGCTCGTCTTCATATGCTGTGAGGATCTTTGACTTTTTTTCTTTTTAATAATTTGAGATTCTCCGGTAGATTCGAACTCGCTCGTTCTCTCTGAGTTCGAATGTGTACGCACTCTGTAGTATTTTGATTATTCAAAGTCGTTTGCCTGTCTCTTTCCTTGACTATATTGCGTGTATGATTTAGTTGTCTCATTGCATTATTGCAGAAATTTTTTATTTCGTACTGGAAAAAGAGTCTCAACTTGCTATGTTTCTGATTCTAGCTATTAAAGTCGTATTATACTGCTATATTTCATGGTTCTTGTTTTCAACCTTGCTTCCGTCCCTAAATCACAAGGTAATCGCAACTTCAGACTGCTTGTTTTCTATTCTTGTTCGTTTTGAGTTTTGGCATTCAAGACCTGAATATGTCTAATAGTTAACACGATTCCTTGATGGAGATTTTAAATTTTTCAATTAAAATTTAACTTGCTGTTTCCACTAAGTTGAGATTTGTTCATGTTTTGTATTACTGTGTGTGGAATATCCGCTGTGTGGAATATTCCACTAAATTTACAGATTTTACATTTACATTAACGGAACGTACGCAATCTGTATTATTCCGTGTTCTGTTAATTCTGTAAGTGATGCTTTTGTGCTGATCACATAAGTTCTCTCTCTTTTATTAACCATCATTCATTTTTAATTGATTATCATAATTTATTTATTTTTTTAAAAAATTAAAAAGTATGGTTGAAATATTAGTATTTCATACTTATGAAGCATGATTGAAACACTAGAGTTGAAATATAGAAATTGAATGGACAATTGAATTTAAGCATCAACTTTATTTGAATTTTATGTTTTGTGACTTCTTATGATTTCGTTTTGAGAGGGATAACTTAATTGTGCACATATGTCTTGTTTTTATCTATTATGTGTGAGTGTGCATAAATTTCCACCTTGTGGTAGTGGAGACTTGATACCGAGTGAGGATTTGAGCCTTTCTTTCATTTGAGAGGTTATTTACTCTTACTCTAATAAATATTATTTCATTTCAGCGTTGATCTTTGAATGGCTTCATTTTATTTGCTTTGAACTTATAATTCTTGAAGAGTTGATCATAGTTTTTGTAAAATTTGCTTGATTATTGTGAATATAGATTATTGTTATTCACCTTGAGGATGACTAAAAAGGCATATCTTTGATATTTTGAGCCTAAGCTTGTTTCTTTCTTTCTTCAATTACCACTAGAAACCAAATTGAGCCTATTATGTAAACTTTAAAGTTTACAATTATATTTTTTTGATTTACCTACATAAACAAATTGACCTAGACATTCTAAATACTTATCCTACCCAAAGTGCCTTGAGGTACAATGATTTTTGAGGGATAGAGGTTGGAATGGTGGATGGTTTGAGATATGGAATGAAGGAGACACACAAAAGTTTGTGTCACATATTTTGGTGCTCTAACAAAAGAAAAGACTTTGAAATTATTGGTCTAGGAATTCGCGTATTAGTCATCTTTTCTCTTTTCAAAATAAATGTCGAAGAAAAAAGCAAAAGAAAAAAAAAAGAAAAAAAGAAGAAAAATGAGGGGAGGAGGAGGATAAGAAAAAGAAGAAGAATGAAAAAAAAAAGAGAGAGCAAAAAAAAAAATGAAAAAGAGAGAGATATCATGCACAGGTGGTTGAATTTGAAAAAAAAAAGAAAGGAAAAAAAAGGAAAGAAGAATGAAAAGAGAGAGCAAAATGTGTTGTAGTAGTGATTGTCTACATATTCATATCTTACTCTTCTTCTCTTTTTTTGTTACATTTGAAAAAAAAAAAAAAAAAAAAAAGAAAAAAAGAAGAACGAAAAGAAAGAGCAAAGTGTGTTGTAAGAGTGTTTATCTGTGTATTCATTTATTACTCTTCTTCTCTCTTTTTTACGACATGTTGAAAAAAAGAAAAAAAAATGAAAAGAGAAAGCAAAATGTGTTGTAATAGTGGTTGTGTTTGAAAAAAAAATTGGGGAGCATTTGTGATGGTTGCATTTGGGGAAAAAAAAGGAAAGAAAAAAAAGGAAAAGAAAATTGAAAGGAGAAAGCAAAATGTGTTGTAATAGTGGTTGTGTTTAAAAAAAAATTGGAGAGTATTTGTAATGAGATAAAGTGAGGATAAAAATTTTTGTTCTCGAGGCACTTTTTTGAAATTCCATACCACTTCTTTGTAACTACAAACCTATAGCCCCATTACAACCCTCGAAGACCTGAAAGGACCTTGGTGAAACATAATCTGTATGAATAATTTGATAGTGTTTTTATTTGCTATGTTCAAATTCTCTTGAATATAAGTTTTTCTCCATGAAGCTATGACAAGCTAGCTTTTTTAAAATTATGGCGTTTTTCATATTAGAGTTGTGTTACTTTGACTTTGAGATACATCTTTCCACATATTTATACACAACTCTTGAGTGAGAGCCTGTAAGTGTGACTATTTTTTTGAGAGTGTATATCTAGTGAGGTTTGAAGTTGAGACTAAAAGGTGGGATTTTTGTGCTCTTTACATTGATGAATTTTGACAAGATATAATCACATACACACTTGAACTCTCAAAATGATTGATGTAAGACTGATCTGAGCATAAACTTTAATAAAGTTGTCTGTTTAAATTAGATTGTTTATATGGTTGATACATGAATACTATTATTTTAGAAATATTTTTATAAGCTATTTGAGAATTTTTATGATAATATGTATTACCACAAACCTTCATAAGATTATAGCTCAACCACTAGCGTCGTTTAAAGATTTGAAGGTTTATTGCAAACGCAATTTGCACTCATGCGATATGAAGTTAAAATTGTTTATTTAAATTAGATTGTTTATATGATTGACGCATGAATATTAATGTTTTAGAGACACTTTTATAAATTATATGAAGGTCTGTATGGTAACATATATTACTATAAACTTTTACATGATTATATCTCGTCTACTAGTATAATTTACAGGTTTAAAGACTTGTTGCATACGTAATTTGCATTTGTAAGACGTGTAAAGGTAGAGCTTTTTAGTTTTTTATTTCTTTAAATTGTTAATTTTAAGCATTGTATTTTTTAGGATTGTCCAGAGATACACTAGAAATATGAATAAATACTAAAAATTACATTTATATATCCTATGATTTGAGTAATTTTACACTCATCTAATGATAATTATACTTTCAAAGCTGTTAAAGTATATACAAAGGAATTAGGGAGTAATTTAGGATTTTTTATTCCTTTTTTATTCAATTAGTATAGTTTGTCGGCCTTTAGATTTACTAATTTGATTGTTATGTCATTAGGATTGCAAGTTGCTCGTCAACCACTAATTTTGCGATAATTTTGTTAAATTATATTCGATTTTAAATTGTAAGAGAGTTTTATATTTTAGTGTTACCTCATCCTGTTATGTGCTGCTTTTATTTGTTAATTTATTGTATTAGAGTTATTTTTACCTCTTTTGTTTATGTTATACTGTTCTATTGTTTACCGAGCAGTTGGATTATGATAAAATTTGGCTAATTATTTAATTGTTCTGATAAAATTAGTTAAGTAGATTTGTTAGTTAATTAATTTATACTTTTATCTTTATTCTTGTAAATTCTATTTTTAATTGCATGTGTAAAAAATTTGGTCCGTAATTTATCAAGTTGCAGGCTAATTAGTCGATTAATTGATTTGACATTCCAAAGTTTTTATTTTTATTTGTTTAGGATCTAGGATTACTTATTTTTCATCTAATATTTTATTATATTATAACTCTATTCTATATAGATATAATTATGACTGATCAATTAATATTTTATCTAATATTTTACTATTCTATATAGATTTCATCTAATATTATGCCGTCGGCTATACTATGCCGTCGACAATGGAACCCAATTGCAGTGTTCTCATCGAACTTATCTTTTGTCAATCGAACTCATCTTTTGACAATGCAGCATAAACTTAGCATATTCTAGTATAAGAATAGTGATCTCACAGATATGAACACATCGTTTAAAGGTGTAAACGGTTAGCTAAAAAATAATTCAAAATCCTATTTTTCCTCAGCAATGGTGGGCTAAAACCATATTTCAGTGTTCATCAACCAACCCACCTTAACCACTCAAATTTTTGAGAAATTGAAACCGAGATTCATCAATGTAATATTGAATTATGCATTTCATAGTATAAGAATAACAGTTTAAAAGATATAGACGTATTAATTTAAAGGTAAATTGTTGACTTGAAAATGGTTCGAAACACTATTTTCCTCACCCGATCATTGCTCAACCTCTTCTTGATGGCTTTGGCACTATTCACTTCAAAATTTTAAAGTGTCCTAATCTTCATCGAATGCTCGTTATCCTCATTTAACAAGGTAAACAACTTAATTCTACAAGATTTGAGCAAGATATTATAATTGAAGGACTCCTACAGTTAGTGGTTTGTGCTGATTTTTTTGAAACAAAGCAAGGTACCAGGGCTCTCTCTCTCTCTCTCTCAAAACTGAATCTCCTGGCAGCTCCTTCCTTCTCTCTTTTTGATTATGGCTGAAGAAGGTTGTGAGGATTAGGCGTGCCAGCAAGTATATAGAGGATGTTAGGTTAGAAAAGGAGGGAAATTTTGTTAAGCCAAATTACTCCTAGTGCCCTCAAAGTTCAAGGAACTACAACTTCACCATGTTGTAAAAGGGACTCAGCTGATAAGGGAAAAATGGGACGGCTGATGGTAGGAAATTCAAGTGGGGCAGCTGCTGGTTGATCCAAGTAGAGAATTGCTTGAGGAGTTCATGTTATCCAATTTTGTTTTGGTTTCTAAGTGATATAAGATAATAATTTAAAGGATCCACCACAGTTTAATATATCATAATTTTAATTTTCCTAATCCTAGTCACATAAAAATAAATTAAACATATCCACAGTTTTCCATGTTTAATAATTAAAATACCGAAATTCAAGGTTTACTATAATTAAAAAAATAACTGAAAATATCCTTCGGAGGCCTTTGCAAATCTGACACTGTTAGGCTATTCATGAAGTCAATCTAGACTTGAATGTAAATTGTCAATTATAAAAGATTTCATCTACACATTAATTTTCTTACTTAACGAACTTTATTGGTTAAGGATTCAAATAGTCCAAAATAAAATGCCAGGGTGTTACAGAAGTTATCGCTCAACGTATTCTTTTGTTTGATGCTAAATAAAGTTCTTTATGTTTCTGCCACCATTTATTGGGGAAATCTAGAATGGTTCAACTTCTTTTTCAGTTTTCTTTTCATGCCAATTGCTGCGAATTCTCATCCTAATTCTTTGAAAAGTCAACGATTTCCTCTTCTTTTTTTTTTTTATACAGAGAGGAGGAAAACAATGCAAAAATGCTGTATAGGTCTCAAGTTGAAATTCAAGTCCTAGAAATTATCCTGGAACTCTATGTTCAAATATTTTTCATCTATTTTCTTAGCTAAATTCTAGTAATGTTTTAGTAGGATAGTGCTTAGAAGATCTTAGGTTTCTTTAGTATTTCTTGATTTCGAAGTGTTTAAATAGGCATTGGTCATAGACATTGTAGGTGGGGGTGTTCAATAAATTTTGAGTGGATCAAGTTTGGGTTGTAGATTGGGGTTGTCTAACATAGAAAGTTTGTAATATATATCTACGTTCACCTTAATAGAAAGTTTTCTTGATTTCAAGTGTTTAAATAGGCATAGGTCAATGAATGTCCAACTCTCCTGCTCTTTCTACTTGTTCCTTGATGTAGCATTTCTTTAAAGTTTCTAAAACTCACAATCTCATCAGTAATCCTGTATGAATCTAAATTATCTATATGAGTCCATCATATAGAAATATGAAATCATAGTTATTTCAGGCATCATGGCGAAAAATGGCATCACTCACCATTTTTCACCTTGAAGAATAGAAGGGGAAAGAAGGCACTGGCCAAGACCTTTGACCTGTCACAACTGAGGTGAGTCTTGGTGCAATGGCAAGTTTATTTCATTGTAAATTTGAAGTCATTGGTTCCAATTAAAGAAATCCTCTTTACAATATGAGAATAGATGTGATTTCAAATGTGGGGATTGACATCATATCGATAAAATTGACGGTTTAGTCTTACGTCTTTTTTTTATTACTTTTTTCTATTTTCAAGTCAATCAATTTGATTTTTTAATTACCGATTTAATGGAGCATATGACATGTATGAAAATATTCTACTTTTGACATGGGAATAGATTTTGTGGCGAAGTTATTGTCTGTTTAAAATTTTCAGGATTTATAGCTTGTAGGAATATGGTGAAGAAACAGGGAATTATATTCAATTATTTTTGTCTTCAGCTCATCTGTCTTATACTCCGATGAGACCAAAGGGAAAGTGGGTAGTGCAAGGATGAATGAATGGCGCACCCAACGCTCCAACAAAAAAGGGGAACAGTAGACGTTTAGGAAAATTTTTTCTGCAGCAATACTTGCTGAGTTGGAAAAGGGTGTCTCTTATTTCAATTGTGGTGTTGATATACGTTCCGAATTTCATGCTGCAGGAAGAGGGCGTGCTCGAATTTGCCATTGCGTGGGTTGGGAATAGCGTTCATTGGATAAGAAACAAAGGATTTGACTAGTTACGTACCTTATGGAGTTGTTCTACATTGTTTTATGCCATCTCTGGCTGTTTTTTAGTAGTTATCTTAGGATAAATCAATGCACCGATCAATGCACGAGTCTCCGACATCATAGGGATTGAAGGGGTCACATGTTTTGGTCTTTCACCCCGACTTTTTCGACGGACTATTTCCCAACTTTGAAACCATGACCTCTAGCTTATAACAAAGTGACCTCACCTTATTGTAAATTGTAAGGCTCACCATTATAGATGGCATTGTGTGAATTGGAAATATGCTAGGTGCCGCTGTTTTTATAATACACTCAGATTCTTCTTAGATCTCACAAAGTGGATGCCCCGTGTGCTAGACCACCCATTTATAATTTATGTATTTACATTGATGAATTTTTAGAAGATATAATCACATTTGAACTCTCAAAATGATTAATGTAATCACTAGATTATTTATCTAGTTAATATATAGATACTGATGTTTTAAACATATTTTTATAAAATATTTGAGGTATTTTATGGTAACGTGAATTACTACAAAACTTCATAAGATTATAGCTCAGCCACTAGCGTTATTTAAGGATTTAAAGGTTTGTTGCATATGCAATTTGTAGTGAGACACGTGAATTTAAAATTGTCTATTTAAATTAGATTATTTACATGATTGACACATAGATATTAATATTTTAGAGATACTTTTAGTAGCTATTTTAAATTCTTTATGGTAACATATATATCTACAGACTTTCACGTGATTATATCATAAGACTTGTAAATGTAGTGCTTTTATGTTTTTTCAAAGTGTTAATTTTAAGTGCTGTATTTTTTAGTATTGTCAAGGAATACGCTAGATATATGAATAAATATTGAAAATTACATATATATCCTATAATTTGAGTAATTTTGCACTCATCTAATGATAATTGTACTTTTAAACCTATTAAAGTATACACAAAGGAATTAGGAGGTAGTTTAGAGTTTTATTATTCATTTTTATTTAATTACTGTAATTTGTTGGCCTTTAGATCTAGGAATTCGATTGTTATGTAATTAGGATTGCAAGATGAGGTAACAATATAATTCTTTAATAAAGTTTTATTTTTTAGTATTACCTTATCTTAATATATGCTACTTTTGTTTGTTAACTTACTGTATCAAAGTTATACTTACCTCTTTTATTTATGTTATACTGTTCTATTGTTTATCAAGTAGCTGGATTATGATAAAATTTGATTAATTATTTAATTGTTTGGATAAAATTAGTTAAGTTAGTTAATTAATTTATATTTTTACCTTTATTCAAGTTGCAGGCTATATAGTCGACTAATTTGATTTCACATTTCAAAGTTTTCATTTTTATTTGTTTAGGATCTTGAATTACTTATTTTTTACCTAATGTTTTATTATATTATAACTATATTCTATATAGACACATTCATAACTGACAAATTAATACTATGTCGTGCTCTCATATATTTTACTAATCATATACCGTTGTAGATCGGCTACTAGAATATATTTAGATTTTAATGTAAGGATAAAAGTTATTTTATATTTTAATAGACTATAATATTTGTATTTTATATATCATTTTGATGTAACCTAATTGATGATGGAGTGATGTGATTACAAAAAGTTTTATCATCTGGCGACCGAAAATATTAATTTATCAAGAATTAATTGAAACTCCATGTTCATCACATAACTTAATTGGTTTTTAAGTGCTAACTCTTTATATATACTAATACTTGTGTTGCTTGCATCCTAATTTTAAAATGACTTTAATAAAATATGTTTATATTTGGATTAATTTAATCTTTATAAATTTTAAGTATTAATGTTATTCATGACTTTTTTTTACTATTATTTATTTATTTTTGTTAACTTTAAGTTTAGTTTAATCATGATTTCTAATCTAGATATCTTTTTAAATCCTTTAAATGGTTAGGATGTGTATTCCGGTAAAACTATTACTAATATTTGCTTGTAGGAAAAAAGTAAGGAAACTTTTGGATAATTAACTAGCATGGATACTAATATTGTCTTTGTTAATGATGCTGACGTCAATTTGTTGCATAGCTTTCAGGGTGTGCATATAATGTTGAGAATATAAATAAAATAACAAATTCTTAAACGATTGATATATAATTTTGTCTGGAAAGATTATAAATTATATCTTGAATTATTTAATATTCTTAAAGTGGTTTCACCGCTTTTTGTTGTGGAGATTTGATGCCAAGTAATTATGCTATTCTAATATATTTTATTTTATTTTAGCATTGATCTTTGATTTTCTTATGCCTTGAATTTATAATTATTGATAAGTTGATCATAATTTTATAAAAGTTGCATAATTGTTATAAATATGAATTGTCTAAAAAGTCCATATCTGATATTTTGAGTCTAGTTTATTTTATTTTAGCTTTAGTTTAGTTAAGTTTAAATAAAAATATATTTTTAAATCTGTCATCATCTTGTTTACTAGCTAATTAATTTATGTGAAAAATAATTGCGTACTTACTAGAATAAAAGTGTTAGATAAATTATATTTTAATATAATATTTTAGTGTATGTTTGTTTGAATGTTGTTTTAAAAATATGAATATTATTATTTTATTCTAGAAATTACATCACTAAGAATTAAGTTGATTATGTTATTTATAAATTTGAGTTTAAAATTATATTTTTTGATAACTTGCGTTTACATGAAGTTATTTGGTTTAGAAGTTATATATTTATGTATTATTCCTCTTATCCTTTTTGAAGACAAATGTTAAAAAAGAAAAAAAAAAATAGAAAAAAAAAAAAGAAAAGGAAGAAGATAGAAAAAGAGGAAAAAAATATTTCACATTAGTGGTTGAGTTTGAAAAATAAGGAAAGAAAAATAAAAATAGATATCAGATTAGGTTGTAATAATGGTTGTATTTGAAGTAAAGAAGAGAAATATTTGAAAAGAATCAAATTTAGGGTAAAATCTTTGTTCTTGAGATTTTTTTTAAAAAAATTGATATTACCTTTTTATAACTACAAACTTTTAACTATTATTACTCTCAAAGGCAAACTTTTAACTATTATTACTCTCAAAGGCCCGTAAGAATTTTTATAAAATATTTATAAATAATATCTTTTACATATTATTTTTAAATTTTATAAATATAGGTTTTTATTTATAATTATAAGTTGACTTTTTATAATAGTATTTTATAAATTAGAGTTGTGTTATTTGACTTTTAGACAAAACTATTGAGTTAAGCTAATAATGAGTTTAACTATTTTTTTTATTACACATTTGAACTCTCAAAATGCTGGATTATTTTATTTAGACCTGAACTTTTAATTTACATGTTTAATTACTTCAGTAATATAATATCTAATTTTAATATCCTTTTAAATTTGTTTAAAGAATTAAAAGAATCTTAATTTTGCTAATCATATAACTTAAATGGTTTTAAACCCTAAATCTTGATTAATCCTAAATTTTAAGCTGCTTTAATTACTTTGCTTGCTGACATTCACTACCATTTTATTGTATTAATAATTTTTGTTGATTTCATAATTTATTTTAAGTTTATTTTAGTTGAACTTTAATCTGAATATCCTTTTATATTAGCTTTAAAATTTTAAGACTTGAGTTTATGTCTAATAATTATATGGAGAAAAGTTAATTAAAACTAATTTGAATGATGATTGTTTAGAAGTCAAATTTTTGCCATCATTTTCAAAAAAAAATTTAATAATTTGTTAATTTTTGGGCTTTGTAAGTCTAAAAATTTTTGTAACTATCTCCATTTTTTCTTGGATGAGGTATTTTGTTCATTCTATATTTAATTAGTTGTTTATTATTTGCTTGGTTCATTCTGTTAATTATAATGTAGATTTGTATATTAGTCTTACTTAAACTTTAATTCATGTGCATATGCTCACCATTTTTGCCTTATGACTTTGTTTATTTATATTTATGACAAGAAAAAAGAAAAATAAGGCAAAAGGAAGATGGCTAGGAAAAGGTTAAAAAGATAGGAAAACTTATCATATATAAGAACGGGTATGAGTTCCTATATAGGTTTTTTAAGTAAGTATAGATAATTTTTTTAATAATTGGTAATATATATGTATATTTAAAATTAATTTTTTTTCTCTTTTAATATGGGTAGGTAACATTATATTTTTTTTGGTTATTTTTCTTGTTCTTATTTATCAATTATACATCTCTAAGTGGCTTATATTAGCTTTAAAATTAGAGGAAGTTTATGTTAATAAATTAAAAAGTTAATTAACTAATTTGAATGATGATTATAGAATTTATTATTTTATTAGTTATTAAAATTTATGGCTTTTGGTTGTTGATTTCTTTTTTATCCAAATCCATTTATCAATTATCTTGTTTGTCTTTTAGCATATCGAAACCTTATGATATTTTAAAATATAAAAAATTAAAACTCTCTCATATGTAAAAATCAAATATACGAAGAGGATATATATTATGGATTTTTAGATGATATAAAATTAATATCTTCTTGTAAAAAAAAGAAGAATGATATTTTACTCTAAATTTTTAGATTATTTTCTCACGAAATAAAACTTATTCTTTAACAGTTTTTTTTTTTTTTGGAGGAATGCTATTTTTTAAGTATTTATTTATTTTTTTATATTTCTTTTTTATCTCCATTTGTAATTGGTTTTCCATTGTACCATTGTTTATTGACTACTTTTATGGAATTTAAGGATGTACATGCTTGTAAAATTAATATCTTCTTGTAAAAAAGAAGAATGAAGCTTCTTAAACACTAAAACAATTAGTCGGGATAATTAATGTTGACAATTAAATTCAAATGAAAATTTATTAACTCATATCATTGTTATAAATCTTGATCGTTAGTTGCATGTAGATGCATGGTGCCTTCAATTTATTTTATGTTCTTCAAGGCAAACACATCGTATCCGTCAATGTTTTACTTTGTATGTAATTATTTTTTATAAAATAAAATTATTATGTGATGTATTTTCTTAAAAATTTTTAAAATTATGTAAAATTTTTTAATATCATAAAAATTTATTTGAAATATGGATTACAACAAGAACAAATAAAAAATTTCAGAATTTAGGTGACATTAAACTCTTAAATAATTAATAATGTAATCACTTATATTGAAATGAATTTGTATTTATTAAAATCAAGAGGACATATATAGCACCATTTACTGTGACTGGCCCACGTCGAGCCATGAGCAACATATATGTATATTTGTGTTTTATTTTACTTTATTGTTAATTATTTTATAGACTCAAAAATATTAATTTATGTCATGTAAAAATTATGTTAGATAAATTAGATTTTAAATAATTGATACATATACATGATGATAAAAAATATAAATAAAAAAAAAGTATTCAGCATTGAATATTATATATGAGTATGCATAAATTTTTACCTTTATAGCAAATATTTTATACCGACCGAATGTTTGAGCCTATTCTTCATTATATCTTGAATTTTTTTTAATTATTTGGATAAAGTTAGTTAAGTGGACTTATTCATTAATTTATTTATAATTTTGTGTTTATTCTTTTTAGTTTATTAGTTGATCTCAAATCCCAAAGTTTTAGAGAATAACTCAATTCACCTAATTTTTACCTTGGATTACTTATTTTTATTAAATATTTTATTATATTATAACTCAATTTTATATGGATATAATTTTGATCGGTAAAGTAATTATGCACAATTTGAGAAGAATAATTTTTTTAAAATTATAAGATTTCAATAAATATTGCTTCTAACCCTTTTTTAAAGTAATTAATTATTTTAGAGTTGATGAATTTTATTTACTTTTTCTTTTACAGTAAATGTAATATAACTTAACTAAGATGTTTTTAAATTATGGTATAACTTAAAATTTTGGAATACCATAATTTTTTTGAAAGAAAATTAATAAATAAAAGTTAAAGTAGGACATTTTGAAGATCTCAATGACCATTCTTCTTTGGTAGAGTGGTTTTTGAGTTTATTTTGATAAGGTATTTACATGATGGCTTTCATAGTCAATATGCAAATTTCACAATCTAATATTTGATTGGCATAATGTCAAAAGAGGGAAGAAGTTTATATTTCTTGACACAGTAAAAATGTCAAACGGTAGTCACACGTGTTTGTGCACCTAAAGCAAGTTGTTTGAGCATCCATCCAATGTATTTATTTGCAACATGCTCTTTGTAGTAGAGGTGCATTATTACATAAAAATAATTTTTTATAATTAATTAATGATTTTAGATGCTCAGAATTTAGATATGATATTATAAACAATACAATATTTCTTCACGATTTAGGGATTTTAATTGAACGTTATAGTAAGTTAATTAGAAAATTTTGATCAGTTACATCACTCAAATAGAACCATTGTAGACTTAGGCTTTTGTACACTAAGTCATGGTAGTAGTGGCCAAGTGTTTTTATTGATCAAATCTTACCATATAAATCAAAACTCTAATATTGAAAATTTTCTTTCACAAGTCATACTTTCGCACTTTTACTTATAAATGAATTTGATTACAAAAATATTCTCTTTAATATAATATATTCTTGTAAAGAATAATATCTAAAAATATTTTCTATATTTTAATATTTTTATATTCTAACAAAAAAATAATTTTCACATATAAAGAATTAATGTTAAGATTGTTTAAGGGAAGAAGAGCCAAGATAGCAATAGCCTACCAAAAGGCCTTCCAAGCCCAAATCTAGAAGGCGCTGTAGATGATCAAAATAGTTCGACCTAAAACTGTCAGTAGCAAGTGCGTAATTAGGGTTTTCTAGTGGACTGTCCAGATGGCTACAACTCTAACTCAGTAACTGACAATCTTTATAGCTTTGCAAATAATTGTAAACAACTGTGACCACCATACTACCCTCACGATTACTGGGACACAAATTGCAGGTGCACTAACTGCAAGCAACAATTCACACAAGCAATGTTCTAGTGGGTTGGAGAGCCGTAACGCCCAAATGGATAAACCAGCACTCCACTTTATAAATATACCATCACCCCACTGCAAGCACATGAGAGAGGATTTCGATCTCGAACATTCTCTCAGCCTTGAAGAGGAAGAAACACTCAGGCAAGCGAAAGGCACTAAAGCTCTCAAGTGCATCTCTCTCTTTAAAAGACACTCTCACATGAGTACAACGCTAAAAAAGCCACTCTTTCTATAAGTGCTACCTCTCAAAGTCACTCACTCTTTTGAGCTCACCAAATGGACCCTAGTCCTCCACAATACACTCAATTTTCCTACATTTGTGCATCCACCCATTCTCTCTCGTCCTTCTATTTTTCTATTCAACTAAGAAAGATTACTAATTTGAGTATTAGAGGATATTTTAAAAAATAAATCTCGTATTTCTTTGACCTATTATTTATTTATTATGGTGTATAGAATCCAAGTTAAGAGTAATGAATACCAGACCCGCTTTCAATTGGGCATTTGAATAAGAAGACTCCCTAATTTGTTCGATAATTTGGATCTAGAGACTTATCATTGACGCCGTCTATGAAAAGCTTACCCTCACAACCAAAGAAACCAAGTATGATAAACACCAGGACTCAAACAAGTACACCCGCTAGAGACGCTATCTCCCAGGAATGACCGTCCAACCACCAACGTGAAAGTGCTGGCTACCCAGGTGGGCGTGCTATCAAAACTGTTCCAAACCGTATGCACCCATTTGGAGGTACCACCACTGGGGGATCCCTATTCTAACTCCTAGATTTCAGCATCTAAGAGGAGAAACGAAAAGAAGAGATAGCCCACCAAAGAGATGATCTAGTGGTCTAACGACCTTGAGGCCTGAGAGGCCATGTGTGACAGGGCCCACACGTGGTTGGAGGGCGACTGAGTTATTAAGTCCAAGATGAAAGATCAGAGCAATAGAATTCATGCTACCCCTCGTAAGAAGGTAGCTAGTGAGGCTTATTACCTTGGGTTTTGGAGAAATCCAAGAAGAGGCTTCTTGCAGAGAGCGTATACTCAAGGAAGCGTGCCATGGATAGTGAATCAGGGGTTTCTTTTATGGTAGAAGGGCTCATTGCGGCGCTAGTTGCGAATCATGCATGATTGGGTACCTTCCCGTGCATGTTACCATTGGAAAGCCAGCCAGATCATGTAGTACTCCGCCGATGAAGGCTCATTGTTGGCCTGTCCAGCACGTCTCTTCAAACCACTCAGAGTTGAGGACTTTCTTAATACAAAGAGGATTGCGTCCTCCTCTGAAGTTGAGGAACAAGGAAGATTCAATAGCAGTTGTGTAGAGGAAGCATTGACATATACTCCATCAACTTGAGAAGGTCATCATTCATAATGGACATTTAGATGCAGCAGCTTCCTCGCAAGTTCAAGATGCCGACCCTAAAAACCTTACGACGAAAGTTCTTATTCAATGGACTATCTAAATCACTTTTGCACTTTGTTGGGCTTCCAAGGCCTAGACGATGTGGCTATGTATCTTTTATCACATGCATCCAAATACGATCAAAATATTTAAAGAACTAGTCGACAACTTTTTATTGCAGGTTTGCCTTCAACCGAAGGAGAAGAAGTAATATTATCACCTTATCCACATCCGATAAGGGCCAAATGAAAGTTTGATACGCTTCTTGGCTTAATTCAACACCAAGGCCCGATGGATATCTAGACTTACCGATGAGGTAAAACTAAACTCCTTTATGGCAACCTTATAGTTGGGTGACATCTTCAAGCACTTAATCTAATAGGAGTCCCAAACCTTTCTTGAGGCGAAGACCATCATCCATGCGTACATAATTGCCGATGAGGCCAATAAAGCAAAGCTATCATAGTGCATAGACCACCACCATCAAGGGTTGACGAGCAGGAAGAATAAAAATAGAGGCAACACCAATACCCGAGACTCCATGAAGCAGTCGGGATAAAGTCGAGTGTTCAAATAGAGTTCAAACCCCTAAACTTGTCTCCTTTAAATGACATCCGAAGGAATGTCGTTATGCAGATCCAAAATGAAAAATTCTTGAAGTAGCCCAAGAATTTAGAGGGAGAGATCAATCTAAATACTATTTCTACTATTAATTCTGAGTCACAACACTGAAAACTATAAGATACTATAGAAAGAGATTATATATAAACCTATTTTTCTAATTTATTAAAAAAACGTTTGGCTATTAATTGTGGGATCGTTTTAGCCGTTTCTAAATCAAGTTATTTACTGACTTATCATTATCTTTCGATTTTTAATAACTGACAGTCATGATTGAACGTCCTAATTAATACTTTAGAGAATTGTTATTTGATTGTCTTAATTTATTTTATACTTCCTGACTTGGTCGTTGAAGTTTGGGCCTTGATTTGGTTTTAAATTGAGCCGATTTACTTTGGGCTGCACCCAACACTAACCTTTCTTATATAAATAATGTTTTACAATTTAATTTTTTTAATGTAAAAAAATAAAAAATATTATTCTATTTATTAAAAAATCTTCATTTGGAAGATAACAGTGCAGGACATTATACTAATAGAACAAACTTGATTACAAAGAGAATATCCCAAGAGTCAGATTATAGATATTGATTAAAAAATAGTTAAAATGATTAAATTCAACATATTTTGACTAACAGAAATTTGATGGGAACAGCCCATTCGGTTTTGATTGATCGTTGCGCACGAATCTCCATGAACCAGCAAACATTCCCAACGGCAGCACTGGACGGCTCAATGTGGGTGAAATCAGAAACTGGGCAAGTGAAGTGAGTGTTTATAATATTGAACCATCTATTTATTTATTTTTAATTCTATTAATATAAACAGATGATAAAGCATTGCATAAAATAGAAAAAGCAAAGAATTACTAAAAGATAGCTTTTATACCAAAGTTCTTTTAAAACTTAGTTTAAAACATAAATATATCTAATATTATAAATTATTATTGTATTTACTGATACTAAAAGAAAAAAAAAAGCCTATATGGATGTGAGAAGCTTTTCAATGCTTTTACTATTTATAGTGTTTGGTAGCTTTATTAAAGATTGTTTTGTCTTTAATTTAGTCACTTTCTATATTTTAATTTTAGATAAGCCCACTCCTTATAGGTTTACAAGTGACTTTATATATAATAAAATATAATATAATATGATATGGTATAATATGTATATAGATGAAGAATCAATCCAATGAAAAAAAATATACATTATATTTAGAGTGTCATGTTATTTATAATAAAAACTAATTGTTAAAATATGCAATTTACTTTCAAAAGATGTCAAATTTATTTAGTTGTTAAGATGTGATACGTAGTTGAAAAATATATTTGATTTAAAAAACTTTAGAGCAAATTCTAGATCAAATAATTCATACATTGTGGATCACAAACATTAAAAAAATGTAGCAGAATTGAGATATCTAGCCATACTATCTTTTGATGCTTAAATTAGTACCGTATTAGTTAAATTAGAATGTAAAAAGGATAACAAATTGCTACTTCTTTTGTAGCAAAAACGATAATTATTAGCTTCATATTTTATAAGAAATTTTTAAAGGACTGTAATGAACGATTCTTCAATACTTATTTTAAGATTGACAATAATAATATTTAAGTCGAAGGCATCTTAACGCTGGCTCTGTCTATCTCTCTCCAAAGGAAAAAGGAAGAAAGATAGGAGAGGAACAAAAGTCTTTTGCCTTATAGTATTTTTCATAAATGTAAAAACTTTGGTTGATTTGTGTTTTTGACTTGTTGAAATCTAGAAACCCATATAGACGCTAGGTCTATCCTTAGATTGACAAGTTAGAATATTAGGATGGGGATCATGGATTGCAAGGACAATTTTTCTTACCAGTACATGTTATGATCAAGTGATGCTAGGCTTCCCTTATTTTTGAAATATGTGACTGTCCCACAAAAGTAAATTAAGTAAATGTTACTACCATAATGGTGGCCATAGTCGGAGACTTCTAATTGTTTGTCAATTGATCAACTTTTGATTTGTAGTTCTCTTGCTGATGTCACTGACAAATCGAGGGCACCACATTTACAAACAATATTATATTACTAGATTACTTTAAATGTTTGGATGCTTTGAACACATAACATTAGAAGTTTTTTTTTGACAACCTGGATGTTTGAAATCTTGAATCTTTAATAACCGAGCGGTGATACTTCTCAGTATAGATATTAAATAATCCGGTGCAGCTATTAAATTTTAAATTTTACTTTTTTTTTGAAGAATCTATCAATATAAAGTCTTTTGTTGCCTTTTAATAATTTGCTAGTATGATTGAAGGATATGGCATTTCAAATAAATAATATGAAATTTAATCAGCGAGAGCTAATTAATGAAATTTATGGGTTGATCATATTCAAAAAGAAAATTGGATAAAGATAGACGTGACAATTAAATGAAAGCGCATTAGAACCATGTTGTTGCTGTTGGGCAATGCTAGACAGATGACGGGGATGGCCCAGCATGGAGGTATGGCCCAGTGAAGCACAACATGTAACTTTTAGATGTGGCAGGCAGAGGAAGGGATCTGTCAAATAGACTCCACACAAAGCATCAGCAAGTTGCATGTGCAGCTGCCAGCTAACGGAAACGTGATGCGGGCCCACCGTTAGTCGCTGTTGGCAACCTTCAAAGCAACAGGGGCTCCGTCGCTCCCCCATCCATCGTCGTATGCGCATTTCGACTGATTTTTTGTAAATTTAAATGTAAATTTAAATTTATTAAATTTTATTATTTTAATGTTTTCAGTTTGATTTTTTGTTGGGTTTGGGTGTAGGACTGGATTTGTGTGTGTGTGGAGGGGGATTGTGTTAAAGCTTCGGTGATCTCTTTCAGTCGTACCGAATTGGTTTCATAGAATAGAATAGTGTTAATTCTATATAAACTGGCTATGAACTGTTAAGATGATTTATCCCATCAAGAATGACAGTGAAAATTAAAGAGTTGAGTAAACCCTTCAATTAATTCAAGTGACAGCTGGTCCGATTTTTATAACTAAAAATCCTTATCCTATACACCACAATAAACTAAACAAACGGTTAGAGATATATAGAACCCGTTTCTTAATACATTTTTCAATGTTAAAGTCAGTGGTGTTTTTGAAGGATATAGAAAGATACAAAAGGGAGGCATAAATTGAAAGAGGAAGGAGATGAGTGAGAGTTGGAAGGACTTGATTTTGATTGTTTGAATGCATACTTTACTTGAATGTCTTTTTTGCTGTCTTGGTTGAACCTCCCCCATTTGATTTGAGAGATTTTGTATTTTTAATTGGAATTCTAACCAATTGGTCAGTCTAAAACTGCTACCTGTACAGGAGGCATTTTATGACATTGAATAGAAGGTATTACTTTTGAGATGTAATCGCCTTTTTATTTAATTTGAAAGTCGTTTGGCTGTTAATATGAGATCCGTTTCAACTTTTTTTGAATTGGGTCATTTATTGATGCATTATCAACCGTCGGTTGATTGTAGCCGTTTGTCAAGATTGAATGTTTATTTAATATCCCGTTGAGCCATTATTTGGAAGGTTTGATTGATTCTGTGATCCCATATTTTGACCATTAATACTTAGTCCCTACTTCAGTTTTGAGTTGGGCCAACTTATTTTGGATCGTACCCAACACTATCCCCATACTTTGTATTTTGAATTCAAATTCCGAGTATGTTATTGATAAAAAGCCAACTAGGTAGTCATTTGTGCCAATTGTGTGCACCTTTGTTGAATATCTTCTACTGAAGAACGGTCTTATTTGTCGAGATTTTATTTTTTGTCCACTTTGAACATGATTTGATGCCTTTATGAATATCAATTTTCTTACCGATTATGTCTTGCCTTGACTTTAAATTGAGGATTTCTCTCCGAACTATATCTTAAAAAGTCTTCCTCTTCACTTGGCCATGTGTTATCCTTTACAAACTTGCTGTCTTCATAGTCGTTGATAGATGTCGATGCCGAAGTTGGTGAGAAAGATCCTTTGAGCTTTGCATTTAAAGTCTACGTTAATTATTCTATTTTATCAGAAAAACTTTCTTAGTTTCTCTCTTTTATGTCCTTCTAAAAGATAGGCTTGCATGTTGTAATGTGACTTTTGTCTCATTGACTCTCATAGAAGTGATCAAGATAGATGTTGCCAACATGAGTGGACGTTTTTTCTCTCCTTTTTTTCGTGGTGCTTCTATTATAACTCGTGCCTGAGTACCTCGAAAGAATTTTTTTTATATTCGAGTTGCAATTATACGTCTTCTTCCATTTTGTTCGTATTCTTTGAGTTGTACTTCCACTATTGGAAGCCGGTACATCATGACATGATCTAAAGAATAAGACGACATGAATAGGAGCTCATTTTTTCCGTATGATCTTAGTGTGTTTATAATTCTCAAATTATTATTTATGAGTTGAGTGTTTGCCCGTATATTTAGATTTTGCTTGTATTTTTTTCTCTATCTAAAAATCTGACAGCTTGGACTTCTAACAACTCGGCTTCATAATAATTTAATTTAGACAAATCTAGAATTGAAATATTTACAAAGTAACTAAGCTAGATTTTTGATGAAAATTGAGCTGTTTAATTAATTAATTGGGGTGACTAAATTGTGGGCTATTAGCCAGTTGCCTTGGAAAATATTGTACTAGTTAATCATTACTAGCATTGAGAAAAAGAAGTGCTGCGGCATTTTTCCATGCTAGCATGTGTCTCCTATCATTACAGTGACGCATCTCTTCAAGCAGGCCAAGAGGACGTTGTTTTGAGCCAAAATATTTTAATTTAAACACCGGCATGTCTTTTTTTCATTTCACTCTTTATCTTCTTCCACTTCATTTCTCAGCCCAACTTCACTTTTTGCTACTCTTCAATTTCCATGGCTCCTCGAAATAGCTTTCTTGAGTATTGCTAATATTCCATCCAACTTTACAATTGAAAAGTTTTGGACATTTACGAAAGATATAATATACCCATCGCTGAGAGAGCTTGCTCTTTGAGGCATGGATTCATTGCTATATATGAAATTTATCTATGGAAGGGTCTATGTATTTCGTTGGCTAGAGAACTCTATGAATAATGGAGGTTCTAGAGATTCCTATTACTCGCCTCTATCCAAATGTAATAAGGTACCTGGTTTCTCTATGTGTCTTCTTTCGCCATTAAAAAGCTTCGTTAAGATGCTATGACTATCAAAGACGTCTTCAAAGTTAACTAGGAAGGCGATTAGATTTCATTTACCTCTAAAAATGGGTTCAAAATAATTGAAAGGAATTTAGATTTTGTTAAGGGTTGGAATTGCTGATTATGGTTCTTTCTAACTATACCCTCTCCAACAAGTGAAAATTGGCTAATTCCGCTTATTCTAGAGTCGTTTTGGATAAGGAGGTCTTTAAGTCCAAACCATTAATTATCTTGATAGAGGAGAATGTCGTTGAGTTGTGGAAGACGGGCAACTTTTTGACTCGAAAGGCACTTATTGAGGTCAACTGTGATTTTAATGTGGGTGGAGAGGCCATTGCTGACATGCCTATCTGTAGATCAAAAATAAAAGTAGGGGCACTTTTTATTTGGTCCTCTTCGAATGTAGCAGTCGGAAAGGCAGGGTTTCTAGTTCCCTGCTCATCCATTTTTTCTTCTACTACCGCTGCTGTAACGAGGGGGGTTCGCGTCTATACATGTAGTGTGGTGGTTGGGCCTACCCACCTTACTTGTTCCATGATCTATGGGTTTACTGGAGCTACCCACTTCGATCAATTAGTCAAGATTTGGACCGGATACGAAATCACTAGTGTTTGATCTAGTGGTATTTTTATAGGGATTCTATTTATCGCTGTAGGATCTCTATAGGATGGTCGATGAGGCTTGTGATGAGATTGCCACGACAGATGCTGGAGGACTGTCTTAGAGGTCAAAGTTAATTCTTTTCTTGCCAAATTTCCCAATTTTTGAAGAGGTGTCTGTGATTATATTGAAGGATGAGGCTCCCCCTATTGTTTCTATGGAAATAAATGACCCTGCGCTTCAACCCTTGAACATGAAAGAACCAATTGCTGCTCCATTTATTGTCGAGTTTGGTGTCCCTATTTTGGTTAGCTCCCCACCAATAATTCAGTTCTGCACCTCCTATTACCCCTGGAAGTGGAGCTTATTAATAATGGAGTGGTTGAGGAGATACCTATCAATAATCATGGTGTTGCAGTGGAGATTCCCAAGCCTTGTCTTTCTTCAATGGAGGTCCTAGGCGCAGAAGAGGCCCCTTAAGTTGGTCTTTCATCACCAAAGAATTTTGAAGATTCAGGTGTTTTTTTAGCCCCCTCGGACTTGTAGCTCCTCTACATTACTATTCTCCACCTCTCTTGTGTTAGAGGACTCCACCAATTTTCATGCATGAATCAACGACAAATCCCTCCTCATGACGAATTCTTCACTTAGAAGGTACTGCGTACTTGACTCAGTATTCAAATTTTTTCCCGATATTGTTTCATCTAATAGGATATTTTATTTATTTAGCAGTCCTAAGATTTGGAATGTTTGGTCAAGGACAGCTTGCATAAGTGAGACACTGACATTGCTCATCTTTCCCAATCGTATGTGGATCCTGCAACATACAATGAGTTGGAGATTCGGGTGGAAGCCACCGCAGTTGAGGCTGAGTAGCTTCGAGACTGGGCTACTTTTCTAGACAATGAGTTATCTAAATGGATGGTGAGATCTCACAAGTTATTAGACGAGAACACCATTGTCGTGGATAGGATTGCCTTTCTTGAAGATAATTTCCAAGAGGTTGAACATCGATTAGTTTCTAACACAAGTTCGATTGATAGTCTTCAGAACAAGTGTGCCCAACTCAAGGGAGAGTTGAGGCAGAGTTTTTGACCTGAGGAGGTCAGTCCCATTTTGGACACTAGGTTCCAAGATGGTGTTTTCCTCTGTAAGCAAATCATCTTCTTAGTTGCCTATGATTTTCCTTTAAATTGTCTTATTTCATGAATTTCGGGATTTCTTAACGTTGTAACATCAAAAATGTTTCAAGGCCAAGTAAGCACTTGTCGTTTAGGCCCCAACTTAGTCCTTAGCCTTAGGATAATTGAGCCTCTTGTGTCTCGACAATGATTAACTTGGTGAGTTTCCCTTTTGTACTGAGTTGGGGCTTCCAGATTGTACATATGTGACCACGTATGTTTGATAAATCAGCTAATTCTTATAGATTATTGTCACTAATATTGTTTCTATTGCATCGTCTTTCTATTTAATAAAACCTCTGTTTGCTGGCTAGGTGTTCTCACTGTCGTTGGTAAACTTAGTTGAACCCTAATCCGTGAACCATGTATGACTAATAGCGCCTATCCCGTAGAAGGGAGTTTTGGCACACATATTGAAAAACCCCTTAAAGTTTATATTAGTTGAATATAATTCAGTATTTGATCGAACCTTTTAAAAGAGATTGGACGTTTGGTCCTAGTGCCTCCGAGTCTTTGAAGCGATTGTTGGCACTTGACCACGTTCTAGGTCATATAGTTGTATTAATCAACATCGTGACTGCGTCATTATATTGGTCATCTTGGTAAGAGAGGAGTGAGATCTAATTTACCTGGCTTAGGATCAGTCATGGTCATAATAAATCACACAAGTACACAAATGAGTAATAAATACAATTAACTTATATAAAAATTAATCTTATTAAAATGAAAAAATATATCATTCACGCACCCCATAAACAATGAGCAAGACATACCATCAATCTCATCATATTCATGAGTGGGGTTATTAATAGTATTTTTTGAGGTGAAGGGTATTCCATGCTCTAGGAACTAGTTTTTCGTTTTTGGTTCGTAGTTTATACGTACCACTCTGGAGGATGGCTGACATTAAGAACGGTTCTTCCGAATTGAAAGACAGCTTATTTTTGTCAACAATTTTGCCGGTAACTTTAATATTCCTTAGAATTAGGTCCCCTACTTTGAATTGCTGTGTCTTCATCTTTTTGTTGTAGTATCGTACTACCCATTGATGGCAAGCAACTGTCTGTAACCTCATCGTGTCCCTGAATTTTTCGAGCAAGTTTAGGTTTTCTCTTAGGAGCTAGGAATTGTAATAGGGGTCAAAACTTTTCATTCGAAAGTTAGTAGTCCAGTCTCCACTAGAATAACAGCATTAGTCTCGTAGCATAGGCTGAAGGGTGTTTTCTGAGCTGGCTCTCTTGGGGTCATGCAATAAGACTATAGGCTCGTCTACCAAAGAGTCCCCCGTATCCTCTTCATCCCATGATAGAATTTAGTTAGTCACCTATTTATTTGATTAGAGGTAGACAATGGAGGTATAAATTAGTCTAATACCAAGGTTCATACAGTGTTTGATGAATCATTTTTCATAAATTGGGTACCATTATTAGTCATTATGACCTCGGGTATCCCATATTTGCATATATGCTCTCGCGCACAAATTTAGTGCCGTTTTGTTCGGTGATTTTTGCCAACGTAGTGGCTTCTACCCACTTTGTAAAATAGTTTATCACAACTATGATGAATTTTTTTTATCCCGTAGCAAGTGGGACTGGTATGTTAAAACCCCACTATGTGAACAGGACGACAAATGTAGAGCTTGAAGTTCAGTGTCAGGCTAATGAGAAATGTTGCTGTAAATTTGATAAATTTTATATTTTTTTAATAAACTCCATAGCATTCTTTTTTTCTGTTGGCCAAAAATAACCCTATATCATAACCTTGAATGCCAGGTCTTTCTCCCTATGTGTGATTTGCAAATGCCTAGATGTATCTCTCTTAAAGCATAATCATCCTTAGAGAGTGTTGCACACTGCATATAAGGGATGGAATAGCCTCCTTTGTATAGTTTCCCATCCACGAGTATGTATCACCTGGTTGTCTTCTTTATATGTTTAGCTTCAATTGGATCCTCTGGTATTGAACCATCTTCGAGGCACTTTCGATATGAAGTCATCCAGGTCACCTCATCTAAGATTGGGAGTATTTTGTCTAAGTCGTCTATGACCAAATTCTTGAGCATTTCCCTCATCTCCCTTGCATATTGCTCGGGGTCCCAAGTGCAGCTGTTTTGGCCAATTGATTGGCCTTCTAGTTGTCTTCTCTCGAGATGTGGTGAGCCTCCACTTTATTAAAAAGGGTTAGGAGGTTCTTTACCTTGACGAAATACTTTGTCAAATATGGATTAAATGCTTCAAAATTTTTGATCACTTGGTTAACTACCAATTTAGAGTTACTACGAACGATCAAGTTCTTTGCCAAACATTTCTTTGCCAGCCTAAGTTCGACTAATATGACTTCATATTCGGCCGCATTGTTAGTGGCTTGAAACCTAAATGTTATCGAGTACTTTGTCTCAAATCTATCTGGAGTCACCAAAACTATACCGGCCCTACTTCTTGCTTGAGAGGATGATCCATCAACATATAGAATCCATGTTAGAGTTTCCTCATTGTTAATCCAGTGTTCACCTTCTCAAAATTTTTTTTGAAATTACGGCCGTCGTTTTGACCACAAAATTTGTGAGAGCTTATTCTTTTATAGATGGTTATGCTCGAAAATCTATGTCGAACTCGCCTAATTCTACAACCCACTTTATCAAATGTCTAGACACTTTTATCCTTTGTGAGATCCTTTTCAATGGCTGGTTAGTTAATACGACTATCTTGTGGGCCTGGAAGTATGGATGGAGTTTCCTCACCATGTGAATTACAACAAATGCTATCCTTTCAACTAGTAAATATCAAGTCTCTTCATCTGTCAGTATCTTGCTGACGTGGTAGATCGGTCACTATATGTCAACTTCTTGCCTAGTCAGAATTAAATTTAGTACTGCATTGGAGATGGCCAAGTAGAAAAATAATTCATTGCCTTCTTTAGGAGAAGTTAAGAGTGGTGGATTGGTTAGATATTCCTTTAGCTCTTAGGAAGCCAATTAACATTCTTCTTTTCAGTGGAACTCATTTGTTTTGGCTCTCCTCTCAAAGCCTTGAAGTAGGGAAGGTACTTCTCAACAAATTTTGCCAAGTAAATTGGAGAGTGTAGCCAATCTTCCGGTTAATCTCTAGATTTCTTTTAGGAATTGAGGCTGATTCATATTAATGATTGGTTTAATTTTATCTGGCTTCACCTCTATTCCTCAATAGGATATTATGAAGTTGAGTAACTTTTCAAATGTCACATCGAACACATATTTTATTAGATTCAATTTTATTTGGTGTGCTCGGAATACCCAAAAGTTTTGGTCATATCTCAAATATGGTTGTCGGCTAATATACTTTTGATAAGAATACCATCTACATACATCTTCATATTCTTTCCTATTTGGACTTTGAACATCTTGTTGATTAGCTATTTGATAGGTTGCTCATGTGCTTTTAGACCGAAGAGTGTGACTCCGGTCATGAACGAGATCATCCTTCATTTTTCAAACTCATTTGGATTTGACAGTATTCTGAATAAGTGTCCATGAAGCGTAATAATTGGTGCCCAAAAGTTGAGTCCACCAATAGGTTGATTCTTGGTAATTAAAAGTTGTCTTTCGGACATAGTTTATTCATATTCATGGAATCGACACATATCCTCCATTTTTCATTACTCTTCTTGACAAGGATAACATTCGATAGCTAGTCTAGGTATTGGACTTTCCTTATGAACCTTGCGTTGAGTACTTTCTTGACCTCTTCCCCCATAGCAATGAGTTTTTCTATGGAGTGATTTCTCTATTTTTATCAGGCTGATTTATGCCCTGAGATTAGGCTTAGCTTGTGAATCATTATCTTAGTTGATATTTCCAACATATCCGCAGACGTCCATACAAATGTATATGAATTTTATCAAAGAAACTCCTTTAGCTGTTCCCACAAATGATTGGGAAGATAGCCACCAATCTAAATATACTTTTCTAGATCATTCCGATCTAGGGATTTGCAAGGTGGATTTATAGAGTTGGCCTTGTAACAGTGTAATTTCATTTTAAGGTCAAACTCCTTGATCAATTGGCTTGGTATCGACTGACCTATCTAGGATAGATAGCAAGTTTGACCAACAATTTGATCATCTCGTACTTCACCTACCCCATTTGGGGTCATAAATTTCATTTTTGGGTGCAGAATGGACATCACTGCTCTAAAAGCCACTGACATGATTGACCCAATATGATGTTATAGACTGAAGTTCTGTCTACTATTAGAAACGATAGCATTTGGGAAGCTACTTTTTAGCATTTTCCCCTGTAACTTTTAATGGAATGACCCTTGGATCGGTATGAGTTCATTGTCTAACCATATAAGGGGCCCTCAATCGGTCTCATCTGATTCCTTTTTAATCCCAATTTAAAGAAAGTATTGAGGTAGAGTAAAGTTTGTAAATTTTTATTGTCAATAAAATTTATTTAAATTGGTAGTAGATAATACCGTTTGAAATGAGTATGGATATAATAAGAGGATTGAAATGATGAGCTATTATATGAGTCATATTATTGTCGCTAAAACTAATGATATCATTTCTTATTCCTAATTTTTGTCTCTTACTGGAGGAAGTCTTCTTTAGACAATCCATATCTTCATTTTTGGCGGACCTCGTGGAGACCATGTTCACAACTCTTACAACCACTCGATTTTAAGGTTGTTTAGGTAGCTCCACATCCTCATTGCTAGTATTACCGGGATCATGCCCTAGATTTTTCAGATATTTATTGAGGTATTCTCTTTAAATAAGGGTCTTAATTTCCTTCTGCAGAGTCTGATAATTTTTAGTGCTGTAGCCTGAAAATTTGATGGTAAATGTTGTACTTTAACTGATATCCTCCCTCCAAGTTCTTCATTGACTTCGTCTATCTTAGAAACTTCTCATTTCGGATCTGTATTAAAGCGCTGGTCTAGATGTCGTTTAGAGGAATGAGACTCAATGGTTTGCATTCCCTTCTAACGCCCCGAATTAGTCCTCTATTACTTCCTAAGATCCCATGTGGAGGAGTTATCGTTGTTCTATCTCTTTCTGTTGGTCAATCCCGGATGGTGATTTGAGCGCTCTAGCTGCTTTGCTTCGTTAACCTCATCGGCTACAATATATACTCAAATAATTGTCTCTACCTCAAGAAATGTCTTAGATTCCTATTGAACTAAATACTTAAAAATTCACTTGATTGTATAGTGGCCATAAATGAGTTCAATTTTACACTATTGGTAGTTTAGATATACCTCGGGCCTCGATATTGAATCTAGCTAAGAAGCACTTCAGTCTTTCATTTAGACCTTGTCATATTCGGACAATGTGTTACGACTACTTTTTCTTAGTTCTATGGGAGGCAAATTAAAATAAAATTTGTCAGCCAACTCCTAGAAGAATTGAATCAAATTTGGTGCCAATTGATAAAATCAAATTCAAGCATCCCTTTTGAGAGTTAAAGGGAAGTAAAAGCATAAGCCAGGGTCTTTAAGGCCTTAAAATCCCAATAAAGTTCAAAAGTGATCCATTGGATTAAAATTTTTGCCTTAGGGTCTCAAGGCCAATATCTTAAACTTGAGAGGGAGCCGATATATCCTAATCTTCCTATGAATGGAGACATGCACAATTTGGCAGATTGGCTGACCATACTTCCATGAAATAGTTGTTCAAATTTTATGATTCTTTTTTCCACCTCGTAAGTGGATGTGATCCTTTTTGCATTGAGAAATGTTCTCAGCTTCGAGTTGTTGGGTTACACACGAGGGCTTGTCGGTTTGGAAGGTTGCTCAGTAGGTTGCTACACGATGCCTCATCCTACACCAATGACCACCCTGTGTCCTGTGAGTTGCATAGATTTTGTCACTTTAGACTCTCTTCTTTGATCTCAAAGTTAAGACAACCTTCGCACCAAGATGGAATTTTTTCAAAGAGAGGCTTCTCGACCCTCTATGATTTTGGGTTGTTGTGACATCTCTTTGGAGGCATGCTCCTTCTCTTTTCTCCTCCTTGAGGTTAAGGTTTGAGAATTGGGGGTGGGAACTTTAAGTGAGTGCCCATCTAATTTGTCCAAGATAGACTTGAGTATCTTTAACATAATATTTACCTAAGCCACCAATGACTCCACATTTGTGATCATTGATTGAAGAATATCCTCTTGGCTACCCTCAACTGGGTCGTTGCCACGAGAAGTGATGTCCTCATGCGAAAAGCTTGTCTAAGTCTTGGTATTCACCACGATTGCTTTACTTTGCCGACAATTAAAGTCCCTTTTTGAAAGTTTACTTTGGTGATTAGAACGAATGGTTTGACCATATTTCCACAGACGACGCCAATGATACGTTCTAAAATCCTGATTTGTCGTACCAATTAGGAAATTGGGTGAATCCTTCGCTTGATCATAGTGACAGTGGGTCCGATCTTTGCAACTAAAAATTTTTATCCTGCATACCACAACAAACTAAATGAGTGATTAGAAGTATACGAGATTTACCCCAGATATATTATCTAATACCCAAATCAGTAGTCTTTTTTAAGGTATAGAAATATGAAAAAGAAAAGCGTAAATTGAAAGAGGAAGGGGACGAGTAAGAGTTGGGAGGAATTGCCTCCAATTATTTGAACACACTCTTTACTTGAGTATCTGTTTTACTGTCTTGGTTAAACCTCTCCCCTTTGAACTGGGAGGTTTTGTATTTATAACCGGAGTTCTAACCGACTAACCAATCCAAAACTACTGCCTATATTGGAAGATGTTTTATGACATTGAATGGAAGGCGTTACTCCAGGGGTATAACCGCCCTTTTATTTTATTTAAAAATAGTTTGACTGTTAATATGAATACCATTTCGACATTTTCTAGATTTAGTCATTTACTGGTGTATTATTATCTCTTGGTTGACCGTAATCGTTCATCGAGATTGAATTTTCTATTTAATACCTTGTTGAGCCTTATTCGAAAGGTCTAATCGGTTCTGTAATCCTATATTTGATCCATTGATATTTGGACCCTACTTCAACTTTGGATTGGGTCAACCCATTTTGAGCCGTGCCCAACACGTTCCAAGGAACAAGTGACTATTTGGATGGGTATATAAAGAATGAGATAGAGCGTTGTTTTGCACTTTCTTCTGGCTCAATTTTATCTATGTGATTTCACTTTGCCATCGACAGAAGCAGATATAAGCAATTTGTTGCCATAACTGGACTAGCTGTTGCTAGCTTTTAGATTGGGTGTTTTCTTTTAGCCTTTCATGTTTCCTTAAAGAATCATCAAGAGATAATGTGATAGAGTTACGCGTTTCCTCCAAAAGATGCAGTCATCTCGTCCTTGCTCTAGTGCATAGCTATTTAATCAGATCTGTATCTTGTTTCTCTGAATTTGTGAGTATCTTTCAAGCTAGTTGCAGCTGGAGGATCTAAACCATGGGAACTAAAAAACTTGTGTGTGTGTGGTCTAGTGTTTTCAAGTTGAATGAGTGATGCTCCATTGGATTTCACTTCATTTTCTTATGGGTATTACAATAAATGAATAGTTATTATGGGAACATATGATATTCATATTAATATCTTGAGAAAAAATGTCAAGTAAGGGTCACACGATACTTGTGTTACGGTTGACTGAGAGTCAGTTGATGGTCATCTGATCAACTAAGAATGTTAAAGAATTACATAATATTTATGTAAGAGCCGACCAATAATTGATCAAATGTCAATATAACGGTGCATGATGGACATCGATAGGACACATGTGCATTGTTTGCTCAAAAGAGTGGCACTAGATGTGCATATGAGGGAAGCACATGTATAATTTATTTAGAAAAGTCATGTCTTTTATGATTCTGAAGGGTGCTTGTGTGAGACATTTGTTCGAGAGGCCACGCCTGATGTGTGCCTAATCAGCGTTCATGTACCACTTTTCATATAAAGTTACGCTTAATACGATTTTAGGTATTTGAAATTATTTTCTCATAAAAAGAGCACAACAAAAAAAGAGAAAATAAAAGGAGGTAAGAGAAAAAGGTTTAGCATCCAATTGATATCCAATTTAAGTTTTTTTTTTTTACCAATGTCTAATAAGTTATTTTAGCATTGATTTTTAGTGCGTATTACTATTTAATTATTTTTATTCCCAGTGTATATTTTTACATGGATTATTAGGTATGTAAAGGGAGTTGGTATTTAACCATTCTTTATTCATATTTGTAGTGAATAAATTTTAGAGAAAATTATTTGTAACCGCACTATCATTATAGTAAATTTGTTTGAAAATATCTTGTAATGTTTTTTTAATTGAGAAAAATTTTTCACATTAAAAATTTATATTATTGTGTTTTTTTTATTCATGAGTTTGGTAATAGACATTTGACAAAAAATTTAGATTTATTTTGCCACACTAATTGTGCATATTTTGATTGAATGGCAACATGGTCATCATAAGAAAAGGGGGAAGCAGCATACAGCTCCACATCTTGATGCTCATCTTGCATTTAAAATTGTAGGGTGGGTCACATAAGCATTATTAGAAAGGTTGATCTTTGACATCATTTCATCGATTTTGAAAAGTTGCTTTACTGGCAGTAGAATACGAAAATCCAAAATACTGTTTGTTTACCATATCAATAAAAGTAGCTTGCAAATGGCTAACAAAAAAGTAGAGCCCATGAATTTATAATTGTTGCCATTCAAAATATGCACACTACTGGTGCATTAATATAAATCTCGAATTTCTTGTTAATTGTCAATCATAAATATCTCGTGTAACTACAATAAATAATAATATGCATATAAGCATACAAATTATAAAATAATATTTAATATGAAAAATTTTTCCTAATTAAAGAAAATTATAAAACAATTTTTGAATAAATATATTATAAAATGTATGGTTAAAAATAATCTCCAAGGGCCTCTTACAACAACCTGTATTAAAAATAGTTAAATAAAACTCCTAACACACTTAGCTGCAATATAATAGAGAATAAGATGAGAAATCAATCAACCAAACTGTGAAAGTTTTACAATCAAAATTAGAACCACGTATTTGAATTTAGTAAATAATGAAACTTAAATTGAAATTAGATGTCGAAAATCTTCAAATTCTCTCATTTCTTCCTACATTCTCTTTCTTATAGCGGCTCTTGTGCATTGCTCTAAAAAATCTACCTTGAAAAAACATATTAGGACTTTTGTATCCGCTTTGGCCCAAGTGTGCCTATTGTACATGCATCAAGTGCAATTAGTATAAGCAAGTCATGCACGTGCGCCTTTCAGATGCACGTCAAGTTCTAAAATTTTGTCCATATTTGTACATGCATCTATCATGCGCATCTTAAAAAATTATCTTTTCTCAAACGAATTCTCGTATAATATTGAACATACTGTTAGATAACAAGTCAATAAATATAAAATTTATAAAGAAGTGGTGCAAAACTTAACAAGCATTTTATAATAACCCTTTAGTGGACCAATTGACTCTCTAATGATCGTCATTTCTTACTGTTGGCAACTTTCTCTCCACAAGAAACCTAACATTGACATTCACAAGCTTAAGCATCAACTTCCTTTGGTCCACTAATAGATTTGGAGTATTTCTACTCTCCTTTGGGGTCTTCACATTGGTAGAGTCGGCTATTTTTGGCATCCCTCTTTAACATGCTCCCGCCATCCTAATCAAATCTCCTATTGGTAATATTGGCATTGTCCTTGGCAGTCCAAGTATTTACTAAGTATTAGCTTGAATTCTTGCTTACTATTGCCAAAACCAATGAGCCTTTAGTGAACTTTTATTGGCCTTTGCCAATCACCATGCAAAATTTCTTCATTAAATATGTTAATTGAAATCAAATTTAACTAGATATTCGATACATGCTGCACCTCTTAAAGCACAAGTTTCAACTTGTTGCTTGTATGTAAACAAATTATCATGATAGTAATATAGGCTTAATTATTACCATCATGATCCCTCGTCTCTTATTAGCTATTCCCTCCCATCTTTTCCTACTTCTAGTTGAAGTGATTTCGATTTATGTTACCATTATCTTCACAATGATAGCATTCAATGTCTTTGAATTCGGAGTAACTGTTTCTCTTTTCCAACTTATCTTCTCTATCCTAAGATTTGTCGCACGGTGCTGCATGATATCCCAAGGTACTCAATTTTTCTAAAATCTCATTACTTTCTCTCTATTTAGACTCGTTTATAAGTAAAAATAAATGTAAAAATTTTATCAAAATTGAGCAAGTTTTTCCTAAATAATGGCAATATAATAACATGATATAAGAATTTGGCAAGAAAGATAACTACACCGACACCTTATTTTTCTCCTTTATCTTCTTGCCAAATGTGAGCATTAATATTGCTATTTAGTTGAACTCATCAAAGTATTTCTCGAACAAAATCACACCAAATAACATTTGTCAATAGACATAAAATTTAGTAAGAAACTAATCTAAAACTTAATAAGTATTTACTATTGCCCTTCAAATTAGTGGTCAACCACCCAGGAGTAGTACCAGCAACTTAACGGGAAGCAAAGGGATCCGTGAAAAAGAATTATTTTAAAATCGACATGTTTAGTATATGTATATAAAAAACCCATTTAGTAAGCTACACATTAAAATATGAAACTAAAAGTCATTTCATCTGGTGGAATGTTCTTTGTTTACTCGTGAGAGATATTGATATTAAATGTTTCCTGGCAAGAAAAGCAAACGAAATGAGGGGCTCCAACATACAGTGAGGGGGAGCTCTCCATGTAAATCCAGGCCGTTGGATCGTGATAAATTGATATGATGCAATAAGTCTTATTTTATAATTTTAAAATAATATAAATATATATTTTTTTTTTTTAAATTTTAAAATATGAATATACTTATATTATAAAAACAATTAATCAAATATATAACCACTATTATATTTTTTAAATTTTTTAAAAAATTTGTAAGTACTCAAAACTTAATTACGTTTGCGAAGAAGGAATACCATTATCCGTATGTACATAAAATTAATGAGACGGTGCCAAAACTTGATAGGGTTGGGATTTAGGAGGGCGAGGCAGACAGGGGATGACGCCTGACTGACCGACGGACTGACTGTTCCTCTTTCTCATTAACAAGTCCTTTTGTATCTCCCAAAGAGAAAAGAGAAAACGAATCTCTCAAACGTGGATGACACGTGTCTCCCCCTTCAGCTCCACCGCCTCTTGTAAAAAAGGATTTCCCAGCCACTCTAACCCACCCGGCACGCTGCTCTCCAATTATTTTTTCATTCTTCTTCTTTATGCAAAACGGAAATTTTATTAGTAGTCAAAAGGATCTTTGGAGACCCACTCCCCTCGGTGGAGTCCCCATCCCATCGTCATCATCATCAATAAATCACTAAAGATTTCTAAATGAGCAGGATCCTTTAGTCTGCCAACTGTAAAGAAATTGTCCTTGGAGACAGGGTTCGGAATGTCCATCGTCTTCTTCCCCCCTAAATGCTGCCTCCTTTACTCTCCTCTACAATATGCTTGCTTTTCTGGGCATGCCCACCACCGTCGCCTCCTCTTTAGCTCTCTCTATCTCCTCCTCCACTGAACTGTGGCCGGAAAAATCAGCTTCTTTGCATTCATATTTCTCAACTTCCCATTTTCCCTGGTTGCCATTATGCTGACCAAGAAGACCGAAACCCAGTAAAAAGTAGAGAAGAATCTCAAAGGTGGAAACGGGGCGGTGCGGTGAGGATCAAACTATGGCTTCTAGACCGATTCCCCCGAACCCCAGAGCCAGTTGCTTTTCCAAATCTAAGGCTGTCTTCTTAGCGCTCACAATCTCCGCCACAGTAGTGATTCTATTCACACTAGCCTACATCCTTTACCATCTTTTGTACTCTCTCATCCACCGCTCCAGAACCAACCCTTTTGACTCAGCAGCCCCTTTCAAGCTCCGAAAATTCACCTACAAAGAGCTCAAATCAGCCACTAATCAATTTAGCCCCGAGAACTCCATCGGAAAAGGCGGCTCCGGCTCGGTTTTCAGGGGCATTCTAAGCGATGGTAAGTCTGTTGCCGTTAAAAAGCTCGACTCTTCCTCGTTGCAGGCTGAGAGAGAGTTCCAAAATGAGCTGACTATGCTTGTTGGCATTAGATCACCATATGTTGTAAGCCTGTTAGGCTACTGTTTGGAAAATAATAAGAGATTATTAATATATGAGTATATGCCCAATCGTAGTTTACAAGATTTGTTGTTTTCTACCGGGACAAATTTCTGTATGAGTTGGGATAGGAGGTTTCAGATTATTCAGGACGTAGCTCAGGCGCTCGAAGTTTTGCATAACGAATGTGATCCCCCTGTTATTCATGGAGATGTGAAGCCAAGCAATGTCTTGCTTGACTGGGATTTCAGGGCAAAGATTTCTGATTTTGGATTGTCGAGGATTAAAGTAGAGGGAGAATTTGGAGTTGAAATGTTCAGTCAGGATTTAGGGAAAAGTCAGGAGTTGTGGAAGAGCCAAGAGCTCTCTGGGAATTCCAACGTTGGGACCCCGGCTAATGAGATGGATTTTGCTCATTCCTTACAAGTATCTAGCCCTTCTAAAAATAGTAGAACATTTCACAATTGGAACAGCTTGAATTTGAGTTCATCGAATCCTTTTGAGAAATTCAATGACGTGAAAAGTAGTGGCAGTCCAAAAGGGAAAGAGGTTTTACCAGCAGATGTTAGTGGGGAGGATCGGAAGAAGTCCTCATATGACGATGGGCCTTCTAGTGCTGAACATAGCAAGGACTTGGATTTGAGTCCCCTTGGCTCGGATGTCACTGGGAATAACACTAAACAATGGGGGAAAGATTGGTGGTGGGTACAAGATGGGAGTGGTGAACTGTGCAGTAAAGATTATGTCACGGAATGGATAGGGAGCCAAATTTGCCCGTCAGCTAGTCCTGAGTGGAGGGAAGAGAAGACAAGGTCACCGAATTTGGATGAGTTGAAAGACGCTAATCAATGCCAGTCACAAGAATTTGAGTCTGGCCATGCTTTTAATGAGGGCACGGAGCAGAGAGACCGGAAAATAGGAAAGACAAAACCGAGGAAAATGCAGGAATGGTGGAAAGAAGAGCACCTTGATGAGATGAGCAAGAAGGGTAGTAGAAGAAAGACCCTTGAAAGCAAGATGAAGAAGAAGAAGAAGAAAAGCTTCAAGCTGCCGCATTTTCATTTGGGTCAACGGTTATACATGCTGAAAGCGGGGAAATTTGGGACACATGATCAAAATAATCGCAACCCAGATGCTGAGGTCAGTTTTAGTAGAGGCTGGAAGAAAAAGAGGACTCATTCTATGGGTAGTGACATGTGGAGTGGAGATCTATTTAGTAGGGAGCTGAGCAGCACAACAAACATGAGAGGGACACTGTGCTATGTGGCCCCCGAATATGGAGGGTGTGGATACTTGATGGAGAAGACTGATATCTACAGCCTAGGGGTGTTAATCCTAGTAATCATATCGGGTAGAAGGCCTTTGCACGTCTTGAATTCGCCCATGAAGCTAGAGAAAGCAAACCTGGTAAGCTGGTCTAGGCAACTAGCTCAAGCCGGTAACGTATTGGAACTGGTAGATGAGAGATTGAAAGATGCATATAATAAGGAGCAGGCTACTTTGTGTATTAATTTAGCATTAGCTTGCTTACAGAGAATGCCAGAGCTTCGGCCAGACATTGGGGACATTATTACGATTCTAAGAGGGGAAATGGATCTTCCACCACTTCCATTTGAGTTCTCTCCCTCCCCACCTTCCAGATTATTCAGCCGGTCAAGAAGAAAACAAAAGGCTGATACAGAATAGGGATTTTTTTTTTTTTTTTGGATGTTTCCTTTCAAATTATGTTTGCTGTGTGTACAATAGGTCAGATGGATCTGAGGCAGTTCTATGAATTGCTTGTTTCTGATTGCAATGTCCGGTAAAATTCAATCAAGTTATGTAAATTGGATAAATGGCTTGTGTTTCGTTGTATAAAGGATGCGATGCAAGTAGATCAACTTCATTGCTGAATCTGTTGCTTCCTGCCTATTACATTTCCTAATTCGAGCGACAAGTTCTCCCGTGCCAAGTCTTCTGTGCTAAGAAAATTACGCAAGACATAGAGGAGGATAAATATTAAAGATCTGCAGCACTGCAGACAGTTATCAGTGTATATTATTGTTAGATGGAGTTTTGAGTTGTCTGTGTAGGTGTGAGCCCCAAGTGGGGTGAGTTGTCTAATTGTTGAAAACTGCTCAAATTTTCCAATCAACATTTCAACCCAAAAAAAAAAAAAAAAAAGTAGAAAACCAAAACTCAAAATGACACCACAGAATGAAAACGAAAGATAAGAGGGGCAAGAGAGATAACAGACGTGACGATTTAGGTAGGTTCATCCACCTAGGAGTCAATCCTGTACCTAGGTCTTTCTCTATAAACTAAGATTTCAGAACTCTCTTATAGTTTTCATTTTTTACAATTACAAGCACCTCGCCTGGTACTACTCTTGAAGCTCACCCAGAGCCCATAAAAACGATCGCCCAGATCATTTCTCAAATGGGGTTTTCTAATCTCTGAATCCAGGCAACTCTCATGCAGCAATTTGCGTAAATTACAAGTCATTTTCAAATGTAAACATAGGTAAAGAGGGAAGATTTCGTTGAAATTATTCATATAGAAATTTTTTAAAAAACTAATCATAGGTTTTTTGCTCCGTCGAAACAATAAGACTATTATGCTCATTACTAAATTTGTTGGATAGATAAAATATAACCAAAGTACATTTTTTTGATCCGAGGCTGAATTGATTATTACAAAAATCCAAAAATTAAGATATATTCTGAAAAAATAAAATGTTTATAAAAAATAAATAAATAAATAATTTTCATAAAAATTCTCATGAAGTTAATAATGAAGTTTGCATTCACTAAACTTTCACCGATGTTGTCAAAATCATAAAACACAGAGAGTCTTTGGGCCCAGGTAGATAGCAAAAGAATAGGCATAGGACTAATGAAAATAAATCAGCACAATTATGAACATATTGTTGGGGGTCACTTCCGTATAAAAGTCCTAATGGCCGGAGGACTTGGATGGAGTACGAGGACCTTGTGTGCGATTAAGGTCCGTAGACTATGCACAACTTAAGCATAAGGAATTCCAGTGAACATTGTTAACCAGAAGTTTTGGACGAACAGAAATAACCGGTCAATTTATTGACCGACAAATTATATGTTTCGGTCAACATCATGTTGACCGGTTGAAGACGTGAGGACTTGCTACAGCATTGCAGAAGGACGTCCGACTAGCTAGGTGAAGAAGACGGTCAGCCTGGGTATTGATCGACCAAGTAAAGAAGATGGTCAACATAGGCGTTGACCGGCTAAGTAAAAAAGACGGTCAACGGGGCGTTGACCGGCTCAGAATAAAAATGTTGAACAACTATCTTCTCCAAATAGCGTGCAGTTGACTTTTTTGATTGGGTAGTTAGGAGACGTCATTCTTGGGAAGATAATAAGTCAATCTGTAAGGACATGCATGCGCCGCCCACTGCAGGATAGAGCGTGCGCCGCCATTATAGATTTTGGGAGCTGTGTACGAACCACTTTGCTGAGTTGGTAGTTGCTCATTCTGTTGGAGCAGTATATATAGCATATTTAAAAATGGTATGAGATGAGATACATGTAAGGAGATAGAGTGAAAAACAGAGAAGAAAAATAGAGTAGTGAGTGAAAAACACAACGTGTGAAGCCTTTGTATTTCTCGCTCTCTGTTCTTCAATTTTTTGCTTCTTGGGCTTGTGCAACCGTGTGATTTGTGTAACCAATCTCATATAATGGAGCTCATTCATGGATTGAGTGTCCCGTGATTTTTTTCTTATTTAAAAAGGGTTTTCCACGTACAATTTTTGGTATTCTATTATTTTTTTCTTTCATTCTTTCTGTGTGTATGTGATTTTGTACATTATCGTCTGGCCGCCCGCCTTTCTACGCCAACACATATGTATACAATGCTCTTGTAATAAATATCAAATGCCAAAGCCAATAATAGATACAAATTACCAAAACATATTTATAACAACAATCATAATTCATGGTTCATTTAATAATATAAAATATAATAATTAATAAGTTTTATTAATCACAAATATACAAAAATAAAATTTTTTGACAAATTTAAAATATTATTTTTAAGTTAATCATAAAAAAGATTGATCATTTTCAATTAAAAATATATCTTCTACTCCTTTGTACTTATTAGCCTAAATAACTTTTTCATCTTCTTGTATCTCTTTGAATTAGCATTTTCTTATTTACAATCTCAACTTAGTATTAAAGACACTTGTCTAGCAAGGTTTACACTATATATTAATACTAGTACAATGTGTAGCCTTATTCATACCAAAAACTTGAGCTATGTAAGAGAATCTTCCCTAAATCCTCATCATATTTTTATTCTTTCCTTAATTAACCACTTATTATTTTTTATCAATATTATTTTTATGAACACCAAATAGTATTAAAAGTAATAATAAAATATAAATACTTATTAAAAAATAATTTTAAGTATAGATAGAGTTCTATGAGATGGTGCATGCCTTAAGCCTCAAAAAAATATGCACACCTTAAAGTCTAGGTGCATTCTTTTTTAAAATAAATCTTACTTGGGTATGTATAAGGCCATATCCTTTAAGTCAAGAGCCTCATCGCGCCTTTTTAAAATACTAAATTGTACTCACACCTTAGCACGAGGTGTTAAGTGAATTAGGTCATGCCAATATCGCACTATGCCAAAGGCCACTCATCAAGGGTCATGCACAACATAACATGATTTTATTTTGGACTGTTTTGACATGAAACAAGTTCTAAAAAGACCTAACACAATAAGACAATAGGTACAATTAGGCTGAGATGTGATTCCTTGAATATTTATAATTCTTAGGATTAAATTATTTAGTACATGAATTTATATGATGAAATTATGACTAAATCAATGATATATGAATTTTGAAGTTATTTAGAGTTCATTTCGATAAAAAATTAAAAAATTTTCTTTGATGTTTAATGGGACACTCTAACCGTTCCTCAAATGTCATTAAACTATTATATTAATAGATTAATTTTTGCTATGAAAATTAATCAAAAGTTGTATCTCTAGCTATTGGAAGTTAGATAAGGTTAAAAATTGGTTAACTAACATATTTCGGACATGTTTGAATGAATTACACCACTCAAAGTTAAAAAATTCTCTAACTATATTAGCGGAATTTGTCCTACACGACTGAGGATTTCAAATTTATTACAAATTGGCAAAATAAAAGTAATATTTAGAGAAGAGAATAAGAATAAAGAAAGATCAAAATATTAAAAAGAAAAAGAAAAAACAAGAAGATTGATTAAAGACAAAAAATCAAATATTAGAAACCAAGTGCGTTCATAATCCTTCTTTATAAGTTCATTTCTCTTTTTTAATGTAAATCATTTGTTCTTCTCAATGTAAATCATCATCATCATCATTTTATTCTGGTTCTTTTTTATTTTTCAATAATGAATGGTTTGATTGTTTTTTATATTTTCGTTTCAATAATCATCTTATAATCTGATTTATATAATTTTCTTAATTATATTTGAAATATGGAATTTTATTTCAAATTATATATTTATATATAAATGGTATTTTTTATTAATTAAGAAAACTTTGGAAGAAATAAAAAAAATAAGGCATGAAAGTGGAAATAAAGTACATAATTGCATGCTAATACTTATTTCATGTATATAGTGGGTTCTTACTTAAATTTATTGACAAATAATCTGGTTAGTTATATTATTTTTTGATTATTTTCAAAAATTATTCAAATTTAAAGTTTTTTTATTTATATTCTAGTGTTTAATGTAGCATTAAAATTTCAAATATGTATTTGAATAGCTTTGTCTAATTTATGCATTTATTTGAACTTCAGTCAGATCTATTAGCTCTAACGATGTATTCTTGTCATATTTGATTATTAAGACTTTTAAATATTGTGTTAGTTATGATCTTTTAAGTTATTTCTTATTAATTTTGTTAGACTTTTACACATTTAAAAATATTTAAAAAGGATTTTTTATCCTAAATTTTACAATCAAGTTTTGACCCCGGTAAAAATAGCGAAAATCAATCTAATATCTTGCTGAAACATTCATATTCATTCCCATAAAATTCATTCCTGAATATATAGCCATAAGTGTCTAATTATAAACGTTCATCAATTTTAATAGATCATTACATTAACTGCTTCTTTTGTGGCGGTCTTCCAAAAGGTGTACTTCTGAATCCTTACAATCCTTCAGATAGACTCTAGTCACTCCGTCTCGTCAGGCACGAGTTCTAAAATTTCATCTGAAGGAGGGAAACAGAAAACAGTGAGCCGGAGCTCAACAAAGTACATGCAGATTTTTCATAAAACGTTTATACTGTCAACAGTTACAGATACATATACAAGATATCATTCGGCCAGAATCTTGCAGAACACTAAAATGGTTAATGCAGGTAATCATGCAATTTAAATATCATAAGGTAACAATCGACCGGACTATGTAAAAGTCGATTAGAAAGCCGGAACAGTTAATATTAGAACGTAAAACAATGCCGGTTATAGTATAGAAATCCTCTTTTATTTATTGGTAAGGTTTCTGCTTAGCAAAAGGGGGCTTTAATCGAGGATAGATTATGCACATCTCCTCACAATCACGGCAATACCTCATTATACAAAGCCTCGAGAACGGCTCTCACTTCCTCCTTGTACAAAACCCCAAGGATGGCTATCACTATCTCATTGTACAAACTCTTGAGGACGGCTCTCACTTTCGTTATCCTCGATTATCACCATAAAGTCCTAAGGTATGCCGAAGAACTTTATCTCCCAATGCTAAGGTCCGAACTTATTTATTTTATCATAAAGTCGGTTCACATATTCTTTGTTCATTCCGGACGGCTATACCACAAGCCGGTTTTAGAATCACACTACAAAGTTGATTTCAAATTTATGTTACAAGACCGGTTTTAAATCATAAGTTTCATATGTCGGTTTCAAAATTATAAATACAAGGCCGATTTTAATTATTCCTGATCAGTTTTAAAATTATAAATACAAGGCCAATTTCAAATTCGGTCAAGGCGAGTAACGTTACTAGCCAATTCCCATTTTCATGCAAATCCAGTTTGAGCAGAATGCAGATAGCAGAAAGCAGAAAGCATGAATTAACCATCAAATCATATAAGTATGGAAATAAAAAATACAGCTTATTAAGTCATTATAAACGGCAAGTCAGATATACTACATGCTTATGCATATAATTTAAATCAACAGGGAAACACTTACAATTTCTGCAAATCTGGAACTTTAAAGCATGAATTTTAAAACAGGGGTACACTTGTAATATTCTTAAAAATAAAATTTAAAAAGAGTAACGTCCGAAGTACACATACTTGACAGTTGTCCGCCCACTCCTATAGACTTGAAGCTTTCTCTCCTTCTCTACTCCTTACTGTTCATTCTTGCCGGCACTTATACTTACTTCTTTGACCGAAACTGAGTATATATAGAGGAGGGGTTAGGTGGAGTAAGTGGGGGTAAGCCACCTACTTGGTACTTCTTCTCAGATGTTAGGTGGGAGTAAGTAGTTTAAGTTACTCACTTCGGTACTTCTTTTCAGACGGTCAACGGAGTTGTTCACTTACTTCATTTAGTTGGGGTCTAGTTGGGTTCTAATTAATCAACAAAGTTGGTCCTTGTCTTTAGTTGCCCTTAATTTATTCTAATTAACTCTTGGGTCAATGCTTCATATTCTAATCAGACATCTTTTACTTAGAGCCGGCCAACGCTTCACTTCTTTTATTCAAGTTCGATCAACATTTCTCAAAGCCGGTCAACTCTTTGGTCGGCCTCCCAGTCAACATTTTGACGCTGATCAATATCTTGACGCCGGTCAACATCTTGACGTCGGTCAAAGATCCGGTCAACATCACAAATTTCGGTCAACCTTTACTCAAAGTTGGTCTACATTCTAAAAGCTGGTCAACCTTACAAATTCCAGTCAATATTACAAATTTCAGTCAACTTTTTCTTGTCATCTATTTTGAACTTCAAGCAGTCCAGCCTTCTGTGGTACAAGCTACTCCGGTTTGAAGTGGCATAAGGTCATTCCGGTATTGAAAGGTATAAGGCCACTCCGGCCTCCGGATTTCATTTTAGACATTTTTACTTCGGATTTCAATCTTCTTTCGGTTTTAAGTTGAAAAAAAATATATACTTTTGGTTTTAATATTTTATTCCGATTGTAGGCTCTTTTTTTTTTTTTTTGATTTCGTGGTCTCACATTTTAAGTTGTCATAAATTCTTAAATTTTGATCTTTAATCTTTGATGCTTAAATCAAATATTGGAATTGCTTCATTTGACCTTAATTATGATTAAAATTAAAAAAATTATGTTAATATATTATAATATCAAGTAATATGGAAACTACAGAATCATTATATATTCTATAGTTTTTCAAGCCTAATTTCCTTATCATGGTGGATGTTAAGGCCATAACATTTAACGGGATACTTATAACCATATATCCATTGTTTTGGTAATATCAGTTGAATATTGATGGGAGACATCGAATCCACTATATACCATGGAGTTGGTTCCGGGGCACTTCATTTTCATGTGTTAGCTGCATGTGAGATCTTAGGATTCCGAAATCTCCTAATAATAAACCCAATCATTTGGAGGTATTAGTATGATGGCCTTTGGTTGATTATGAGTAAAGTCCACAGGAAATTATTGATATATCTCAAAGATTGTAATCTCGGTTATATTGAATGGGTAGATCTAACTTTTTTATATCTTACATAAAAATCTTGAATCTTATGATTCATGTTGTCAATTGATATGTTTTTGAAAATATAAATCATTATCTCAAAGCAAGTTATCATTTTGATATCGGATTGATGCAATTTCATGCAAAATAATTCATAGTCACATATAAGAATATTTATTTTAGTCTCTTTAACTTAATTGGTATTATAAAGTTTCATTGTCTTTTGGATTAGCACTATAAAATTTCAATTCATTATCATTTAAATTTTTCATTGATCTAGAAACTTGATTATTAGTAATGGAGTCTTTATTGTTGGTTTAATATACTTAGTTTGAGTCATTTTTTAAGAAAATGAATCTATCAATTATAAGTATACTCTTGTTCTATTTTTTAATATGTTAAATAATATTGGTCAAGAAGTGAATTGTCTTTTAATATTAGAGTTGTAAAAGGCCACATTTATAATAACTAGTCAATTTAATAAATTAAAAAAAAAAAAGAGAATAAATCAAAATATAAAATAGTTGTTTTTGGGATTCAAAAGAAAATACTTAGATCTTAATTAACCTTTAATGTTATTAAACTTTGTTCCCAAGAACCAAGTTTTGATACCAATCATTACCCCATGATCAACTTAAGAGGGAGGGGAATTGACCCATCAGGGTTTCTGTAGCGTGCATATTAAATGTAAGGCCCAGAGCAAACTTCACATTTATTTTTATATATATATACTAATATAAAAATATACGATATTCAATATTTATCTATTTTTTTAGAAAATAATAAAATCCTCAAATATTAATAGAATAGAATAAAACTCTTAAACAATCGATAAAACTCATGCAAGCGCTGAAAAAATAGACAAATTAAGTAAAATCATACATGCATAACTTTAAACCTTCAAATCAAAACCAAAATATATCATATATTGAAATAGATAAATGATAGGATTAGAGAATATTTATCTCGTATTTCAAACAGATCTAACAAAAAAGATGCTTTGAAAGACCTGATCTCTACGTTTTTTCTCCTCTTCCCCATGTGCCCCTCTCTCTCTTCCCTATACGTCCCTCTCTCTCTTCCCTCTTCCTCTCTACTACAACTTTTCCCCGTGCATGCTGCTTACCCTCTCTTCTCCTTCTCTTTCTTTATCCCTTTCCCTCGCTTCGCGTGAGCTCTCTATCTCTTCTTCTTCTCCATTGCTTAGCGCGAGGTTTGCTTCTATCATTGCTCTCCCCTCTCTTTTTTTTTTTTTCCTTTCCTTTTTTCTACAGCTTCTGTGCTGCAGCCTTTCCCCTTCCCTATTTATTCTATTATTATTGTTATTATTGCCCATTTTCTTTTTCTTTATTTTGTTACTCAATCCAACACTCGAGGGCCAATACCAGTACACCTCGGGTAACAATCGACCGATCTGATTTTTTTAAAAATTTTATAATATTTAATTAATTCTTATCATATCTAAATTTTTTAAAATAATAAATATATTTAAAATAAATCAAATAGAGATTTAAGGTATTATATATATTGTTTGGAACAGTAAGTTGGAGTTAATCATAAATTTATTTTTGTTAGATATGTATAATTTTAATATAATTTTAGACGTAAATTGGTTAGTAAGTTACTATACTAGTGTTGATTTTTTCATATGATGTATTTTTTAATTTTAGGTTATGAACTTTTTTTTTTTTAAATATAATTTAAAAACAATTCACCTACATAATTTTGACATTGCATACATATCATTTGATGAGTAGTAGGTGCCAAACCTATTTGGCTTATGTAGCCACCATCAAAAGTCATAATATTCCAACCGAAGAGATACTCGTGATATGTGAATTTCAAGGTATTTTTTTAGAGGATCTCCTAGATTTGTCACTAAATCGGAAGATTGAGTTTAAGATCAAAATTATGCAAGAGACAAGCAGTTGATTTTTTATATAAAAATAATTTTATAATTATATTATATTCCAATATAATAAAAAAATATAAAATATTAAATTGATGAAGATAAGTGGATGGTCATAACAATTATACATCGATGGATTTGCTCAAACAATATCAAAAATTAAAATTTTAAATTTTAAATTGCTAAAAATTAAACTGTTTGATGGTGACGTAAATTAAAGTGTAGAAACTAAAGTGCATAAATATTAAATTGTAAGAATATTAATAGTTTAGCCATCTAAGATTTGAAAAAATAAAGTATAAAAAATTAAATAATAAAAATATAAAATTATAAGCTAGTAGTTCATCCATTTAAGGTTTAGAAAATAAATTATAATAAATAAATATAAAAGTTAAACAATAGAAATTTAAATTTATAAGAGCGATAGTAATTTAGTAATACAAGACTTAAAAATAAAAAATTGAAATTAAAATATGAAAATTTAAAATACAAAATTATAAAATCATTAGAGGTTTAAAAAAATTAGCCGTAATGTATTAATTTTAATAATATAATATAATATAATATTATAATATTCTGATAGTAATACAAAACTAAACTAACTTATAAAAGTATAATATTAATTAAATAAAAATTTACAGAATCATACTAATTTGAAATAAATTTTTTATTAAATTAAAATTTAAAAATATAAAATAATAAATCTGAAATGAAGCGTATTATACAAAAATGCTGAAATTTTAAAACAGGAAATTTACACTCTAAACTTCCCTTTTACTCCCTACTTCTCTCTCTTCCCCTGTCTCTCGTTCTCTCTCCTATCCATTGCCAAGAGTGCAGAGAGGCTTGCTGCCTCTTCTTGGCGGCCTGTTGTGTCCTCTTTGTATAAGCCTCCCCTTTAATAATGGACAGTGGTGGACCCCACCTTTTTTTTTTAAAATTTTCTATTGTATTTATATTTTTTATTTAAATAAATATATATTCATTTATATATTTTAATTCTTTATCGTTCTTTGATTTCTACAAGAATTGGCTTTACTTTTTTTTTTTATATATATATTTCTCTAATAAGTTAATTAGGTTAACACAAAGTTTCATTTAGTCTATTTATAGGGTACGGATTCTAAGTTTATTTTAAATGATAATCAATCAAATTAGGTTGATAAATATATTGAAACCAAATGAAGTTTGGGGTCAAAATTAAAGTTTTGATCAAGTCACTCAGATTGAGTAATGTTCAACCACCGCCTGATTTGCACATGTATTATTTTAGACAATAAAAATGTGCTTAAATGCTGCTTTTAAAATACTTTTATGTATTTTTAATGGAATATCCATATATTATATGCACCTGAGAGATGCACATACGTATTCAAAGCAAAATAAACATGCTTGATACGTACCTAATGAACACTTATATACTGTACAATTTCTATTTGGTGACTAATATATACTTGATAAGCACAAATATGCCAATTTTTTATATAAGATGCCTTTTGATCGATTTTAATCATTTTTTTGCAAAATCTAGAAAAAAGAGAGAAAAATAGTGAAAGAGATAGAGAAAGTTAGAGAATGAGAATTTGAGTGAGAATTAAGAAATTTTTGATGATTTTAAATTTATTATAAGTGTATTTAAATCCCTCTTTCTCTTATCGTTATTAATTTTTGATCTCTAGAAGTATTTATCGTTATAAATATTTATACATGTAATATTTTATAATTAAAATGTCTGTACTTTATATGCATGTTATTTTACTCCAATTTTATAAAATTTTATTTTACAAAATACATACTTTAATTCATATATATTATGTGTAAGCCGATTTCTTACAACCATGTTTGTGACGTAATGGATCCTAATCCCTATAGGACTCTCCGTCAAATAGATACAGAATAGGATTCATAAATTTAAAATATTAAATTCTATAAAAATTTTGGTAGAGTTCTATCTAAAATTGGACGAAAACCAAAATACATCTTATAATAAATACCTTGTACAGAAATACTCAATATTTAAACCTCAGACTTATGATCACAATACAATTACATCACCATTACAAGCACATAATTAACCAAGTATTATAATTCACATCCTACAACACATATACACAGGATCACAAATGTCACACGTGGCATATTTTGACAATCTTAACTACTATATCAGAATCATATGAGAAATGCCTCTAAGATCTGTACCAAAATCAGAAAACATATAACGGAAGTATCTGTATCCTTAATAGAAACCTGTAAAAGAATAAATACAGTTCTGATAGAATATAAATCATATCATAACCATTTATACATAATCCTCCTTTAATATTCAGATATTTACAATAATATCATCACAATCTCAAGTTTTTAGAAATTTCAAGGTTCCAAATCTTCATCGTTAGCTCTAACTAGGCCTGATCATCCAATATTTTCTCTATATCCTTATTTGGAGGGGAAAAACAAAACAGTGAGCCAAAACTCAATAAGGTACTAAAACGTACAGAATATAATGCTCTTATACAAAACATAATATAGTAAAGCAGATACAATTACATTTAAAGTATAAATGTGATAAGATAATGATTACGGAAAAATTAGTAGAATATAAATGTAGAAGATCATAGAAATGTCAGGAAAACAGAAACATATACATAATTCAAGAGAAAAGTATGATTCAATATGAACAGGTATCGAAAATCATTATTTATACTTTCATGCAGAATATAAGGTAGGTAAATAGAAATACGTATAATAATTATGAGGAAAGCACAGTTTCCATATAAACAGGTCTCAAAAATCATAAATCATACTTTCTATCTATAACATAAATATGTTAGTGTAGAAAACCACGTTAATATCAGATCAGAAGAATAGAAACAGTTTATGAAAATAAGAATAAAGTATGATTCTACTTAAACATGCATCAAGGTTCATAAAATAGTTCCAAATCTCACTTGTTTTCTTCAGAAAACTTTACTTTAATATCCTAGGGACGCAACTAGCGTACCCTACTAGTCGATGGGGTAAATAACGGGAATAGATTGTATTTTCGTCACACAATTCAAAGCCAGAAACGGTGATAATAATAAGAACCGATTGTATTTTTGGACACACAATTCAAAGCCAATGGATGATTTCTGACCTCCAAAGTCAGTTCCCATAACGGCCTGAGGAATGGGCAAACCACGTATAATTTCATGGATAGAGTTATTTTCGATTACCACCGTAATGTCCTAAGGCATGCCAAAAAACCTCATATAACTGTATATCAGTCTTGGGTCCTATTTAATAGTATCAGAAAGCTTATGATCTATCGTTCTTTAGAAAATCAGTCAAAATCTTACGGTTAATTCTTCAGTATGCTTCAATAATTTCACAATAACTTATCAAGAATCGGGTCAGAATCAGGCAAGTAACCTTTTAGGCTACTTCAAAATCCACATAAACTCAATAGTGTAATTCCATGTAAATTTTTCAGTTACGAATCATAATATGGGTAATACTCTTTTACAAATTAACTTTCACATATCAGAGTTTATAGATTGAAACTGTTAAATCACTTTATTTTCGTGTTTAGGGTTTTGCCAAAACTTTCGAACGATAAACAAACACCAAATATATATTTATACATAAAATCGGAGGTAAATATTGTAGTACATGCTAGTAAATATGAAATTTATCCGATTAATTAGGAAAAATAGGTATTATTTATAGTACACATGCAGAATCAGGGATTTAGAGCAGAAATATAATATTTAAGATATTAAAATACTGTAAAAATGGTATATAATGTCCAAAATACACTTGCTTGAGTTCAATTTACAGTTACCCTTACTCTGATCGGAGTTGGATGGAAGATTTTTCCATTCCTTTTCTCTTCCGTCTCCTTCCTCTCATCTTCTTCTCTCGTTCTGTCGTCAGCTTCTGCTTCTCTCCCTCTCAATTTCCCTCGTTTAAAAAGAAGAAAGAGGGATCACGTATATGGCCCGTGACTGGCGCTCAAGCACCAGTCGAGCGGTGTTCGAGCACCCACTCTCCTAATTTTGCACCTCGGTTGGGCTCGAGTGCTACACGAGTGCAAGCCTCGTAGGCTACCGTGCCTTTGCTCCGTTTGAGGCGGTCCTCGAGCGGTTTCAGTCGCACTTTTGCACCTCACCGGTGCTCAAACACCGTTCGAGCACCGATCCCATTTTCTTCCTATTTGCTCATTTTTATTTCGGTATCCATTTATCCCTTATTCTTATATTAATCATAATCATCATCAATTTAATTACTTTATATTTATCATATTTCGGGATCGAGATTTTACAATGTTCACATATATTATTAAATCATATTTAAATATTTTTACATATTTTGATTTTCAGACACATGTTTCTACATGTCTTCCATTTGAGATAAATTGATGGATATATATTAATTTTAATGAATTATTATAATTTCTTTATATTATAGTTTCTAGATGTTGTAAATTTACAATACACTTTCAACATGCTTTAACAACTGTTATGAGTTCATGCATAATATCAATTTAAAGAAAAGATAAAGAAAAATTTTAAATATTTTGAAAGGATAAGAATATTTTTTTGATATAAAAAATATATAAAATAATTTATATTTGAGTAAAATTTTTATTTTTATTATACATGGATTATTATAAAGAATTAACAGTAATATATTATGATATGTATTAATATATTATAGTGATAATTAAGGTTCGAATATATCATCCATAAATTAAAAGCAATATTCAGCTCCCGCAGTGTACAAAAGAAACTTTGTAACCAATATCTATGGAGTTATATATATAATAACCTACTTACATGTCTTAAATAGTAGTATATGACTTTTTATTATATAAAAACATGTATAACTTAAGTTTTGATAGCCACTCATTTATAAGAGAGGCCCCCATTGATCCTTGATCTATAAGTTTTTACATGATTTGATTATATTTATTTGATGTACAGTTTAAGAAGTAAATTGATCATTAGTTTAAAATTATATATGATATGTTTATAAATTATGTCATTATTTCTAGTTTTAATTATATTTTACTTCAACATATTTTGATATAAAGTATATGTTTAATTACAAAATTTACATACCTTATTAAATAATTGCTCACTATTATTTTGATTTTTCTATCATCCATTCAAATTAGAGGATTTGGGACAATACTTACAAGTGAATAGACCAAAAGGATGGCAGATCGATAGTAATTTAACCTTTTGGGATATGAGTTTTAACATTTTGGGATATGAGTTTTATATTATGTAATCCAAACAATAGTTTATAATAGTTCCAACTTATTTAAATTATGTTATATTCAATTTATAGTAATATATAACTTTGGTTAGTTTTTTGTAGTACAATTGGATTATAATTTGGTTTACTCTAATTTATTATAGATATCTTTCCTTATGAATGGTTGAGGTCATGTATGTCAATAATTCAAAGCCACTTTTATGTGTGGCACTTTGGTCCTGTAGAATGTATTAGCATTTTATTTTCAGATTATTTATCAATATTTGATTTTTTTTTTTGTCCACATCCAATATTGACTTGGCTTTTTGGTTAGTAGAATTAAATTGAACTTGAAATGATTAAAACTAAAAAACTGTTTATGGTTAATAATTGAATCAATATATAATAAAATTTAGATTGGGGATTTAGGGATGAGACACTATTTACTTGCTTTTATTTTAAAATATTTTCTTAAGGGTTCAAATCTATACAATAAAATATATATAATTTAATTATATAAATTAAATAAACATATTTGATAATAATGATAAATAATCATAAATAAAAATATAATATTCAGTATTCATCAACCACCAAATTTGATATTATAAACGTGCATATAAGTTTATTAATAGTAAAATAAAAATATTTTAAAAAATATTTTATTAGTTCTACTATCTTCTCATTCATCTTTATAGAATGCTTGATTATTGGAATGTATTTGTTATGAAATATGATTAAAATATTATAAAAGAATATGATGTGTCGAGTATCTAGTACGTGGAAGTTCTATCTAGTCGGCAATCGATTTTCATTATCTTATAATTGAGATTATTTTGCAAAGTCTTGAATTATAGTGTTCCGAATAAAAATGTTATAATAAATAGTATAACATTATTTAATTTTTAAACATAAGAAAAAATAAATTATAAAATATCTTTGACACACAAGTTAAATAAGCCATGCACATTTTTTATAAAAAAATTTTTTCATTTAGAGTAAATAAAATTATAATTTAAATAAAGAAACAACAAAATTTTTATTCAAAATATTATAAAAAATAACAGAAAAAATCTTAATTAAAATATCTTATTCATTTTGTTGAGTATGGTTCAAATATGGTTAATTCGACTTGGTAAGAATATAAGGCTCACAAGTTGTCAAACCAAAGATGGTTAACTGGATGCCTTGGTTGCTCAGCTTGATATAAAATTGGCTTAGAAATCGACTTAGACGAATGCTCTATTGACCAACTGAACGAGTAAATTTGGTATTGAAATCTGACGAACAGTTATGCAAAATTGATAGTCAACCACATCAGAACATGCAGTAATAGTCGAATGAATATCTAATATTAACTGTTGAATGGTTATAAAACTAATATAAAGGTTGGAGCCTAAAGCAACGTAGTGCTTTTAACAATAGTTGTGCCAATTTTAAACAGACAAATTGGTTGGTATTTGTATTATAAATACAAAGTCCCTATTCAATGAAGGGGGAGAAAAAAAGGAGAGAGTGAGAGAGATATTTTGTGCAATTACCACAATAAAACTCTCCAAATTAAAGGAGGCTAGCCCTCCAAATAAATTTAATTTCACACTCATCTTCTTTACCTTTTTTTTAATTTTTTTAATTTTTTTTAAAAAATTTTTAACTTAAATGTCAAAGAATATATCAAAGAGTAGGTATCATATTCATCTTATCTCATATTAATTATTGTGGTGTGCAAAATTTAGATAAGGAGGTTCAAACAATCGACTCAATGCCAAACAAATACCAATCCGGATGTAAAGTATGCATCATATTTATAATAGTATCTATTACTTAAAATATTGTAGAAACTATAGGTAGATGTTTAAAAATTTTAAAACTATTAATTCTTTTTGATAATTCTTATTCTTAAAGATCTAATGTACAATCACATAAATACATTATTAATAAAAGAATATTTTAAATCTTTTTTGTGAACATTATTTTCTTAATTATTTGCTAATTTAATTTAAAAATTACCAAACACTACTAGAAGATTTCTAGGGGCGGCTCGATGTAATAGAAGCAACACTATCGATAGTACACTGTGGATTTGAGATTTCAAAACCACCATCAACAATTCGAGTAACAGGTATAAGAATTTCGAAATAGTTAAACGAATTTTCTTTATCACTGAAATGTTAAAATCATGAGCAATATACGCGCGTCTGTGCACGTATTGCTCGCATTCTATTTGACGTATGGCCAGGTTCACCGGACGCAACAATACTTCACGGAAGACTTTATAAATATAAAAAGAAATAAGTTGTGTGATACCTGCCTCCTTTTGAAGAATCAATTCGTCAGCTCTATGAAGAAAAAATGACATTGAAATTGAATTTATTGTTCAAGATTAAACTGCGAGACACTTCACCTACTTTATTGCTTAATTGGCTTGCTAACTATTTCGTATAAGGGAATGCTTTGAGGTTTCCGAAAATTAAATCAACGGGAGGAGATTACATAGAAAAAGAAGGAATCGTTACAACCAATACCTTTTTTTCAAGATGTGAAGAGGAAAGTTGATAAATTGTGTGATATTAAATTCATAATGAGACTTAACCAATTGGACTTTTCCGTCGACCTTATTATACTCATTGGTAATAGAAATCTTTATGTATGACTCGTAAGTGAAGAAGGAAATGTAGAGGTAGATCTACACTTGTGATTAGTTTTTAATGTATAATGAGCCTCTTTAAACTTAGAAAATTGAGAATGAGAGAGGATAGAGAATTTTAATGAATAGAAAATTGAATAGAGATAGGATGTTTATAGATTTTTTTAAAAGGATACCATATTTTAATAATTGTATATTTAATCATTCATAATAAGGGAGGGGAAATATATATATATATATATGGCAATGATTTTTCTCTATTAATTTTTATTGTTAAAAATTATTGTATATTTAATTGGCTAATTATATGGTAAATTATTGTTTAGAATAAAAAAACTAGTTTAGAAAGTATTAAGAAGAACTTTTGGTATCAATTACACATTATTATTTTCCATTAGAATACACAATAAATGACCCTATATTAGTTATGTTACGTGGATTTATAGGTGATTTGGCTCTTTTTTTTTTAAGTTTTGTAAACTATATTCTATGTTATATCATAATTTTTGTTTAATTAAAGCGGAGAATATTACTGATACTTGGCCCAAAGGGAATTGCAACCCCCAAGGCAATGCAGTTTTTAGGGTTCGTTGAATCATCGTAAATTCAATTGATAACATTATTGATAGGTCCGGTAGTTGGGGGGTCGGCCCATTACTCGAATGTAAAACAAAGATGAACAGAGAACTAGCAGCCTTCAGGCTCGGGATCCAGAGTACATGACAATGGGTTCAAGTAGCACAACCCAAATCTGTCCAACGATATATGGGCCATCGGAGCTGACCACGAGACGGGCCCATAGCTACAACTCAGCTAACTCCAATTTAGCATATGAATCCAAACGGCTATTGTCATCACGTAATCTCAGATGGCTGTAGTAGCAGGAATCATAAGTGATAGCCACTAGCTTATTGCCTTAAGAATTACAATAATGTAGAGTGCCAAAGGTGGAAGCATGATGGTAGCTTCCCAAGAGGCACAGAGCCGCAATGCCTACTACTCACAATTGCAAACCCATGGTGTCGGCCACTCTTGGTCGTAGTGTCATGAAACCTTAGGCTGGCTACCCAGCTCTCAATTTATAAAAATGCCCTTTCTTCCATTGGAGAGAGGGCGGAAAAAAAAAAAAAGACATTCTCTTTCTCTATATAGGGATTTCGATTCCGGTTCCAATTCTGATTTTCGATCCCACTCGTAAGGTCAACATGCAAACCGATCCAGCAATCAAGCCATTAAAAGCAATCAAGCGTCTGAAAACTCGATTCGCCTTGGGTGCTATCCTCTCTCCATCTACGCAAAACCATTCTCATAAGAGTGCAACTCCCAAACCGAAAGCCACTCTCTGATGAGTACACCCTTATCAAAAAGTCACTCTCCCAAGAGTGCAACTATCATTCTCAAAATCACTTTCCCACGAATGCAAATTCCTCTAAGTTGCTCACCCTTTGAGAGCATTAAACGGAGCCCAATTTTCTACCAAACACTCGATCCCCTCATACATACACCTATACATTACACTCGTTTATCCTCCCATTAATAAAGATTACTAACTTGAGTATCAGAGAATATATTGGAGAGTGAGTCTCACTATCTTCTGGTCTCTTATTTGTTAGTTGTGATATGTAAGATTCAGGTTCGAAATACCAAAAATTGGACCAATTTTTAGTTAGACACCCAAATTAGACAACTTCCTAATTTATTCAATAATTTGAATTTAGGAATGCATAATTGGCAGCTGTCTGTGAGAATAGAACAAAAGCCTACCCCCACAACCAAAGCGAGCAAGAATGGTGAGCACCATGATTCAAGCAAGTGCACCTACTAGAGACATTATCTCCCACAGCCGTCGATGTGGCAGTGCAAGCTATACACTGTCAAAGCTAGTCCAAACTATCTGTACCCATCTGAAGGTATAACTACTATGGGCTCCCTCCTTCGACTCCTAGGCTTTGGTTTCTAAGAGGAGAAACTAGGAAAAGAGACACTCCATCGAGAAGACCTAGCAGCTTGACAACCTTAAGGCCCACGCAGCCATGAGCAATAGGGCCCAAACATAGTTGGAGGATTGTCTGAGTCACAAAGCACGATATAAAAGTCCTGAGCAGAAAAACCCACTCTACTCTTGTGACGATCGGAGGCCCGTAGCTCTAGAAAAAGCCTCTTGTAACAACTAGCCAAGGAGGGCTCATAGCCACCCGATCCAGCACATCTTCCCGAACCACTCAGAGTTAATGACCTTTCTTTGTGCAAAAGGATTGCGTCCTCTCATGTGGAAGAGAAAATAAGGAATATCGAGTGGCATTTGTTTAGGGCAAGTATTGACAGATACTCAATCAATCTAAGAAGGTCACTATTTACGAGGAAGATCCGGATGCAACCACTTCCTCCCAAATTCAAGATGCCAACCCTCGAACTCTATAATAGAAGTTCTGATCCGATGGACCATTTGGAACACTTCCACGCCTTGCTAGGTTTCTAGAGTCTTGATGACGCGGTTATGTGTTTGTGCTTCCATTTGACCCTCAAGAGAGATGCTCGGATTTGATTCCATTGCCTACAGCCAAATTTAATATGAATGTTCCAGAAACTAGTCGACATCTTTTATCGCAGTTCACCTCCAGCCTAAGGGGGGAGAAGTAGCCTTAACACTTTATCCGCATCTAACGAGGGCTAAACAAGAATCTGAAGCGCTTTTTGGCCCAATTCAACACAAAGGCTCAAAGGATATTTAATCTCACTAATGAGGTGAAGCTAAACACCTTTGTGGTGACTTTATAGCTGAAAGATTTCTTCAAGTATTTGGTCTAATAGGAGCTTTAAACCTTCCTGGGGCAGAGACCATCGCCCGTACATATATAGCTGCCAAAGAGGCCAATGAAACAAAGTAGTCTGAGCACACAAACCACCCCCACTAGGGATTGAAGAATGAGAAGAAGAGGATTAGAGACAACACCAACTCTCGAGATCCCAAGAAGTAGCCTAGGATGGAGTTGGGTGTTTGAAGGGAGTTCAGGTCCCTAAACCTGACTCCTTTAAACGACACTCGAACAAATATCCTTATACAGATCCGTGACGAGAAGTTCTTAAAGTAACCTAAGCAGCCTAAGAACCTAGAGGAAGGAGATTAGTTTAAGTATTACTTTTACTATTGATCTTCGGATCATAGCACCGAATATTGCAAGACGTAGTAGAAGGAGATCAAGGCCCTCGTTCGAAGAGGATACCTCAATAAATTCCTAAGAAGCTCGACAAAAACCACCAGGAAAGCTAATGATGACAAATCAGGTCTGTAGGAGCAGCTGCGTAATCGAGTTGTTGTTGGAATTGTCAACATGGTGTCCACGAGACTATTCGGGAGAAACTCTTCGACTCCCCTAGAGAAGGCTTCTAGTAGCAAAAGGTAGAGGATAGGGGTTAGGAATGATATCATTAGTTTTAACAACGATGATATGACATACGTAATAACTCTCAATTCTAACCCTCTTGTTGTATTCGCACTTGTCTCGAACAGTACGCTCAATTACTAATTGAGATGAGCCTTTATTAATAATGGAAGTTCAAGAAACTTATTGTATATGATACCTACTTTAAGCTCGGACTAAAAAGGACCTAATAAGACCTATCAAAGGACACCTATACGGATTGGACAATGAACCCATTTTGGTCTAGATGACCATTCAATTGGAAGTCACACTAGGAATGTACATGAAGATGGCATCCCGCATACTCACGTTCCTAGTAATCGACCTACTCTTGATTTATAATGCCATATTGGAACGGCCCTACTTAACTGCCTTTGGGGCAGTGACGTCGATCCTACATTTAAAAATGAAGTTCACGATAGCATGTGAAGTCAGGGATGTTCTAGGTTACCAAGTCACCGATCGGATATACTACTTGTCCCAAGTTAGTTAGATAATCCCAAATTGGCCAATCGAACACTTTGACCATCAGAAACGAAGCAACACTGTGGAAAGGAAATCAGGCGAATCGAACCTTCATATCCCCTTAGATCCCAACGTGCCCAATAAATGTGTACAAATTGGGGACTCACTACTGGATCACCTACGCGAATAGTTGATAGCTTTCCTCCAGTAAAACTCCGATGTATTTGCATGGACTCCTGTTGGCATGCTCAGGATACCGATCAAAGTAATTGTCTATAAGTTGAACTTCGATTTTGGTCGCAAGCCTGTCAAGTATAAGCAAAAAAATCATTCCATCGTAAAGTTGATTGCCATCATAGAGTAAGTCAGGAAACTACTCGATGCGGGTTTTATAAAGGAGGTTCAATACCCCGACTACCTATCTAACTTAGTACTCATCAAGAAGAACAATGGGAAATAACAGATGTACATCAATTTCACTGACATGAATAAAACATGTCCAAAAGACAATTTCTCGTTGCCAAGAATCAACCTGCTAATAGATTCAACGGCCGAATATGAGCTACTAAGCTTCATGGATATCTATTCTAGTTATAATCAGATCCGGATGAATCTCAATGATGATAAGTATACCTCATTCATGACCGATCAAGGGACATATTATTACAAAATCATACTCTTCGGTTTGAAGAATGTAGAAGCCATTTGCCAATAGCTCGTCAACAAAATATTCAAGGAACAGATTGTCCAGAATATAGATGTGAATGTAGACGGTATACTCATTAAAAGCATACAAACCAACGACTATATTTGCGATCTCAAAGAAGCCTTTGAGACATTCGAGCACATCAGATGAAATTGAATCCAATGAAGTGTGTATTCGGAGTAGTTTCGAGTAAATTCCTAGACTTTATTGTGTTACAACGGGGAATTGAAGTGAACTCTAAGAAGATAAAGGCTATAGTAAATATGAATCCACCTCGATCAATAAAGAAAGTATAAAAATTCACCGGAAGGCTTGTAACATTGTCCTAATTTCTAACTAAGTCAGCAAAAAAGTATTTCTCCTTCTTCAAGGCTCTGAGAGAAATGAAAGCAAGCAATTTTCAATAGACTATCGATGACCAAACAGCCTTCAAAAAGTTAAAGGAACACCATACCCATCCATCTCTCTTGTCCTCCCCCAAAGAAGGCAAGTAGTTATATATCTATCTGGCAATATCAAATACTATCCTGAGCTCAGTCTTGATTAGGAAAGAGTTTGATATACAACAACAGATCTACTATGTTAGTAAGGTTCTAACAAACACCGAGACTCATTACTCTCACGCCAAAAGGATAGCTCTAGTATTAATTTGCTCTACCCGGAGGCTACAACCATACTTCCAGTTACACAAGATCGTCATTTTGACAGATCAGTCACTGAAAACAATCTTGTAGAGATCTAACATGGTTGAATGACTGATCAAATAGACTATCGAATTAGATGAGTTTGACATAAAATTTTAACCACGACCGACCATAAAAGGGCAAGCCCTTGCAGATTTCATAGTCTAAATGACGACCACAATTCCCAATGTCCTCAATACGAGTGAAGACCCTTGCCAGCAAGAAGAAGCTGAACCATGGATCTTACATGTAGATGGGACATCGATGCAATCAGGAAGCGGAGTAGGAATGGTCTTCAGAACTGCTAACAAGTTAGAGATAAATATTTAAGAACTCTCGGATTTCTAACCACCAACAATATCATTGAGTACGAGGCCCTATTGTTGGACTCAGATTGGTGAAGAAATGCTTGGCAAGAAACCTCATTGTCTATAGTAACTTAGAGTTGATAGTCAACCAGGTCACTGAAAACTTTGAAGTGTTAAACCCATTACTCACAAGATACCTCACTCAAGTAAAAATCCTGACTGAAGCATTTGATAGGGGTTGTGGAGGCTGATACTACTAGCAATGAAACCACCAAGATTGGGACCCCACATTCAACAACAATCGTGGAATCAATTAGACCATCCCGCCTGGTGGTAGAGGGGTTGCGTGCTCCAACAGCAGAATCTACTGGAGGCTTGCCTCTCTCAGTCTCTCCAGACGACTCACCAAAAGCTGAATCATCCGAAGGAGTGGAATTAGGTCTTTGTGATGACTCGCTGGCAACTAAGTAAGGCACCTTTACGTAGGCCTCATAGATGGCCCAACACTGCTCAAAAATGGTGGGAGAAGGAAGGATTGCCTCGCCAAATGCCCGTTCAGGATAATCTCGGAGGAGAAAATCTCCATGCTTCCTCTTGGGACGATAGGACAGTGTGGTGGCAACGTTGTCCTCCTCCCCCTGAAGCTCCCACTAGACTTCATCAAACACACGTTGGGAGACCCAATAATCAGTATAGCGCAAGGTGTCAGCGTATTCGACAAGTTTCATCTGCACCCGCACCATATGTTCCTCACCCTGAAGAACGTTACCAGCGTAGACCTCATTGACCCTGCTCCATTTAGTCGAGATTCTCCACTTAGGAATGACCACCAAATAAAAGAAGCAGTCCTTCCAGCTTTTTATTGAGTCCAAATTTTTCTAGTTTATTTTGAACTTCTTATAGGGAGTAAAAGAAATCCAATCAATATCCTGGTTAAACCAAAAGATTACCTTCAAGGCCCTAGGGCATCTAGAAAAAGTCTATTCGTGTGAAAGAAGACACATAGAAAAACCAAGTATCAAATAACATTAGGATGAAGACGAACCATAGGGATTTCCAAAGCCCTCAAATTCTCACATAACTCCTTCGAAAATTGGATACGAAGGTCAACTTTTAGATGTTCTTTGTACATGCTTTTGAACCTTGGACGAGAAGAGCAAGCCGCATTATCAATATTGGGTATAGAGTATTGAATGGCTCTTGATATGCTACACTTCTCATATAGCAATTCTACATCTTTACCAATAAGGACGGACGAAATCTAAGCAACGTCCCTAGGAGCCATTTGTAAAATAGTGAAAATTAGAAAAAATGGAAAAGCGAACTAGGGCAGAGAGATTCAAAGGATGAAGAAGTGTAGAAATGGTTGAGAGCTAGTACTTAAATAGTCAAAGCCTTAGCCCTACAACGGCGTCATTTGAGGATATCAAAGAGACGTATCTCCGTAATGACCGCAACATGTGCCCACATAACAAAGTGCTGCGACATATCAATTCGTTGGGTCAATTATGATGATTGATGCTGTGTCTCCCAATATAACCCGCTGACCGCTAGTGGCTCTAACGCCTAGATTAGCGAGTTAGCGACACGGCACAGGTAATGATACCCAGACATACCATTCTCTTAGACGGTAAACTGGTGGCATGCTACCCTGATGAGCTCGAGACATGTTTGGTTGGTATACTTCCTACCCATGCGTTTGAGACACATTATTGCTAGTTGGATTGTCAGAATACCTAGTTGTCAATAGTCGGAGTTATCAGATTGTCAGAAATTACGTTGTAAAAAATAACATTTAAGTCCCTCAACCATTTGAAACAAACAAGAATATTGAAGCCATGCAATGATGATAAAAATGCTTGGGGTGTTCCATTCATTAATTCCTTTTATAACATACAACAAGTTTACAACAGTGGATGTACAACTCAAAAGGAAATAAAAAATATATGAAATAGCGGTCCAACTACAATCATCCAACTGACTTCATAATGGACAATTGTAAGAGGAAAGCCCAACTGTTGGCCACTGCAATGTCTCCTCCCGAGCAGCTAACCCAGCAGAAAGAGCGGAAAAGCTCTCCCTGCAAGAACAAGGTGTAGTCCACTGAATTAATACGCTTGCTGTCACCCGGGAGGCAAAACAAAAAAAGGAAGCACCTCCCTAGCAAACTGTAGAACAGTCCTCCCAAAGTAGTAGAAGGCAGAGTCACTCACGTGGATGGAAATAGGAACAACCATCTCCCATTTGGGGACTAAGATGCCTCCTTCTCAGGCTGCATCCGAGATGACCTCCTGAAATCAACTGAGAGAAGGGAAAACTGGCCTCCAAAACCTAGACCTCACTTGGTACAACATGAGATCGGTTTGAGTCAGCCACAAAAGAGAGTAATCAAGACAAACTTTAGACGCATCCTTAGACATCAGCTTCAAACATTGAAAAAGAACTCCCTCTGATTTCGGCTTGTAGCTGTGCAGACTCTATACTTGCTCCGAGTGTGCCACTCATTGGTAGATGGGTAACGCTTCATGATGTAAGGTATAGAGAGCCCCTCAATTTACAGTCGGTGAGAGAGATCAGCCAGTATTAAACCGAGGAGATTACACTGAAGATAGAGGATTACTAGTGGCAAGGAATCAAATCAAATATTGCCAAAACAAAGTAAGAATCTACAAGATGCCTAAGAAAGGAGCATGCTTGGGGAAAGAACATGCTTGAAGATCTGTAGCAACGTCTTATCATGACATGTCGGGAGTTAAAAATTTAAATCTCTCGATATAAAGACTAATGATGGGTCCGATAGTTAGGGGCCAGCCTAGAACCCTAACTATAGAACAAAGATGGACCAAGAGAACGACAACCTAGCGAGAAGCTCCTCCAGGCCCATAATCCAGAGCATATGACCATGGGCCCAAGTAGTATGAATTCAAACGGTCACTGTCACTACATGATATCAAACGATAGGAGTAGGAATTGTAGGTGGTAGCTGCTAGCCTGTTGCTCTGAAGATTACGGCGGTGCAAAGTGCTAGAGGTGGGAGTACAATAGCAACTCCTCCAAAAGCGTAGAATCACAGTGCCTACTTACCACAATCGCAAACGCATAGTGTCGACCACACCTAGTCGCAGAGTCATGAAGCCTCGGGGCTGGCTACCCAGCGCTCACTTTATAAAAATGCCCTTTCCTCCATAGGAGAGATGGTGGGTAAAAAAAAAAAAAAGAAGATGTTCTTTACACTCTACACAAGGGTTTCGATTCTAGTTCTGATTTTTAATCCCACTTACAAGTTCGACACGTAAACCGATCCCACTCGATCGCCCTAGGTGCTACCCTCTCTCTACCTACACAAAAACCACTCTCCTAAGAATGCAACTCCCAAACCAAAAATCACTCTCTGATGAGTACACCTTTCTCAAAAAACCACTCTTTCAAGAGTTCAACTTTCATTCTCAAAGTCACTCCTCCCGTGAGTACAAATTCCTTTAAGCCACTCACCCTTTGAACGCATTAAATAGAGTCTAACCCTCCACCAAATATTCAATTCTCTCATACTTGCATCTACAAATTATATTTTGTTATCCTCCCATCATTCTATTTGATTGAGAAAGATTACTAATTTAAGCGTTGAAGAACATCTTAGGAAGCAAATCGTATCATCCTCTATCCTTTTGCTTGCTAGTTGTTGTATGTAGAATTTTCAAATTAACGAATACTAGACCTGCTTCTAGTTGAACACCCGAATTAGGCAACTTTATAATTTATTTAATAATTCGAACATAAAGATGTATCAATTATTAAAAATAATAAGATATATATTATTTTTATATATTTTTGATATTTTTAAAATTAATTTTTATTCGTTAGAAGATAATCCAATAAATAATAATAAAATAGTAGGAGCTTGGTCATTTCTCTAAAATCACGTCATTCACGTATATTCATCATTGAATATTAAGCTGTCAATTTATCCGTATCTGTTCTCCTACCTCCTTGGTTAGTTGCTCTGCTCCTTGCTTCACGCTTCATCTCTCTCCACGCATCTCGCTATTTCACAGGTTAGGTAAGACTTGCGAAGCTCCTCGTTGATTCATCTCGCCGCAGTTACATGTAGCGGTGCACATCTTATCGCTTTTTTCTCAGTCATCCTTTCCTTAATTTAGGGCTTCTTGGAATACTTTCGATTCATCAATGTTGTTCATTTGTACTATGCCATTCAGTTAGCGTATTGTAAAAGTTTTGTGGTGGATTAAATTTCAAGGCTTAATCCTTTATTTGGCGGTGAAAAATTCAATTTTTTTTTTTTTTCTGGGGTGGGGAGTAATAAACGGATGGGTATTCGCATTGGGAGTTCTAGTTTGTACACATGCCGATCCGGGTACCCGGGAAGGATTGTACACCAAAAACCGAACCTTGTGGGCGCTATTTACTCATCTGTTCTTGCTATTATCGAACAATCAGTAGTTTGATTGCTGTTGTAGCTCATGTTTACCGCATTGTTAGCGTCTGCTATCACTTTTCCGTATGATTTATATGTGAATATTTTTTTTTTTGATGGAATTTGATTCGATGTAATTGTTCAGGACAGCCTGTTTGGTTACCTTTTATAGTGGATAACTCTATTCAATTAAGCCATAGTTAACCGATTTATATGTTTTGTGGTGCTTTTAATCCATGAATTCAAATCTATTGAATTGAAAAGTACTTTGTTACAGTTACAAATATGATCAAAATATTTTACGTTTGTGGAGAATAAATTTTTTTACTTGATGTCCAACTACAATTTTTTTCAGTTTTCCCACACTTTTTCATATGGGCATTGCTTTGGGACACTCAATAGACACTCTTAGGTTACATCGTGTGATGTGGCCTCTCATCCATCTTTTTTTGTTGTGGGTTTACTAATATAAATAGATAGATGAAATATCATATTATTTATAATATTCCCATTATGTGGCCTTTTTTCATAGTTGTTAGTGGTGATCACCACACATTTATGAAAATAAATGAATTGAATTCTCATTTAATTAGATCATACCAAACATAAGAATTTACTAGAAAGTTGGTTAATTAAATTTTATTAACAAAGTTCATTTTAATTTGAATTGAATTCATTTCCTTTAGTTATTATTAATTGATACTTCCTTCCTTTTTCTTTCTATGGTAATCAACCCATGTAATTTCTGCAGTCTAAGGTTAGTCTTTGTGCTCAGTTGTTTTTGATTGTTATGGTTATAATTTTAGCACTTTGTCTCATTATGAATGTAACCCTAATTTTAAAATGTGTTTTCTTATTTTCAAACAACAACAACAATTAAGTAAGCCACGCTAAGGAGGGTTGATATGAATATACTTTGCTCAGTTTAGTGTAACATTCTCGGCAAGTAGAAGTAATTTCATATTATTCTTTATTACTTCACTATAAGTTTTTTTATCCCTACTGCTTTTCTTCTTGCTTATGACATCAACCAAATCATTCTTTATCACTAATTCTTCATTTAGCATATCTTGGAAGTGTTTGGAGTACCTTAATCATCATTTTTTCTCTTTTATAGGTGCAATTTTTGTATGAAAAGGATATAATTATTTCTTATCTTTTAGAGTGACCTTATTTAGTGTTCTCATTTTCCCAATGGCTACCTCTTTACATATTGTTTAATTCCCTAACATTCTGACTTATAAAGTAAAGCAGGTTTATTTTACAAATTTTCCTTTTAGTTTTAGAGATGCATTTTGATTACATAATACACACAATGCATTTCTCTATTTAAACCAATCTGCATCAATTTTACGTGTAATGTCATCCTCGTTCATTCACTTTTCTTAAACTATATCCAAGTAATGGAATTATTTTTCTGAATATCTTAATCATTAATTTTGGCTTCTTCATTATTCCATCTAGAATTACATAAATTACAATTTAGATATTTAAGTTTTATTTCTAGTCATCTTAATTCATTTAAGTTCTGGTGTCTCTATCCATCACCCTAGTTTAGCTTCTAATCATGCTCTATTTTTACCTTTTGAAACGATATCATTTGCAAATAACATACAATATGGAACCTCATTTTGATCATGTCTAGTGAGTTCTGCACAATTATGACAAACTCATCCGCGTTCATTCACTTTTCTTAAACTATATCCAAGTAATAGAATTATTTTTTTGAATATCTTGATCATTAATTTTGGCTTCTTCATTATTTCATCTAGAATTACATAAATTACAATTTAGATATTTAAGTTTTATTTCTAGTCATTTTACTTTCTTTAAATTCTAGTGTCTCTATCCATCACCCTAGTTTAACTTCTAATCTTGCTCTATTTTTACCTATTGAAACGATATCATTTGCAAATAACATACAATATGGAACCTCATTTTGATCATGTCTGGTGAGTTCTGCACAATTATGACAAACTCATCCTCATTCATTCACTTTTCTTAAACTATATCCAAGTAATGGAATTATTTTTCTGAATATCTTGATCACTAATTTTGGCTTCTTCATTATTCCATCTAGAATTACATAAATTACAATTTAGATATTTAAGTTTTATTTCTATACTTTCTTTAAATTCTGGTGTCTCTATCCATCACCCTAGTTTAGCTTCTAATCTTGCTCTATTTTTACCTATTGAAACGATATCATTTGCAAATAACATATAATATGGAATCGCATTTTGATCATGTCTAGTGAGTTCTGCACAATTATGACAAACTCATCCTCGTTCATTCACTTTTCTTAAACTATATCCAAGTAATGGAATTTTTTTCTGAATATCTTGATTATTAATTTTGGCTTCTTCATTATTCCATCTAGAATTACATAAATTACAATTTAGATATTTAAGTTTTATTTCTAGTCATCTTCCTTTAAATTTTGGTGTCTCTATCCATCATCCTAGTTTAGCTTCTAATCTTGCTCTACTTTTATCTATTGAAATGATATCATTTGCAAATAACATACAATATGGAACCTCATTTTGATCATGTCTGGTGAGTTCTGCACAATTATGACAAACTCATAAAGATTCAAAGTAGAATACGCAAATCATAATAGGAAAATCGTTTCTTTTTCCACATTTAGTTTTACTACTAGTTTATTATCCTCTCATACACATCTTTGACTTTTGTATTGTACTGGCTCCTTTATTCATTAATACCCACCATAAGACTTCCATGGGCACCATAATATTAGTCTTTTCTAGGTCTATGAAAACTACATTTAAGTCTTCTTTCTATGCAAAAATTCACCATTAACCTCTAAAAAGGTGTATAGCTTTAGTGGTTGAGAAACTTGACATAAAGCCAAATTTAAATGCCTGATAATTTGTACAATTCTAAATCTCTCTCACATTTTTTTAAGTAGGTACTGAATTGCTTTGTCTCTAGAACCTCTGCTCCTTTGTCATTTTGTTTAGTTCTTAATATCACATTAAATAAATTAGTTAACAAGTATTCCCCACACCTTCCTTGATATTTCTACACTACAATAGGTACTTTATCTGATCTTGTCGATTTACCATTTTTCTTCTCTTAGGGCATATATGACTTCGTGAACTATGATTTTACAAAATACTTGAAATGATAATTCTTTTCTCCTTACTAACTTATTGATCTAGGAATTCTATTCTATTTTCATCAAATAGCTTATTGAAATAGCTCCACTATCTTTCTTTTATCTCATTTTCTTTACTATTATATGAGTATATTTACATTTTGTACATCTAATACAATTGAGGTATCTACTCCTTTCTCCTCTCCTAGCCAATTCTATGACTTTTCTTCCCTCTTTGGATCGTAGATTAGTGTACAACTCATTATAAGCTATAGACTTAGGTTATTGTCAGTTATTGGGCTCATTTAATTGTCCTCAAGGATTTAGACTATATATTTCACTGTGTGAACTGTGACTAATGCTTGCAATTGATTGTTATGTAATCATCCTAACTTGAAGGTGGTGAGCCATGTACTAGTATCATAGTAGTCTATCAAAAGGAAGGTTGTTTAACTTGAAAGCTATTATGGTAATAGTGACTAAGAAGGGATGTAGCCTACACACACACACACACACACACACACACACACACACACACACACACACACACACATATCCCTATTCCTATTGTAAGAATTAGCTTTTGATGAATGGGTGAGACTAACTCGAGTTCCTAGTCCATTAGTGGGTTAGACTCCTTGAATCTCCCTTCCTCTTTATTTCTTTTATCTCTATCTGGCCTCCTTCTTCCACATATTCCTTCTATTCTTTCTGTGTTGTTCTTAATTCCTATTACTTTAAGTTACATTTTAGTCAATGTAAACTATTATGTAACAGATATTGGGTTTGTACATCTCCTCTGTCCTCTCCCGTCCTGTCCAAAGGTACTATGTTTAATTTTTTGTCTGTTCAGGTGTCATATGTATCCTGTTGTGAATTGTGATATAGTGAGATTGCAATCGTCTAGAAAAATGAATACACCATTTGAGGAAGAAATTCTGGTACCAATAATTGATAAGATCAGATAAAGACTAGCCTTACCTCCATTCAAACATGAGAAATTTTGGATAGCTTATGCTTGACTGCTCTTAGGGCAAAAACATTTTAAATTAGACCGTGTACTCAAGTTGAGGGGATTTGTTAATTGTTGACTTATATTTTAGCATTTTCTCTGGGAATTTATTTCAAATAGATTTTTTGCAGCAGTCAGGTCCATATTATTTCTTGTCCCACAAAGAGCAGTATCAAACTCTTCTAGATTGTGACCTCATTAAAAGTGTTTGTGACCTCTTCTAGTATTATTTGCAATTGCTTTTGTTTCAGATATTCGTGGTCAGACATCTCCTCTTCCTGCATATTCTGTGCATCTTTAACAATAGATATATCTCTGCCATGCTGGTTTGGTTTTTTACTGGACAGTAGTTGATTGGCAATTGTTGTTATTGGCGGGATGTTGGGAAGAGTTTAGAAACTTTTGACAAATAGTTGAGATGGGCCATGTTTTACAGGTATTATTATATCTGCTTAAAACCCTGCACAATCTCTGAAATTAAGAAATAGGTTGGCACTGACCTTTAGCACGTTAATCTGTTTCAGTTTCATAATGAAGCATTTTCTTTTACAACTGCCAAAGCACATGTTACAGATTGTTGGTATTCAAGATTCTAAAACTTAACTTTGGGGTAGACGTCATGGCCTGAGGATTGGAGATAGAATATTTATACAAGTTGTTTAAAGATCTCAATTTCTCATTTCCTTCGATGCTCATAGTTCAATCAAAGAGTGGTACACTACTAGCAGTAAGGCGTTTTGCATGTAGATGTTGCTAGAATCTTGAAAATAGATCCTTATGATTTTTTTTTTATGTGGCAGTCTTGCTAATGGCAGATCTAAAAGAACCACTCCTCCCAAGAAAGCCTGTGTCAGCTGCGAACCTTAGAGAAATGTCTCATCATACATCCAGCTCTGGGCGTCCCCCTTTTCAAGGGATGGATGTTTCAGGGCTAAAGAAGCGTGGCCAAAGCATCCGATCATGGATACGTGTTGATACATCTGGGAACTCGGGGGTCATAGAAGTTGATAAGTTCACCATGATGCGTCGTTGTGACCTTCCTGCCCGCGACTTACGTTTGCTTGACCCGCTATTTGTCTACCCCTCTACTATCCTAGGCAGGGAGAAGGCTATAGTTGTAAATCTGGAGCACATTCGATGTATTATCACGGCTGATGAGGTGCTTCTTTTGAATTCCCTTGACAGCTATGTGCTACAGTATGTGGTAGAGCTACAGAGGCGATTAAGGACAGCTGGGGTAGGTGAGGTTTGGCAGTCTGATGATGCTAATGTGAACCGAAGGAGGGGGAGTAGAAACTTTGATATCACATCACCTGATTATTTGCCTTTTGAGTTTAAAGCATTGGAAGTTGCTCTTGAGGCTGCCTGTGCATTTCTTGATTCTCAGGTATGTGATCCCTCCCTCTCCCGTCCCCCCAAGAAAAAATGACAAAAAGAGAGAAGGGAAATTGCTAAGGAGAGCCGTGAATGATATTCTTCATGCTTTATATCATGTTGTTTTCTGCTATGTATTTATTATATTGTTGTTCAGGATATATTATTTCCTAATCAAGCAACCTATTTACATTTCCATGAAAAAAGGGAATGGAGTTTCTGAAAATGTTGCAAGTCCACGGAGCCAAACATTGTAGGCATACTGGTATTGCATGGATTGGGGTCACAGTGTTGCAAAATGAATGTCATCGAATGAGCCATGGATTGCAGAGCATTTTCCTAGAGTTCCTAAAATGATTTGAATGCTCTAGCTCCTAAACTGTTATGTAATGGCTGTATTGCCCTTCAATGGCCAATACTATTACGTGATGGCTATATCGGCCAATTTGGATATTTTTCAACATTTGAATATCATATTGGCTTACTAAAAATCTGATGCATGTTGGCTTGTAGTTGTTGCGTTGGTATTGGAGTTTTGTACATCTGACTTGTGGATGTTCAAACATTGTTATATTGAAGCAGCTGGCACCAAGAACAATCAGGTTTTTAATTTATTCTAGAAAAGTGTCCTGAAGTAAGCCTAGATACCATGGCAATCAAGTAATTAGACCACCATGCTGTAGGTCATCATCAGTACCAGAAAAGGGGACAGTTCAGCAGTCATGACAGCTGGCAGCAATTACCAATTTCTTGAGACACATCAGCAACCTTCTCAGCTGTTATTTTTAGCTGAAAATTGGTCATAATAACTAAGTACAAGCTGTTAGAAGTAGTTGTAACAAGTAGCAATTATACAATGGCCAAGCAGCCACTATAAAAGCACCATCAGTCCTTGTAATTGTGTATGAACGAGTAAATGCATATGATTTCAGCTTGAACTCCTCCCACCTTGTCTGACATCTCAATCCCTTTCCCTTCCTCTTGTTCTCATCCCTTTCTTCAATCTTTCCCCTAATTTCCTCTCTTTTCCTCTCAGACACCTTTTCCATACCACTACTACACAATTGTAATAGAGTGGATTCCAGTCCCCGAAAATTCACAGCTTCTTTTCAACATATTTTCACATTTTTTTTCCAGGCATTCTGCAATCTGCAATCAACAGACAACACTGGCTAAATCTGATTTTTGCATATTGTGGTTATGGTTTTGAAGTTCTGCAAGTACAGTTTCTGAGACTTACAATCTGGTTTATGGCATTTGCACAATTGCCTAAAGCAACTAAATTTAAGTATATCAGCTTAAGAATTGGCTTGCCTTTGAAGTGTCTTCTTGATTCTGGTTCATTCCACACTCTGTGCAGTTTCCGTTCTGATTCTGCAATTAATTTTTTTGCAGTGCAACTTCTGGTTCTCAGGGAGAGTCTTACTGCAGAAGCAGTGACATTAAGTGGGTATTCTTTGATTTTGGTTTACTTTGACTGGTTTTTCTTGAATATTTGAATCAATCACCATTCTTGAAGTGCTTAAGTGGCTATTCTTGGTTGTGAATCCGAATTTTGAAGAAAATCAAGCTCCAATGGCCTTTCAAATCAAAATCATTTAATATTCTCATAAAGTAAGCTTCAATTTTTTCATCCCTTCACCTCACTAGTAAGCATTACACCTTTCTCGATGCTTCTTGTTAGTCCTGTTATTTTTCTCAATTTCAAAATACTGCTTCCAAATTGATACACGGAAAGTAACTCGGAACAATTTCTTGTACAAAATTTGCCCCAATTGTCATATATCAACATCATCCTCAAGCACTCCCTTGTCTTCCAATATTTAATTCCGCTTCATCTTATAGAAATTCACTAATAAACAGCATTCAATTCTTTGCATTGTGAATTCTTGTTTGAAGTCCACACACAGATGTCTACACCCACATTCTGCAAATTATCATTACTGATTGTTGATTTGATTCTTGCCTCCACAGCATTCATCCTCTCAATTCCTGCAGCCTTCTTTTGCTTGATTGTTTCTGCAAGTTTCATCTCCTACTAAATGCTAGTAATTGTTCAAGTCAATGACAAACTCGATATGAATTCAACTTGAATTCTCCTTTCTCTGTGTATCTAGTAGCTTCTCAATCCTCTTTCCTTTAATTCTCATACTTTTCATCATCCTACCAGTAATCTCCTCTCTTTTCCTCTCAAACACATCCTTTTTCCTTTGTGATTGAAGCGACTTCATCACAGAAAGAAGGATTGTTATTCCATCAACCATTTGCTTTGAAGCTACTGTAAATTGGTTATGGATTTTAAAAGATAGAAAGATAGAAGGGAGAGTTGCATGGAATCTTGCAGAGGTGCCATGTTAGATGGAGATAGGATATGGAGAACTGAGTAGATCTTGTTTATTTGTGTTCTTTAGGGAAGCAAAAAAGATTTGAGAAAACAGGTTGCAATATTTGCAATGAACCTAGTGATTGTATTTGAAATGAAGCAACCCTTCCAGGGGGAGTACTATTTCAAACTGAAGGTTGTTCACTGTCAAACCTGTCATAGGATGAAAGGAATGTCATTCACCGTGTATGTCACTAAGGTTACTGGCATTATAAGTTTCTGAGTGTACATTTTATTTTGAAATCAAGGACTTGAGGAACAGTGATGATTATTCATTCCATTTGAAGAGATGTCAAACTGCATCAATTACAGAAAGGGTGGGAGAAGTGAGAATGAAGCCACTATTCATTTTGTTGTCATTTATCTGGGCAGATATTTTGACAATGAATCAGTATAAGGTGTAGTGCAATTTCCCTTGCAAGTGTGGATAAATTGCCACTCTATTTTATCTGTATCTATACAAATGCATGCCAGATGAGATTTCCTACTTGTTGGTAATATGGTGTACATATCCAGTACTAGAACTTGATGTCCAAGAATAACTCCAGGTCATTCTGCAGTGCCATTTGAGATGCATCCATAATTTAGTTAATCTCCCTCCCTCATCTGTGCTGGAGAGCAGCAAAAAAGATGCATGCAAGTTGGCTGCAAATGTCAGATGTGCTAGGAAATGCTATTAACGTAATTAAACTGATTGTGGCTATTGGGGAGCTTGGATAGCAAAATTTCTCACTCTCTGACTAGAACTGGCTTTTGTCCTTTCTTTCCCAGGTTAATGCATGACAATAATTATGATCCCAAAGTCAAGGTACATTCTAGCTGGAACCAGAGAAATGAAATATTGCTTTCTTGGGTGAAGTTAACTGTCCCTGTGACGGCTTGATTTGATGGCTTCATTGAATCACACCTGTACTTGGGGGAATTAGGCCATGCAGGTACAATTGCTAAGTTTGGGCAAAAAATGATAGTGGTCCTGATTGGGCTCTTCCATGAATTGAGTTGAAGGATTCCCCACCCCCTCTGACTGGAAATGTCTTATTCAAGGAATTTAAAACTAAACTGGCTTGGGAGCTCGTTAAGTGTAACAGAAAGGGCAGTTAAGTGAAGGCAGAGGACAGAGATGGCTAAGGGACGTATAGAATGGAGAAACTTCTGCCTGGCTCCAAACCTCAAATACTTTCCCAGAATACAAGAGGGTTGAGTTGTGCTGAAGGAGAGAATTGCCAGAAAGCTGTTTTTTTCCTAAATGGAGATATGATGATGTAGGGTTGCCTGAAACTAAGGTGAATAGGTGACATAGCTGTAGCACTCAATATTTGGGGTGTAAAGGGGCAGTTTTGAGGGTTTTCTTCCATCTATAGGGAGTCGGAGAGGATTGAAATTTTGTGGGATCATATAAGGGGAAAGGATTGATGGCATGGAGAATAGATTCTCTGCTTGTTGCAATTGCAGGAAATTGAAAAGATAGATGCTTTCTGTTGGAATGATGAGATTCCACTGCTCCGCTTGAGGGTGTTTTAGCAAAGGCAGGTATTGACAGTTGATGTCTAGGATTGACAGGTTTTCCTTTTCCATTGGATGAGAAGAACGGCCATTCTTAAAATAAGTTCATTATATTCCAGTCCTACTGGAGGTGGGGACACTAAAAACTCCAGATTTGAAAATTTGTGGGGAGAAGTTCATGAATTGCTTATATTTTTTTTGCATTAGTAATGAATTGCTTATGCTGTTGACCCCAGGGTTCTTTTTCATCTTGGGTCGCAAAATGATTGTGAAATATTTCCTCCATGAAGAGCTATTTCAGTCTCTGACTTGATTGCCCCCTGTTGTTTGACACTTGCAGTGTGTATATTTATCTTTCCCCATTAATGGTGAGCTTTTGCAGTATGCCAGAGGGTGGAGAGAGACAGTATTGTGGGATCATTGAAGTGAGCCTTCATAGCTTATTCGGATTACAATTGAGAAACGTTGTCGGATTACAATGGAGAATGAAATTGCTGGCATAGCTTTTAATTGTGTGGGATGATACATTAGTTACACTCAAATTGGAAGCAATGTGTGAAACATAGAAATGCAAAACAGGTTTTGCTCTTATGCATTACATGAGGGGGAGAGGGAGGGGCGTATTATTCCTTCAGTTCCAGGACAATAAATTTGAGATCTGTTAAGTATATGCTAAATTTACTGGGAATATGTAGAACTGTAAGGTTTTTGAGAGCTTTTTTTTGTAGCTAAAGCTGAAGAATTGGACCATCAAAGAGTTGCATTTCTTTTGGTGAGTTGGTGTGATGATTTTTATCTGAATAGCTTTCTTGATGTATATGTCAGTCAAAGAATGAATCACATGAACCATTGGAAGTTTACAATATAAGAAGTTGATCAACTTCTTTTTCTTCTTCTCTTTTGTGGGGTGGTTGGATCACTTAAGCAAGTATATGATAGTAGCTGATCTAACATTATCCAAGTTAACCAGGCTGCTGAGTTGGAAATTGAAGCATATCCTCTGCTTGATGAGCTAACATCAAAGATTAGTACCTTAAACTTGGAACGTGTGCGTCGATTGAAAAGCAGACTTGTTGCTCTGACACGGAGAGTCCAGAAGGTAAGGCATTTTCTTATTTTATCTACTTCCTATAAAGAAACAAAATTACTCATTTCTTCTCCATCTGTCTTTGTAGGTTAGGGATGAGATAGAGCAGCTAATGGATGATGATGGAGATATGGCAGAAATGTATCTTACTGAGAAGAAGAGACGAATGGAATTGTCATTCTATGGGGATCAATCTTTGGTTGGGTTCAGGTCAATTGATGGGGCGCAGTCTGTTTCTGCTCCTGTTTCTCCTGTTTCTTCTCCTCCAGAATCAAGGAAGCTGGAGAAAAGCTTGAGCATCGCAAGAAGCCGTCACGAGAGTGTGAAGAGCTCAGAAACTGTGACTGAGAGTATAGAAGAGCTGGAGATGCTATTAGAAGCTTACTTTGTTGTCATTGATAGCACCCTCAACAAGCTTACATCGGTATACTGGAGACCCTTCTTTCGATCAATTCATTGTTTTGGGGATAGACAGTTGATCTTATGGTTCACATGTCATTGCAGCTAAAGGAGTATATTGAAGACACGGAAGACTTCATTAACATCCAGCTGGTATGTCAAAATGCCTGGACCTTAGCTTTGAAACCTGAGAACTAGTTCGAAATGAAAATGAGGAAGGGGAAAAAAGTCACATATTACTTGATTAATTGAGTCAGGTGTGAAATGCTAATAGTATTGATAGTTCTTATATGAGCCATTTTTATATCAAAGTCTTTGTTGTTCCATTGATATAAGTGGGTAAAATACAACTATGTCTGTGACAAAATGCCAAGATGGAAACCAAAAGATTCACAAAATCTTTTCCTAGTACATTTTTTTTGCCTGCTTCAGAACAGCTTCTTTGCTCTGAAAGCAGAGGTTGGGGCGAATGTGGCTTCTGTCAAAAAATGCGCATTCGAAGTCTTTGGCTGTAGCTGTGCCTCTTTGAATTTTTTATGGTTATTGAGAAGTTCAAACTGAAATTTGATGATGATGAAGATTTTTCTTTTAGATGTGGAATGAGTCTCTTTTCATCACAATTTTAAAGTGTCTTCAAAAAGTGTTACACCAGCAGTGTTTCTTCATAAGATTCAACATGGCCAAACAGTAATGCAATGAAAACTTTCTGTCTGGCACTTGGGCAGATCAATGCACTATTAATGAAGCTGTTCAGATGTTGTTTTTTTTTTTTTTTTTAAATCTCGATTTCTTCATAGTGATCACAATGCCACATTATTGGCTAAGGGATATATTGAGTTGGAAGTTGAAAATTTGCCTTGCAGGATAATGTCCGAAATCAACTGATTCAGTTTGAGCTGCTCTTAACAACAGCTACTTTTGTGGTCGCAATCTTTGGAGTGGTGGCTGGAGTCTTTGGCATGAATTTTGCAATACCGTTGTTTGATGATGTCAGTGCATTCAAATGGGTCCTCATAATCACAGGAGCATCCGGTGCCATCATATTCTTCTCTTTTCTCTTCTTTTTCAAGTATAAGAGGCTAATGCCGCTGTAAATGAAAGTCCAGGGAAGTAGTTGGAATTACCATTCCCATATCATTTTCATGGGAAGACATCCTTTTTCTTTCACTGCTTTGGTAGGCAGAGCAACATCAGCACCTAGGAAAGGCATCCACCGCTGTGATTGTGGTGAATATATTTTATTTTAGCTTATTTTGCGAGCAAGTCTCAATTAGAAGTGCTAGTAGTTCCTGTCGGTATACGCTGCCCTCTTTTGCTGCGTAATGCAATACCATTTCCAAGTTCTTTGTCAAATGAATACAACTGGTGACGTGGTTGGCACTTGGGAATTACGATTGCTGAGCATGCTAAGCTGTGCTTGAAACTTGGCCATGTAATTACTCCTGAGCGGTCATGTAATTACTACCGAGCGGTGCTGTAATGTCGATATTAAGTATAATGTGTGCATACATGCAACAGTATTGATAGTTATGCCGGTGTTTTCAGTGCCGTGCATGGTTGCTCATACCAGCTGATTAATGCAGTTGTCTGTCGATGTGGATCACCGCAAATCTATAAATATTTTTGATAATTTTGAAGGGACATTTTAAGATCGAACACAGAGGGTTGCAGCTGAACGACCAAGTGGGGAAGATTGAAGAAGCCACACCCAAATACAGAAGCAAAAACTGTCAACTACAACGCAGGGTTTTTCCCAGATACAAAGAGTTGTTACCAATGAAGGGAAAAATCAGTAACTACTAGTAAAAAGTTTGGGTGGGAAGTCCTCGAGTCAAAGTGCAACAGTTCCCTTAGATTATTATTATTTTTTTTTTTTTTCCTTTGAAGTAGTTCAATATAAGTTTAAAAATTTTAAAGAAAAAAAAATTAAATATGTTTCAAATTTGTCTATTTTTCCATTAAGAAACTAAAAAGCAGGGTTTTTAATTTATTTTTTTTAAATTTTGAACTGAAATGTGAAAAACTTGAAAAATATTAATAAGGTATTTTCTGAACTTTTATAAGCTATAATATAAAGTTTTTTTTTTTTAATTTTACAATTCTATTTATACAATAATATTAAAAATATATATAATTATAAAAATGTTATTTTACAGTTGTATAAATATAAATATGTATATTTAATAAATAATAGAAATGTAATCCAATTCATAATTAAATTATTTATATTTTTAAGTTTTTGTTTGACTTAATATTTTTATAAGAATTATTAAAGTGATATGAATTATACTTATACATTTAAAAATACAACTATTGATATTTAAAATTAAAAATATAACCTTTTAATCAATATTTATGTCTTTTGATAACAATATTTTGATTATCATTCAAATTTTTTTATTACTTAATAAAATATAGTTTATTATTAATTTGATAAAAAGTTAAACTATATTAAAATGTTAATATATATATTTTTACTTGTTTATAGATAAAGTCATAAGAAGTTTTATATTAGCAAATCTGAAATTAAAAAAATTAATTTAATGACAATTAAATTAAATTAAATTTAAATCGATAGTATATTATACCTATCTCAAATGAATTAAATTCATATATCTAACATAGTCATAGGTAATAATTAAATATTAAATATATACTTTATGCATAAAACATGAAGACATTATTTTATATGATGAATTATCATTAAAAATCACATTCGATATATAATTAAATATTATACAATACATCATTTTTTCACTGACTTTTGATAATTTTAAAACAAACCATTACAAACTAAGTTCAATCAATTAGCTAATAAATTTATCAATTAATAGTTCAAATAATAATTTTAATCATATATCAGATAATTAAAAATATATAAATAATTATTAATAAATACTAACTTATTAAAATATTTAGAATTTTAACTGAAATAAAAACTTAAAATATTAAAAAGTAAAATAAAAAATAAACTGGGTTTCTTTTGATCTTCATCAACTATATAAGAATATTTTTCAAAACACACACACACACACACACAAGAAAAATAAAAAAATAAAAAGCAATAGATTAGAAGAAGCAAGGTCGTCATATGGCATCCCACGACCCTGGGCCTTGAAGAGCAGGCGCTGGTTTACACCCCTCGCTCCCATGGTAACATAACAAACTTAGGTGTGCTGAGTTGCTACTCATGACACAGCCCATAAACCAGGGGAAGTATACTAAATTTGGTATTCGAAAGGATCAAGAAGAAAATATAGCAGAGAGGAAGACATAGCCCATAACACTTGCTTCATGCTCCTGCACCCGCACGGTTAATATCCCTTATTGCCCCGGATACGAGCTCTCATGTCCACCTGTAGACACCAAGAAAAAAAAAAAAGAAAGAAAGAAAGAAAGCTGGCATTGATATAAATACCCACACCTCGTATTCGATGAACAATCAGGTTCTGGTAACTACGTTCCAGGCACCAAAAGGAAAGCTGTTTCTCATAGCATCGGTAGGAATCTCAGTTGTGAATTGTCACTCAGTTGATCAAAAATCCAAACAAGCACCAACTAGGATCAATTACCAAATAAAACAAAATAAAAGAAGCAGCAACTGGAGTGATTTTTGCACAGTTCCTTAGTGATCAACTCTTTTCTTCAAGATAAACTCACACAGCCAATGTCTAGGCCAAGAGTGTGCTTGGAATGTTGGTAAGATGGCTGATTATTACCAAGGTCACGGAGTCTAATCCCAGAAGTGGCTACTGTATAATGTAGGAATAAGATGCTTATATCTCACTCTCCCCCTGTAATGCAGCAGCCAATTATGCAGTATGCTTACTACACCATCAGACTCTCTACTTACCGATACACCTTGAGGTGAAAACATCTCGCAACCTCATCAAGAAAGGCATGGGGCAGGAAAGAGGGAAAGTGTTTGGTCCCATTTTGCAGGTGTCACACAAAAACATTCTACCACTCAAAAACAGATTTTAAATATTGCTTCTTATGTAAAGACATCTTGAAATTGAAAAGACGCTCGTTTTGCCTTTTTTGTGTTGCTGTAGTCGTAACTTTTCTTATATTTTCACCCAAAGCCAAAAGCTTAAGCAATTATTTGCATCCAAAAGAGAACAAATTCGGTCAAAGTAAGGCACCAATTGTAATAAGACCACTTTTCTTTTCTTTTATCTTTGTTGGGGGGGGGGGGGTTGGCACTGTAATGAGACCTCAGCATGATAATTCTCAGATTTTGTACTTTAACTATCACTCATCAATACAGAAAAGAGAACACGAGAAAGAGCATGATACAGTTCTAGGAGGGGGATGGCAGAGATATCCATGACGATATCTGACAACAAATACTTTGCACTGAATTATTGTTACTTCTGAAGAACATGACACAGATTTTCTTAATCCATGGAATACCCCAATCTAAATAAAAAATTTAAAAATATAATTATTCTTAATATTTTTTATCTTTAAATCTTAACTATTGGATTTTGATCCAATGGTGTCACTAGGAGAAGCAAGGACCTACTTTTCCTTATGAGAAATAGAATCCCCATTACCGTTAATGATAATACCAGCCAATGAATCTTCCTCATTAGCCTAAAAAGGCTTATAGGGATTCCTCAAGTAAGCATAGGCGTGAAAAGGCTTACTATGATACCCAGGCACCCAGAGACAAAAAGAACATAGAACATGACAAAATCCTTAGAATTGAAAATAAATAGTCAGATATTTCCAAATAAGTTGGCCTTTCAAGTGGTTGGTGAATTCATGGGCATGAAAGAGACATCCTAGCAAAGTGACAACTCAATAGCCAGAGGAAAAGAAAGCAAAAGTGATTTGTATAGTAGTGCGAGCAAATAGTGGAGCAATACAAGTGTTGTACTGCCAGCAAAGCAGCAGAGTGCTACACCCAAGATATGATAGTACACTAGCCAAAAGTATCAATAGTTTACCTTTTGACACGAGTACCATATGACACGTAAAATCATATGTGAATCAGCAAGGACCACTTGCAAGGCTAAATACTCTGGGATGACTGATAGAAGATTAGTGCACAATAGGTCCTAATATTGCTTCCACATCACGAAGCAAAGGATTCAATAACAATTGTAACTACCAAAGCTCAAACCACCTACAAACAAGCCTTTAAGGCCCTTTAGCCAACTTAGGACCAGAAAGGTGAAGCATTGTCAACGAGGCGAATCTTCAAACCTTATAAATTGATCTCATATGCTATAAAATTTCAATGTGGGATGGGATATCATAAAGTCTCTCACATTTAAATAGCTGAAGTCCCTGTTCGGCTAAAAGATCTATCCAAGAAAATGCAATTCTGAGGGAACTACTACATCCCAAAAAGGCTTTTGTGAATGGTGGTCTAAACATAACTCATTAAAGTAATTACCAAATAACGGCAACAAGAAGATTTAAATTCAAGGGAAAGAAGGAACTCAAAAGGAAAAAAAGGATGGAACAAACAATCATAGTACTCAATGAATGGAGGCATCCACTTGTTTAGGTTGTCCAAAGCATATAATGAAAATCTGAGTGAATATATATCGGTATCGGATCCCCCGATATTCTCCAAACCACAATAATATCGCGATATGTTATCGTATCAATGATATATCGCAATATATCGGTTGATATACCCAATATTTGGTTCATATATTCATTAATATAACCGATATTTGGCTAATATATCAACAGGTATTTCTTAGTCAGCTTATAATTCTCAAGAAATTTTTACTTCCACAATATCTAATACAAATACTCATTGTTTGACATGTCCGATACCGATATGGTCATAACCGATATCTATAATGATATTTTCATCCAATGTCCTAAGAAGAAGTCATCCACTTCTTTAGGGGAAGCTGTTAGAAAGACAAATATATTTAAAATGGTGCCAGGTGGTGTCAAGCTTGTACAAAAACTCATTACACCAATAGAGAAAGATCCAAGAAACTCAAAAAGGGAAAAAATAGAACAAAACAACCACCCCAAAAAAGAAAATAGGAAGCACACAAAACAAACATAAGAGAACAATACACTCAGTTTCCATAATATTATGAGAATTACCATAAGTTTTTTTGTAACACCCAATTACTGAAATATGTATTATGACATCAACACTAATCATAATAAGTGAATTTTTTGAAAATAATTGTATTTTTATAAAAAAATCAAGTATTTGAGGTTAGAAGGCCGACACTTGACCTGCACATATGCAGCGCTTTTGCATGGTAGAGGGACACTCGTGCATGACTAATACTATTGGCAGGACTCATATGCGGTTTGAGGGATGCTCATGTGCATGTGATTAGTGCCCACTCCTGATGGGGTAAAACTTGCACTTATGCAATAGTCTGCCAATTTAAGGACTTCTTGCGCTTCTGGGACATTTAGGGCTAAGGATTCGAGATAGGAAGGACAAAGAGATGAAAAAAGGAGATAGAAAGTTAAGAAATGTGATTTTGGATCGTTTTCGTGTTGGATCTAATAAATATTCAGGTTAAAATAAGTGCATTTAAGCTCAATTCTTCGTTTGTTGTAAAAACCTTTGGATTAATTCTTTCAATTTTTATTTAAATGTACATGCATATGATCATTTGCTGTCCTTCTTGACTTCATTTTTCATGCACGTTCATATTATTTTGCAGATCTTGAAATTTTAAATGCTTATGTCTAACTTTGTAAAATTTATTAAGAAATATTGGAATATTGGATATTTGACATTATATGTCATTTTTATGCAAATATATAACAAGAACTCTACTTTGAAATATGTAAATATTGTTTATTTCCATTGCTGAAAAAATTTATATATTTATTATTTATTGTAGAATCTATTTTAATTAAATAAGAATCATTGTGAAGAATTTATAGAATAAGTTTAGACATGTCTAATTATATTCTTTGTAAGTGAAGATCATTATCAAACATTCATTGGTTCAAAAAGTGACATTTGATTATATCTATAGAAAATAATATATGGTCATCCCGTTTATAGGTTTTGAATAGTGGTATATGGCCTGAGCTAATAGGAAAATTTGTAACTTGATCTTCGATATTCAACCCTAATATGTGAGGTTATTAGTAACCTTTGATTCTTATATTTTCATCATTGTTTTATATTTTTCAGCATTTCCGAATTTGATTATTATTGTTTTTCATCATGTTTATCACGTGTAAATATAAATAAATATATACTTTGCTAAATGTTAAGCACACTCTTGTCAAAATTTTCATAACCTTTCAGATTACTAGGCCTAAATCTCTTGCAGGGCATTTGGGTTGAAAGAGACTCGAAAGATTTGATTTTTAATTGTTTAGTTGTGTACTTTGTCAGAATTTGAAGCAGGCTCATTATTTGGGAATGTATATTTGTCATATTAGGGCCAATGAGTCCCGTTTGTAGATTGTGCTATGTTTCATTGATGGTATTAATGGATAGATATTGGTAGACGTTTTTACTTACATTTGGATGAGTAATGAACAGGTACATTGATGTTAGAGCCAAATAATGAGATTTTGGCCAATCCTGAGACATTTTATTATCTTTTCTTTGACGTTGATCGCAAAGATTAATATAAGGGTTTGCAGCATCTAACTCTTTGTTGGTAACAATTTTTAGTTTATGGTTTGTTTTATTTACGTCATCATAATTATGTTTTGGTTTATATTGGGATCGTGATAATTTTTGAAAGAATGTAGAACCTTTTATGCAAAAATTGATTTAAGTATAATCAACTGATAAAATATACGCAAGTTGTTCATGTCAGTCCATGAAAATATAAAGTTACTATATAGCTCAGTGTCACAAGCAAAATAAAGAAAAGACAGATAAAGACACTATTTTAATAAACTGGGTCAAAGACAATATTAGAGAAACCCAAGCATACCTGGCCTCTCTTGCAATTAAAATATGTCTCTCTTAATCCCACACACTCACTTGGTACAGAAGGGCTCTTCTCACCAACACATTCTCTATATGAGCGCTTTTCGACCTAGATATATAATACCACATTCATATGTATGCTTATCAAAACTTATAACCACAAAATTGTGAACATCTAAAATGCAGCCACACAGAGGTGCAAATGCCCAATAAAAATCAAGAGGAATAACGTAACAAAGAAACCAGGAAATGCTGGAGTGGACAAGTGAAAATGGGTGATTAATAGGGCCATGTGGATTTTCCACGTTTAATCAAGTTTTTGTGTGTTTGTGTCCAGTAATTTTACACATCAAAAAGCACAACAGCTAATTTATGCAAACATGAAGTATTAGTGGTTAACATCACCAACTAATTTTACACTTTACATAGATATTTGACAATATTCAAATCGGTCCAAATATAAGAGAAGCAAACAGAAGGGTGAGGAGATTTAGCATTGGGAACCTTGTTGGCTCTAGTTTAAGGGCAAACAGCTCTATTTTCATCCCCAGAATATCCAAACTGTAACATAAGAACTGCATACTGCTTTGCAATGCAATTTCCTCAAAATAATCCACGCTTCAACTTTTCTAAAGGTGTAAAGGACCCACTTTGGACATGCACGTATGGGTAAAAGAGATGCATGATTGTGCAGCTTCCATATCCAAATCAGAAATTTAGGTTCTCTAGTATTGACATCGGAGGTAGTAGCAAAAATCTAATACTAGAGAAGTTTGTACTTCAAACAAATAGATTGACAGGAATTTTATACGAATGTTGAACACTTCTTTGTTTTTTCCCCTTATTTTTCAATAACAAAAACAAAAATGTATCCAAAACGACATCAAAATGAGTTTAGGTCACACAGACTTGACCCAAATATGAAGGAAAAAATATCTTGAGGATACGCATTCTTGATCAAATAAAACTAGATGTTCAACCTTATTTCATTCAAGGAATCAACATAAACAACTCAAAAACCCCAGGTTTCCTATTCTTTTCTCTAGCTGCCTATGCCTAATTTGATCATTTAACATATAAAGAACTGACCACTTCAGCCTTTTCAGTTTCCTTCTTCCACCCCTCTTTTCCTTGTTTTTTTACCACTTGGGTCAAGTTTGGTCCAAGGGCAAAAGGAGGGGAAGTTATCTTAGTATCTTTTGCCCTCCTGTTTACCTTTTAAATCAAACAAGATAGTAATTATGACCCTAATATATACCACCCATTGGGGATATCCTTTACCTAGGGGCTAGGGTAAAAATCCAGAGTGGAAGGAATCATGAGCAAGGTTCATGAAAACAAGCTTCTGCAAATAGTTTACAGTTTGTTCTCAAAAGTTTTTTATGCTCTTGGGATTAGAGTTTTTTTTTTCCCATTCCATGTTTAGTCCTTTTTGGGGTCACAGTAGGCATGCTAGGCTATTTCTAATTTTGTCGAACCTAGTTGTGAGTTTGGTCATTTTCAAGGGTATATGTGGAGTTTGTGGGACTTGTGTGTAGAATAAAGGGTGACTTCTCTTGAAAGCCTTAAGGTATTGGCCTAACTTGGAAGCCTTGGGATTAGTGAAAAAGGCCATCCCAGTCAATGTGAGGAAGGACTTTTGACTGCTGTTTGAAGAAAGAACTCTGCAGAGTCGCAGCCATAAACCAGCTAGGGCTTTGAAGAATTGGAGGCCTGAGTTTGAGAATTCATCCCTGCAGCACCTAACAATCCATCACTACTGTTGTATGAAGAACAGGCTGACAATGAAGAGTATGGAGCACCTCTTCAACAATCACTCCCCAGAAAGCTCCCCTAGAAGCTACCTCTCGGAGCTTTTTAAGACTGGCTACTCCCTTGGTTACACACTGCTCCCAGGTTTCACCTCACCTGACAGTGTTTGAATTGCATGTTCTCCAACTCCTTGAGTTTCTTTAGCTTGCTGAGTTTGTCCCAAATGAGAGAAATTTCCCACATCCTCCCTATTTAAGAGCATTCTAAATTAAGTATATGTATTCTCTATTTTTTATATAATTTTCTAGGCTACTTTAGAACATTTTAGCATCCCCTAGACAATTATCTACTATATAATTATAGCTTTGTACACATAAGCTGTCTATGTAGGCGTCCTCTATTTGATGTCACGTCTGCGTAGCGCATCCCTATATTTCTTAACCATCTGTGACATACCGCCTACCATACCCTCTGCACCACTATCACCCTCACCTCCTCTATCTCATCACTTTCTAGTTCTCTCTCCTCTCTCTTACAACTCCACAAATCAATGTCATAACACCACTAACCACCGTCACACCACCATAAAACAATCGCCACAAACACAGTGAGACATAGCCCATAGCACCAAAACTCTACCGCCACAAAAACCCAACCAACCACTGCTACCAAATTACTCCATGTTGTCAAAAGAGATTTGGACAAACCTTTCAACCAGTGAACTAGACAGTCCGATAGTTGATTAGAATTTAGAACAGAATTCTAAAAAGTGAAAGAATTTCACTTTCTCACTCTCTCCTTTTATTGCAGTTGTGGTAGTAGACTAATTGTGGTGGTGGTGGTGGGGCGACCAACCCATTTGAGATGATCCTGAAATAGCTGCAGGGATCCATCTCTCCTGAGTTGATGATTATCATCTCCCTACATTTGAGATGATTCTGCATTGAACATTCCAGACAAAGAAACAAGATGCAACATCTACAGAAAGAACCATCCAATGAAAAAGAGTGAATGATAGGAATGGTGAAGGCTGTGTTTGATCAACATAACCAGAAATTGGGAAACAGGAAGCTGAAGCAACAAAACAATGTAGAACATCCTGAAAACAAAATTTGAAAGGTCTGGCGAAGTACCAAAAGGCTAATTGTCCGCTGACAACGAAATGCTTATTTTGGTGGATCATGTACAAGTGATCGAAGTTTCATAAATTAAGGATGCATAATATTTTTCAACAAAATGCAATAGAAATATGAGAAGAAAATAACTTGGAACGTAAGAAATGAAACAGAACTTCTGAATACCTTAACACAATCAGAATCACTGAGGCACTTGACCAGCTCCTCTGCAAGGCCCTTGCAAGATTTTGACATACCTCCTCTCTTTTATCTCACCTTTGACTGTTCTGAACGTCCGCGAGGGACAAGGCTTGATTAATTATATTCTCGAAAATAGAAAAATCAAAGAACTCTTGGTAATCCCATTTTCTATTGGATAAGGGAGGCTGCAGTTGCTCTTAAGTACGCAATTCAAGGTTTGACACAGGGACACCTGGCCACAAAAGGAAAGCACACAAAGAAGTGCAAAAAGGGAAGAAGGTTAGCAAAGACAACGAGGCATCTTCCATGAACAACTTCAATGAAAATAGAATTTTTTTTTTTTTATAAATGTGTATTTCCCGGATATATAAATTTCTACTGAATTTATAAGAATTTGTTCTAGATATTTTCGTAATTTTCCTTTGGTTTCTAAATAGGGCCTGTATACCAATTTGAGGAGAATTCAACAAAGAATAAACATCAGTTTACAGCTGAATATACAATTTGGTTTTCATCTTTGGGGCATGACAATTTTAATGTTTGAGGACAGCTAGGCATTTAAACTTTCAGAGTGGCTAAAACAACCGGGTGAAGCTGAGTCACCCGAAAAACATTCTTGAGTTGGGAAATTACCAAAATTTTTAATAAAAACTATTTTTACAAATTAAAAGAAAAGAAAATAGCCAAAAAAATAAATAAATCTAAATAAAAAAAGTTTCCACATATATAAACTGTTACGATAATACGTCCCTGCCTGCAGCATCCCCCAACCCTCAGCTCCCCCAGTGGCCCCCTCCCTCCTCCCTCATACTGTCCCACATCCCCTTCTCAGCCATCCACCTCTCTTTGGTGCAAAATTTTCAATTTAAATAAATTTTGTTTTTTTTTCTTATTGTAAATGAACTAATTCAATTTCGCAAACATATAATTTGTTATGATGAATACTTACAATGTGAAATAACTGACCGCACTTACATATTCGGAACAAATGGTAATTAAGAATGATTTCCTTATATCAATATATGTGGATGTTAGTTATAAATCAAACATATTAGAGAAATGCAGATATCATCCTTGATTGGAATTAGGGGATGAATAATGGTGCAACTTTGAATGAAAATATTTGGATGAGTTGTGATCCTTTGTCAGTTGAGATCCAGATCTTGGGAAAGAATGGTCAATTTGTAAATTTGATACATTGTTGAGGTTTCCCAGTACCTAATTACCTTTGTTTATGGTTCAAATGATGAACCTGATTGAAGACTCCTCTGGAGTGAAATTCAATCTTTTGAACTGGGGCACATAAATGAACCTTGGGGGCTGTACCTAATTCTCAGTCCTGAGAGCAATGCACTATGAGAAGAGGCATGTTAAAATTTAACTATTTTCTTACTAAACATACACTGTCTTTTAAAATGATCATGATTGCACGGAATCAAAACGTTGGAGTTCCTATGTTTCATCTGGTGAAGAAGCTGCAAAATGTGAAGAGAGCTCTCAAATCTCGAAACTCAGAAATGGAAGGTGTTAGAATCCAGGTAAGTAATAAGAATTCAAGTGTATCCAAAAGGCTATGCCGAGTAACCCATTTGATGCTGAAATTATTGAGATGGAAAAAAACATAGATATGACTACATCCAATCACTTTTGAGAAAAGGAAAGTTTCTCAGAAGGCAAAAATTAGATGGCTGCAGAAAGGAAGATCATTGCTTATGAGAGAAGAAGGATTTCCCAAGCAGAAAGAAAAAGTTACACGGCTGCAGGAAGGGAATCATTGCACCAAGCTTTTCTTCAAATATGTGGCACATGAGAATTGTAGGAGAAGAATCCCTCCCTGATGAAACAAGATGATCACCTACAACCAGTAAGAAGGAGGTTCAAAAGGAAATCATAAGTGTTTTAAAGCATTTGCTGACTCATTTGTCCCCTTCGGGTCACTTTGAAAAGCAGAGCTTGAAATCTTCCCTCCTTAATTTTATTCTTGAGGCGTTGTCTAACTGCTCCAATAAGTGGGGAGGAGATTGAATATGCTTGTTTCTGTATTAATGATGACAAAGCACCTGGGCCACATGGCTTCTCTGCAGGTTTCTTCAAAACCTCTTGGAAAACTGTTGGTCCACAGGAAGTTCCAAGACCTTTTTTGCCCATATGATCCTCATTCTACAATTACCAACCACATTTCAAAGGTGCCACTTTTGCTTCTTCAGTTCCTGATTTCAGGTCAATCTGTTGATGCAACATCATCTATAAAATCATCTTGAAAATCATTGCCAACAGAATCAAGGTGACCTCCTATCTTGGTGGACAATCTCAAACTGCCTTTGTGGCCAACATGAATAATAGCAACAATTATGCTTGCACAAGTGCTGTTCGATGGGTGTCATTCAGGGAAAGGCAACATAGATATGCTCTTAAAATGAATCTTTGAAAGGCATATGATTCGATGTAGTGGAATTTTATTCTCTGCAGCACTAGAATGATGTGATTTCCATCCATTATGATTAATTGGCTTCAGCAATGTCCTACTACCACAACCTTCTGTCTCAATCAGTGGGAAGCACATGAGTTTCTTTAAATGTGCTAAGGGGCTGAGACAAGGGGATCCCTTATCCCCATTTTTTGTTTGTCAATCCCATGGAAGTCTTTGATGGTCTTGTTGCTGCCTTCTGCTATAATAACTCCATATTCCATTGGAGATGCAAAAATCTGATGGCTTTTGCAAATGGCCACCTACTTCTCACAGCAGCAGACGTGGAGGTTAATACAACAAAATGACCACCAAATCAATGAGACTTCTCATTCAATGTCCATACATTTTCTCTTTTATGTCTGACATGTAGATTAATGCAGCCAAATCAGAGGTTTTTAAGATCGCATTCTCTGCAATGATTCTCAATGTATATCTGGTTTTAGCAAAGTGAGCTTTCCTATTCATTTTTTGGGTGTTGCCTTATCACAACTAGGCTGACAGTAGGAGATTATAGGGTGCTTGTTGATCAGATTACTAAGAGAATCTCCAATCTGAAGAATGGATGGCTCAACTTTGGAGAGCAATAAAACTTATCTCCTCCCTTCTTAGCATTCTCCATATCTCCTCAGCTTCCATTTTTATCTTGCCTAAAGCTATGCTTAAACGTAGTGATGGAGTAATTTCTTTGGCATGGAAAATTAGTGAAGAGATCGTCAGATAAGGTTGCTTAGGCAGTGGTTTGTTCTCCTGAGGAGGAAGGCAGGACTTGGATTAAGGGATGCTCTAGCATGGAACAAGGCTCTCTTAGCCAGACAATTATTGCAATTTGTTATTAATGATGGGGATTTCATTTCAGTGAATTGGATTAGAAGGCACTGGTTTAAGGATAGGTGTACTTGAATGATTAAAATCAGCCATATAGTTTCCTAGAACATCCAACCAGCTGTTAGAACAACTTTGTTGAGTTTATTACTGGGAATGGAAACAACATATTTATCTAGCATGATAATTGGCACCCACTTGGTCGCCTATTTCAAATATTTTCTTCCAACATCACTATGCTTACAGGATTGCTTTTTTAAAGAAAATGTCAGTTGGATTATTAGCAATTCTACAAGAGCATGGCCTGCTAAATGTTCTCTAGATAATGTTTTCATCAAGGCAAACATGCCAAGCTGTGAATTCAACCCCTCAGAGGAGGATTAAAAGCAGTGGATTCCCACTGCAAATGGCATCTTCTTTGTCAAAACAGCTCTGTGGATTTTCCAACCATAGAACAAGAAAATTCATTGGGCTCAGTTGGTCTGTTTTTCACAAAACGTTTATGCCCACACCTTTGACCAATGGCAGGTGATCCAAAAGAAGCCTAGTACGTCAGATAAATATTTCTTCCACATAATACCATCTTGTATTTTCTGTAACCCAGCCATGGAGTCTTACTGTCATTTATTCTTCCAGTGCTCCTTCACCGAAGCAATCTGATTTAATATTGACTGAAGGAGGAGCTGCCCTTGGCATTATGGTGAATGGAATTGTGGGATTGTGTGGGCAGCAACTAAATGGAAAGGTGATAATGTAAATTCAAAGACATATAGAATGATTTTAGCAGCTGCAGTATACCTGGAGGGCGAGAAACAGGTTATTTTTGGAAACAAAAGCAAACCAGAGGCTGATCCCTTGCCAACAACATTTGCACATTAATTATAACACAATCTGCACTTAGAAATTTAAACCTACATCCCAGGCTAGAGCTCTGATTAGTTTCTGGAGCATACCTTAGAGCTGTTTTCAATGGGGTTGATGAGTTGCAGATGGGATCATGTTTCAGTGGATGAACTTTATTGGGATTCTTTTGAGTTTTCTATTTTATCGCTGGAAGCATGTTTTTGTTTTCCTATCCCTTAATAGTTGGGTATTTTTCGGCCTCTCATGTCCCCATTTCTGTGGATTTTGCTGCTGGGGCAAGTATGACCACAATGTGGTGCCTCTTGAGGAAATGGGACACAATTCTCATTTTGTGTTCTGCTGTGCAATGAAAAAGGTTGGAGTTTTTTTTAAGGTAATAGAAGTCTGAAACCTTTTGGGTACGTTTTTGGTGGCCTGGTTTTTTTGGGACCTAGAGTTTTGTTGGATCCAGCCAAGAGTTCAAAATGCAAATAGGCCCAAGAAGAGGAAGAGGATCCAAGTGCCATCAGATCACATGTGGGCCCAAGCAGACCAGGAACCCAACTCCACGTGGGCCTCAAGTTAATATTGAACCAGAAAATGTGGGTTCAATCAGTCGAGCAGCCACTGCGTGTCATCTGGCCCATGGTTTACCCCCAAACAACCATGATTTAATCACCTATGGTCAACACCGTCAGCCATGGTTCCATGTTCCCATGACCAGAAACATGAGGCACAGTTACTGACTCAAATGATGGCAACCGTCTCATTACCTAGGTAATGGGAAAACACTCCTCAAAAAGAGAACCGCCTCCAGTGACCACTATAAATAACGGTCCCTTACCTTGAAAAGGGGGATCGATCCTACTTCAAAAGCAAGCAAAGCCAAGAAGAACTTTCTCTTCTTGAAAGAGCAAACACTTCAGAGCTTAGTCTTCCAACCTCTCTCATTCTCTTCCTCACTCTCTCATTTTCCTACACACTTGTTAGGTGACCAAAACTAACTTAAGTATTAGAAGATAACCTAAATAATGAGTGTCTTTCCTATAAGGTTTTTGTTCTATCTTATGATATATAGAATCCGATTCAACAGCCCATTCTAGAATCTCTCAAATTCAAATTCAGATTCCATATATGCATTATTGGCATCATTTATGGGAAAGAATTAATCAACTTGTCCTCCCAAAAACTTAGAACACACTTACGAAGATCCACCAACTGCCTACCATGGTGAACATTAGGGCGCATGAAAATCAAGTCAACTGCGAAGAAATGTCCCTTCTCATGGAATTCTTCCAAACAAGTACAGTTAAATAAGCACCCATTCCCCAACAACCCCAGACATTGGGGGATGGCAGCTCAACTCCAAGACATGAAGAATGCTCAGGTTCCTCTAAGACTAGACCTGGGCCAGGCAGACATCCTTAAAGCCTAATTCTCGAGCTTCAAGGATAGAGGGCTGGTGTTAAGTCCAATCGAATTGAAAATGCAAATAGGCCTAAGAGGAGGATGAGGATCCAAGTGCAGACAAATCACACGCAGCCCCAAGCAGGCCAAGGATCCAACCCCATGTGGGCCAACGAAGTAAAGCCCAATATAACATTGAATGAGAAAATGTGGGTCCAGTCGGTCGAGCTGCCACCGCACATCATCCGGCTTGTGATCCGCCTCAAACAACCGTGGCTTAACCATCCACGGTGAACACTATTAGCCACAGTTCCACATCCCCATGACCAGAAATGTGCGACATGTTTACTGGCTCAAATGGCCAGCAACCAACCCATTACTTTGGTCGTGGGAACAAACCACTCAAGAGGAAAACCGCCTCCAGTGGTTGCTATAAATAGTCGTCCCTCACCCCGAAAAAAGGAGATCCATCCTACTCTGAAAGCAAGTAGTGTCAAGAAGAACTTTTTCTGTTCGTGAAAGAGCAAACACTTCGGAGTCTAATCCTCAAGCCTCTCTCAATCTCTTTCCCACACTCTTACACGCTTGTTAGGTTGCCAAAATTGACTTGGGCATTAGAAAGTATCCCAAGGAGCAAGTCCCATTTCCTATGAGGCTCTTGTTTTGTCATATGATGTACAGGATTCGAGTTAAACGGTTTAAAAGCCCGCTTTAAAATCTCTCTGGCCGGAATCTAGATCCCATCAAGTTTATATTTTTGACGACTCTTGAGATTCTCAATTTAGCTAATGCTTTGTAATATTTTGTTTTGCAATCCGGGCTTGCCCTTGCTAGTCCTGCTCTAATTTTGTCTTGAGACATGCGTCTAAGCATATGGAGTATAATTTTTGTGAATTTTTTACCCATCTATAAAGCCTACAGTTACAAAAAAATGAAAAAATAAATGATAAGTCAAACAACGATGTTAACGGCACCAAAAAATTTAAATATATCGACGGTACCTCATAAAAGAATTGAACTCTGCTGATTAGGGCAACAGATTTTGAGTGTCGTTCTCTGCAGATGCTAAAAGAAGACCAAACCTTGGGTTTCAATTCCGAACCAGATCTTCAAATACAAATTATTTTGATTCGTTTCACTTTGTCGATATCTCGGCCTTATTAGACTTTTCTTGCTGCTTGGACTAACCGTCGGCGGCGAATCTTTACCGAGTTGAGAGCGAGGGGATAGAGACTTGCTTCAGAACGTAAGGGGCAGAAGATGGATGTCGGGATCGAGAGGGGAGGGAATCTAGAGCAGCGTCGCTCCGCTGCCGTGCGAGGGAAACTTCGGAGGAGGTGTGGAGAGGATGCGGTCGGCGGAGGAAACCGGGATCAAGTCTCGTTTTTTGCCATTCACGGTCAAAAATTCTATTTTTTTATCTCATCCCATCAAAACTAGGCATACGTTGAGTGGGATAAAGCTCTGTTTTTTAACATTTATGATAGGATAGTGTGGTATTTGTATTAGAAATTCAATAAGAAAGGTTATTTGTTATTAGAGACTAAAAATATGCTTATTATTTTACTATGAAAGTTAAAATTTGTACTTTTAAATTATCTAATTAAAATAGAGTTATTGTTATACATTTACGATAAAATAATGTGGTATTTATATTAGAACACTGCAAGATAATAGATTATTTCTCATTTGTGATTAAAAATATACTTAATATTTTAGATGAGTAATGCTCTATTTGTTGTAAATAAAAAAAAAAATAATACAAATATGATAAATTTCATTTATTTTATTTGTTTGGTAACTGATATTTATTGTGTTGCCTCAAGCAATGAATAATCATTCATTTGTAACTAGTCATGACACAAAAGAATAAAAAGTTAATAAGATTAAAAATTTTTTTGAAAAATAAAAAAATAAAGTAAATAATCATAAATTCAATAGATAGCTTTGAATTATAATGCTTATAATTTTCAGCTATTTACGAACTAAAAAGAATAGAATGATACTAATAAAATAATAAAAAGTCACCAGAATCAAGAAATAAGAATAAATACTATAAAAATAGCTAAGTCTATCAAAACGAAGAAATAGGAATGAGAAAATGGATGGGATAGAGGAAAATAAATATGAAAATATGGCAGGATTGATGAGCATACAACAACAAAAAAAGAATCAAATTTGGTTGCAAATTTCCCTCATGGCCAATTCTTTTAGAAATAAACTTATTCCCTCTAATTCCTTTCTTCTCTTCATTTAACCTTGCTGCCCCCACTAAACTCTTGCAATACTTAAGTCTATCATTTACTTCAGCCATTTAGAAAAAAACAAGGGAGAGGTGGCAGTCGTTTTCCTTCTCAACCATGAGAAAAAAAGAAGGAAGGAAAAAAAGAGTTCAGTGCTTAAAAAACAGAGTCTCCAATTTACTAAACCTAGGAGCCCCTTTGGTCCTGCAATTATCCCACTTGTGCCACCACCTTAGATAGTAGAACAAGAATAAGAAATAACGGTGAGAGGTTTCCATGGAAAAGAAAGAAATATGTGAAGAGTCCTGTGGTCTTAATATTAGAAAATATGTAATCCTCCCACTTTGTAAATTTTAATATTTAGATATTTTGTATTTTAGGACATATTTCTTTGTACCGTTATGTAATTATTTTAGGTTAGGATTTTATTTTTCTTTTATTTTCGGTTACCGATTTATTTCTTTCTTTTTATAATTGGTTTTCTTTTCATTATAAGGAGCCGTGCTCCTTCTTTGGCCTCATGTACAATTCTGAAATATAATCAATGAGGCTCTGCGGTTCGCCTCTTTCCAATGCGTGCACTTGAGTGCTTCTAGAGTCTTTTCCTTCGTCATCCTCTCCATCTTCATCTTCTCCATCTTCATTTCGGTCTGATTTCTTACATGGTATCAGAGACATGGCTTCCCACCACACCGAACACACATCTACCCATGACAGCCCAAATCTCGACTGCTCACAAACTCTACGGTTTCAAAACCTTTCAGATCCGACCAATCCCTTTTGGCTGGAAGCCGGCGACAGTCCGGCCGTCACTTTGGTCGCCGATTTACTAACCGTCGACAGCTATTCTACTTGGTCGCGAACCATGCGTTGAGCCTTAAGGGCTAAAAACAAACTCCAGTTTATTGACGGCACTATTCCTAAACCCGTCGACTCTACCGACCCTCTCTTTGAAGCTTGGGGACGATGTAACGACTTGGTGGTTTTCTGGATTCAAAACTCCATCAGTCCATCCATTAAATCTAGTGTTATTTTTGTTGATGATGCCTCCGAAATCTGGAAGGAACTTCGGGACCGGTTCACCCAACAAAACAGACCATGCATTTTCCAACTTAAGAAATTTCTGGCAGCCCTCTTGCAAGAGCAAGATCCGGTAAGTATTTATTATGGTAAACTAAAAACAATCTGGGACGAACTCCTTATATACGACCCTCTCCCGGATTGTGATTGTGGTAAACTCAAAGTGCTCATCGAGCGCTATCAGCGGGATTGCGTGATCCAGTTTTTGATGGGTCTCAACGACTCACATATTAATGTGCGGGATCAGATCATGTTGATGGACCCCCTTCCGTCCGTCAACAAGGTCTTCTCCATCGTCCAACAGTAAGAACGGCAACATCACATGTTGTCCGTTGTACATCCTTCAGAAACGGTAGCTTTGGCTGTGAAACGAACGACTAATAACCCTAAAAACATTGTGAGAAATAACCAAATGCCCAAAAAGGATAGACCCTTTTGTGTTCATTGTCGTGTCTCTGGATACACGTTACAGCAATGTTTCAAGATTGAAAATGCTGAGATTTCCACATGTGCACATTGTCATAAACCTGGACATGTTGTCGAAAAATATTATAAACTTCACGGTTTTCCTCCCAACCACAAATTGTTTGGTAAATCTGGGACCACAGCCCTTTTGGCTGATCACTCGAGTTTCACCGCCATGACAAATCATGAAGCTAATGAGGATGATAAAGTTGCACTGACCAAAGGACAGTTCCAACAACTCATGAGTTTGCTTCAATCCAAAGACCCTGTTGCAGTGTCTTCTCTTCCAACGGGTAAACAGAATTCAACTCTTTTTGATCCACTTCAAGGGCAATCCAAGGTAGCTGGTATGAACGGTAATAATATATGCTCTGTTTCTTCCCCTTATAATAGGAAGCAGACTTGGATCTCCTGCTCTGTTAAACTTCCTGATGGAAGTAGAGCCCCTGCTACCCATATTGAAACTGTTAAACTGACGAACAAAATCATATTGCAAAATGTATTGTGTGTCCCTTCATTTACTTTTAATCTGGTTTCGGTGAAGCAACTTACTGATATTCTCAATTGCAGCTTATTTTTATTCTCTGACATCTGCCTCATTCAGGACCTTGTCTCCCAGACAACGATTGGGATGGGCGAAGAGAAAAATGGTTTATATTCTTTGACGGATAACGCAGTCCATCCAAATACCTTGATTGCTCTTCTCACCAAATACTCCAGTCACATTGCAAGGCCTTTTCCTAATATTGCAACCTTGTTTCATCGCCAGTAAACTTATGGCATTGTCAATTCGGCCACATTTCACATTCTAGGCTAAAATTAATAAGCGATCCTCTTGTAAAAGGAGTAGCGCATTCTATTAATGATAATCCCTGTTCTATTTGTTATATGGCTAAGCAACGTCGCCTTCCTTTTTCTCCGAGAAGCCATAAGTCACACACCTTATTCAACGTGGTACATTGTGACTTATAGGAACCTTGTTCTGAAATTTCTTATGATGGGTATAAATATTTCTTGACCATTGTTGATGATTTTTCTCGAAATACCTGGATTTATCTTCTGAAACAAAAATCAGATACAAAGTTGTGCTTAAAGCCTTTTACAATCTGGTTGCCGCACAATTTAACGCAAAAATTAAAGTTATTCAAAGTGACAATGGATCTGAATTTTCTCTGGGAGATTTTTACAGTAAAAGAGGTGTTATCCACCAACGAAGTTGCGTAGAAACACCACAGCAAAATGGTGTCATTGAACGCAAACATCAACATTTACTAACTGTCGCTAGGGCTATTAGATTTCAATCGGGTCTCCCATTAAGATTCTGGAGTGATTGCATTCTTACCGCTGCCTATATTATAAACAGATCTCCCACTCCCTTATTAGACAACAAGACCCCATATGAAATCTTATTTGGAGTCAAACCACATTATGACAACCTTCGTGTATTTGGTTGTTTATATTTTTCTTCCACCCTCTCCCATGGGCGAAAGAAGTTTAACTCCAAAAGTAGAACCTACATATTTCTGGGATATCCTTTTGGAATTAAAGGATACAAATTGTTTGATTTACATAATCATGTTACATTTCACTCCAGGGATGTTATCTTTCATGAGAACATTTTTCCTTACCAGAAAAATGAAATTGCTCAAAATAACACAATACCCCCCGCAGTAACCAGCGTAGATCCTTCTCTTGCTCAGCACTCACCTCCTATACATAACTTCGATCTGTATCCGGTCACCAGTCCTGTACCTGATAATGCTCCCGCTATCACCACTCATCATGATGAAGCAAGCTCGAATTTGCCCCTTATTCCTGACCGACCAACAAGTCATCAAGATTCTTTAAGTGATGCTCAACAACCTAGTACTCCTCTTCAAAATATTCAATCCCCTGCAAGAGAAACCATCCCTCTTCGTAGAACCACCAGAGTTAGGGAAGCCCCTCAATATTTAAAAGACTTCCACTGTCACCATACATCTCAAGCCGCACTTACCCGACCTACAGCACACATCTCTCTGGGCAAACCTTACCCCCTTGCAAATTTCATATCGTATCACAAATTATCCCATGCTTACACTTCTTTTACATCTTCCCTCTTATCCCAAACTGAACCACACACTTACACTCAAGCTGTTGGTGATCCCAATTGGCGGGCTGCCATCAACGATGAACTACAAGCTTTAGAATCCAATAAGACATGGATTCTCACTGACTTACCTCCAGGGAAGACAGCTATCGGTTGTCGCTACGTGTTCAAACTAAAATTGAAGAGTGATGGGAGCATTAAACAATATAAATGCCACTTAGTGGCTAAAGGATACACCCAAGAGGCAGGGGTGGATTACTATGAAACCTTTTCTCCTGTTGCTAAACTCACCATTGTTCGGTGCCTCTTGGCCGTCGCTGCCATTCGCGGGTGGCATTTATATCATTTTGATGTCAATAACGCTTTTCTGAATGAAGCCCTAGACGAAGAAATCTATATACAACAACCTCCTGGTTACACTAAAGGTAAACCCCACCAGGTTTGCAGGTTGCTTAAAAGCATCTATGGCCTTAAACAAGCCTCTCGACAACGGTATACTAAACTTTCTACATCTCTTTGTCATGCATGGCTTCATTCAATCCAAGGTCGATTACAGTCTGTTTACCAAACAAGATGACAATTCATTCACAGTGCTTCTAGTCTACGTTGATGACATAATCGTTGCAAGTAATTATCTAGATGCCATTGCATCCCTCAAATCCTTCCTCAACCAAGCCTTCAAAATTAAAGATCTTGGGATACTGCGATACTTCCTTGGCATTGAAGTCGCACGATTGACAAAAGGTATACACATTTGTCAGTGAAAATATACCCTGGATATTTTAGCTGATTCTGGTTCCATTGGTGCTAAACCTCTCAAACTACCACTAGACCAAAACTTGAAGTTGAGTAAGCAAACTGGGGTAGCCCTACAGAATCCAAGTGTATATAGAAGACTGATCGGTCGTCTTCTTTATCTCACCGTCACAAAACCAGATATAGCCTATGCAGTTCACATCTTAAGTCAATTTATGGACGAACCAACTTCGAGTCATATGAATGCTGCATATCAAATTCTACGATATTTAAAATTAAATCCAGGACAAGGCATATTGTTTTCTTCCACCTCTAACATTCAACTAAGAGCTTTTTGTAATGCAGATTGGGCTTCGTGCCCAAACACACGAAGATCTATCACAGGTTACTGTATTTTTATTGGAGATTCCCTCGTTTCATGGAAATGCAAGAAACAGTCTGTGGTTTCTCGCTCCTCTGCCGATGTCGAATATAGATCTATGGCCACAACTTGTTGTGAATTAACTTGGCTACGCTATGTCTTAGATGACTTGCAGGTTTCACATCCACATGCAGCATATCTATATTGTGATAATCAAGTGGCACTTCATATTGCAGCCAACCCTATTTTCCATGAGCACACAAAACATATTGAATTGGATTGCCATCTCGTCTGTGACAAGATTCAAGAAGGGAGCGTTCGGACACACCACATTACAACACAGAATCAATTGGCTGACATCTTCACCAAGATTTTACCGTCCCACCGGCTCAATTCACATCTATCCAAGATTGGCATTATTAATATATATGCTCCATCTTGCGGGGGCATATTAGAAAATATGTAATCCTCCCACTTTGTAAATTTTAATATTTAGATATTTTGTATTTTAGGACATATATTTCTTTGTACCGTTATGTAATTATTTTAGGTTAGGATTTTATTTTTCTTTTATTTTTGGTTACCGATTTATTTCTTTCTTTTTATAATTGGCTTTCTTTTCATTATAAGGAGCCGTGCTCCTTCTTTGGCTTCGTGTACAATTCTGAAATATAATCAATGAGGCTCTGCGGTTCGCCTCTTTCCAATGTGTGCACTTGAGTGCTTCCAGAGTCTTCTCCTTCGTCGTCCTCTCCATCTTCATTTTCTCCATCTTCATTTTGGTTTGATTCCTTACACTTAATCCTTGAAAGCTAATGACCATTACTCCCCTTTTCCCTTCCTTGAGTCGAGCCACTATTTAAAGAAAAGAAAGAAAAAGAACTATACTTTCAAAGTAAAGAGGTGGCCATGGTTGGGGGAACCTTAGAGGCTATCTGTATTTACTCTGATTATTGGAAAAAAAAATAAAACAAGTGAAATTTTTACATTTTGTTTTTGATAATCTATTTATTTTTTTTAATGGGATATATTTTTACAAATTAAAGTTAACTCTAATATGTTAAATGAGATATTTTGCATTCATTTTATAACATCCGTTTTGGCGCCCTTGAAAAAAATCATCCAATTAAATAAAAATAATGTATTTGTAACTTAATTTTTATTTCATGTCAAAGTAGTAATTTTTATACTATCTAATATTATTTTTGAAAGTTTTTCTTTATATTGATATTTATTTCATGACTGGGCTACTTTTTGCTTAATATACTTAAGGTATAAAAAGTAAGATACCTAAATTATTTGCAAGCATGTTAAAAAGTATAATAAATTTTTTAGCGCTTGTGGCTTAGGGTGAAGCTTTAGGGGCCAAGATGTAAACATTGGATGACAATTTAATGTTATAGAGTTCAATGTTCACTAATGTTTAAAATATAATATTTAAATAACTCTTTAAAGTAATGAAATTTTTTTTTGTTGGCTATGGCATGAACATGAGAGTTGGTGAGTTAACATATTAGTTTGCATACCTAGAATGTGTTATGTTAAGAATTTATATGTATTCTAATTATTTGAATTGCTTATGTTCGTAAATACTAGAGAATGGACCAAATTTCCTTGTGGCTGAGACCTTATGAATATGTAAGAGTAAAATAAAAATTTAACCATGTATTTATATAAATAATATTGGACCATATTGGATTTAAATAATCCTGTACCTCTTAATTAAATACGAAGAGAAGACCAATTATCTATTCTATACACCAAATTGGTTAGATCAATGATGGATAAGTGAATCAATCAAGTGGAATAGGGTTAAGTATGACCACTCTATACATTAGTACATAATTTGTATAAAAGTGTTTAATAGAGTCATGATCTACCCACTAATTAGTAAACTAAATGTAGAGGAATGATATTAAGAGTATTGATTGTGGGTCCTATGAACCATTATTAAGAGTTTTAGTTTGTATTATTATATTATAGGATGATTGGATGAAAAATTTTATGAATTTTTATTATCCAAGCTTATAATATAAGGGATCGGACATGTAAAAGTATTTTTCTTCTTAGTGGCCGAGTGGTAAGCCAAGTATAGAAGAGTTGAATATTTTACTTAGTGTAAATACATCCTTGATGTGTTTAAGAATGATTAGGGTTAATTAACCTTAAATTTATTTTAATAGAGTAGAATTGGTTGTGTAGGGAAATGAGAATGTATTCCTGTATGGAGATTCATTGTTAGGCTTTACTTAGATTTGATGAATATTTGTGTTCTTTACTATTCTACTCATTCTTTACTTTATGGTTATATAGATGAAATTATATAAAAATATTATGATATAATAAGTAAGAAACTTGTGAGATCATAGTGTAATCCAAAGTAGTTTGATATTTAATTCATGTTTTGATGAATTGAGGTCGATAGTCTTGGAGAGATATATATAGTCCTTCGAATAACATGCATTGAAATTTTAATGGATATTCTAGAGATATCTATTAGGATTGACATATTGAGTATAGTTATCCCGCTTGTATAGAATAAGGATCCAATAGGATATTTGGGATACGAACGCGATCATATCGAAAATATGATCATGTAAATTGAGTATAGTTATTCTGCCTGTTTGAAACGAGGATTCGATGGGACCTCAAAGATAAGAACGTGGTCATATTAAGGACAAGATCATGTAGATTTCTTTATTATGCCTGTATTGAATGACAATCTGATGGAACATTAGAAATACAAGTGTGATCATATTGAAGATAAGATCATGTGGATTGAATATATTTATCCTGCTTGTGTAGAATGACGATCCATCAACCCTAGGAGATTTGAATGTGATCATATTGAAGATAGGATCGTGTGGATTATTATTATAATGTACGGTTCCCATTTGATTTTATTTGGTATTATCAATATATTTTGGGTATATTAAAAATTTATATAATGTGAATTTGAAGGATATTTGGAGTATAGAAGTAATTTTGGCCCGTGCGACACGCCCGATATGCTCCTGAGCGCGGATTTTCAAGTGTGAGCATGCCCAATGAGCGCATGAGGTGGTGCTCATACACTAGTTGGTTGAGGCGCGGTGCCTAACGGGTGCCTAAGCAACACTTGTGTACCGATTTGATTATATAAGAAGTAGCATGCACTATTTTGGTCATTTCGCGTGAGAAAGAAGAGACGGAGAAGGAAGAGAGAGAAAGAGGAGAAGAGGAATTCTGAGACATCCTTTTGTTAAATTTATAATACTAGAAGTTGAGGTAAATATCCTTACATCTTATTCTTAGTCCGTTTTTGTTTCCTACTATTTTGCTTATATTTAGTGGATTTTATGTATATGCATGTTATTTACTTACTCTATTTGACTTCCTTATGCATGTAAATTATTTTTACCGGTTATTTTGGGATTTTACTTCTATTTTGTTGTTATTCGAGAATTTTGTTCATTTTGTAAAAAAATGGATAAATATTGAGGTATATTGTATATATAAAAGTATGTAATAAAAAGTCACAAAAATTTATATATAGGTTGTACATGTGGTATCTATACATTGTATTTTGAGTCGGGTTCTCTTTTGTGTATTCGATTTGATATGTGTATTTTTTTTATGTGAAAAGTTTTAGATTTGACATTCCCGAGTGGAAGCTTTGTACCTTTTCCATGATAGAAAAGTTTTGTAATTTGTAATATAAAGACCCTCTTCGATTTATATTTTATGATCATCATCATAAGGAATTAAATGAAATTAGTATATTCGAACATCCTAATAGATTAAAAAGGCTTGAGAAGTGCACCCATTCCACGGGTGGCAAAAGATAGTGATTTCTTCCCCGTCTATAGGGCAAATATGTAGACGACCCTACCTGTAGGTTGAAATAGTGATGATATAGCCTTAAGTTATTGAGAGTATGTATAATCCTTTTTCAAGTTAATCTTTTAATTTTTGGTTCTTCGATTTTGAATATATTTTAGATTTTTGATATGTTTTACCTACGTTAATTTAAATTCTTGAAATTTTGATTAAGATTTACAGGTTTTGGCCAATGTCGAGATTTTATTGGTTTCATATACTTAAAATTTTAGTATTCGTTTCAAATTATACTTTTGAGTACAAGATCGCATTCGGACTTTTAATGATAAACTTTTATATAGTAGTTTTATGTGTTTTGTATATATTTCATCCAATCCTCATTCTAATTTTAGACGCATCTATTGGTCATACATATATTAATTACTGATATTCATTAATTATTCAGTTTACATTTTTATTATTCTTATCTCTTTAGAATAGTGGGCCACGAATATATTGTTAGGAGTTTAGACATAGAGTTGATCGAAGTTTCGTTTATTTTAGTAAGTGTTAACTTTTCCTTATTGACTTTCGTTTGGGCAGGTAATGATTATTTATTTGTCTAAACAAGTGGTCCGAGAGATCCTATAATGATTGATATTATTTTTGTTATCATTTTGAGTTATGTGGACATTTTGTCAGGTTTAGCTCAAAGTTTGGTTATTGTGGGATGTTCTATTATTAATGGATTATATTTTATACATTATTATTATTCTTAATTATTAGTAGGACCTGCTTTTGGTATGGGGCCATGACTGTTATAATCGCACCTATGGATTGCAAGTATTGGGAGACTATGTGTTAGTTGCATGTGAAACTTGAGGGTATTAATTATTTTGGATTGTTATCCAGCTGTTGGTGCAAGCACACAGCCGTTAAGTAATAATGACAAAATAAAATTATAGGAGATTTTTGAGATTTTTTTGTAATAGTGACATCTATTATGATAAGTTTGGTGGAACATAATTTTTTTTATTGTTATTCATGGTCTCACAGGTTAGGTAGTAACCCTTGATAGTGATATTTATATTATCATTGAGTTGTGATTACGGCGTAGCATAAAATATTGAATCATGGTAGTTGGTTGTCATCGTATTGGTATTACTTTTGCATTTTATTTATATTGTTATTAAAGATAGTTGTTATTTACTGCATTTTTAAATATACCACTTGTTATCCTTTTAGATTACCTTTATATTTTCTTAATTTCAAACTAATATAAAACGGTAGAGCTAATTAAAGATTAAACATCTATTAAGGAGTGTATAGGTATAGCATCCCAAAGCCTAACTATTAATTTATTTTGAATGTGGTGAGGTTATAATTTTCAAGATAGTAATTAGATATTTATTTCAAGGATGCGTCCATTAGATTTTTTATATATTTAACATTATTATTTCATTTTTTTTCATGGTTGAGACGATAATTTTTATGATAGTATTATTGCAATTGTGTTTATTTATAATTGATATTTATTATTGAGATTTTTTGCATGATCAGTTCAAGTCAGGTTGGTAGATTTAAGTTTGAGTCACCATAAAGATATAATGGAAAAATTTTTATTTTTTCTTCATATTCTTGATGGCCAGTTACACATTCTTCCTCTCCAACATTCCATTTTGCAGTTATGTAGATAGTCGAACCATTCCCTAGCGTTGAAACCAAAAGTCAAATCGTCGCAAGTTTAATTCACTATGAAGACAAGTAATAAAAAAAAAAAAATCCCTATAGGATAAGGAAGACTATTAAGTATGTTGGCCCATGAAATATGAAAAAGAAAATATGACTTTTCCTCTGGCTATGAAGGTAGTAAATCTGTAGGTTCATGTGAGATTATTATCAGTGTTTATATGTGATAAGATTGCTGCTAATGAATGTAATACTCTAGCTATTTCTAATTTCTTCCAATCAACTCCCTTAATGTGAAAGCTTTCCATATTGACTTTTTGTTATTTGCTATCGCATTGTAAAGCCCAAAACCTCCCAATTAGATAAATCATAATTAATCAATGTCAAAGGACGTAGAGAAATTTAGATTGAATGGTCCGACATTCAAAAACTGTTGAAATTAAAATATGTGAACATGGAGATTTTTACCAATCTAAAAATTTTGAATCGAGACTTATTATACTGATTATATTATAAACACGAAAGTTAGATATTTATCATAAGACATAATGATGACTCAAAAAATTAACTGATGGATCCAATCAGCAATTGATTCAATTACGGTAAATAAAATGACATCTCGGCCACCAAAATTTCACCCGAAGTGATTTTTGCGTAGCAAAAAGATAGTCCAGCTATTGAATTTTCACCTGATTAGTAACTGGATTTAACTCAACTAATTAAATAGAGTACAAATTAAATTAAGTAAGAACTCAATATATTTTGGAACCCCACACACGTGGAAGCATGCCGTATCACACTTAACAACCAAAATATAAGCTGAATTTTCAAGAATTCAGCAAGGGAAAGTTCACAACAGCAATACTATACCAAAAATTAGAATTTTTTCAACCAATATATACATGACATCACTCTAATTTTTCAATATTTAATAGGAAAAATCATCACACACACATGGCATAAGGGAGGATAAACCACAACAACTAAATTTATTAATTCAGCAAGGGGAGAGAGAGAGCTTAGAGAGAGAGAGCTTTTTGGCAGCAAGGGACATACAAGTATGTCACAAACCATGGATATAATATACGCAGGTCAAAAATAAAATCAATGATATATTCTATAAGCCATAAAAATCTAACTCAGGTATGACAATCCGAACACATGTAGGACCTAACATAATAAAACCCGTATAAGACTTCATCGAATATAAATTCGGACAATTATAATATATGACCTGCTATCCAAATATCGCAAGGGGGATATTCAAATACACAGCACCAATATTTCCTTTCAAGGATCAAGGCCATTATCCGGTCATAAACTATAACCATAATACATTCTCGGGATCAGAAATATACCTAACATAATATCTCCACTCACCAAAAGAGATATGTCACGACAAACGTCCGAACTCCTATAAGCATATCTGTGCCAATAATCTGAATGGATAAAATATGAAAAATGTGAGCTTAGAGTTCAACAAGTATTGTACATATATAAACGGTGCATATAAATCAGAGGAAAGGGATAACAATCATAACCGTGTAAAAATAAAACAAAAGGTTCGTGAAATTTCTAAAAATTAAAAAAATATCTCGTACTAAATTATTGTCCATAGCAAACAATCCCTCCGAGATATAATCGTAATAAATAACGATTCGATTAAATCTCATAGACGATATCATTTCATATGATCCGAGATCACATAATATAATCGCGACAGTCACCACATCCGTGTGGGATACATACGATCGTCCATATTCAAATATCATATATCATATGCTGAAATCAAAGAAAATACTAGTATCAAAACATATAAATATAAAACATGTTCTGAGGCTTAATACATCAGTATGTATGAGACATTCCTATTACCCATCAATGGGCCAAATCACGTATCACGAATCACAGTCTACCCAAATACATACAGAAATACAAAGTATGCACGAAATCAGAAAATCAAAGATAAATAATACCAACTTGAGGAAGGGTTACCATCGTCCGGTAACTACGGCTATATCGGCTGTGATTTAAGCCAGTAGCTCAAGGGTCGGTTACGGTTTAAGCTAGTAACTCAAGACCATCCATGTATTCCATCTCCCAAAGATTAAGAACTTGTTCACTATATTTTACTACCCGCGACTTTAGTTGTAACCTCAAATTTTATTTATATGTTAAGATATCTGAATATATTTATTTTTTATCAATCCCTTACGATGGTTCTCGTTTAAATACACAATGGGGGAGGTCAACTACTAAATGCCTCAACCTTCCCGCCGGCGAAAGGGAGACACATTATATACGTCCCTGTTGGGACTAAGCCTCCCCGTCGAGAGTGGTACTAATATCTCATACCTTGGATCACATATAACGTTCCCTTGGCTCTCAGACCGCCATGGTTCCGTAGTGACCCCGTCCCCTGTAGCATGCCTGTGGATCAACGCACGGTCTAGTTCATGGTTCCACATAATACGGATACACAAATATACATATATACCATCCGGGTATCCGAAAATCCTCCAAATTATAAATGTTAGAGTAAAATCACCGTACAACCAATAAAACACATATGCATGTACATAATTAATAAATTATGTACATATAAAAATACATACATGTTAGTAAAATCTCTAATAATAGTCAAAATATATAATAAATTAAATCAAACTAAGGATAGGGTTAGAGGATACTTACATTAACATTATACTCCGCAAATATGAAGAAAAGATATCTCGAAACACCAGAATCAAGAAATTCTCTCTTCTCTGCCGCGCCCTCTCTCTCTCCTCCATGCGCAGCCCTCTGTCGACGCACTCCACCATCGCGCCGCTGCCTCCCGTAACTATCGCCACCTTGTGTGGCTGTCATCGGCCACCCTGTCATCACCCCGCCGACGCTGGCGCCGCTGTGCTGCTGCCATTGCTCTTCTCTGGCAGCTTCGCCGTCCTTCTCTCTGCGCACTCACACCACGTGCCACCATCGTGCCGCTTCCTCAGTTCGCAAATGTCGTGACCACCTGTGCGACGCTTATCACCGCCGATCTCCTCTCTCTCCCTCTCCCCTCCTCCCCCTCCTCTTCCTTCTCCGCAAACCCTAACCCCTTACCCTCTCTCTCCTCTTCTCCCTCTCTCTCCCCGATCCCTTAGCTTTCTCTTATCTTCTTCTTTTGTTTTTACATTCTTTTTATTATTATTATTATTATTATTATTATTATTATTATTATTATTATTATTATTATATTTTAGTCCAAAAATCTAATTAGTACCCGGACAATAACAAGGACGCACTTCGGGCGCCACTCTACAATTCCGATCATTTCTCAAAATTTTATAATATTATAACTTATTTTCACAATATCCAAAATATCCAAAATCATAATAAATATTAAAATAATCCAAATGAGATTCGAGATATTACATTCTCCCTTCCTTATAAAAATTTCGTCCTCGAAATTTACGCATATCCATCCTTGAATAGATAAAGACAATTCTTTTGAACTTAACCCCAATCAAAAATTTTTTCAAAATCTAATCCTCAATACATGATCTTTTTATTCCAATATTGGAACCAAAAGCTTAACATACAACAAATTCTTGTCAATTCCCAATGGCTTAAGCTTAATCACGTGGGACAGATCATATACATATTTTCTCAATCGAAAGATTTTTGATAAAAATATCGTAATCAAAATGGTCGTCTTATTTCTCAACACTTGATCCTTTCTGCCTCAAAAATCTAAGTCAAAATCCCAATATAAAATAGTTTTCCGAAATCAATAACAATTCACACTCGATCACATGCCAATGATCAACCCATATTTCTCTTAACATATATACACAAAACACATCATAATGATTCCACCAAACTTGGGGCAACGCCAATCTATTGACCACATCTCCAATTCGTTGCAAAACATCAAAAGGCTTATCGAACCTCAACCTCATTCTATCATTTATCCCCAAAACTTGAAATTCTTCTCTTCATGATACTTTTAGAAATATCTAACCACTCTTTTCAAATATCCAATCGGATTGCAAACTAATCTCTTACTTCAATCCTCAAATCAAATCTTGTGACCGATAAACATAAATCCACACGCTTCCACTGCACAACTCTGTTCGATCATCTGCATCCAATCACAATCAAGGGCTTCAAAATTAGAATACCTTACAATCTCCTCATCTCAATAATGTATCAACGGCCAAACTTGGGAATGATATTTTGATTAGTAAGCAATGAGCCGACTTTATCAGCTTAAACCATCGTCATCCGAATTGCTACCAAATTATTCGTTGTCCAACGCAGGCCAGAAATAAAATCTTGAAGGCTTTTTCTGCTTGGCTTCTTCTTTTAGGCACGAGACGCATGATCAATTCACTATTCCACTAGGAGGAGAATCTTTGACGTTCCTTATGAATTTAGACCACTGCAACTCTACTATAGCTGCTGACAACCTCAACTCTCCTCGAGCTTTCATCCATCAATCAAGGCTCTGCTTGATTGCGACTAACTTCATGACGGCTCGACCAAAATGATTTCATCTCTGATTTTCATAAGAGATTCTTCCGCAGATAGGAACTTGGTTCGGAGCCCAATCCTGGTAAGGATTATTCACCGATAACTCTACAGCTTCTCCGCTCAAAACGAAGATAGAAGACATTACAGCACAAATTCCTAGTGCAACTCTGATCCTGAACAACATATGTATAGATTGAGAATGGATTTACCTACCTACCACTTTGTCGGCAAAAAAAATCTCATTCTATCCCGTGCGATTTCAAACCGATCCAATCTAGTCTGCCACTGTTTTAAAATTGCAGGACTTAACAAAACCTACACATAATCAATGTCCTCAAACCAGATTTCAAATCAGATTCTCTACCTAAAAATCAAATCAAATCTTACAACCAAGAGCTACGGACCCACATGCTTCCGCTTTCTTTTATGAACATATGACACATCAAATCTAAAGACTTCCAATCCAAAACAATGTCAATAATATTCTTCTTCTTGGCCGACACCGAAACTCATTATCACAGCCCTTAAGCAATCCACCCACTTACATTGCCATATGATTTACTCCTTTTGCGAAAAAAATTTCTTCAAGCCTCTATGATCAATGAAACAACAATTCCCTTTTCATGCAACTCTTCTAAATTATCAGAGCAAAGACCTCAACTGCTAACTCAAACGATGGGTGGAGTAACCTTGATCATAGACTTTCAATCACCTTAACCCATAGGCAGCCACCTGAACATGCTGCATCAATACACAACCCCAAACCTTCCTCGGAAGCTTCACAACCTGCCACAAATTTACTTAATCCATCAGGGATTGACCTAATCGACATTGTCGATAATCCATCCTTCATTTCTAAAAATCTCTCCTTACAATTACTATTCCAATAAACACCGATCACTTCTAAGCCCAATGCCCCCACAGACGCTACAATTTTTAAGGAATTCTCAATAAATCACTCAACAGATTCAACCAAACCAAAGAAATCGCACATCTTTGTGACAAACAATGGCCTTTCCCAATCAGCCACCGCTTCAATCTTCTACAAATCCACAAACATGCCATCGAAGAAATAACATGTCCAAAATAACACTACTTTTAACCAAACTCATATCTCCTCAAATGGGCAAACAATGACTACCATTCACAACTATGACACAGTTTGTAGACGGACCTCATACCCCACATAAATTTTTTTAATAAATTAAAACATCATTAATGAAGCCTTCACAAATAGACCCAAATATGAACAAAAAATCCGATTCATAAGATCCACAAAAGATACCAACAAAATCACTAACCCAAAAATACCACCGAAGTTCATAACAACCGTACCTTTATCTTGAAGGCTATCTCAAGCATATTCTCTCGATTATCCTTAATTGACAATACTCAGAATGTAGATTGATTTTTTGAAAACATTGAGCCCTAACCATTGATCAAACAAATCACCTATCAATTTTCTACATTTGCTTATCAAATAATTTATTTCCTAAACAAATGAAAATTTTAATAATTCATAGATAACCTCATCGATGCATCTTGCTAATCCCAATGGCATTAAACACCTCACGGCAAAGCACTCGGTCAGTGCCTCATTGATTCTATGCAGGGTCCTCGAAATCGATGGCACACCCGACACAACCTCAATAACAACCTCAATTACCGATTAGAAGATAATTCAGGCTACTCTTCTCCTTTAAGAAACAACCTCAAATTATCAAACAATTAGAAAATTCTTAAAGATCATAGAAAGACTCTCAAATGTGGCCACATATGCCAACTAAACTTGGCACACATTTTTATCAAATACTTATAGGCAAAACGATATCAATTTCATCATTTCTCAATCGACTCTTCTTCATACTCAAAATTCACAACCCATACTATAAATCAAAATATTATTACTAAAAAATCTATATTAGTATAGTGACTCGCCAACCAAAATATCCCTAATATCATATTAAAGTTCGGCTCATCAAATAAAATCAGATCAACCAACTATTCATATCTACACATCCAAACCGGATATTGGAGTACATGATCTTAACAAACCAAGGTTTACCTATTAGGGGTAAACATCCTCAAAGCTCATTTTAGAAATTAGAAAAGTATACAATATTTACATATAATCTCAAAGGCCACAAACTTATTCTTGTACCTTCACCAACTAAATTTATCTTCCTTACTATCCCGAATGCCAAATGGAGAGTAACCTTTAAAAACTACCTCCAAAAAATATCATAAGAAGTAGAATACGACACTGAGAAGCACACCAATGGCTTGCGTCACTCTCCAACATATGGGTAATAGACCGAATTTCATCTGGATAACCAAAAGTCTCAAACACATCTTCCATTTTTCAAATCTCAATTTAAGTCTTAATTGGATCAAATAACTCAAAAATTTTTTCAAACTGGCTCACTTTTAATCATTCGAAGGGCACTCCATCTTACCCCTAACAGACCGTCCTTCACTTAACAACTAAATTCTCATCCGTCTGTTAGATCGAATCACCCATTATGTCGCTCGCGCGACTTATCACAACCAATTAATCTGCTTCCTGATTCGAATTCAAACCCTTACAACCCAAATTTTCCTGCTTCGAATTCAAACCCTTACGACCGAAATTTTCACTCTTCACCATATGCTGCACTTATCGTGCCAAATATTCGACAAATTTCTTACCCAAGATGATCCAAAAACATCTCTCCTCACAACTCTTTCTTTGATACCATCTCTGTCACGACCTAGGAACATAATATATACTAATCAAAAATAAAATCAATAATATATTCTATAAACCATAAAAATTCAACCCGGACTAACAATCCGAACACATACCCAACATAATAAAACGCACACATAACCTCATCGAATATAAATCCGGACAAATATAATATATGATCTATTATCTAAACATCGCAAGAAGTGTATCTAAATATACAACTCCAATGTTTCCATACAAGGATCGGGGCCATTATTTGGTCATAAATTATAACCATAATACATTCTCGGGATCAGAAACATATCGAACATAACATCTCCACTTACTGAAAGAGATATGCCGTGACAAATTACATCCGAACTCCTACAAGCATATCTGGTGCCACTAACTGAAGGGATAAAATATGAAAAATGTGAGCTTAAAGCTCAGCAAGTATCGTATATATGTAAACGATACATATAAATTAGAGAAAAAGGATAACAATTACAACCGTGTAAAAACAAAACACAAGGTCCATAAAATCCCTGAAAATCGAGGAGATGTATCGTAATAAATTATCATTTGTAACAAACAGTCCCTCCGGGATATAATCATAATAAATAATGATCTGATCAAATCTCATAGACAATATCATTTCATATAATCCGAGGTCACATAACATAATCGCGACTGCCATTACATCCGGGTGGGACACATACCATCATTCGGATCTAAATCTTGTATATCATATGCTGAAATTAAAGGACATATCGGAACCAAAACATATAAATATAAAACATGTTTTGGGGCTTAATACATCAGCACGAACGAGACATTCCAATTACCCATCCGTGGGCCAAATCACGTATCTCAAATCACAGTCCACCAAAATACATACAGAAGTACAAAGTATACATGAAATCAAAAAACCAAAAAAAAATAATACCAACTTGAGGAAGGGTTACCTCGTTCGGTAACTACGGCTATATCGGCTATGATTTAAGCCATTAGCTTAAGACTCAACTACGGTTTAGGCTAGTAACTGAAAGCCAACCATGTACTCTATCTCCCATAAATTAGAAACTTATTCACTATATTTTATACCGGTGACTTTAGGTGCAATCTCAAATTTTAGTTATATATTAGGACGTCTAAATATATTAGTTTTCTATCAATTCCTTACGATGATTCTCATTTAAATATATAGTGGGGTAGGCTAGTTACTAACGCCTCAACCTTCCTGCCGGCAGAAGGGAACCACATCATATACGTCCCCGTCGGGAACGGTACCAATATCTTATACCTCGGATCACATATAATGACCCATCGGGTTTCAAACTGCCATGGTCCCATAGTGACCTCGTCCCCAACAGCATGCGTGTGGACTGACGCACAACCTGATTCATAGTTCCACAACATACGGATACATAAATATATATATATACCATCCGAGTATCTGAAAACCCTCCAAATCATAAATACTAGTGTAAAGCCACAATACAATCGATAAAACATACATGCATGTATATAATTATTAAATTGGGTGTATATGAAAATATATACATATTAATAAAATCTCCAACAGTAGTCAAAATGTATCAAAAATTAAATCACACTAATGATAGGGTTAGAGGATATTTGCTTTAATATTACATTCCACAGATCTGAAGAAAGGATGTCTCGAATCACCTGAATCAGGCGATTCTCTCTCCTTTGTCGCGCCCTCTCTCTACTCTGTGTGCAGCCCTCTGTCAGCGTGCTCCACCATCGCGCCACTGCCTCCCGCAACTGCCGCTGCCTTGCGTGGCCGTCGCCGGCCTCCTCGGCATCACCCCGCCGACGCTGGCGTCGCTGCGCTGCCACCATTGCTCTACTCGCGTGGCTTCGTCGTTCTCTCTGCGCAACCCATACTGCATGCCACCGTCGCGTCGCCTCCTCAGCCCACAACCACCCGTGCGACGCCTATCACCACCGATCTCCTCTCTCTTCTTCTCCCTCTCCCCCTCTCCTCCTCCCCCTCCTCCTTCTCTACAAACCCTAAGTACAAACCCTAAGCCATCACCCTCTCTCTTCCTGATCCCCTACTTCCTCTTCTCTTCTTCTTTTGTTTTCCTATTATTATTATTATTATTATTATTATTATTATTATTATTATTATTATTATTATTATTTCAAAAATCTAATCGATACTCGGACGATAACATGGCACACCTCTAGCGTCACTCCGCAATTCCGATCATTTCTCAAAATAATATTATAATTTATTTTCATAATATTCAAAATATTTAAAATCATAATAAATATAAAAATAATCTAAATAAGATCCAATATATTACAAAGTAGCTTCCACACGGCTGCTAAAACAGCTCTCCACGGCTGCTAAAACAGCTCTCCACGGCTGCTAAGGCAGCAGCTCTCGTTGGTAGCTAAATTTCCATGGCTGTAGCCTACCACACACCAGCAGCAACTCTATGGCTGCAACTCCAATTTGCGTCACCCCTCAGCAAAAATCAACAACCTACCACTAGGCAAAATATTAAGCAAACAACTAGCAAAGGTTAGGATGAATCAACAGGACACCCGGCTGAATTAGAAGAAGATTTCAGGAGGAGTGATGAATCAACTCTGCCTCTATTTTTGCATAAGAAACATGTGAGTGAAGGAAGGAAGAAAAGAAGAGTGAAACTATGAGGAAAAAAAAAGGAAGAAAACAGTAAAGAAAAAGAAGGGGAAAACAAAAAGAAAAGGAGAGGGAAGCTGAAACAAAACCCAAGGCAGCAAGAGAGGAAGCGTTCAGTTGAATATTTTGGCAAGTGTACTCAAAATTCTTTTTCATTTGGTGTTACTTATTGTTAATTTCTTTAAATATTATTATTCTAATACTTAATTTATCTCATGACTATGATCATATTATAAATTTGGCATGAAGTATACTCAGTTGATGAACTTAGCCAAAACCAGTAGCTGAACTAGTTTTTGAACTTCGACTGAACCGGTGACCAAACGGACTCAAACCTGTTCAAATTTTGTGACGAATGAGCTTAACATCTTATTAATGTTATAACCAATCGGGTCATGAAAATAGGCTGAACAGATCACTATGCTAGGTCTCACTTCAGCAATAGGACCAATCCCAACAATCATGCTGATAACTAAAATTACAGCCTATGAATCAATCCCCAAATTGGCTGAACCAGCAACCATGATCACTTAAGTGTCTTGTGGTGATGCTAAAGTGTCACCTTGTAAAAAAATAGCCCTAAACCTATCATGAACCCGTTACCAAAATAGAAACAGAAACCAACTGCATCAGAAAATGCTAATGTAGAAATTTCAGCTATGTCTATGACCCGAACCGGTTGCAAATTCAGTTTGAACCGGCCATAAACCGAAATAATTTTTAAAAATGAGTCTCTTAGTTGTAATAGGACTTCCCAAACTGATCAAGAATCGATCTCAAATTAGCCATAAAATTAACTATAATAGAACCAGTCCCTTAGCATCCATGCTAATATTGAATCTGGCAGGTTGAGAAAAATCGATCAAATCAGGCCCAATTCGGTTGAATCGGCTACTGGCCCAGTCAACATATAATATAATGAGGCTAATCTATTTACCAATAAACCGCCAACCCCAAACTTCTCAAAATAACTGAACCAAGCCCCTAAACTGCACCAAACTAGCCCCAACATCCTTGATGCTGATTCTAGCAGTCCAAGAAAATGGATTGAACCGACCTTAAACCAATTGAACCAGCACCCGACCCGGCCAAATCATCAAGTACTAAGATTGAACTGTCAACCTATGAAATTGTTGTCAAAAATATCTTGAAAATAATACTGAACCGGGCCCTTAATTAGTGATGGAACTAGGTGACAACATCCATGATGATGCTGGAATTCAGGCTACTGAACCGACTCAGTATAGCTTCCAAACCAGTTGAACCAGCACCCAAATTAAGCAAGATATTATGAGTTAACGTTAAGGTATAAATCAGTAAAAATATGCCTTGAACCGACCACCAAACAGGGCCCTAAAACTCACAAATGAACCGACCAACATTTTAGTTGATGGCAATTGTCTTGAACAATTAAATCGGTTCATCTAAACTGGTTCACAAGTAATGAAAATTAATAATAAAAATCAATACGGACCAATCCCTTGAAACGGCCATTAATCGGCCACGAATCGATAACCGAATATGCAAGTAATTGTGTTAAGAAATCAATCCGAATTGGCCCTGAACCAACTACCATACTGGCAACCTAATCAGCCGAATATATCACATGTTAAATCTATATTTTAATTTATATAAATATTTAAGGTTAAGGCCACTAAAATAGACAATGTATTAAATTATATTATAATTGATGATTTGTTACTAATTATCACATGTTATGATTACATGTTTTGATATTATAAAAAATTTACATGGAAACTTTGCAAGGCCATTGCCTTGTTTATTACCACATTGTATGGTCTTATATTCAAAGAAAGATTATATAGTAGTTTTATAAGTTTTGAAAAATGATAAACATTTTCTCTCGAAATGGAGAAAATTAAGTGAAGAAGTATTAAGAATAAGATAAAAGTTTCTGTAAGAAGTTTTCAAATTTTGAGAAGAAGAATGAAACTGGATTAAGAAATTATCTCAATGGGTAATATTTTCTCGCATGCCATAGATATTACAGTGAAAACTCAAGAATTATCCTACTCGTGTATTGTAGTGCGTGATATTTCTTGACATACATTAGGATATTACAATAAATATCAAAAAATTGATCTAAGAGCTGCAAAGCAACTTTTGGCCCTATCTACCGGGTGATATAGGTAGTACCACCCACCTCGAGATGAAAAAGGAGGTAAAGTAGCTGCAAGATGATGGCTTTTAGTCCCGTCTATCGAGTAATATAGATAGTATCACCCACCTCGGGGTGTAAAGGGAAGCAAAGGCCTTAGATTGTAGTGATATACACAATCTATCCTATCTTCGAGATATAAATAAAAAAGTTCAGCTCTTAGATTGTGTGGGTTAAGACAATCATTTCTTCAATTAACTACTCCATTAGTTGGTAAAGTCTACTAACCATAATTCCTAAAGATAAATGATAAAATGATAAATGATAATTAAAAATCAGAAAAAAGGTTAAAAAAGTCAAAAGTTCATACATGTTCTTAAATAATTCCTATTTCTCTAAATTGTATATTATTTTAAGTATAAATGTGCATGTCTTTACTTTTATCTGTACTTTGTTGAACATTTAGCTTACTTCATTACTATTTTCTTAACTCCTTAGTTGGAAAGTACAAGTTGTTATCTTGTGATCAGGATTGAAATCGAAAGGTGATTAGGATCAAACAATAATAAATTGTAATGTATTGGATAAATTTGATATTAGAAATGTACTCCATCTTGTAATGAATAAAGAAAAAAAATATATATATATATACAATGTTGATATTTGGCATTGATCATTTAGTTGTACTTTTGTAAATTGTTATAGTTATTATTTATATTTTTGTAACTTTTTATAGTAATGATTTTTGGTTTCTAATAGTATTTTTAAAGAATTTGATTCCGTATTCTAATCATACAGAATTGGAACCATTTGATATGGTATCATATAGATTACATATATAATGCTTATATATTTTATGGATTTTGTTGCGTCCCGGGCCCACGGTTGTCGTACGGATTAGGGAGCCTTCGAATTCCTAAGCGTGCGGCTGCTTCGGAAGAAGGGTCTGCTCTCCGTCTCTGTAAACCTGGACCTGCACAACACAAACCACAAACAAGAGGTGAAGGGTCCGGCAGGATTTCTCCCACCGAGGCCACTCTGACGCTCAAGTCAGCAAATTCCCGCAATAAACGGAAATGGCGCACATTAAAGGGGTGCACGGAGAAATGCTGTGAAGCGTAGAAGTGCTTGTGTGGTGATGTAGAGAAATGCAATGAGCAGGTGGTGGAAGGCCTGGCTTCCTTAGTGCACCGCGATTGGTGGCTAACTTTCCCGTGATCTCAGAGGATGCTGGGATGGTGAGCGAGTTGGCTAGATGAGTCGATGCTCTGCCTTGACTCGTCACTCTCAGGTTTTAGAGAAGAGGGATGCAGATGATCAAGGATGCTCGAAGCTAAGTTCAGAAGTGATCCAAGGTTGATCGAAAGAGAGCGAGAGAGATCGAAGGTCTCAAGATCGATCCAAAAGTCCCTTTCTCTGTGGGGTGTGAGGGTTCTTATACGTCTCACCCCTTTGGACTCTTAGGCGCCAAAACGCCCGTTGCTTGGGCTATCGCGCGGCACTGTCGCTGTCATAGACCACGGTCACGCCGATCATCTGTTGTCGTGCTTGCACGCGGCGAGCGTTGTGACCACGCCCGATTTTCCCCGAGCGGGATTGGTTGGCCACTTGCAGGCGGCGGCTGGTGGCGTTGGCGCCGTGCCAGCCACGCCTATGGGCTAGCCTTTCCGCCTTTTCCGCTTTGTTCCGCGACGCATTTATTGCGGCTGCGCAGTTTCGTTGGCTTCTTCCATCGTGGACTCGCGCCTTTCCGCCCTTGGGCTGGGCTAACTGCCTCACGTGGGCTCTCGATCTCGCTCGTGGGCCGGGCCTATCTCATGGGCCAGGGACATGGGACCCAACACTAGTCCCCATGCCCGGGCCGGCCAGTTGTCGGGCCTGGCATGTCCTTCTGGGCCCATTTCCACGGCCTCATACCCTTCCTCGTGCCGCGCCATTTTTGTCGTCTTCCAAGTCCGTGCCTTTCCCAGGAGCCGGGGCAGGCTTTTCAGGCGCTGCCGTGTCCCGTCACTTCACCAGGCGAGATTCATGCGCATTGGGTTGCGTCTGACCAGTGGTCGCTGCTGTTGCCCGAATGACGTTTGCTGGGTGCCGTGTCGCGCTAGGTGAGGGGACAGCCTGCGTCTTGCCCATAAATAGGAGGGCACTTGAGCGAGTTGAGTCCATCCCTTATCAGCAAATCGAAGAGGCAATGAGAAGATTCTGGCTTTTCCCGCCTTTGGTGGGCACTCGAGAAGGAGTTGGATGGACCACTCGCATGCCCGAGATCCTTGGAGGAGACTGTTGTAGCCCATGCCTTATGGCTTGCTTTCTTTGCTAACGAGAATGGCTTGGCCATTCCGCCGTCGTCGCGTGCTTCCTTCCGGGTTGTGGCCATGGCTAGGTTGAGCGGATTCTTTGACTACCCCCGCGGCTGCCTTCCCCTGTTAGGCGACGGTTTTCACAGGTGCCCACTCCGCGAGCCATGCCAGGGCGCTAACCGTGGAAGGAGCACGAGGTCAGTAGCCCTCCGTGGAGGCGGAGCTAATTGCCCGTCTCTCGCGGAGTGCCTGACTTCAGTGCTTCCTGGACTCCGGTGGATTGAATGCTTGAGACGTCCACCGGGGAATGCTCCTTGCTTCCCGCCTGATTCGCGGCAAATTCCGATCGCTTCTCGCGTCGGGATGGGTGTGAATCACGTTCGCCGGGCTCTCCTGGGACGAGGTACAGGAGCATACCGGGCTCCGCACCGCAGTCTTCTTTCGTCTTTCTCGCAACTTCATGGTTGTACATCTTGTACTTTGTAAGAAATCATTGATTAATAAAAGAAGTAGCCTCTTTTTGTCTTCAATTTTTGTCTCGTCTTCGTAAATACTTTTCTGTTGCCGGGCGTTCTGCCCTGAGTATCCACGTGTCATCCTTTGGGAGCCTGTGGGGTCCCTGTCAACCGTCGCGTCTCCTGGGATATCAGTGCATTTAATTTTTACGCGGCCAGGAGGCGTCGTTCCGTCTTGGAAACGCGCAAGTATTCAGGGACCTCCCACGTGGAGAATCCCCATTGGCCCTTCCTTAAATGCTCTCCACCTTTTGGAGTTGGCGCCCTTTCAGGAGAAGATTTGCCTATTTAAATGCGCCACTTTCTCCCGAAATCTGGCACGTCTTTGTACTTGCTCATCCACTGGCAGTTCGATCTTCCTCTGCGTGTTTTTTCGTTGCGAAATCGATGGGAGACTCCTCTAGTGACACGGAGCGCACCTCTTACGAGTCCGAGTTCGGCTCTAACGCCCCCGTGTCTTCTGGAGCCCACACCTCAGGAGGGGCTCGCTCTGAAGCCACGGTCGCTGGCCCTTCTCGGAGTCGGGGAGTTCCTCCGGGTTTCGAGGGGGTCCCACCACGTCGGGGGGCTGCAGCAATGGAAATGGAGTGGCTGAGAGCCCGCGTCGCACATTTAGATAGCGCTCTGGCCGAGTCGGAGGCCAGGGCCATACGGCTGGTGGGTGCCAACGTGGGGGCGCAGGGCCGCATATTGGCACTTGAAGAAGAAATGGAGCAACTTGGGCGGCGACACAAGGCTGAAGTTGCTGCGCTGCGGACGGAGCTGAGGTCGAGGCTTTGGCCGGAAGGAGTGAACCCGGCCTTGGAGCGGAGTTATTCTGACACCATTAGGCTTTGCCAAAGGCTAGCTTCACTGGAGGATCCAGGCTTCCGCGTGGGGGTCCTAGATTCTCGTAATTGGTCCGCCAAGACTCGTGATCAGTTGGTGGATTATCACGTTCAAAGTTCCTCCTCCGGCCACCGGGACCATTAGCTGTTCTCATCGTTGTTGCTCTCTTTTCTTTTCTTTGCTAACGTTATGATTGCTGTAACGAAAGCTTGTTTGACGTAATGAGAATTGCTAGTTCTTTGTCCCACTTTGTCTGTCGAAGGAGTTTTTCGTTTCTTGGCCGTTTCTTTTTTTTTTTTTTTGGCTTTGCACTTATCGTGCGCGTCGTCAGGGGTTCTGCTATCGTGAGCCCCCATTTAATGCGGCGGCGCCAGCGTGGACCCTAGCCAGGCTGCTGAAGGGTCACGCCCGTTAGCCTGGCGCCTAGCCATCATTGCAATCGATTGAGATTCTGCGGTGCGCCTTGATGCCACCACGTGTCTCAATCTCCGGAGGCGGTGGCATTTCGGTTTCCCGCCTCTTGGCTTGGTGTCGTCTATTTAAACCAAACGACGATCGTCTCCTTCCTTCCGCTGATTTCTTCTCCCTTTATTCCTGTGGTTTTCGAGAGACAAATGGCTGCGCAAGTAGAAAGCTCTTCCTCTTCTCACGTTTCCAGAACTGTGCGCCATGGTGTCTGCAACACCAGGTCGGTTTTGACTGAGGCGTACATAGCCTCTCTTAGGGTAGACTATGCGATTCCGGGCGACCTAAGTTCCCATGTTCCCGTCCCACTGGATAGAGCCAACGCCCCCCAGAGGGCTTTATTACGGTGTATGAGTATCATCTGAAGGGGGCTTGCGTTTTGTTGAATCGTTGCACGCAAAGTGGTCGGGCTGGGGAGTCCCATTGGCAAGGCTTCATCCTAATGCCTTGCGCTATCTGGTATCTCTGTGCGTCTTCGCCTTTATGCACCAGTGCGCCTTCGATGCGAAGGCGGCAAGGATAATTTTTCGGGCCACGGAGTCGGAGGACTGGGTATCGCTTTCCCCCAAGCCGGGGTTCAACCTTCGCGGCACCAATCCTGACTCCGTGAAGGGCTGGAAGGAGCGCTTCTTCTTCCTGCAGGAGCCTTCTGATTATGAGCTTCCGAAGGCATGGGGCCCGATCTCGGAGTACTTCCGGGACAAGCCCACCGACGAAGACTTTGCAGAATCCTCGAAGCTGCTATCCACCATTAAGTCGGAGGAAAAAAGGTTCTCGATCTAGGGTTTTTTCCTTACATTTGTCACGTTTGAGATCGGCAGATGGGGACCTCCTGCTGGATGGGCGATAGCCGGTCCTGGCAAGGATCTCCCTGGAGAGACAGCCACTTCCCTTCCGCCCGAGAGAAATGAGGAGGAAAGCTGCTCGTTGCTGGTGTCGTCGAGCGACGATGAGGACGCGGCTGCCCTTAAACGGCTAAGGGAAGCCGAAGGGACCCCTTTGAGGAGGTCCCAGAGACGAGTTGCCGGTCCTTCCATTGCGGGAAGTCCGGCTCCAAAGAGACCTGCCAGCGCGGGTCGCCAGAGGGAAACTGCCGCACCCTCGTCGACTTCGATCGCGGAACTAGCCGCTCGCGAAGTCTGCGAGGTCGAGTCTCTACCTGCTGGGGATCCTTCCGCTGGCGACGCTGCTGAGGCGACGGACGATGTCGTCATATTGGAGCACCCGGAGGAGCCACTCACCGCTGCTTCTGTGCCAACGACGGTGGTCAGGGAGCCTGAAGAGCCTGCTGTGATCTTTGCGGAGCCCCTTTCTGAAATCAGGCCTCCGGGAGAATCGATCCCGTCTTCAGAGCAAGGCGTCGCGTTCGCCGCCGATCCGGTCGGGGCCAGCGAAGGGGCAGCCGGGAAGTCCTCGAGGGAGGAACCTTCGAGCGCTCCTACGGCCGCCACGCTTCCAGTCAGCCCGCCTCCAGCAGGCGAAAGAGCGGAGACCCAGGGAGAGGCTCTCCCGAGTAACCTCGCACGCTTCCCGCGCGTCGCCCCTCTTCCGGTACGGTTGCTTCTTCCTGGACTTCTTCCTTTGTTGTTTATTTTTGGAATTCCTCTGATCTTTCCTTTTATGCAGGTTCCTGGTGATGCGGTCCCCTTCGATGTGCAAGCTGACCTTTTTCGCGAGGACCTGCAGCGGACCATCCTCAGCGGGCATCAACTCGTCCACGGCGGCCTGGCCCAGATCGCATCCCTTACAGGGGAGATCGGGCAGCTGTGGCGGAGAGTTGAGCAGTTGGAGGGTCTTCTTACCGCTACGGAGGAAAGAATCGCCGGGTTGGTCGGAGGTATGGTTGGTCGGCATTCTCCATCAGAGTGGCAGCTGGCGATGGATACTCGTTATTGGGACGGCATCTGCTTGTGTCGTAGGATTGTCTCCCTGGCGGCTCCTCACGTCCCAGTTGGCGTCCTCCATCCAGGGAACGCCGGGGTAGGAGAGGCGTCGCGCCTGAAGACTTTTCCTGAGGAAGCGGGCCCATCGAGTCTTCCTGATTAGCCTTTGCTGCTGTTGAGTTTTGAGATTGGCTTATGTATTTGTACCACATCTGTTTTTTGCATGAATGAGAAGCGTCTTTTTACACTTCGTGTCCATGCTTTTTCTATTCGTAGAGTGTTGCTTGCCTTTCGCTTTTGTTTCCATTCGTCGAATCATGCTTCGTGTTTAATTGTTGGGCTCTTTGGAGCCGCTGTTGTTAAGGCCCTATCCAGGCGCCTTCTTGCGTGGTGCTCGTCCTTCGTAAGAGGATGTCATCACAGCTCACGCGTTTGGGGGGCTCGATCCGGTGAAGCGGATGTCGTCGCCAAGCCCCTGGAGCCTCAACGAGGGTTAGCGCAGTGGTCAGGCCGCGGTAACCGGACTCCTGGGTCTAGGACTCGGTCACGTACGATTGCGGGAGGTGCGTCGCTCCTGCTCAATGCGTTATGATCACCAAGTTGAGGTCCTAGCCCATGACCATTGTAGACTGAGGGTGCTCTCTTCTGTTTGAGAAGGTCGCCGCACGCCTGCTATTCTTTGCCCCCTAAGGTTTTGTTGGCCATAGTGTGGGGACTTGGGGAGCCCCCAGGCCTAATGTTTTGACCGCACGGGTCGTTGGCGTGAAGCCTTTGGAATGGATCGCCTGGATCCTTTGTCCTAGCCTACGGCTGGACGCCTCCGGGCTGCCTAGCACGGGGCTCAGTCTCTGGGTGGCCGCTGGGGCCTTTTGGCGTGAAGCCATGGTGAGTAAAGCCGTCCCCAGGCCGCCTGGCGTAAGGACGGAGTCCTCAGACGGTCTGCTTTGGACCGCCTGGCGCTGAGCCAAGGACTGATTTCACGAACGGACGCTTGTCCTCCCGACTTAGGGGCAGTCTAGGTCGTTTGGTTTAAGAATGCAATGCATGTCACTAACTCACACAAATGAATATGCAGCATGATAGAGCAATTATTATAATCAAAGATAAAACTCAGGTTCAAGCACTCATTATGATGCGTGCGTGTGCGACTTACCTGAGTTGGGGTTGCATCACTGATAATATTTTCTTAAGTTGGCGGCGTTCCAGGTCCGCGGGACCAGTTTGCCGTTCTGGGCGCGTAGCTTGTACGCTCCGCTCCGGAGGATTGCGGAGACGAGGAACGGCCCTTCCCACCCGGGGGAGAGCTTATTCCTATTTGCGATCTTTCCCGCCGCCTCTACGCTCCGGAGGACCAGATCTCCAACTTCCCGTGGGCGTGCCTTCACTCGCTTGTTGTAGTACCGCGCGACTCGCTGTTGGTAGGCGGCGGTTCTAAGTCGTGCGGCGTCCCGGACTTCTGAGAGCAAGTCCAGACTTTCCTGTAGCCTTCGTTCATTGGTGACCGGGTCGAAGCATTCGATCCGCAGGCTTGGCATTCCCATTTCCACGGGCACCACAGCCTCAGCCCCAAAGCAAAGGTTAAAGGGCGTCTCCCTTGTTGGTTCTCTCGCAGTCGTTCGGTACGACCATAGCACTGACGGTAGCTCCTCAGTCCAGGAGCCCCCAGCGTCTTCCAACCTGATTTTCAACCCGTGCAGCAGTGTGCGGTTGGTGACTTCGACCTGTCCGTTTGCTTGAGGGTGCGCCACGGACGTGTGCACCAGTTTAACGCGGAGGTCGCGGCAGTACTTCGTGAAGCGTTTGCCGGTGAATTGGGTTCCGTTATCGGTCACTACAACCTCAGGAATCCCAAAGCGGCAAATAATGCTTTGACGGAGGAACTCCGTCGCATTTTGTTCTGTAATCTTCGCGAGTGGGACGGCTTCCACCCATTTTGTGAAGTATTCGATGCCAACGATCAAGAATTTTCTCTGTCCGGCAGCCATTGGTAGGGGTCCGACTATGTCGGGCCCCCATTGTGCGAACGGCCATGGGGATTGGAGATAGTGCAGCTCGGTGTGCGGCTGGTGCGTCATGTTGCCATGGACCTGGCAACTTTCACACTTGCGGACGAACTCCATAGCATCTCGTTTCATGGTGGGCCAGTAGAACCCTTGCCGCATGACATTAAACGCTAGGTTCTTCCCGCCAACGTGTGATCCGCACAGCCCCAAGTGTACTTCTGCCAACGCGTAGTCGGCTTCCTCCGGGGCAAGGCACTTCAGGAGAGGGGTGGAGTATCCTCACCTGTATAATCTTCCATTTAGGACCGTGTAACATCCTGCTGTCTTCTTGATTCGCTTGGCTTCGTTGGTGTCTTCTGGTAGGGTTTCTTCAGTCAGGAACCTTACGTAGGGCGTCATCCAGTCGTCCCTCGTGTTGACATGAAGGACTTCTTTGTCTTCGGTGTCGATGCTGGGCACGTTCTGGACTTCCCTGGGCTCCCTCGCGTCTTGCTCTGATTCGGGCGCGTCCCCGGCAAGTCGGTGGGTAGCGTTCGTTATCCGATCTCGGGATATGCTCGATCTCAAATCGACCGAACTTAGTGATCAGGGCCCTTACTCTCGCCAGGTACCTCACAAGTTGTGGGTTCAAGGCTTCGAAGTTTCCCTTCACCTGATTGACCACGAGTTCAGAGTCACTACGCACAACCAACGACCGTGCGGAACACTCCCTCGCCAGTCGTAGGCCCACAAGGAGGGCTTCGTACTCCGCAACGTTGTTCGTGGCCGGGAAGGCCAGAGTAACGGAGTATACGATCTCCACACCCTCGGGTGTCCGTAACACGATACCAGCTCCGCTGCCTGTCTGGAGTATACGATCTGTCTCGGGGCCGGAATTCCAAGTCGAACTCTCCCAACTCGACGGCCCACTTAACCAGCCGGCCTGACGTCTCTGGTTTCTACAAAATCGTCTTCAGCGGCTGGTCCGTCAGCACGACGATCCGGTGAGACTGGAAGTAGGGTCGCAACTTCCGCGCCGCATAGACAAGCTCGAGCGCCATCTTTTCAGCATGCGGATAGCGGGCCTCTACGTCCGTCAGTACCCGGCTTACGTAATATACCGGCTGTTGCTTGCCTTCGTGCTCCGCAACTAGCACGGAGCTGAGGGCTGACGCCGATGTGGCCAGGTAGAGATAGAGATCTTCCCCTTCGCGCGGTGAGCTTAAAAACGGCGCACTGGAGAGGTAAGTCTTCAGTTCCCTGAAGGCTTCGTCACATTCCTCATTCCACTTGAACCCGTGCGATTTGGTGCCCCTTAGCGCCTTGAAGAATGGCAAATACTTCTCGGCTGACTTGGCTAGGAACCGTGAGAGGGCGGCTATTCGGCCCGTCAGCTTCTGGACTTCTTTTATTGTTCGCGGAGGGTTCAGGTCGAGTATGGCTTTGATCTTCTCTGGATTGGCTTCTATTCCGCACTGGGATACAATGAAGCCTAAGAACTTCCCGGAGGTCACCCCGAATGCGCATTTGACAGGATTGAGTTTCATCCCATGCCGTCAGAGGATCTGGAAGGTCTCATCTAGGTCGTTGACGTGGTGGCTCGCGACTGTACTCTTTACAAGCATATCGTCGACGTACACCTCCACGTTTCGCCCGATTTGAGTTTCGAACATTTTGTTTACAAGGCGCTGGTACGTCGCGCCTGCATTCTTGAGACCAAAGGGCATCATTTTGTAACAATATGTCCCTTGATCTGTCATGAACGAGGTGTGCTCCTCGTCTTCCTGGTCCATCCGGATCTGGTTGTATCCCGAGTATGCGTCCATGAGGCTCAGTAGTTCGTGCCCGGATGTGGAATCCACGAGCTGGTCGATCCTGGGAAGTGGAAAGCTATCTTTGGGGCAGGCCTTATTCACGTCCGTGAAGTCGACGCACATCCGCCACTTGTCGCTGCTCTTTTTTACCAGCACGACGTTGGATAGCCACTCCGGGTACTGGACTTCTCTGATGAATCCGGCGTCCAGGAGCCTCTTCACTTCTTCCCTGATGGCGACCAACTTCTCGACGGAGTGGTTCCTCCGTCACGGACGGGTTTTCGGCTCGCCAAGGCCCGACTTGTGGACTATGACTTGGTCGATATCCGGGCATGTCGTGGGGACCCAGGCAAACACGTCGGAGTTAGCCCTAAGGAAGGTAATCAGCTTGTCGCGATCTGCAGGTTGAAGGGATCTTCCCACGTTGACGCACCGTTCCAGATCGGAAGGGTTGAGCGGGATCGCCTCAGTTTCCTCCCCTGACTGGGCCTGTTGAAGCGACATCTCGTCGCGGAGGTCCAGGTCTTCGCTTGGTTTGCATGGTGCCACTGGGTCGATTTGGGACAGGTAGCAGGTCCGTCCCATCTCTTAGTCTCCAAGAACTTCTCCCACGCCCCAGGGGGTGGGAAATTTCACCTTTAGGTGCGGGATGGACGTCACGGCCTCGAAGGCTGTCAAGAAGGGTCTGCCGAATATGGCATTGTAGACGGATGGAAGGTCGACGACAAGGAATGCCAACTCGCGCGTCATAGAGCGCGGGTGTGTTCCCACCGTGACTTCCAGTCGCACTATCCCTTGTACTGGAACTGGCTCGTTGTCCAAGCCGTACAATGGTCCGTTCGCAGCCTTCATTTGGTCCCGTTTTAGTCCGAGTTTAATGAACGCAGTGAGATACAGCAAATTTTGCGAACTTCCATTATCAATGAAGACCCGTTTCAGTTGGTAGTTATCACCACCAGCTGAAACAAGGGCCGGTACAACAAGGGGGTCAGTATGGGGAGAGGTTACATGAGCCATATCGTCGCTACTAAAGCTAATGACATCATTCCTAGCCCCTATCTTCGCCCACTTGTTGCTGGAAGTTGTCTCCGACTGCCCGCGCCTGGCGCTCGCGGCGTCGGCGGAAGAGATCATGTGGACTATGCCGACGGCCGTGCGGGCCCTCGGAGGCTCGCTGGCTTCACCGTCGGAGGGAGCAGGTTCCTGACCCGAACTCTTCACGAACCGCTTCAAGTGTCCGCGTCGGATCAGATCTTCAATTTCCTGCTGCAGGGTGCGGCAGTTCTCAGTCGAGTGCCCCAGACAGCGGTGGTACTGGCAGTACTTCGTCTGGTCGCTGCCGCTGGGACCCTTGGGCGTTTTTGGCCACTTGAAGAATTTTTCATCCTGGATCTGCATCAGGATGTTTGCGCGGCTGTCGTTTAGCGGGGTCAGAGAGGTCCTGCTGTAATCCCTTTTGGGCCCCGGCGGGGGCCGCTGCTGCTTTCGGCGCTCCGAGAAGCGCTGGCTGTCGCTGTCCCTCTTTCTCCCTCCTGAAGCTCGAGGGGCTTCCGGGGGCCGGTCCACTCGCTCGGGACGCTTCGCCTCATTGGCCTCTTCGGCCGTGATGTACGCCCGGGCAATGGTCTCAGCCTCCCGGAAGGTCTGAGGGCGCTAGTGCGACAGATGTTTGAAGAAGTCCCCCGCCGCCAGAGTGGCGACGAAGGCGTTGAGTTTGAGCTCGTCGGAGAGGTGAGGGATCCGCCTCGCCTCAGTGATGAAACGGTCCAGAAACCGCTTTAGGCTTTCATCTTGCCTTTGTCGGAGACAGACCAGGTGCCAGGGTTGTCTCTCCTCCCTTCTACTGAAGGCAAACTGGCTCAGGAAGCTGTCAGCAAGCTCGTCAAACGAGCGTATGGAGTTCGAGGGGAGGCCGTGGAACCAGAGCAGCGCGTCACCCCTAAGGGTGACGGAGAAGCACTGGCACATCAGGGCCTCGCTTGCCCCTTGTAGAGAGAGGTGGGTGCGGAAGCAGTTGAGATGGTCCATCGGGTCCTTGCTTCCGTCGTATCCCTCCAGGACCGACATTTTGAACTTGCTTGGCAACGGCTGCGTCCGCAAGTCCATGGCGAATGGCGATCTACGGAGGTCGGCGGAGGAGGGCGTGGGTTTCTCCTTATGTAGGGTGTCCCACAACACCTTAACTTTGTCCTCCATCGAAGGGTCCGTAGAGCCTCTCCGCGCATTGAGGACGTCACGGAGTTCCGTATTACTCTGGAAGTGCGTCTGGGCTCGTCGAGGATGACGGCTCTCTGCCTGGGTGGCGCGTTCGCCGTTAGAGCCTGCGGCGGGTGGCCTCCTGTTGCCGCGCGAGTTACGGGGGTTGCGCCCTTCAGGGCTGTCCTCCCTGTCATCGTCGGCGGGATGGCTCTCCGCCTCGTTCTGGCCATCCTCACTTGGTGCAGCTTGGGCTGCCGCGCGGTCGAGACGGTTAGCTCGCCTCCTGCGAGCGGCCTCTCGACGCCTTTCTCTCTTGGAGGTGGAGGCCTGGGCTGCTGGAGGAGCGGCCCAGGGCCAGGCAGTCCCGGTGTTCGCGCACACGGCGAGGAGGATCTTCTTCAGAGTATCTACGTCCGCAGCCAGGCGGCGGACGTCAGGCTCCGGTTGATTGTTTGCTTGGTTCCCCGTGGGGGGAACTTCGTCTTGGACGGTGGCTTCCACCGCAGGAGCACTAGTTTGTGCTCTGGTGTTCACCATTTTCTGTTGTTCAGCTGTTGGATGGGAAAGAGACACTTGGCTTATTGTCAGTTTCCCACAAACGGCGCCAATGTTGCGTCCCGGGCCCACGGTTGTCGTACGGATTAGGGAGCCTTCGGATTCCTAAGCGTGCGGCTGCTTCGGAGGAAGGGTCCGGTCTCCGTCTCTGTAAACCTGGACCTGCACAATACAAACAACAAACAAGAGGTGAAGGGTCTGGCTGGATTTCTCCCACCGAGGCCGCTCCGACGCTCAAGTCAGCAAATTTCCGCAATAAACGGAAATGGTGCACACTAAAGGAGTGCGCGGAGAAATGCTGTGAAGCGTAGAAGTGCTTGTGTGGTGATGTAGAGAAATGCAATGAGCAGGTGGTGGAAGGCCTGGCTTCCTTAGTGCACCGCGATGGGTGGCTAACTTTTCCGTGATCTTAGAGGATGCTGGGATGGTGAGCGAGTTGGCTAGATGAGTCGATGCTCTGCCTTGACTCGTCACTCTCAGGTTTTAGAGAAGAGGGATGCAGATGATCAAGGATGCTCGAAGCTAAGTTCAGAAGTGATCCAAGGTTGATCGAAAGAGAGCGAGAGAGATTGAAGGTCTCAAGATCGATCCAAAAGTCCATTTCTCTGTGAGGTGTGAGGGTTCTTATACGCCTCATCCATTTGGACTCTTGGGCGCCAAAACGCCTGTTGCTTGGGCCATCGCGCCGCTAGTCGCTGTCATAGACCGCCGGTCACGCCGACTGTCCTGTTGTCGTGCTTGGCACGCTGCTGAGCGTTGTTGACCACGCCCGATTTTCCCTGAGCGGGGATTGGTTGGCCACCTGCAGGCGGCAGCGGGTGGCGTTGGCGCTGCGCCAGCCACGCCTCTATTGGCTAGCCTTTCCGCCTTTTTCGCCTGTTCCCGACGACGCATTTATTGCGCTGCAGGTTTCCGTTGGCTTCTTCCATCGTGGACTAGCGCCTTTCCGCCCTTGGGCTGGGCTAACTGCCTCACGTGGGCTTCTGATCTCCTCATGGGCCGCGACCTGTTTCGTGGGCCTGGGCCTGTCTCATGGGCCAAGACATGGGACCCAACAGATTTATATATAGTATGATGTCTCATTAAATGTATATGAAAATATGGGACACCACACGCATTGTCTGAAATGAAAAGAGAGACGTCCATTAACCTACTAAAAATGTTTGTCGTTGCTTCAATACTCAGTTACTGCCAATATTGGCGACACACCTTTGCTGATGCTGCCCTCCCACGTAGGTAATGGCATGGCCAATTGGTCCTCCTATCAATTCTCCATCGTTATCTCTAACCTTTTTCCCTATCATTATGGTGATATTTTTGCACTATTTTTATTTTTATTTTTAAATATAATACTTATCTATATGTCAAATCAAATAAGGTAATATTTGTTCCACTTTATTCATAAGAACTACTCATCTTTAATAATATTTATTCTATTTTAATTAATTGAACATAATAACATGATTGCCACCTTTTTATTATGTCTAACCAGACATTGCTCATGATTTAGACATAGAAAATTAAGGGGAAAATAGGGTAGATCCATTCAGTTTTCCTTAAAAAAAATTAATGCCATTTTTTTTGTTGAATTTTCAAGTATATTCTATTTAAGTGGTACTTGTGAGATTACTTTAAAGTAAAACTAAAATATATAGTTTTTAAAAAATTGTTTGTGGGTATTTTGAAAAAAAATACATTAAAATATAATAAAATGTATAGAATAGTTTATCAAAAAATCTCATTAACATTTTAATTTAGCATTGAGAAGTGTTAAATATCACACTAATTAATCATTTTGATGGGTCCCTGAGTTCTCGCGTTATGGTACGGATTATGGAGCTTTTCAATCTTTCGTTGTGGGTTGAATTGGAGTGGGTTCAATTTCTATTGTTATTAATCTGAAATTTGCACACCACAAATAGTTAACAAGAGGTCAAATGATTGACGAGACTTACTCCCCAATTTATCCTCTAATACTTAAATTAATAATATTTCTAAAATAATAGAAAGATATGAGGAAGATACTAGATAATGTTGAATTGCACGTGAGTAGGAGATGTGAGAAAAGGACTGACTCCCATAGGTGCGCCCGATGGGTGTCGAATTAGAGATGGAGGTCTGAGCTTTCTTTTAGCTGCATGTAATCGGTGACTCACTAGAGTTGCACTCGATGAGTGACTCACTATGGGTATACTCGGTAGGGAATGGCTAATTATGGATGCACTTGGCAAGGAGGGGTTTACTATGGATGCATTCGGCAAAAAGTGGCTTACTATAGATGTATTTGACGAGGAGTGTCTCACTATAGATGCACTCGATAGGGAGTGACTCACTATGGGTGCAATCGACAGGGACTAGCTCGCTATGGATGCACTCGATAGGGAACAACTCACTATTGATGCACTCGATGAGGAGTAACTCACTATTGATGCACTCGGTGAGGAGTAACTTACTATAAATGCACTCGATAGGGAGTGGCTCACAAGGGATGGACTAGATAGGGAGTAATTCATTATAGATGCACTTGATAGGGAGGGACTCACTATGGATGCACTCAATAGGACATCCATAGTGAGTGGCTCACTATATATGCACTCGACAGAGAGTAACTCATCATGGATGTACTTAGCAGGGAGTGGCTCACTATGGATATATTAGATAGGAAGTGGCTCACTATAGATACACTTGGTATGGAGTGGCTCACTATAGATGCACTCAATAGGGAGTAGCTCACTATAAATATACTTGACGAGAAGTGACTTATTATGAATGTACTCGATAGGGGGTGACTCACTATGGATGTACTCAATAGGGAGTGGCTTATTATTGATGCACTAGGTGGAAAGTGGCTCACTATTAATGCACTCAGCAGGGAGTGGCTTATTATGGATACACTCAGTGGGGAGTGGCTTACTATAGATACATTGGGTGGGGAGTGGCTCACTATGAATGTACTCGATAAGGAGTGGCTCACTATGGATGTACTTGGTAGGGCGTGGTTTACTATGAATGAAAAAGAGTTGTGCGTAGAAAGCGAGTTTAAATCTTTCTTGGCTCTTAAGTCTCATTCATGGGTTGTTTTTCCACTGACAGTTGTGCCCTACTGAAGGGTGTCTTAGAGGTGCTCCCGAGTAAAAGGCAACTTAAAGGCAGAGGATTAAATTGTACTAATGGGCCAGCATCCTAGTCATTTGAGTGGAAGGTTGACTCTTGGATAGTGGGCTCCTAGCTTAGAATAGAGGGCTACCTCCTTGGTGGAGGGCTTTAGGACGGAGGGTTCCTGGCTCCGAGACTGAAGACTTGCTGCTCTGGGATAGAGTACTCCTAGCTCCAAGACGGAGGGCTCCTAGCTCTGGACAGATGTGTGACGTCCTACGTACTAATTTATTATTATTTTTATTCTATACTTATATTTTATCAGTCAATATCATATAAGGGATGTAAACTCATTATACACAAGACCCAAATAAAGAAAGATACTAGCTAAAATCATACAAAATCTTAATAAGGCACAACTCACTAATATTGATCAAAATAAACTTGTCATATATTGATATTAAGTACAACATCAAAGTTTACTTATATAGTTTACATCAGGTACATTTTTTTTCTTTTCTTTCCTACACTCTAAGTACATGATAAACCATAAAATAACTATCTCCAAAATATCTGCTAAATTCTTTATTTTTCACTTCTGCTCATTTGATAAAAACTCATTCAGGCCATCTGAAAGATTAGTAAAATAGTAAGCGAGTGAACTAAATGCTCAACAATGTACAATAAATATAACAATGATCACGCAATTTTCTTAGTTAAAATATAATAACATATAGAGGAATTATTACGTAGGATGAAAATATGCAATTCTTTTTTTGTATCTTTTGCCAAACTTTGCAGATAATTTTTTTCTTCCTTATTTTTCTATAGGAACCAAGGTCAATAGGCCTTACCAGCTAAAAAAGCAGTTGATTAAGATCCGAATTATGTTCTATCCACACAATTTAAGGTCTGAACTCGTATTGCACCCTGAGACAGATGGATTGCATTCTATCCACCCAATCTAAAGCCGAAACTCATATTTACACCCTAGATGGGTGGTACATACCTTTATACCCAGTAGACGGGGTTGAAATCGCCTCAATGATACAAAATTGAATTGAATTATCAAATATCGGTCTTTCACCAGAATATACTAAGGTATACCAGAATATATTATCTGTCGATTTATCCTGGTATGTTATTTACTTTATTTCAAAATTTCTTATAAAAATTTTATCGTGTGTTAGATACTAAACTTTCTTTATTCTAAAAGGAAATAATTTTTTTCCTGATAACATGATATAATATCTATTCAATATGACCATTCTAACAATAATATTTGCAGCATGATATTCGAGTCTGAAATACAATTTCGACAATTAATACTCATTCAATATGACAATATGACCATTTTGATAATAATATTTGCAGCATAGTATTCGAGTCCTAAAATGCAATTCGACAATAATACCCATTGAATATAACAATATGACCAATTTGACAATAATATTTGTAGCATAATATTCGAGTTTGAAAATATATCTTTTTATACTGAAAAATAAAATTTAAACTTGGTATTTATTGGATTGTGTTTAGTCACTGGTTTGATACTCTGATTTCATATAGCATTTTTCCTTCTCTAAATCTGGTTTTCACATGATGTTACGAGAATAGGTAAAATATGAATCAAAGTATTGGAATGATAATACTTAAGAGATTAATCAAAAAAACACAAGAAGGAAAGAAGGCATAAGTATACTTTTCCTTTGGTCACTTGACTTGCTGAGTTCTGTCTTTTCCTTTAGTCACACAAGTCTTTCCTCTCTTATTTCCCTCTTATTTGCCTTTCCCTTTCTTTCCCTTACCTTGCCTTATATAGATTTTTTTGTTGGCTGTGTTACCGCCAGCACATCAACTTAGGTGTCTTTAATGGTAATTAGTCATCAATTTCTTAAGGCGAAATGTTGCCAATATGCTGTCCCTAATAATGCATACTCATTGGTCCAAATTGGTTGAGTCATTAGGCTAAGTCTTAGAGTTCCAAGTGTCAATCGCAGGTTATGATACATGTTGCTAATCAAGTTATAAATCTGATTTTTCGGAATGATAAATGCCGAGATGGGCTACTTGACCGGTTTGAATTTTTCGGGATGACAACTGTCAGAATAGATGTTTTGACTAGTTGGACGTTTTGGCCGGTTTGAATTTCTGGAACGATATTTCCCAAAATGGACATTTCGACCGGTTTGGATTCCCGGGATAGACGTTTTGACCGGTTTGGATTTTCAAAATGGTATTTCCCAAAATGGACGTTTTGACCGGCTTAAATTTCTGGAATGATATTTCCTAGAATGGATTACCTGACCGGTTTAAAGTTCCGAAATGGCAATTCCCAGAATGAATTACTAGGCCGGTTCAGGAATGATAATTTCGGAATGAATGTTTTAGCTGGTATGGACTTTTGGAATGTTTTACTTACCGGTATGAATTTCTGGAATGCTTTACTTGACTGGTATGCTTAATTTGACCGGTATAAATTTTTGTAATGCTTTACTTACCGGTATACTTTACTTGATTGGTATGAATAATAATTGCCTGAATAGTCATTTTGGCTGGTATAGATGATAACTATCGGAATGATCGTTTTAGCCAGTACGGATGATAATTTTTGAGATGGTCATTTTGGCCGGTATGGGTGATAATTACCGAAATGGTCATTTTGGCCAGTATGGATGATAATTGCCGAAATGATCATTTCGTTTCGTATGAATTTTCGGAATGATATTTGGATTTTCGACCGGTTTGGATTTTCGAAATGATACAAAATGTTGGAAGGAATTTCTAAAATGGCTTGACCGGTATGGATTTCCAAAATGGTTTGCCTGTGAGCAATTGTCGGAGTAGATATTTTGCCAGAGTGGATTTTTTTCTACTAGAGTGGGTATTTTGGCCAGTTTAGATTTCTGGTCTCTAAATTCTAACATAATTAATATGTTCAGTAAACTTATATAATTTCGAAACTTGGCCCTTACAGGAGAGCTCTTGGCTCTGGGATGGAGTGTTCCAGGCTCCGAGATGGAAGGCTCCAGGCTCCCAAACAAAGGGTTCTTAGTTCCTAGACAGAGGATAACTCCTAAATGGAGGGTATACTTTCTAGAAGAATGGCAACTCCTGACTCCGGGATGGAGGATTTATGATTTCGGGACGGAGTGCTCCTGACTCCGGAATGGAGGACTCTAGCCTCTCGGACAGAGGACTCTTGGCTCCGGGACGAAGGGTTTCAAGCTCCCTGGATGGAGGGCTTTCGACTCCCAGATGGAGGGCGACTCTTAAATAGATGATAGGCCTTTTGGAATGATAGCAACTCTTCAATGGTGGATAGGTCTCTATCCTAGAAATGTTGAGCTATTTAGAGCTTGTCTTTCCAAATTTGAGAGTGTCTGACTTTATTGTGTGATCCACAAATTTGCTCATCTAGTCTTGAGACCTTTCATTTTGAAAAAATTTTGTAGGATTGGAGTTGAATTGTGAGGCTGCTTTGGGCTGGCCCTTTAGGCCCATGATGCAGCATGCATCACATTTATTAATAAATTATTTATGTACAAAGCTCATCTCCCCCCCTCCCCGAAATAAATTATAAGTTATAAAAAATGGAACGGCGGGTGAATTAGAAGTGACTGGCAAATGGCATTACTTTACTGTTAGCTTATTAGCATTAGGTTTTAATTAAGACGTGGGGTGGCGATCGAAGAAGAGTGCAATCCCACGTCAATGGCGCTGCGGATGGGTCCGTATCTGTTGTGTGCTACCGGATCGCAATTTTTGGGCCAAACGGCGAAGGCGTTGGCTCTTCGTCTTTCTATGGTTCCTCCTATACTAGCATCGAGCGAAACCCAAACTAGAATCCTCGGGTCTTTGCCTGCTGTCTGCAGCTCCACCATCAAACGGGGGAATCCTACTCCTACCTCAACTTCCCCTCTCGGGATTGTGAGCGAACGTCGTCGCAGTGTCAGTACTGGAGCTACAACGCACGTCAATGATCCCGGCTCCATCGACTCCTCTTCGATGCAGTCTATGGAGAAAAAGGTTTTTCTTTTTTCTTTTTTTCATTCCGTATTTATTTATTATTGTTCTTTACTTTTAAAGGTCTGATTGCATGATGAACTTGAGATATTATTAGTGCGCTATTCGTTGTTATACAATGTAAATTGATCATTATTTCTCATTCCCGCTACAACGGTCCTTTACATTTGATTTTCATTTTCCTTTGTTTCTTTTTTTTTTTTTTTTTTTCAGGGGGGGGGTTGGGTGGAGAATTGACGAAGAAGCTATTATTCCGCACTGTTGTCTTTGGGGGTTCATCTTTCAATTTGCACACCCAACGTTTCATTTGAACCATAAACTTGGCAAGCTCCGCTTTGGCCACAGAGAAGCCCCCGATGTACACTAATCATCGAGTTTTAGATTGGCTTTGTTGCTGTTTGTTAGATAGTTAAACTCTTACATTCCCTTGAGAAATAAAATAACTTTGTCTGGAAGATGACACGCCCTAGGTGATAGAAGGTGCTCATTTTGATGTTTTGTGAGGGTACTACTTGTAAAAAAGAGGATTAGACCATAATGGTGAAGCAGGGTGTCAGCTTTCTTCTTGATCACAATTAGGTGGATTGGTCATGTGAGATGTGACTCTATACACTCATAATCTTAATTTTGATTTTTATTTTTTCTTTTAAAAATGATTAAGTAGAGGACCAATATGCAGTAGTTCAATGGCACCGGCACGACATGTGGTACTTGTCAAATGGTGAATCCTTGAGCCAATGCACGCCTTTGAAAGTTCTTTTCACTTAGTATATGGGGCGTTTATAGTGTGAATTGTGACAAAATTGTTGATATCATGCTTGACTAGAAATTTGGAAAGAGAGCTATTGCTAATTTTGTTAATGAGCTTCTTTTTCATTATTTTGCTTCTGCATTATTGTACACCTAATTTTGGATATTTACGTCAACATACTTATCAATAGAATTTTGATTAGTTAGTACGCAATTGCACCTGTCCAAAGAAAAGGAGAAAAGAAGTACCTCTTGTCATTTCCTTCCCCCTTTTGGTAAGAAAAGGATTATGACTTCCTAGCGAGGCACAGTATGTAAAACCATAACCTGGGATCACCCAAGTATAAAAGTCAGCTCATGTATACGGAAAATTCTACACATCAAGAGTCTATACATATGAGTCCAATACAAATTCTGTGGACTGTGAACCTTAGTTATTTTTGTTGAGAAGTCTTATTTCCTCTTTCTTCAACTCTGAGAGATGGTAGCCACAAACAAGGACCTCAATTTGGGCTGTGGTACACACCTTTCTTTAGCTTTTAGCTGAATCCATCTCCTCACTGCTTCCCAGAGCCTGCACCAAACAATAAAATTCCATCCATCTGCACAATGCCAAAAATTGCAGCACTAAATGGACATTCAGACAAAAAGTTAGTGTTGAAAATTGCCGTTCTTTGAATTGCATGGGTAGAAGATATGGTAACCTTGCTACCCTTGTCTCAATGAGAATGTTAGTATGCAGCCTCTTCCTCATAGCTCTCTGCAAGTGAATTTGAACTTTGGCAAGTTTTCACTGTTCTATGCACTTTCCAATATGAAGCAACTGAGCTCTATCTCTACTCTGTTTATAAGATTCCTGGACACAACTTCTGAATACTGAGCTGAACTAGCACCACTAGATTCTCTTTTTTCTTCATTGCTATTATCTTCTTATTGACCATGAGTCAGTATCTCTTACTTTTAACTTGCCAAATATAGGTTTGATTAAGATGATTTGTGTGAATCCATGATATGCAATCTTTAGCTTTTCCAGAACAACTTTGTATTAGTAACTTTGTTCCATGTTGCAATACATTTTTACCAACCAAACCTTCTTCATATGGTTTAGAAACATCATACCATGCAATAGAAATTCTTTTGCAGATTAATCTTCATTACTTACCAGATGCACGCTCTGCTCTGTGTTTTGTAACTTTGATCACTTGCCTGGCAAAACAAAGATTTAAGACCAGTAAACTTGAAGGCTAAGCATTACTGTCTTTATAAATTGAAGCAGTAACATACTATTTGGCAAGCTTAGTGAATGGATAATAGGTTTGCAAAATTTTCTTATAGGCATTTCAATATAAGTCACATGTAGTTTGGATTACAAATTTTGATGAAACTGAAACTAGCTGATAAAATAATTATCTAAAACATCTTACACCATACACATTGAGCCGAGCATCAAACCACAGTGTCATATAAGAACTTATGGAATCATGGATAAGTGCCATGTTATGTGGTCATATACGTGCACAGAGCATCACCGAAGAACAAAGACTTTTGGTATATGTTTGAAAGGCTTCATATATACTAAATGTGGTCCTAAAGACCTCATATCATGAATGTACAACTATTACATTTAAGGCTTATGTCCATAAATATATGGCATACAATTCAAGTTGAAATCACTTGTAAAATGCTATCAATAATTGTAAACTACATAAGGGTCCTCATGAAAATATATCATGTTATTCACTTCTATGGTGTTAAAATGAATTTTCAAACACGATCCATTAAGTGAAAATATTAACATAAATCTTATTATCTATTCACCTAAATTGTGCGGTGCAACACCTAGCTTATTCCCGAAGTTTCAAAAACGGAATTTTGCACAAAGTCCTCTCCTATACCCAAGCAAACCGTGGCATGCTTAAGTTTTTGAATTGGATTCAACAGTAATCAAGAATTCCTGTGATGCTTGAATTGCTTTTTTGTTTGAGAACTACAATTCTAAGGATTAGATCCTTTGCTATTATTCAATTTCTCTAATTTATCTTGCATCACACTCTAAACCAACAATCTTCAATTTAGCATGCTTGTTACATTTCATTTCATCACTTCCAGTAAATAACCTTACTATATCTTGATTACATAGTGCTCAAGTCCACTGGCTCATTTGTTTTCATAAAATTAAAGCTTCAAAATAGCTCCAACAAATCAGTTTTCTGATTGTTATTCATCTTTTTACATAAAATTCCATAATTAGAGAATTACATAAAACTAAGGTAGGCACCTCGAATTCAAATATCCTCCCAGCAATCATATTCTTGCTAAAATAAAATTGAAGAATAGCTCAAGATATCAATATTAATCTTCTCCCTACAAAGAAATTTAGAAACCTTATAATTTACACTTAAATTTCCAACGGAAAATCATATTATCATTTTTTATATTTTCCCTTGGCTATTTTCTCTGCTTCCATTTGGCTTGCGTGCACCACTATCTTTTTTTTTTTTGGGCTTCACCAATAGTTTTTTGTCATAGATGGTTGAGAAGTATAAAGGTTATGTGCTACGCAAACATGATAGTAGATAGAGGATGCCCGCATGTATGACTTATGTGTATAAACGTGTATGTGTATGGTAGCTAATTATTTAGGAGATTCTAGAAAATTCTAAAGTGACCTAGACAATTATAGAATGGCCTAGAGAATTATAGAAAAAAGGAGAGATATACACTTACTTTAGAATGCTCGAGTAGGGAGGATGTGAGAAATTCTAGAGCATTCTAAAGGAAAATATTTATGTAAAATACCCTAAAACTTGAATCTTAGCCATCCATAGTGGTGGATGGAAAGATGATCTTAACCATTGGTTGAGGGGGTGGCATTCCTATATAAAGGGATGAATTTCTCTCTTTTGGGATAAGCTTAAGAAGCTATAGATGCTAACCAAGCTCAAGAAGTTAGAGAATAAGCAATTCAAGCAAAGTCAAGTGAGGTGAAGCCAATGAGTGGTATATAACCGAGAGGCAACTTTCGAGGCAATTCGCGGGAATGAGTGTTGGAGAGGTACTTTATACTATTGTACTCGACTTTTATAGTAAAGAATATTTCTTCCAAAAGTCTTATATTTCTATTGGTACATTTAATTGTTGGAATGGAATAGGGCGAGAATAGAATAGTTATTTTCAGGGAATAAAATAGTTATTCCCAGGGAATAGAATAGTATGGGAATAGAGTTGAAATTGTTATTCTCATATTTGGTTGTTGGAATAGAATAAGGTCGGAATTAGTATTCCATTATTTAGTTTGTAGAATAACATGAGGAATAAGATTTCGAAGGTAACACTTATGGTGCTCCAAAAAGTTTATGCTGAGGCCTTAGGGATCAATTTATGATGAAACTTTGAGATTAGAATCTGAGAATTTGTGGACTGGTTAGATCGGTTGCTGAATTGCGATCCCATCCTTTCCTTAGATGTATACTTAGGGGAATTTATTTGAGAAGAGTAGCTTTTAGCCACACAATTTAGCATGACATAAGAAACAGTAACTTCTAAGATAGTTGATGTGGCATATGTTGCTTAGGGAAATAGAAAATTTGTCCTAGACTCAGTGATATAATTATAAGGAGACTGGGCATATTACAAAAAGAATTATAGTAAGAAATTTTGTAATTATTGTGAAAAAAGAGGTTCTCATCATTGTGGACTGTCTCGTTCGACCTTGGACTTGACAAGCTCACGGTTTTCACGCTGCTCTCCAGCCCATTTCAACTACTGTCTAGTTCGTCTCTACCAATGACCAACCATTTGTAAGAACTCATTCGCCTTCTGTCACACCCGAGATGGTACAACAGATGATTGTGACAATTTGTCAGCCTTAGTATGCAAAGAAAGAAGAATTCGTTTTTCCTTGTTTGTTTGACTATGATGTGTTAAATCATATGTCTGGAAGTACAGAGTTCTTACATGATGTTCGTAAGCACGAACACATAAAACGATTTTTGGTGAAAATCGGAAGATGGGTAACAGAACAGAGCTTCGTGCTTTGCTCTCCATCTTACGTGCTGTGCTCACTGATTTTTCAACAAATTATTAACGATTGCAGCAATGAACACATAAAACAAGGTTTTTGCACATCTCAACTGCAAATATGTCGAATAATTTACCATAAATCTAATAAATCAAATGACAAATTTGAACTAGGGTTTTGAAGACTCAATAAAACTAGGGATTTGCAATAGTTTTTAGAAATTCTTACCTTGAGCCGATTTGTAATGTGAATCGACCTTGATATTGGACAGGAATCGAAGTTGTAGAAGACGAGTGATTGAAGATGTAGAAGACAATTCTTGTGAAGAAATAATAAGTAGTGGAGTGGAGAGAAGGAGAAGAAATGGGTTTCGAGTGATGTTGAAGGATTTGAAGCGATGTTGAAGGAAGAAGAAGGGTTTCGAGTGAAGAGAGCAATGGCGGCTGATTGAGAGAACGAAGAGAGTTTTGCGGGAGAGAAATGGGTTTCAGAGGTGAAGGAAGGGGACGTGGGAGGAAAAGGGTTTTGCTGCTGACGAGAGGAATGGGGGGCAAAATTGGAATAAAAAATTTAAGATGTGGGAATAACTCATATCCTGGAATAAAAAATACCTAATAAAAGGTGGTATTTTTCATTCTCTGAAATCCGGGAATAAATATTTCCTCGGTAATATTTATTTCCTGTTAAATTGTAACCAAATGGAGGAATATTTATTCCATTGAAAATAAGGTGGAAATAGAATTTTTATTCTCACTAACCAAACATATCATTAGGGATAAATTTATGATAAAACTTTGAGATCAGAATCTGAGAATTTGTGGACTAGTTAGATCGGTTACTGAATTGTGATCCTATCCCTTCCTTAGATGTATACTTGGGGGAATTTATTTGAGAAGAGTTGCATTTAGCCACACAATTTAGCATGACATAAGAAACAGAAACTTCTGAGATAGTTGATGTGGCATATGTTGCCTAGGGAAATAGAAAATTTGCCATAGACTCAATGCTATAATTATAAGGAGATTGGACATATTACAAAAAAAACTATAGTAGGAAGTTTTGTAATTATTGTGAAAAAGGAGGTTCACATCATTGAGGATTGTCTCATACGACCTTGGACTCAACAAGCTCATGGTTTACACACTGCTCTCCAGCCCATTTCATCTACTATCCAGTTCGTCTCTACCAATGACCAACTATTAGTAAACACTTAGTTGCCTCCTGTCACACCCGAGATGATACAACAGATGATTGTGACCAATTTCTCAGCCTTAATTTGCAAAGTAAGAAAAAATGGTTTGTTTTTCCTCGTTTGTTTGCCTATATGGGTCAAATCATATGTCTAAAAGTACAATGTTCTTTCATAATGTTTATAAGTACAACAGTGAGCAGCATATTTAGGCAGCCAATGGGAGTTCTCTTTCAATTATTGTGGTTGGGAATCTGGGCTCCTTTTTTTGGCAATGTACTTGTATCATTAGAATTGTCTACTAGCTCGATTTCTGTTGAAGAATCAGTTGATAATAATTGTGAAAAATTCACTTTAATCGCTATGGTTATCTTTTATAGGATCAAGTATCGGGGAAGATGATTGTAAAAGGGGCCTAAAGTGGGACACCCTAATTCTAGTAATGTTTCTTTAGCTTATATTGTCATTAGTATTGATAGTAATGCTTGGCATAAGAAATTGGGACACCTTAATTCTGATATTTTGACTCATCTTATGAAACATGGTCACTTGGACAATAACGATTCATTTCGTCTCTTAATACATAATCTGAATGTGCTTTTTATAAACTTGGTAAAAATGAAGGTTTACCCTTTCCTTTGTACAGTAGCTGTGCTTCCACAATGACATTTGATTGTTATGCTTCTTGTATATGGGAATGATATTGTCATACTTGGTCCAATTCTCGTATGATTGGTTAACTTCAGTGTCATCTCAAGACTTCTTTTGATAAGAAATACCTTTGTCTGCTATAGTATATACTTAGTATTGAGGTGCATACTATTCCTACTGGCATACTTTTAAATCAGTACAAGTAAACACAGGAGATTATTACCTTGGCTGTTCTTTACTTAGTAAACTTGGTTCGTATCCCTATGGAGTTAAATTTGAAGTTTAGACAAGAGGAGGGAGAATTATTATCGTATTCATCTATGGATAGACAACTAGTAGGCGTTTTTGAACTATTTGGCGACTACTTGGTGAGATATCTCTTTTTCTATCCAGCAGGTTTGTCAATTTATCAGGTATCTTAATATTCCTACTTAGCGATAGTGTTGTGTATTTTTTGTTATCTAAAGGGTACACTGGGTCAATGATTATTTTTTATTATAGGGTCTTCCCTAAAATTGATGAGCTTTAGTGCCATTGATTGGGCTTGGTGTGTGGATATATGTTGTTCAATTACTAGTTAGTTCATGTTCCATGGTGATGCTCTTATTTCTTAGAAGAGCAAGAAGTAAGACCACTTTTTGAAGACATCCACTAAGTCTTGAGCATTGTGTTATGTCATTTGCCTGTTTTGAAATTGTGGCGTAGGGGTTTTGGCATTCCTCAATTAAATTCTACTCCATTTTATACTAATAATACTAATGCTATTCAAATTGTCTCCATCCTAATTTTTCATGAGTGCATAAAGCCATCAAAGTAGACTGCCACTATTAGACGTTGGATGTATTCACTAAGACTACCATGATAACATCAATTCTTGATTGATAAATTGATGCGTTTTGATTGACCATTTTCAATTTGCGAGGGATGATGTCATATTGCTTAATGTTTGGCTTCCTTATTTAGGAGATCTTGATTGCTAGTGGTTAGGGCTTACTATAATCAAGGTTGTAATTATGAGATATTGATTGTAATTAGGGAAGGGTTTTTCCTATTTAATGAAGGAGAATTCATAATGGAGAGCATTCAGACCAAAATACATTTTTTGGCATTATAGGCATCACATTGAAGAATTCAAAGCTAATGCCCAGAGATTTCTAATAATGACAGATTTGGTAAGTTAAGGTAGGCTGGGTAAATGATGAAATGCAACTACATGTTAATAAAATGCCCCCAAAATTGAAATAAAAATTGTAATGATTGCTATTGGACTAGGAATTTTGATGTATTAGAATATTCGGCAATTAAGAAATGGCATGTATGACAGGTCAATGTTGTTGAGATGAGGTTGATGAGTGGATGAATGGAGTGACCCTAAAAGATTGAGGTTCAATAGAAGAAATGAATATATTTCTAACAAATTGGAATTCACATAGAAGGAAAGGTAAGATGGGAACATTAATAATGGTTTAGGCATCTACATTTTCAATTGAAATTCCTGCAAGGGTTGCTTTGGTTGAGGTTTGAAGAAAGAGGTTAGGTAGAGGTAGAACCTTGGAAAACTTGGAGTGAAGTAATAATTAATGATTTGAAAATTACTTTCGCTTGATGTTGTGCTAAATCAAGTAGAATAGTAGAACTGGATTTATGTAGTTGACACCTTGTGGGATTAAGAATTTGTTGTTGTGTTGACAAGGGGGCCAATATTAACATGAGTTTAGTTTACTCTTTCTCTTGCTAGGACAGTGGTTTACTTGATAGAATTTTGTCGTTGAGTCTAACCTTCGCCTGATTGAGGAACTTATCTATAAGTAACTGTAACTGTAATCAGAAATGACAGCTTTTGAAAAGAGATTTTCCCGGAAGCAATTAGAAGTGTTTTCCAGAAAAGCTCTAAGTTGGATTTTGCTTCAAATCCCCCAATTAACTGAGAAGCTGAAATTGTTTTTCATGAAGGCTTTTAGTGTATGCCCTGAATGGGAATTTCTGCCAGAAGCTCTTTCAGAAGTTAGGCCCACCGATTCATTTATATATTCCTGACATAAACAATGGAAATTTGCTGCCATTGATTGTTTGATGATATCATACATTATTCAATTTGTAAATGAGAAAGGCTATGAAGTTATGTTTATCCTTCATTTCAATGGAAACTTGGGATACCACTATATACTTAGGATGTTTTGGTGCCAAATCTCCATTCCGTCCAAGCTTTACGGGTTTATCTATTTTTCCACAAATGTTATGATTCACTATCTATTTTAATTCTTTTCATGTTAAAGCTGAATGTGGTATTGTGCTCTAATCCTTTCATTTTCTAACTATGTATGTAAAATTCTAATGAGCAAGGCTCGTGTTTACTTACTATGTTTCACAACAGATTAAAGAACAACTAAACGCAGAATCTGTTACTGTAGAAGATGCTTATGGAGATGGACGACATGTTAGGTGAGTTCATTATCCCACTACCATCCACATTTTTTAATTGGTCTCTGCAATCCATGTTATATATATCCTCTCTCAACAACCCGTATTTTTTGGTTTAGGAACTTTGTGATTGCTTTATACTCAAAGTGTAATAGTCGTCTTGTTTTGATGATTAATGTTGTAAATGAACCGAGTTAGGCCAAGTTTTGACGTGTTCAAACTCATTTATTTTAATTGAACTTTTAGGTTTTTTTTTTTTTTATAAATATGGCTGACACCATTAGCATGTACTAATGCTTAGTCTATTTGTGCTGAGTTTTTTTTTTTCTTTTGCTCAAGTAGATGAGCCTATTCATCATCATCATTGAGCAAAGCTCAATAATGTTAAATTGTAGATTGTTTGAATAAGCTAGCACCCACATCTCCTTTAAAGATTAGGTTGAACTGACTTTCTTCATGAAACCGCCTTTGTCTATTGCCACTGCACTTGCTGTTGATTGGCATGTGCATCTGGTCAGGGGAGAGATCCGAGCTTCTTGTTTAATTGTCTCTGTTTGGACCTTCGTGGCAGTATTAGCGTTGTATCTTCGGCTTTTGAGGGACAGTCTGCAGTAAATAGGCAGCGTATGGTGTACAAGGCAATATGGGAGGAACTGCAGAGCACAGTGCATGCTGTAGACCAGATGATCACAAAAACTCCTACTGAAGCAGCAGGGAACAAGTGAAAGCATTAAACCAACCATTTGACAATCCAGTAACTTAACCTCCTCCCAGTCTCAGACGACCTGCTTAATCCTTTTTTCTCTGCCAATTTGCCTTTATTTATCAAGTGATTTCGGTCACCACTTGTGAAATTTTCGATAATGCCAGTTGAAGCTCCTCAGGACAATTGAAATTTTATCAAAATTGCTTTTGCTTTCATATGTTAAGCATATTGAAAGTTTACTTGCAGCTCCAGGCAATTTTTGAAATTTGTTGTGATTTTGTTTCTAATTCAATTTTGACATGCTATCACTCCACACAGAGAAACAGAAGCAGGAGAGAAGGAAACAACATGGGGAGGCCAAGAGAAAAAAAAAAAAAAAAACAGAAAAAATGATAAAAATTGTATATGGGTTTTGTTCAAGCGATTTTGACTGTCAGATCTCTGGTCTAATTTGGAAGTTAAAGGTACCCCATGAAGTTCATCTAGAAAACATCAATGATTGGAATTGAGAAATTATTTCTGAATTGCCTTCAATTCTCATAAAAGCAGTTTAATCCTTTATTTTGACAAAAAAAATGTAGTTGAAGTAAAGGGGTTTATGCTACATTAATAAGATTTAGTACTTATAAGCATAAATTAACATCTTGTGAAGTAAAAATAAAATATTGTTTATAATTATGGGTTCAATGGCAACATTGAGCCAATTATGTATGTATATTATACGTAGGAAAGGTTGAAAACATGTAGTTATGTATAGAATTTGGGGTTGGTAGTTTTAGGGTTTAGAGTTTAATAAAAGTCATTCTCTTATGAATCACTGGGGCTGGCTGCATGGAAGACCTTTATAATATCTTCAAAACTCTAGATGAGCCTGTAACACTCAATATTACCTTATGCAATCTGTTTTTAAACATGTTTTTTCTCAATAGTATACTAGAGTGTGTTATGTTTGTTAAGAAGTTTAATGTACACTCAGGAATATTTCTGGTTGGATGACCAAACTGTGAATTCTTTTTTACTTGTGGCAGTCAACTCGGTTATCAAAAAGTTCAAATTGAGGGGGGGTTTGCCTTTGTTTTGAGAAAGGTAGTTCGGTGAAACTCCGTTATTAAATGAACACGTGTCTGGCTTAAGTAAAACTCGGTTACATTGTGCTCGATGCTTTGATCAAGGACAAATCAGCGGGGCTATGCTATATGACTACCTGTGCATTTGAAAGGTACAACCATTTCTTCCCCTACCACTGCGGCTGCTATTGCTATTGCTACTACTACACACACAACCTGAATAACAACCCACCCTCTTCCATAGAATAATATAGTAAAATTATGGTGGTGTAGACTTAAGTCGTAATATTGGGTAGGCTTCTTCAGTCTCTTCAATGAGATACTTTAGAGCCATCTTCCCTGCTCCACCTTTTGTTCAAGTTAAAAAAAAGATATGGTTTATACTCTCGGGGAACTATAATTAGATCTATCATTGTTTCCACATGGTGTTTTTACTATTTGTTCAAGTAAAAAAAAGATATAGTTTACACCCCAGAGGGACTATAATTAGGGGTAACATTATTTCTACCTGATGTATATTCAACTGGGGCAATTAGTTTTATTTGATATATTTTTTTTATGCTTGCTTTTTATTATTTTAGATTGTAAGGTGTTTTCACTTATTAGAGCGGCAAAGGAGGCTCTTAAAAAAAATTTTAGGCTCTCAGACATTATTTTTATAGTGGTGTGGAAGATTTTATGTCCCAAGATTTACAGCTTGCTTTATTCTTGGATCAAATCATTATTTTATGTGTATATGTAGTGTTTCGGATGTTTTTGAGTTTAAATTTTTTTTTTTTTTTTTTTGATTATGAGTTATGTAGTAATCATTGGGCTGTTTTTGGAAAAAAAAAATATGATAAAATAAATAACTAAATATTTAATTGGATAAATAATTATATTAGATTTAAAAAAATTAATATTTAGATTTAAAATTTTAGATTTAGTAAATTTTTAAAGGGTTTAAACGTATATACCAATATTAATAAATAATAATAATAATTGATACGTCTTTAAATTCGTATTATTGTACGGATTAGGAAGTCATAAATCGAATTTTTGGATTAGGTCGATCTAAAGCGGGATCGATTTTCATAACCTTAAACCTGAATTCTATGCAGTACAACGAACAGATAAGATATCAGAAGATTAACGAAACTCACTATTTAATATATTTTTTGACGCTCAAATCAATAATTTTTCTATGAGAAAAGAAAAATGAAGGATACAAAATAAGAATGCTAATATACATACGAGGGATTGAGTGTGATGTGCTCGATAGAAAGTGTTTTTGAAAGATAAATGTTATTGGAGGGGAGCGTCTCTTTTTTTGTGTCTGTTTTTTTATTGTCATTCCCTTCTCTACTGTAGTGAATAGATATTTATATCGTTGATAGGCAGTTTAATCTTTCATGCCCGCTGACAACCGACTATTGAGCTGTCCGGATGAATAGGAAATACCAGTTGATCGATAGTTATAGTAAATTTTTTTAGCGTATAAGAAGTAGATCGTGAGCCGTTCTGACTGGGCCGACAAGCCCACCCATTCGTTTAGGTTGTCTGAGCCGATTGGATTGTTGTTCGATTCTGAGCCAAAATTTTTCTATTGACGGACCTTTTTCGATGAGGCTAACTGAACCAACTAATAATAATAATAATAATAATAATAATAATTATTATTATTATTATTGTTGTTATTAATTTATACACTCATCTCTCGTGCTTTGACTTTTTTCAGGAAACTTCGTCACCTTCCTCTCCCAAACAGATCGCAACGTCCTCTCTCTCTCTCTCTGTCTCGATTCTTCTTCAAGCCTGCGGTGTTCTTTCTTCCCTATTGCCCCAGTTTCTTCTTCTGCTCAGTCAAAACGGCTCGCGCACGTCTTCTCCATGACGGCCGTTTTATCAACCACCGATGGTTAATGTCTCATTTTAGTAATTTTTATAAATACGACTCTTTCTTCATTTTGGATTATCCACAAAATCGTCAGTCATTGGAGTGATAGGGGAAAGATTGAAGAAGTCAGTAAGGGAGAGAAGGATAAATCGAAGAAGGAAGGTCGACGAAACTTTATTTTACTAAGAGAAGATTGGAGGCAAGCAAAATTTTTTCATTGTCTTGCAAATAATCTTTTCCTCCTGTTTGGCTAGGAGAGGTATTTTATGACTTAGAAATAAGATTTGGGATCGGTGAAAATGTAATATTAGAAGGGTTGGTCAAATAGTCAAACTCATTGGGTTTTCTCTTTTCATGTGATAATTAATTTTTTGTATTGTTTTAAATCACGTGCATATATTTTTTGATATTTTATTAATAATTAAATGAGAATATGTAAAGATTCTAAAATATTTGGTGAATAGAAGTTTGAGAGATTTTAAAATAGTTTGTATTTTTTTGATACCTATTTTATTTCAGAGGTTAAGATCATTAATTTTAAGAAGGATGCTTATAACCTAGTGACTATGTAAGAAATAATATCAATGATGTTATCAGTAAGGAGTATTATATATAGTATGAGTATATTATATGTATAGACTTTGAGAAGGCTGTAAGGGTAATGACAATACCTAAATATCGGATAATCTCATGATATTTATCCAACAATTGGAACGTAAATACGCGATATTTGGTCCACTTTAGTAGAATAATAATGATATAAATTATTATTATTTCATACAGTGAAAATTATTGTTATCTTGTATAATAATGATTTTGTGTTGAGTTAATGATTGGATTCAATAGAATCATTATTGTATTTCTAATATCCAATTGTTACTATGGCGTTTTTGGTAGTGGACACAATATATTATTGAGTATCGGACATTTATTAGTATGTTATATGCTTTTATGGATTTTTATGCATTTAATATTATAGTTTGAGATACTTACTTGTATTCTTATATTATTAACCATATTTACTTGTTGAGTATTTGACTCACCATTATATTTTTTTTGACTCTAGAATGAACAAGTTGATCAAATACGGTCTTTGAGAAGGAACAACGGGTTGCTAAAGAGATGGTTATGGGAACAGGTACAACGATAGATCGCCTTTTCTTCCTAAGTTCCTTAGCCTTGCTTCCCTAAAATACGGTCTTTGAGAATCCGCTTTTAGGAAAATATCTGTTCTTTGATAGAATTAAGTTTTTAGAGATGGAAAGAGCTATCAATTCATTTTTTCATACTTGCTTATTTCCTACGTGAAATATAGAAAGGATACCCGACTAACTCATATCTAGGCTTATTGGCCAGCTTTATTTGGCCAAAAAGAAGTTTAAGATAGTGAGTTATCGATCTTGAAATATCTTTTCTCTGAAAAGTCATAACTTAGGCACATTTCTTTAAGCCAAGCTTTTATTTAGCCCTAAAAGTCTTTCTTAAATTGCTAATCTAATTGCTTTGAACCTTAAGTTAACTTATTTACCTTTTTGGATGATCTTCTACTTAGAATATGCTACCACCAAAACTAAGGCAAGTAAGAACATCTAAATCAAGACGATTAGGTTAGAAGAAATCATATATTACTGTTAAGATTTCAAGTAAAAACGATATTAAAATTTGAGAGTTCCATGATAAGAGATTTAAAACTTTTTATTGGTATGTTTTATTTTAAATATTTTATTGAGATTGTGTTTTTAAAAATTTAATATTATTAGTTTAGATCGTTACAGCATATCATGTTTAAAAATATCCCCCTCCCAAAAGTGCATCTCTCTAGCAAATTGACAGAGTTATATACTTAAAAATTTATTTAAATAATTTAACTACATGATCTTAAAAATTTAATATGTTCGATCTTTTATAAAAATATGTATAATTAAAGAATTAATGTTTTTATTTTTTAAATAATAAGACTATTAATTATGTGTATAAATAAATAAATGATTTTATTAAAAAAAGAGAGAAGAATAAATGGACAAAAATTGAATTCTAATTCTTTGTTAAATATAATATAGTTATACGACTATTGTTTAACTTTATGCTTTCAAATTATATAATAACATGATTATCTGAGCAGTTGTAAGTCTAATGCAGTTTTACATAAAATTCCTAATACATTAAAACTGCCCGGACCAGATTACGGCCCGTCTCCTCCGTGCGAATGTTTTTCAACCTTCTACATATCGAAGAAATACCAGTTCTTCTCCCTTTGGCGCTCTCGCTGTCTACTTTTCTAGAGTAGCCATGACCAGTTCCTCTGCTCATTCTCGCAAGGTGTGCCTCCCAACACAAGCACCAGCCCCTAATTTTGACTTTCTCTGCAATCGCTATTTATAGGATTTTGTTTTCTTGAGAATTTCCCTTCTTTTTACGCGATTGTTTCTTTCTAGGTCCTGAGCAAGATTGCGCAGAATCGACTGCAGAAAGAGCTCGTGGAGTGGCAGGTTAATCCACCGGCAGGTTTCAAACACAAAGTTACCGATAATATTCAGAGGTTTTACTTCGATTTCTCACTGCCATTTGATCACGCTTCTGCCATTCAATACGTGGAATAAATACGTTTTCCTTTTCTTTCCGTTACATTTATATACTACATTTTTCTGTTGAATTGCTATTGGGACTAGATCGCTTATTTGAACTTTGGAAAAATGATTGACAACACACAATAAGCAAGTAATAATCAAAAATAATAAATAACATATAATTTTATATAAAAAACCCTCCTTGTGAACGAGAGAGAAAAACCATGGGACTATATATCCCAAATATCTACTATATAATATACGTTCGGTTACACAAACTCCTAAAATATAAGGATATAATACCTTATAATGAATAAGGCCGAGCAATAATGAGTGTAAGATGAAAGAGAAGAAATAAGATTTGTAAAACGTTCTTCTCAATTTTAAGAACAGCGTACCTAAGGTTGGTATATATTGGAACACGATTTGGAACTTGCTTGGATACTCGAACTTTTCTATTCTCCCTTTTTTCTCTCTTTTTCTTCTTTTTCTCACAAGGTCGGTGCTCAAAGTCTCAAAAATTACAAAGTGGTAACTCTAAAATCGCATCAGGCACATTTTATATCAAAATCGACACTCAAAAGCCTGTTGGGCGTGCCTCGCGCACGAGCGCCACTATAATTGGCGCACGAGCGCCTTCTCAAGCACACATCGGGCGCTGATCAATTGAGAAATCATGCTCGTGCGTTTCTTGGGCGGCCTCCAATCTGGAATCAGTGCAGGAGCGTCTTCTTGAGTGCACGTCGGGCACTGATCAATTAGGAAATCACGCTCGTGCATCCCTTGCATGTTCCTTGGGTGGCCTCTAATTTGGAATCAGTGCACATGCGGCAATTAGGCGCCCATCGCGCGCTACACTGTAATTTTCCCAAATCAGTAGTGTGAACTATTGAACAATATGTCAAATGGGTATGAGACTCATATGAGAGTGATTTATAATCTAACAGTTCTTTCCTTGCTTATATGGTTTTCTTTAGATGGTGGATCGAAGTCAACGGAGCACCTGGTACGCTGTACGCTAATGAAACGTATGAGCTTCAGGTTGATTTTCCTGAACATTATCCCATGGAAGCACCGCAGGTAATTTGCTCTTTCTTTCTGCTTCAAGATTTTTTTTTGCGTTTGAATCCTCTTGTATGAAGTTATCTTTTGTTTTTTTCTTTTAACTTCTGATTGTATTGGCTTGAATAGGTTATATTTGTCCCTCCAGCGCCTTTGCACCCTCACATTTATAGCAATGGGCATATATGCCTAGGTACCTATTATTCAATTGTTCCCGTATTAATGTTTTGATGAGTGATGACTTGTATGCTGTCGCTGAGTAGGTTTTTAGGAGTAATTATTATGCAACTCCATGGACTTTAAGCGCTTTGGACTTTGAATAAGGTATTGATTTCTTTTTCTATACGTATTTGAAGATTATAATGCTATGTTTGAGATTGACTGGTCTTAGGACATCCTTTAGCCACCCTTAGTATTTGAAGATTATAATGCTATGTTCGAGAATGACTAGTTTTAGGACATCCTCTAGCCACCCTTAGTATACTTGTGTGACGTGATAGTCTCATCTACCCATTAATATTAGTGGGACCACATGAAAATTGATGGGTAAATGGACGTTAGATCATCCCTGGTGTTCCAAGGACGACTAAAAGGTGGACTCGAATCATCTCTTTTGGCATACGTGGTTTGTGATAGAGTTGTAGTGGACAGTTTATGGATGTTAATTGAATGTATCAATTGATGATTGGAATCCTAGTACTTTGACGTAAAGCCTATTGTTGTTATTTGTGTTAATTCTCTCATTCTTGACTTCGTTAATTATGGATGCTGTGCTTCTTGCTAAAACCTGGGACCAGTGTATGTCCATTGAGGAACTGTGGAATCTTTCTAAATTAGGATATTCCTGTTTGGTTGGGAAAATATTTTTTTGTTTTTTATTTTTTAATTTTCTTTTTTCTTTTCACTTTTCCATTTTAAAAGTTTTTTTTAGAAAACGTATTCATTTGGTTATGTTAGAAATGTAAACATTTTAATAAGTTAATATTTACTAATCGTTGTTTGTAGATTTTTAATCATCCAATATATGATTAAAATTGTTAATTGACAAATTACATTTTAAATTTATTAAATATTCATTTATAATAAACTAATTAATTGAATATATTTTGTGATAGTTTGTTTCAAAATTACCAAAAGTCATAAAAAATTTACGTATTACATAATAGCAAATTGTATACCAAATGTGATTTTTAATTATAATCTATGTCTACATGTTTTATATATGTAATAGTGTACTTAGTATTTAATCATTAACTATTATTTCTGATGCGTCCCTAGATTCTGGTTATTGAATGAATTAAGGAGTCGTTTGGTCTTCCCGGTAAGTCAAGTTAAATCGGGTTTGGCATTCGTTACTCCGAATTTAGATCCTGTACACCACAATTGGCAAATAAGAGGTCAGGGGATGACGAAACTCGCTCCCAAGTATTTTCTCTGACACTCAAGTGAGAAATTTTTCTCAACCAGATAGAAAGATAGGAGGATGAATGAATAATGTACGGATGTATGTTTCGAAAAATTGAGTGTTTACGGAGGGCTAAGTTGCGGTAAGTGTGCTCGATTGGGAAGAGGCTTTTAGATGGAAAATTGAGCTCCAGTGGTGCGCTCGGCTAGGAAGCGGCTTTGAGATAAAAGACTTAGCTCTGACGAGTGAGTTCGGTTGGGGAGCAACTTTGAGATGGAGGACTGAGTTTCAACCAGTGTGCTCGACTGGGGAGTGGCTTAGAGACGGAGGATTGAACTTCAACGATTGCGCTCGGTTAGGGTGCGACATAGAGACGGAGGGTTGAGTTTCGATGAGTGCGTTCGGCTAGGGAGCTGCTTTGAGATGGATGATTGAGCTCCGACGGGTGTGCTCGATTGGAGAGCAGCTTAGAGATAGAGGACTGAGCTCTGATGGGTGCACTCGATTGGGGAGCGGCTTAGAGGTGGAGAATTGAGTTTTGACGAGTATGCTCGGTTGGGGGCGGCTTAGAGATGGAGGATTGAGTTCCAATGAGTGTGCTTGGCTGGAAAGTGGCTTTGAGATAGAGTACCAAGCTCCAATGAGTGTGCTCGGTTGAGGAGCTGTTTAGAGATGGAGGATTGAGTTTTGACAGGTGCGCTTGACTGGAGGGCGGCTTTGAAATGTACCTTGGTGAGAGGATGGTTCAAAAGAAGGAGTGCCTTCTTAGGAGAGTGGCTTTGGAATCGAGAGTTGCATTTGTTGGTTGCCTCTTCCTCTTTGAAGTTTTTGGCCTCTTGAAGCCTCCATTTCCTGTGGAGGAAGGGAGGTATTTGAAGGGGAAGAGTTGGATCACGGTTGTTGGAATCGCGGTGAGTGGTTGATAGCATGGTTTTGCGGTCTTGGCTTGCTGAAGGCGCCATGGCTCATGGTCCCCCGATGGGCTACACTGAGTTAGACGATTAGGGGCATGACTACATGGGATTGTTTGCTGAGTTGGAGTTGTTGAGGCATGCGCTATTGGGTTGCGTCCGACGGGTGACTCAAAGGGCCCACATTTTGCCAGGTGGATCTGGGTCGCGCGGTCAGGGCCTTGGGCCTTGAGGAACTTCTCCTGGACTGCGGCTTTCGGGGCGCTCTTCCGCTGTAGGTCTAATTCCGGGTTGGTCCATGGGTTATCGGACCCATCACTAGCCCCCCAAGTCGAGAGGTTTGGAATTTCAATTACCGGCATGTTCTTGATGGGACGCCACCTGCAGGTTTGGGCGCGCTTTCCTTTTTTAGGCATCATGCAGATTTTTGCTCTGATTGGTAGGATTTGGCGCTAATTCGGTTCTTTGCCGCTAGCAATTCTCTGCTGTGGATGATATTTTGGCATCAGTGCAATCTTCTTGGTTTAATGCTGGTCGATCTCTTTCTCCGGCTATAAGTAGAGGGACTCTCAACGCCTCACATCACAAATCTTCTTCACCAATCAAGTGGTGTGAAAAGTTCGGAGCTGACATGGAGCCTATACAACCACATGCCGGTATCGGCGGAGATTCTTCATCAATGTTCAAAGCTGGAGTTGAGGATGCGCTTGAAGTCTCCCTTGGTTACTCTCTTTTGGGCTCGGCCTGATTCGGCCTCGTGTTGCACTAAACGAGGTCTGGGTTTTGGTGGCCGGCTTCCACTTCTCCCAGGCGGATCTGGATAGTCCTTACTGGGGTAACCTTGAAGGAGTGGTGGCTCAGTCCTTCTGATGGGAGAGGATAATACCCTATCCACCTCGAGCGAGTGACTTTGTTTTCGGCTGTCCACGGGAGGACTGCTCTAGCGACTATTGGATGAGGAAGTTCCTCAAGTCCACGTTGAACCTTAAGTTGTCGTCTTCATGTGGGGTCTCGCGTAGACGCAGAGGCTCACGGACTGCGTGATTACGGTTGGTTTCGGTGGACGATTTTTGGTGCTTACCTCCCGAGTGAGAACTGGTGCTTTGCACCTCGTTATCACAGGGGAGGGTTTTTGCATGCTTTTTCTGCTGCAGTACCCTATCGGGTCGGATGTCACGACGGCCAGCTCGGGTGTTCTCCTCTTGCAGTTGTCTGTCTTGAGGGTTGGTCAGACAAATGTTGTTGTGTCGTTGCTCCTTGTACTTCTTATTTCCTTTTTGAGTTGTATATCCACTGTTGAAAGTTTGTACTTTGTAAAAGGAATTAATGAATGGTATTACCGAGCATTGTTTACTTGTATATGTTGCATGGCTTTGATATTCTTGCATGATGTGAATAGTTGAAGTGCTTGCATGATTTCTGATAATTTGATGGTCCAAATCACTGTTGACTCGGTTTTCTAGCGATCCAACTCACGGCCACTCATCCCGAACGTTTGGTTGGGACACGAGCCATGCGAATTAGCCTCGAGCTTACTAGGGCCGCACACAACCAGTTTGCAATCTTAGAAAGAGGCATGTCAGGTCATTGCCTGTGTTGCATTGCCGACTTGTTGATTTAAGCATCAAGGCTGCCAGCTATTAACAGACTGCACGGGGAGGCGTTAGGTTGATCATCATAATGAGGCCTGTGAATAGACGCGCTACAGCACTCTACGGTGAGGACACGTGTTGCAGTCATTATGGAGACGTTCCTCTTTGATATCTTGAACAGATGCCATTGCAGGGCTAAGACATTGGCTATTTAAGCGTTGGCGCTTAACTGTTTCTGCACTGCTTTGCTCTCTGGATATCTCGGCCCTAGTTCGCCATTCTCCTTCCTGATTTGTAGTCTTTCGAATGGCTTCCCTAGGCTTTGTCAATATTCCATCCACACTAACTAGCGGGGAGATAGAGTCTATGTATAGCTGGTATCGCATTCTAAGCGTCATGCGATACACTGTGCTTGGTGCTGATGACACTGCTTGCTTTCCTCGTCCGGGGCTCATAACCGCCTACGAAGAACATCTGAGGGCTAGTCTCCACATTCCGTTTGCGATGGAGTTGCGCGAGATTCTGAGGGCTTTGGAGCTCCCTATGGCTTGCCTTCACTTGAACGTCGTTCGATATCTAGTGATTCTGTGCATCTTCTTTTGCACCAAAGGGCTCACCCTGGATGCCTGGGCCATGAAAGTGATCTTTTGGGTCAACTAAGAGGTTGACTGGGTTTCATTCATTCCCCACGCGAGGTTTGAGGTAAGCAGGGGGAACCCTGATTCGACAAGGGGTTGGAAGATGTGCTTCTTCATGGTTGTTGATACCAATTGGGAGGTTCTGAATCAATAGGGCAGGGTCAATGACACCTACGCTGGGGATGTCTTGCTTGGTGAGGAACTGATGACTCGGCCCTTGACATCGCTGATCAAGGAGAGAGCCGACATCCTATGCTGCACTAATCATTGTGTCTCCTAGGGGGCTCTAAATGGAGTGTAGTGGGAGGCTCGGACATAGAAGGGCGATGCCTTTGCCATGCTGGGTTGCTGTCCCAAAAGGAAGTACAAGAATCTGCTTTCCTGGGACTCTCTTGGGCAAGGCCTCGACGGGGTGGCTCCTCCGTCACCTACTCTCTCTAAGGAATGCTGGCGGATCAATGCGGTTTGTGGGAGAGCGCTTGCTCTGGGTGTTGGCGAGTCGTCGTGGAGGCCAGGCTTGGATGAGTCTTCGCTGGACGATTTGAGCCGCGGTGAATCTTCCGGATGGATCGAGGGCGAGGAGCCCCTAGTGGTCTCTGGTGCTGGAATTGGTACCCCTCGACTGGAGGGTTGGGTGAACGGATTGACACCACAGTCATGGCCGAATGGGGGATCCTAATCTTGGTGGCTTCTTCTCTGAAATTGTCTGCGTCTACCTTTTCAATCGCTTCTGCCGAGGAGGGTGTTGGAAGCGCTCAGGTGGAGGAAGAAGCCGTTGGATATGGCTTGGAAGTTGAGGTTGCTGCTGTGGGGGCATCTTGTCCTGTAGAGTTTATGTCCAAGCCCTTGAGGGCTTTGGGTGGGCTCGGCTCTCTTCCAGGTTTCGAGGCACCTCATCCCTGTAGCGCGCATCCTCCACAATCTTTGTCAATCCCTGCTGAAATTGGATCTGAGGATTCTTTAAGCTCGTCACATTGGGGAGGGCCAGCTTTCCATGAGGTACTGTGTCATGGGTTTCTTTGCTCTGTTACTGTGCTCTTTGCCGCTATTCTTAACTAATTGTACCTTGCTACTTGGTAGGTTCAGTAGGCACTTCAAGTGGTGGAGAGAGCACTGCACTTGAGGGATACCGAGATCTTACGGCTATCTTAGGCGCGTGTAGATCCTGCTGTGATGGAGGATGCGGAGTGCCAAATGAATAATGCTGTCGCCAAGGCTTTGTGGAGTGAAGAGCGAGTGGCCTACCTTAACCGGAAGCTATCTGGAGTCGAGGCGAGATTCCAAGAGTTCTCAAATGTGAACGCTCGAGCTCTGGATCGGATTGCCTCGCTCGAGGATGAGTTTAGGGATGTGTAGCGGCTACTCGTGGTTCTCCGAAATGTGAATGCCTTGCTTGAAGGAGAGCTCTGACCTAGCAGACTACCCGGAGGCATAAGGGCGCCTGTGTCACGCACACTTGGGGGGCCCCAACCTTAGGGTAATTGTTCGAGCGGTAGGTGTAGGTAGCTTTTTGCATACATTTTTGGGGCTGGCTGATACTCTTGATGTACTATTTGAATTTTTAATGAATTAGTTAGATTGCTTTAACCGTTATTGCCGATGTCTTTGAGCGTATGTTAATTTGTCTTTGTTCGACATTGGTTTTGTTTGTCGATTAAGCGTAATTGTCATTGTCGCCGTGTTTGGTCGGATGCATTTGTCCAATTATGCTCTTTCCTGTAGAAGGATGTCATGGCATGGGTAGGGTAATCGTTTGAGCGGTAGGTGTAGGCAGCTTTTAGCATACATTTTTGAGGCTGGTTGATATCTTGATGTCCTATTTTAATTTTTAATGGATCAACTAGATTACTTTTACCATTGTTGCCAATGTCTTTGAGCGTGTGTTAATTTGTCTTTGTCCGATATTGATTCTGTTTGCCGACTAAGCATCATTGTCATTGTTGCCGGGTTTGGCTAGATGCATTTGTCCAATTGTGCTCTTTCCTGTAGAATGATGTCGTGGCATGGGTATGGGTGAGCCTTACAAGGGTAGACTAGGTTTTATGGTTGCAGTCGCCGAACTTTGGCAAAGTTTAGGCCGTCGCTGGCACGTAACTATTGGTGTTCGGTCTTGTTAAAGGATGTCTTAGCTTTCGTACATTAGATCCCAGTTTGCCGACTATTGTTGGCTGATGGTGCTCGTCCCTGCAGGAGGGAGTTGTCTTATGCATGTTAAAAAGCCTCCCAAAGTTTTAATAGCCGCTTGATGGGGAGGTCCGACTCTTGGGCCGCAAGCCCCCCGGGCGGTAATGTTCGACCTCGTTTGGGCTGCGCGGGGATTGGGACTGAGGTTTAGTTTCGACCTTCTTTGGGCCGCTCTATTATCAGGACCTAGGTTTTGTGACTGGGTTGCAGTTGGTTGAGGCGCAGGCGAAAGAGTTCGCTCGACTTAGAGGTAATCTAGGTCTTTGAATTAATGAAAACATACAAGCATTTGTATGGTTGGTACGATGAATGGAGCAAGTAAATAAACGTGTTTATAACACTCAAGCAACCCGCATGGATGCACTTGACTTACCTACGCTTGACGGAAAATCGTAGGAAGCGCCTGCTGGGGCGGTTGGCTCTCTGCTCTTGCAGGTCCAGTTTTCTGATCTGAGATTGTAGCATGTACGCCCCACTTTGGAGGATCGTCGAGGCTCGGAATGGTCCTTGTTAGCAGATAGACTGTTCGTTCTGGTAGGCAACTATTTGCCTGCGGTCTCTACACTTCGAAGAACTGGATCTGTCAAGTTGAACCGGCATGCTCTTGCTTTCTTGTTGCCAGTTGATGGCCACCTAGCTGTGCGATCTTGGATGTCCGGCTCCGATTGCTGACATGCAACCCGTAGGTACTGGGGGGTCCATGCTTGGCGCATAGGCAGCATTTTCTGGAGTGAAATGCCACATGCAAGGGGCTGAGGACTCCGCCCTTGAGGACGTTCTAGCTTGCTGTCAATGCTGCATTGTGTTTGTGCCCTTGGGAGCTCGGTGAAGCATGGAAGTGAGCCAAGTGAGCATCGGATTGGAAACTTCAAACGTAGAGCTCCAAGCTGGGCTCCCTGATCTTGCGAGGAGACGGTAATGACCGAATCTTTTTCACGAAAGGTGACCTTGCCAGGTCAGCAAAGTGCCTACGGGCGCAACATGAAGCTTCATCCTAGGCAGGGGGCCTCCTTTCGTCGTTGTAGTAATGTAGATTATACCGCTGTGAGCTTTCATCCCACATCTCATGACTTGATTGGCCTTCTGGCCGCGGTTAGGCTCTATCGCTGTGGCCGCCCGGGGCACGAGGTTGTCTGGCCACTGAATCTTATGAGAATGCTGTCTTTTTCTCTAGTTCCACCCTTTGAACATTAAGGTCTAGGAGTTGGAGGGCGAAGCCCTTAGTGTTGAACCTTTAGGCGGGTACCAATGGTCTGGGGCCGTTTGGGACACGGCGCATCTCTGGGCAGCGAGTGTCTGTACCTCAGGGGCCATATGTTCATCCGTGTGACTACCCGCATAGGGGTCGTGGCCACGGGAGATGATATCTGTTAGACTTTTCTGTTGTTTTCATTGATAGTGCCAATGATACATCTTTAAATCTGAGTTATCGAATGAATTAGGGAGCCGCTTGGTCTTTCTAGTAGGTTGAGTTGAAGCGAGTTCGGTTTTTATTATTCTGAACTTGGATTCTGCACACCACAATTGGTAAACAAGAAGTCAGAGGATAGCGGAATTCGCTCCTCGATGTATTCTTCGGCCCTTAAGTGAGAAATCTTCTCAGGCAGATAGAAAGATAGGATGATGAATGAGTAATGCATGGATGCATATTTCGGGGAATTGAGCGTTTATGGAGGGTTGAGCTCCTATGAGTGCGCTCGGTTAGGGAGAGGCTTTTAGATGGAGGACTGAACTTTAATGAGTGCGCTCGATTGGGGAGTGGCTTTGAGATGGAGGAATGAGCTTTGACGAGTGTGTTCGGTTGGGGAGCGGTTTTGAGATGCACCTTGGTGAGAGGGCGGTTTAGAGGAAGGGGTGCCTTCTTAGGAGAGTGGCTCTTGGATCGAGAGTTGCATTCATTGGTTCTCTTCCTCTTTGAATTTTTAGGCCTTTCAAAGCCTCCATTTTTTGTGGAGGAAGGGAGGCATTTGAAGGGGAAGAGCTAGATCGCAGCTGTTGGAACATTGTTAGAATCGTGGTGAGTGGCCGACAGCATGGCTTTGTGGTCTTGGCCTGTTAAAGGTGTCGGCTCGTGGTCCCTCAACGGGCTACACTGAGTCAGACGATTAGGGGCGCAACCACATGGGATTGTTTGCTAAGGCGCGCGCTATTGTGTTGCATCCGGCAGGTGACTCAAAGGGCTAATATCTTGTTTGGTGGATCTGAGTCGTGCAGTTTGGGCCTTGGGCCTCAAGTAACTTCTTTTGGATTGCGGCTTCCAAGACGTTCTTTTGCTGCAAGTCTGATTTCGGGTCGGTCCATAGATTAGCAGACCTATTAGTTTCATTAGGAGTATGTGTTTAACTCATTTAAGTTGAACTCAATAAATTATTAAATCAAATTTGAATTTAATTTTATCATTGTAAAATTAATTATTTGAGTCTAAGTTTGTTGATACATAACTTTTTGTGGCATTACCTATGCATTTAATTGTCAATAAGTTAAAAATATATATTAATGGCATATTATTTTTAATAATAATGATCCTTTAAATTATTGTAATATATTTATTTTACTTTTTTATTAAATTTACAATACACAATATTTTGTTAAGTTATAAAAAACTTCGAATAATAACCTAAACATCGTTCTTATCTAATAATCTAAATATTAATTAAAAGAACATGTTTATAATTTTTCATATTAATAGTTATATTTCAAATGTGTAAGTATAATTCATATCAATTTAATAATTCTTATAAAAATTTTAACTAAATGAAAAAACTAAAATATATAAATAAATTTAGTTATAAATTGGATCAAAATTTTATTATTTATTAATTGTATATATTTATATTTTATAAATTTATGAAACAATATTTTCATAATCATATATTGTTGAAATATCGTTGTATGAGTTGGATTTAGAATATTGTGGAAAACTTTATTTTATAGCCAGTAAAAATTCTGGAAAATATTTTTTTGCTATTTCTTAAAATTTTCAAATTTCAGTTCAAAATTAAGAAATTGGAAAACTCTGTTTCCTGTTTTCTAAATAAAAAATAGATGAATTTTCTATTTTCTTGAAAAATTTTTAAAAAAGAGTTTCATTTTTTATTTACTGAACAAACCCTTAGCTTCCTTGGCCCGTTGGTGATTGGTGAGATCTAGTGGTACACCTTGTGATTAGGTTCCAGAGAAAAAAAATATACAATTACTACGTAATATTTTGTGAACTGACTATTTGATTTTGGTGCTGATAATCAATTATTAGATTATTGTCTCTATTTAACCTTTACATCTTCAATGCCTGTTGCCTAACTTTTGCATCTTGAGATAGGAATTGAAGTTCTAGATTTCTTTTTTATGATATTTTTTCCCAGGGTGTGTTAATTTTATGGGTAAGGTTGCTACGTTTTGACCTTGAGGTCACGAGATAAAATTATACAAGTAATATTATTTTGTAATAGTAGTTTCAAACACCGTTCCATGTTCAATACCATAAACCTCCCTAGACCGTGTGATGTGGGAACCTTTTGTTTTAGATTGCTCTTTTTGTAAATTATTTTTGTTTTTGGGTTTTGTCTCATTTTTTCGATAGATTGTGATTTTTTTATTTGTCAAAAGATGATGCTTAATCGGGGGGTGGTGGTCATGGATATTTATGTAGGTAATTTGATTATTTGTGTATGCGCATTGTGTTTTGAAGTTAGTATTATGTTTGTCGCTTCTCCTTTTAACATGTGCTCATCAAATACAAATGTTAATGTTTAAAGTACGAAATATGTAAAAGGGTGGCCTAATGCTAGAGGCTTGCCTATTGCAGAATTTTGGGTTTGTCTATTGATGAAAATATCTGCCGATACAATATGTTTTGGCTGATATGTATCAGTATTGGGGCCTCCCTGATAATAATATTTTTAATACCATGATAATATTGCTATATTTTTCCATATTGGCTGACAATGCTGATGTATCGGTCAAGACAACCCTTTCATCTTACAATTTGCAGTATTTTTTTCATTCGATATGTCTGATACAGATACGTATTGTCCAATATGACTGATATTGATACAACCATGGTCTATACTGATATTGATGTAGATATTTTCATCCATGGGTCTATAGGATGTCATAGTCTTTCCCCTATATTGTTGAGAGATCGTTTCTGTTGTTGAATCTTTGACCTTTAGATCATAATGTGATAACTTTAACGTCATGCCAAGATTTACCTTCCAAGCACCAAACACTCCAAAAAAATTTCTATTGAAGAAATTTGTGAGTACATTGTGTCTCTATCTTGGATCAATTCTAGCATAGCAAATGCATATCTCATATTAGATGGTTTTGTAAAGCAAAAAGCTAATCATTCCTGATGCATATATTGTGTGTGTGGCCATTTTCATTACTAAATTTAATACACAAGAAGTGGACATAATTAACAGGTTTGCTGTTTGGCATAAGTAGCCCAGTATGAGATACATAGACAACTATCACTTTATACGAGGGACTATCATTAAGAACCTTATTCAATATGTGGTAAGTCTGTCCTTGGTACACATGAGGTTTTACAAATTTCGATTATGTAAAACTGAGTAAGATTTGATATAGGAATCCTGTCACATCGTTCTGCTCATTTTTCAGCAATCCTATTCCTGTTAGTAGTACCAGATCATATTCCCACTTGAGAGCTTGTAGTTGTAGATCCTCCTTTCTACTGGTGATGGCTTACCTTGTCACACAATCTAATGACAGTGGAACTTTCTCATCTCTTAAGTAAGTGTCAAAGCTTCCGCTATGTTTCCTACTTGAACTTTCCTTTGGATCTTCTCAATCTCTAGTCTTCCATTTTTAGCTGTTCTATTGTGCACTCCCCAAACAGCATTCGGCTATCTAAACATTTGGATAGTAATGAGCAAAATGCCCACTCTTTAAAGGTAAAATCAAATTTTAAATCCTTTTTTTATCACCTTGGACTAATTTTTTTCTATGCTTACCTCTCCCTTCAAACCTCTAATTTCAGTCAAATTATTTTTTTTGCACTGGTGCTTCACTTGGATGTCTTAGGTGTTTGAGCCACCATAAACTTTCTTCACCATATGTTCTTCTATAGGTGTGATTTCTAATGTGTTATGAATATGCTCACATTTTGTCTAACCTTTGAGGGTGCTCGTCCACCTTAATGCCTTGATCTCTTCTAAACTCATTTCATGGGTCTGTATGTATCTCAATTGTCAATACAAGGAAAGTTGTATGCTTCCTGTGACTCTGTGTTTTGTTACATTAGTTGGATGAGTATAACAAGTTATATCAAAATGCAAAAATATATATGAAAATTACAATATTGAAGCTGCTCACTCGGGTGAAGTGAGACATTAATAATATAAATCACTAATTATTTCACACAAAGAAGTCAACCAAGACTCAAATTACGTAACATAAATAATAGGATTTTTTTCTACAAACAGAAATAAATTTAAAAGATTAATGGTTTGGTATGTTTTGCCAATGATAATTTTTTTCATATAAGAATGCTTTCTTCCTTGTCTTTCATTGAAATGTACAGTATTTATTCACCAAGTGTAACATCATTTAGATTGGTTAAATCCCAAAGAATAATGAGAGAATATTTTTGTGAATCTACCGAAATCAGACAGAATAACAATAGGAGAATTAACAAGGATTATACAAATTAAATGTATAAACTTCCTTGTAACGAAGAAGTAAATCTTGGGGTTTCCAACACTTGCTCTCAAGCTTGTGAATAAATGTTTTTCCATTTTCAGCTTGCTTTTATGTTCTTGGAATCTTGGAGTAAATAAACCCTTAGTAGGCATATTGGCCAATTGATTGTTTGATGGCATGTAGGGAGTATTGATTTGTTTGCTCTCTAGATTTGCTTATATAAAATCTGTCCACTTCTGTATGTTTGGTTTGTCATGTTGTACTGGATTGTGTTATGTTAATAGGTATCTTATTTTCACAATATTGGATGAAAATATCGGTATCAATCGTGGTTATATCGATATTAAACATATTCGATAGTACATGTCGGTATTGAATATTTTGGGAGAAAAAAATTTCTAAGAATTATAAATTGATAGGTAAATATTGGCCGTTATATTGTTTATATGGTGCCATATCATGATTTTGCTACGATAACAGAAAATATTGGTATCGGAGGCCTGATATTGATATATATCAATCAATGTATTGGATATTAGCTGATACTTTTATCTATGGTCACAATAGAGCTTCACAGGTCTTTTGATTTTTATTTTCATATTATTAAGGATATTTTCAGCCATAGTTGATCACATAATCCATGAGACATAGCTCTAAATCCAGTTTTAGCAATTGATCTTGGAACTATAGGTTTCTTCTTGCTTCTTCAAGTAACTAGATTTCTTCTAAGCCATGTGCAATCACCGGCTGTGGAACTTTTGTCTAATAAGAAAACCGCATAGTCAACATCAGTGCATGCTTTGAGTTATAACCCTTTCCCTTTTGTGAGTAGGATTCCTTACCCTGTGGACGATTTGGCTTATGCATGAATTGACTTACTGTACCTAAATCATATGCTATATCTAGTGTAATATGTGAGAGATGAATCAGTCTACCTGGTAGTCTTTGATATCTTCCTCTGTTGATTGCACAATCAAATCAACCTTGTCTCCCAAACTATGGTCTTGGTCATTTGGGGTGCTTCTTGCCATGCTGCCTGGGGTTTCATTTTTTTAAGAAGATCCAATACATAATTTCGTTGGGATACTCAGATGCCTTCTATTGAATAGGTCACACAGATGCGTAAGAAGTACTGTAGTCTGCCACATTCCTTGATTCAAACTCCTCTGCTGAGGATGTTTCGAATAAAGCTCTATCTTGATGGACTTGTGGAGCCATTCCTTATCACAAGAATAGCATCAACATTTATAAGTGGAACTGACATTTTACCTATATTTTAATTATTCATAAACAATGGATGATCTCATTGACTTTGTTTTAATCTCATTTTATGCATTGCCTTTGTAAACCTCCAAAATTAAGCTCTAGTGGATTGCTTCAAATCATACAACTCATTTTTCAACCTAAAAATTTTGTTATTGTTGAAATTTTCAACTAAACCCAAGTGGTGGCTCCATATATACTTTCTTTTCTAAATCTCTGTATGAAAATGTATTTTTGACTTCAAATTGTTGCAAACACTAACCAAAATTAGTTGCAAGGGGCAATAGAACTTGCATGGTATTCGACTTTGCAATGGGAAAAAAGTTTCTTGGGAGCCTATCTCATAGGTTTAAGCATGCCCCTTAGCTGCTGACCTTGTTTTATATATCTCTAAGGATCCATCGGCTCTGTGTTTCAAATTAAACACCTATTTGCACTCTACTGTCCTTTTTTATTTCAGAAGATGAACTATTTCCCATAATTCCTCTCTAGAGCACTCATATTCCCTTTCATAGCTTGTACCCAACTTTTGTTCCTTAGTGCTTGGGGAATGCTAATGGAATCAATGGAGGCAAGAAAACATTTATGATGTTGAGTTAGTTTGTGGAAAGAGAGAGAGTGAGATATTGGGTGTTGTTTACATGTCTTGGTACCTTTTCTAGTGGCAATAGGTAGGTCCGAATCTTGCAAATTATTATGGACAGATTTATTCTCAGAGTCAGATGCAGGGATAAATGTTGATAGAAGGAGAGGGTATCAATACTCGATGTTGACTGGTGAATCTGCTGAGGTTGAGATGTGGGCTTTACCTTTCTGAATATACATGCAGTGGCCTCTCATCGTTCAACAATGGTTGCTATTGATTACTCCTCAAGTCTCTTCCAATTTCAGGTTCATTTTGTTTGAGGTTGGAGGAAACAGATTCTATTTTTTCTGGGTTTCTGTTTGTGAAGTTTTATTGTGAAGAATGGCATTGTGTGTGGGAGAATGGCTAGTAGGTTAGGCATAGGAAGCTCTTCTAACTTACTCTTCTCTTCTTTAGAATTCGCCCCATGGTGGTGAAGATTCATACCTTGTAAGAATGGCTCGTTTTCAAGGAAATTAACATTCATTCAAGCAAAGAATTTCTGTGTGGTAGGATAGTATTTATACCCTGTTTTTATCTTTGAGTATCCAACAAAGACGTACATGGATGCTCTTGGGTCAAGCTTACCCCTATCATGTGAATGGATGTGGACAAAGGAAGTACAGCCAACTACTTTTGATGGCAATTAATAACATATATAGGTTTGGGTAGAATTTGGAGAGTACGGGTGTGGGATCTTGGTTTCCCAACACCCTAAAAGGCACACTATCAATTAGGTAAGTTGCTTTAAGAACTGATTCGGTAATTTTCCATAAAAATGCTTGGAACTTTGTTTTGAAAAGGAGTGCCCTTGTGACATTAAGAAGGTGTTTGTCTTTCGCTAAGTTATCCCATTTTGTTGTGATATTCATACGCAAGGGGCTTCATGGATAATACATTCTCTATGAAAAGGTTGAGAGTGTTTGATTGAAGTACTTATGTGCATTATCTAACCTAATCCTCTTGATGATTACTCCAAATTATGTATGAACCATTTTATAAAAGTTTAGGATGATATTGCTTGCTTTGTTTTTTCCCTTCATAAGAAACAGCAATGTTGTTAGAGGGCAATCATCTAAAAAGGGGATGAACCACATAGCTGCTGCCACACTAGGAATTTCACATGGACCCCAAATATCTCTATAATAAAGAGAGAGGTTTAGTGAATCAAGTATTACTTATAGCAGAAGACCTGAGGTGGTGTTTGGCAAATTCATAAGTAGCACAATGAAAACCATCTACATTGATTTTTCTGAGAAGTGAAGGGGACATGATTTTAAATAAATGAAAGGGAAAGTGCCCAAGGCATTGGTGCTGAAGCCAAATCTCATAACTTCTCTGGAGAATAAATTTTTGGTGAGCATGACTAGAACAAACTGTATGCTTATCCTTTAAGGCCACTGACATCTTCCAGGTAGTAAAGACCACTCCTTTCCCTTGCAAATCCGGTTATCTTCCCTGTAATTTGATCCTGGAAAACTCAGGGGGTGTAAAAGAAGGTTACTATGCAATTCAAATCTATCATAATATGATGAATGTAGATAATGTTGGTAGATAATTTGGGAACACGTAAAACAATATATAATAGAGGAGGGACCTTGACCCTCAACTGAACTAGAAGAACCATCAGCAACCAGGATTTTTCTATTTCGAGGACATGGTCTATATGTATCAAATTGGGTGGAGCAATGAGTCATATGAAATACAAATTGGTGAAATGGAAGAATCCATACAAATTATTCAACAAGCTCTGGAAAAAAGTAGCTCCTGATTCGATTATACAAAGACTATTGGGTTGGACCTGAGGCACTAAAGGTATAAGAATTAAGGTACTCAGTAGTGGTGTTAAGTGGCCAGTGCTGTTGAAAACCCTGGTCCAGAGAGGCACACGGCTCAATTTGAGCTTTGGAGATCTCCAGTTGTCAATGAATTTAGATAGACTCGAGTATCACCCCAATGTGTTCATCATCATCTTTTTAGATGTATCTGACATTCTTCAAATAGAAGAACACTCAACACTTGGTGATCAAAATTGGCATAAACTAGTGATATGTGAGAGAAAGGCTTGTCACTAGCCATTCTTGGATGCTGTAGTTTTGACAATGGAATAAAACCCTGACAGCAAAAAGAGGAAAAAAATATCATCAATTGCTGGATACAGAATACCTGCAGCCCTGATTGGCCTTGAAGATTAATCAATTTTATCAAAATTTTCTGTTCTAATACCATGTAGAAGATTGATTTCTGATTGATTTCTTTCTTATCTTTCATATATGAATTGCACAATATTTATACACTAAGGATAAACTTCATTTAGAGATGTTAAATCACAAAGAACCAGGAGATAATAATCTTTGTGACTGTCTTAAGGTTAGAAAGATAACAATCGGAGGATTAATAGGGTTTTACAAACTAAATGTGTAAGCTTCCCTTTAAACGATGAGTAAATCTCGGGATTTCAATAGTTTTTATAGTTTGCTAGTGTATGCATTTGTTATGTGAATTGGATAGTTGGATAAAAAATTTGGTTGGGAAGGATTGCAGAGACAATGCATGTGACGGAACGGATTTTTTTTTTTTCCTTAAAAGCTTCCGTCAGGATAGAAACGTAATTAACGAGACTATCAAAACAATTCTCCCTATAACATACAAATACAGGATCACATGTGCCATCCATGGCACAAATCTATAAAAACATTAACTATACTAACAGTTCAATAACGAGATGCCGTCTAGGACCTGTACAGTAAATCCAGAGTTTAGAGCGGAAGTAAACTAATAACCTGCAGAAGCATAGCTTTTCTTTTTTACAGTCATACATATCATATGCTTTTCGTACAAAAATTCACATGTTCTAGACCATCCATAAATATAAAGTCAGTATACAAAAATCACAATTCCAGCTAAGCCTTCACATCGACAAGCTCTTCAAAAACAGCTCCAATGCGCTAAGGTTCCCAAAAGTCTTCAAACAACGCCTTTTTGTCTACTCTTTCTCATCAGGCAATAACTCTACTGTCTCATCTGAAGGGGGGAAAACAATAAAACAGTGAGTCGAAGCCCAGCAAGGTACATGAGCAGTAAAACGGTGATGTAGAACGGTCATGTAATTATGCATAAACAGAACGGTTAATCAGAATATAATCCCGGATATAGAGAAAACATACTTTGACAGTATTATACTTCAGAATCAGAAATCAGTAGTTGGTAAACAGAAATCAGTAACCGTTAATTAACAAACGGAAAACGGTAAGCAGTAATCGGTGCACAGTATTCGGTAAACTATAAACAGTCATCGATACTTCATAACTTAACATATCGGTAATCGGTACTTCATATTCGGTAATCGGTACGGTAACATAACATATCGGCAAAACAGTAAACGGTACTTTGTAACATATCGGTACAGACCCTGCCAGTATACCTTACCAGCTGAGGGGGCGAATAATCGAGGATAGATTGTATTCACTCCACACAATCTAAGGCCTGCAACTGTCATATGGGTATCCCATCCCACGGGATCGGTACGGTATGCCACCCGAAGGTAGGCCGGTAACAGTAATTCCTCATGACCGTAACGCCCCGAGGGCAGGGCGGACCACAAATAACTTCATGGATAGAGTTATCCTCGATTACCACCGTAAAGTCCTAAGGCATGCCGGAGAACCTATCCGGACTATAGTCAGTTCCGGGTCCTAAAATAACTGTAACGGAAACCATCTTTTTATCGAAAAATCCCTTTTTCGAAATCACACTTTCACAATATACTTTCAGCTAACTTTAAGTATACATGGAAATTTTTTCGGTACAGGTCGGTACATATTTTCGGAAACAAATTATACTGGAAGCTTCATTTCGATGTCAACTAACTTTCATATAACAGAAGTTACGGTTAAAACTCATCAAAACCTCTTCATTTTCGTGCATAGGGCTTCGCCAAGACCTTCGGACTCAAATCGGTCTCTTACATGTACATATTTCATGAAATTAATGTCATAGATGTCATGCATATAAATTAAATCATGCAATTTACTCAAACTACACAACATTTTCGAGCTAGGGTTTCATCACATACTTTTCAAGAGAAATTGAACACCATTTTCATGCTCATTCACGAAGTCGAAGCCAAATCTTGCAATAAACATTGATAAACACAAAATCTAACCGATTAATCGAAGGAAACATGCTTCATGTACTTTAAACATGCATTAACATCATTTTCGCAATATTTTCATCAACTTTAAAGCAAGAGAATCAGTAAAAACGAAAAACAAAGTCTGAGGTATACTTGCCTTGGCCCGATCTACTGTTATTTTTACCGGGTGTGGGTTGGAACTAGAGATTTTCCCTTATCCTCTTCTCTTCTTCCTCTTTTTCCTCTCCTTCGTGCGTGCTCGGTTATCTGTCTCTCTCTTTTTCCTTTTCTCCTCCCTTTTATAACATAAACGAAGCAAAACGCGGGCAAAAAGTCGGGGCCTTGCTCGAGCGCGCCTCGAGCGCTCAGCGAGCGGGCAGTGTTCTTGCTTTTCGCGCTCGAGAGCTATCGAGCGCTCAGCGAGTGGGCGACATTCTGTTTTTTGCGCTCGAGCTGCCAGCGGGTGAGCGGCGAGCGGGCTACATTCTATTAAATATGCTCGAGCGGCCAGCAGGTGCGCGGCGAGCGGGACTGCTACTGGATTTTCCGCTTGCTGCAGCCGCTCGGGCGTGCAGCAGGCGCCGTTCGGCTGCTTGCTGAACTCGGGCATTTTCTCCACTTTTGCTTTCAACAAACACTTGTTCATTACATGCTTAGCCTCTTAATGATATTAATTATCTTAATTACATCCAGTTATCACGTTTTCAGTTCTGGGTCCTCACAGTGCATGAGATTGAGTGACATTCAGATGTTCCCCACCCTCCCTTGGGCTGTGGTGGACAAGATGGAAAGGGAGGGAGGGGAGAGTTGAAGAAGCGAGACCAGCTAAATCAATAGAAGCAGGAGAGGTGGAAAGATGGATAATTTCCGGGAAGAGTTGTGAAAAGAGTGACTATTAGTGTTTGAGGGGGATTATGAAAGTGAAAGTTACCAAAACCACTGACCACTGGCCTCTTCTGTACTGCTTGACTGTGTTGAAACTTCTTCCTCAATTTTTGAATAGTTTCTATGGCAGTTGGGTTCTCTTTTCCTTTCCACATTTTTGTTAAAACAAAATCTTTTCTATGTGCAATAACATATAGCTCAACATGAAGTACTGGAAGCTGGAGTTCTAAAACATAATGTAAACTGAGTATAGCCCACACAATATGACTTAAGAACCCTTTTCATTTGAGGCTCTCACCTGGGCACTTGGGGCCAAGTTGGCTGATGGTACTGTACCTTGATTCAGGTGAGATGCGGGGGTAAAATCTCGCCTTACCTTGATGCCTGGGCCAGATCCCAGACTCCCATTGACAACACTGTTCCTATCACAGTTGTCAAAAGTGTGCCTAGGCCCTGTAGCACGACGACGCACACCTAAGGGCACATCAACTACCTAAGGTGGGATCCTGTTCAAAAGGCATGTGCCTAGACATGCTTGATGCAAAGACCTAGGCACCAATGAGGGTCCCTTAATGAAATCCCATGGTGGTAGACAATTAATGATTATAAATGGTACTTATCAAAATGAATTATGTTCCAGGAACCAGATTTGAACTGGTGACATGAGGATTTTCAATCATTTGCTCTACCAACGAGCTATCTACATGCCATCATCTTGAATTTAATTGTATACAAATTGCTTTGCTATAATCTTCCAACCACTATTTTTTTTTCTTTTTTAATGTTTACATATGGTTTCCTTCGTCTTGACATTCGGTTTAGGATTAGGAATAGGCATAATTGGACCTCTGGTTGTATCTTCACTTTTTGAAACACCTTGATAAAGCTAAAAAGGAAAAACTGACAACATTAAAAAGGAACTCTATTACTTGTTCTGCATTTGTTTTCTGAAGGCAGTGACTGTGGATTCTCAAATCTTCTCCAATATTCCCTCAACTGGCAGCTACAAATATGTCTCTTCCTCCTCCCCATCCTCCTCGTCAGCTTCTCCCATGTGCTGCCACATCTGCTGCTCTTTGCTGATGCTGCTGTTTCTCATTGTTTGATTTAAGGGCTTATTACCTTTCCCTTCACATGTTTCTTATTGTTAAAACAAGGTGGAGGATAGTTTGCTGATTTTGTGGTTATTTGTTCTACTCAATCTGCCCCACTTTAACTTATTGATGAGAAAGAGGCAAAAATTCAGTGGAGACTGTGTAAACATCGATGATAACATATTGTCTGGATGAGATTCTTATGCAGCAATGGGTGTTTTTGAAATGTTGGATGATAAATTGTGCTTGTAGTTTTTTTACTCTTCCAAGTCGTTATTGCCTTGTTCCTATTGTAGCATCATTTCATTTAAAGTCTCAGTTTTCATATTCTTGCACCTTACTTTGACAAGGCCTTACATTGAGCCTAGTGCTTAAACCCCAAGGGAGCTTTCCGTCTTAGATTGTCTTGAGTCTTTGCCAACTATAGGTTCCCATAAAATCAGCAACAATTGATGTTTTCCCAAATGCACCAAAATAAGGCAAGATAATTTCATTTCTACTTCTGCATTCCTCTAGTCTCCAGTTTCATGAAATCTGAATTTTCCTTACGGAGTATGAAGACTCCATTTGTGCAAATTCTTAGTAACTTTATTTGAGCAGGGTTTGTCAGCCAGTGTGACATTCCTATGCTTTTGCTTCAAGAAAGGAATTCTCCCTTCCACTGCAGTGTGTGCAGGAAAAGAGTGGTTACCTTTTTGCACTGCCTTTTGGCTTAGTATCTGTCATTTACTTCTTATGTTGATGTATCTGCATCTTATAAAATAGTTAAAAGCAAGTCAACCAGTTATTAGCTCAGCCTCTCTTACCTATTTGGCCTGTTATGGTTCATCTTTTTTTTTATACTCGAAAAGTTTGTGTCAAGCCAAATAAGGGTGATTGCTGAAAGCCACTTTATGACTTTAATATTAGTTGTTTAAATAAGCTTTTGGAGGAGCAAAAGTTGAGGCTGTAGACAAGAACTTCACTGAATAACTTATGTAAGAACTATTGCTTGAAAACCATGAAATTTCTTTTTTCATGACAGTATCAATAGGTGGATACTCCATATATTGTGCAAGGAAATTAAAAATGAGGAGACTATTATGTATAATTGAAACTTCAATACACTTCCAAGCAACTCAAATTGAGCTGTATTGAAGTTTCAATTATACATAATAGTCTCCTCATTTTAATTTCCTTGCACAATATAACTCTTTTGGGTCTGACAAACAGAGTCTTTGGGTACATGGTTCTATTTAAACATGAAAATAAAATTCAGTCGTCACACGCTGCATATAAAGATAGATAAATGGTTGTGTTTGGAAGCACAAGCTATGCAACTGCGGAAAAATATGGTTGCATTGTTTGGATGATTGGTTCCCTTCCTAACAGTTCAAATGCTGTTGATTTTTTCTTATACTAATGACAGGGATTTTCAATTTCATTTGTTTGACTTGTGCACAAGTAGCGAAAAAAAGAGACTTTTGGTTATCAAACTTGAAATGTGGAACATTTGTTTACCAATTTTCTGTGTATGGGATACTCAGTTCTGGCTATGTCTAGACATTTATAAGCATGCATCCTGGCATTTATTATGTAGTGGAAGCGTAATAATGAATGATGACAAAGGTTTCAGTTGAGCATCTGTTATGTTGATCGTGACCACCAATGTATTCAGTGAAAGGGACATTCAATGTCAAGTTTACTCCTTTGGTCTACCTGCGAAATTATGATGTTTGTCACTGCCAAACAAATATCTAAAATAATTCTTGTTTTCTCAGATTTAGATGTTAACAATGTCAAAACAATGTGAATGCCTGATGTTAAATACAATGTCAAACAAATGTGAAGTCATTTACTTAACACCTCCTCCCCTAAAAAGGTGAAGTCATGTATTTGGCTGTGTGTTTGATTTTGGAGACTTATCATTGACATGTGATGTAGGGAAGGGGAAAAAGTAGAGGAGGGGAAGGAGAACAGAAGGAAGAGAGATAGAGGGAGAATAGAGATCACAGAGAAGGGTAGAGACCAAAAAAAGATGAGACCGAGAAGGAGATGGGAAAGAAAGTACAATCACTCAATATTTCATTCAATTCATCAAGTATACTTAAACAGTAGAGTTTAGGGTCATAATATAGAGAAATCTTAATTCTAAAATAATTTAGAAACAAATATAATTTTCTAACTAAATATGGTATAAATTTTTAAAATAAAAAGAAAATCTCAACACAATCAATTCTCAACATAATAAAATCATGCAAATTAAAGAAAATAAAACAAAATCAAAATCTTTCAAATAAAATAAAAATGAAGTGAAATAAAAGCAAATCTTTTCTAATTTTAAAATATTTTTGATATCTGCATCAATTCTTCCCGGATGGCTAAGACTTAACCCCGTCGAATAAAATTTCTATAGTAAACTCCCCAACTACAAATTGAGTAGTTGTGCTATCCTCCGCCGACGTTGGTAGATACGTGTGAGGGGGGTTGAAATCGAACTGAACCACCAATGCCTTCGGAAGGAAAAGGACCTAGTCCTGGAGATGAGCAATTCTGTTGACTTGGATAGAATATCAAAATACCTGAGTAAAATTGGTGGTGTGTCTCTCTAGAATTCCAAGTAGTCGCAAGACTCCTGCCGCCAATCCAACTTATAGGGAAGCGCGGAACTGCTCCATTCCTGGGACATATAATCTGCTCATCTAGAATAATATTAAATTTATCGTTGTGTGTCGGGAGGGTGGAGAATGGTGTTGGAACGGGTGGACATGAAATATGTGGCGCATCTGGGGGCACGTTAAATACCTGAGGTGTAAGACTACCTTTATAGGCGGAGAAATTTTCAGCATAACTAGTATGAAAATTAAAAGGAGATGAAATTTCAATAACATATGTATTTGATCCAATTTGTTGGAAAATTTTAAATGGACCAGTACTACGGGTTTGAAATTTAGAAACGGGCTCATGTAGGCATTACTCTGGCTTAATCTGAACCATAATAGAACCTCCAATATGAAATGCAACATGTCTTTTATGCATATCAACTCAAAATTTATATAAGACATTAATTGTTTTCAAATGTTTATTTATCTCGATGTGTAAGTTATGAAGGTGTGGTGCAAACGTTTAGGTCGTCATAGACACAGTAACATGTGGGGACAGCGAAATAATGTCTAATAGTTGTCGGGGTTTGCAACCATGCACAACTAAGAACGGAAAGACATCTTGAAAGTTTTGAAAGATTGGATGGGCCTCATTAGAAATTAATACGAAATAATTTGGAAAGGCTTTGCGAGCGATAAACACAATAGACTCGCTTATAGATACACGTTCAAATGTTATGGGACGAATGATATGTAATCTTCTTATCTCTACTACAGTCTTTTTTTTATTAAGAGTCATTAGTTTTGGTGGTAAAGGATAGATGTAAATTTTCCTGCCCTTGTGAGCAAAAGAACAATAATTAGAACAACTTTTGATTATGACATCCAAGTCGTATAGCTAAGGGTGCTCGAGAACGACATGACCTACGTTCATTGGTATAACGTCACACCAAATATGATTTTTGTATTATAAGAATTGAATGGGTACAAGATAGTGTTCTTTGACGGCTATAAAAGACATGTCAATTCACGAGATGTTATATGGATTAGGATACGGGACAACTTTTATTCCCAAACGAGAGAGTCTTAGCTGAGACCGCATTGATAACACTACTGCTATCCATGATAATTTTACAAGCCCTTTTCATTTACTTTGACAGAAGTGTGAAAGATGACATCATGATGCCAATCGTCAGCCGCTTTGGATTGCATTAAGGTCTATTGTATAATGCTAAAAATTGGTGTATCAGGGGATAAGAATGGGAGCCTAGGTTAAGGGAATTAGTCTTGATGCAACCCATAAATATATCACTGTCATTACCATTTAAATTATCAAACTTTTCTAACTTAAGCTCATATACTTGTTTTTCAAGGGGTTTCTTATTTATTCTATCTTGTTCGTCAATATATGAGACTTTACTTGAAAATTTGAAAGAAATATGTCTAAAACCTTTACAATTGAAACACTATAATTGATGGGTTTTCAACACCCTGTCCTCGGGCTTCCTTTGCAGGGGAATTTGTGGATTGAGGGGGTTCTATGATAGACTTAGAGTTAGGAGTGGGAGTATGCGACGTGGATTGACAATATGACATTTTGATAACTAACTCAAAGTTTCGAACCAAATTATACGCATGATCCAATGTGGTAACTTTATGGAGGACAAGTTTTCCTGAGGTCCTCATGTAGTCCTTGTCGGAACCTACTTAGCATCATAGCCGCGTTATCAATGATGTGGTATCTCATCCAAAAATCATTGAATTGAGTCACATACTCGGTTACAGATCGATTACCCCATCGAAGGGCATTCCATTGGTTTAGCAAGCTGCTACTGTATGAGTGGGGTAAGTATTTCCCTTGAAGGTGTTATTTCGTTTCAACCCAACTCCTAACAATGAGGTCTTTAACACTTTCCCAAAATAATTGAGCATTTTCGGTTAACTTAAGGCTAGCAAACCAAATTCTCCGATCTTCTGAGACGTTATCATTTAAAGAAACGATCCATATCCCGGACCCATTGAGTGAAAACTCGAGGGTCCAAGCAGCCGTGAAAAGTAGGGGGATCCATTTTGATATTTTTAAAGAGGTGGTTATTCGGGTCCTACTCTTGATCATAGTGTCGGGGCCTACAATCGCGTCTACGAGGGGCTTAACTGCTTTATCTTCGTTGGTGAGCCTTATTATGGGATGCATCAGAGTTGTTAGCATTCAATGAGTGATGCCCTATTTCTAAAGTGACAACTCAATTTGCGAGATCCAAATTTGTCTAATGAGTAGTGGTCAGTTCAGTTTGAATGTCAATCATGTGGTTTTGTAATTATTGTTGATCGGAAGCTAATTAGGCTAATTGTTGACTTAGAGTTTCAAACTAGTTAGAGTCCATAATTAGGTCAGAGGTATGATGGGAAATAATGCGACCACTTCGCAAGTGTATGTAATATCAATAAGACCAACGGGATTGTGATTAATAAACAATTAATGTAATCCGATTTTTTTTGGTGAGATTTTGTATGGTTCAAATCATGCATACAAATATTGCTAATTTATTAATGCGATTGTATCCACTATAAAGTTAGTAGAATGTGAAAGGGATGAATGTCTATGTGTGTCTTTTTTTGTTTTTTGTTTTTTTATAAATGGTACACGTAGATAAGATTAAATACTATTAAAGATAAATAAAATCTATGTTATCCAAAATAAAATGGAACGAATGCATCTGAATATAAAAGATGATCTGAACTGTTTGTATGATATGACCTTGTATGATGAGAGCTTTCAGCCTAGTGCTCTCCTTTTTTTTTTTTTTCTCTTTCTCGCTCTCTTTTTTTTTCTTTTTTTTTTCTCTCTCTCTCTTTTTTTTTTCTTTTTTTTTCTTGCCTTGCTGTTTTTGCTTTTCTATTATTTTTATTTTTATTTTTGTATCACATGGTCTTCAAAGCCCACACGCAGAGAAAGCAGAGCCATGGATGCTTAGGTGGCGACAGCGACGATGATGGCTGTGAAGGCGACGACGAAGATGAAGATGAAAACGAAGGTGAAAAAGACAATGAAGATGAAGATCAAGAAGACGAAGGTGCAGGTGAGGACGGAGATGTAGAAGATGAAGACGGCGAGGAATCGGCACAACCCGATTCGTGACTTCCTCTCTCTCTTTGAGATCTCAATTATTTTTTTTGAAGCAATGTTAGTGGGGCAGCTAGGGTTCGGTTGGGATTCGGCTTAGGTGTCCGGTTAGGGTTTGATGTAGTTGATGGTGGTGGAGCTTGGGCATTGGGTTTCGGGTGAGTGGTTGATTAGGTGTTGGGTGGGGGGGCCGACTAGGATTTTCGGGTGGTGCGGATAGTTGTTTTGGGTGTGGTTTTAGCTTGGCAGCAATTGGATTGGTGGTGGTCAGTAGCGACGTGGAGGATGGCTTCAGTGACTATGGTTCTCCTGCCTCTGGCTGCGGTTGCTCCGTTCGACTGTGGTGGTTGCTTCGTGCTTCTCTGCTTCTTTGCTTTTCTTTTTTTTTTTTTCTTATTGCTTCGTTTCTTTTGATTTGGGTGACCAGTAAAGCCCTATTTGATTTTCCAGAAGCTCACTTTTTTTTTTCAACAACATTTTTTTTTTGTTTTGTTGTTGATAAAGATGGTGCTCTTTACGAAAACCACTCTTTTATTTTTGCAATATAAAAAGGAGGCAGAACTGGCTGATACTTTGCCTGCCGGAAGAGGGGCTAAACTATTTATTGTGGTGTGGCAGTGGACAGTCATGGTGACGAGATTGTGGCCGGAGGTAGTGATTGGGTTGAAGGTCATGGACCGGAGGAGTTGGCGATGATACTAATGGTGTTTGCTTGCATGAGATTAGTTTCTGATACTAAATTTGATGTAGGGAAGGGAAAAAAGTAGATGAGGGGAAGGAGAATAGAAGGAAGAGAGACAGAGAGAGAACAGAGATTAAAGAGAAGGGTAGAGACCAAAAAGAGAGGAGACCGAGAGGGAGAGAGGAAGGAAAGTACAATCACTTAATACTTCATTCAATTCATTAAGCATATTTAAATAGTAGAGTTTAGGGTCCTTATATAAAGAAACCTTAATCCTAAAATAATTTGAAAATAAATATAATTTTCTAACTAAATATGACATAAGTATCTAAAATAAAAAAGAATCTCAATACAATCAAATCTCAACGTAATAAAATCATGCAAATAAAAAAAAAAATAAAATCAAAATCTTTCAAATAAAATAAATAAAAGTAAATTTTTTTTAATTTTGGAATCTTTTTTATATCCGCATCAACATGTCTCGATGAAAGGGTTCACAAGCATTATATTGTGGAAAACCGGGAGATGCTGATAGGCTACGGCTTGCATTAGACTTTTTGTTACAAAAAAATTAAACTGCTTGTAAAACCCCTTCCCTTCAAACAAAAAAACATATATATATGCATCCCTGTGCTATGCTACTCAGGCCACAATGACATGCTGGTGCTGCCCAAAAATTGGTCAGTGTATGGCCCATGTTATCACATTCTTTCTTAGATGTTCTAAATTCCAAAGCAAGCAGAATGTGACGAGCTTTACATTTTATGGATGTAGGTAACAAATCTGGAACATGGACCAATGAAAGGGGGCAATTTAATGTTTTAAAAAAAAATCAAGTGCTTTAATGTATGATGTGTAGTTTTCTATTGTGTCTGTATATGATGTGTAGGTTTTATGTTGATGTCTGTGTGATCTATATGTTTGATTAGTGGATAATATCATTTTCCCCATAAAAATGGTTGTTTTTTTGATGGATACTGTTGATTATTACTAGCAAGTCACTAACCTTCAGAGAATGTGTGGGCTTGTAAATAAACTCAAATCTCAAATAACATGATCAATGATCCTGATACACATGGCAGATGTTAGAAGGGCAGAAACATCTTCTACTAAAAAGGAGGGGGAGAAGTAAATTGAATAAGATATTTCAATGGGTCAGATAATCAGAGATTAAAAAAAGCGAGAAACTTCTTCCATTGAAAGGCAGAGGATGATTCTTGTAAGTAAATTCAAATCTCAAATGGCATGGTCAATGATCCTGATCTATATGGCAGAGGTTGTAAGGCCAGAAACATCTTCTGCTAAAAAGGAGAGGGAGAAGTAAATCGAATCAGATATTTCAAAGGATCAGATAGTGAGAGATTAAAATGCCAGAAACTTCTTCTATTGATAGGAAGAAGATGAAGCGAATCAAATCACATCTCAATATCACAAACATTATAGATTTCTCAAATAACAAAATCAACATGAAGAAAAAGAAAATGGCAAGAAATTTTGCACATCTCCTTCGCCTGCACTCTAGCAAAAATTCATTCATCTAATCCAAATCAAATCTCCCTTCCCCAGCCACAAACCCAATTTTTTTTTTCTTTCTTACCAGAAAACTTGTGTCCTCACTCTGCTGATTGAAGATTCGCCTGGCAAGTGCTGAAGAAGTCTGACAAAGTTGATCAAACTCTGGTTGTAAATAATTCTATCTTTAATAGTTTGTGCAAATCAAAGTGAGTCCAAGTAAGTTAATTGTGAAATTATATGCAAACATTTGTTTTTATGTGGTCAAATAACACCTATTACACTAAATAGAGAAAATAATCTATTTCATTTTAAATTTTTTTGAGATTTAAATATATTCTCAACTTTGATTTATCTCTATTTTATTTTGAACTCTTCGAATTGTCCCAGTTGTGAAGCAACCAAACTCCAATTAAGCCAATTCCGGCATCACGTTCACAGCATCAGAGATTCCAATGTGGCAAATTTTGGTAATGTGGCAAAATGAATAGGTAAAAAAAAAAAATCAAGGTAGCTTTAATAAATTAGAAGCAATTGCCAAAAGATGAACATACAACCCACCCCTACCCAACCACACAGCCGCTCCCCTATCACCAGCACACCACCACCACCATCTCTTCCTCCCCAGTCAACTAGAGAAAGAGGAATAGGGAAAAGAGAGCACAAACTCAGGGAAGAGGGGAGGGTAAGGGAACTGGAAAGGGTAGTACAGGTGGGCAGTGAGAAGAGAGAGTAAGGGAGAGGAAGAGAGGAGAGAAGGAAGAAAGAATGTCGACTGGGGTAGAAGTGGGATGGGTGGCTGGGGAGAGGGAGATACCGGTAGCAGTGGTAGAGATGGCAGCACCTAAGGCAGTGAGGGATTGCAGTGAGGTGGTGGCGGCAGTTAGGCTACGGCAGTTTGAGCTTTTTTCTTGTATTTTATTTTTCAGTTTTTGTTTGAATCCTTTAAAGTGATACCTTTCCTTTTTGATTGTTATGTTCTGCCTAAGCCAAAGTTTGCTAAATTTGATCAGAATTTGGTTGCCCCTTAAAATTTGCAAGTAAAAGAATTTGAAAAAAATGGAAAGTGTGGAGTAAAATGGAAATCTAGGTTAAAATTCATAATAAAATTGTGTATTTTCCTGCATTCGACATATAGTTCACATCTATCCTTCATTTTTTGTGTTTTCAGTCAATCTCTCCTCCCACCCCCCTATCGATTTGTCCTCTCTCATTTTCTGCACAATGTGTGTGGTAGAGCTATGAATTGGAAGACGACAAGTTTGTAGAGTCATCATTGTGAGTAAAACTCAGATCTTGTGTAGCTTTGATTGTTCTTGTGTCGCTTCAACACGGCTATGCATGGTTTTTTTTTTTTTTTTGGGTGGGGAAAAGTATGCCATGCTGATGATTCAGAGTCCGTGTGTTTGAATGATGGTATTTTCGTCACTGTTGGGATAAGTTCGAGCGCCTAGTCTGAGAGGATAGAAGAACGAAAATGCTCCTCTTTTTTTTTTTTTTTTTGGGTTACAATGCTCCTTCCTCTTGCATCTATAAATTTTGTAGTCTTCATTGCAAGTATCTGCCTTAGGCATACAGAAGTGACTTCAAATTAGGTGAAAGGGTAGGATAGTTGAGGAAATGTTGACAGCAAGCATCGGTGGTGTGACACTGGGATTTGCATTTAAACGTCTTACTGACTGAGGCATAAATTTTAAGGTTTAGTGTTATGCAATTTTTCCCCTTATGGTTTCTGTGCTTGCAGATATATTGTACGATTCATGGTCCCCAGCCATGAATGTTAGTTCTATCTGTATCAGCATCCTGTCCATGTTATCAAGCTCCCCTGCCAAGGTCTGTTAACAAATTTTCATTTTCCATATATTTGGTTCTTGTTATTGATATCTTCTCTAATTGCTTTCTAAATTAACATGAGCAAGCCGACTTTATCCAAGGATCTCATGGTTTTGTGCAGCAACGGCCTGCAGATAATGATCGTTATGTGCAGAACTGTAAAAATGGCCAATCTCCAAAGGAAACAAGATGGTGGTTCCATGATGATAAGGTTTAGAATGGTTGATATGATCATGGGAAAGCCGATAATGGCCCATTGGTTTCTGATTTTGGTAGTTCATGACGAAGTCTAGAAGCAGAAGTGGAGAAAGCAACCCAAACCGAGACAAAAAAAAAAAAAGGGAAAATTAAACTGTAATTTTTTTTTCAGTTTCACTACTAAAAATGGTTGGGGGGCATAGTGCAGATATATTCAAGCCAGCGCAAGGTGGCAGAATGGGTGAACATGTAAAGCACGCTGTTTAGCACCGAGTTTAAGAACCCTGATGGACTTGCTTATCTAATGTTTCTCCGAAGGTGTATATCACTTATTGCATCATGTTCTTGTTGAAATACTCCAGACTAATACCTCTTGAAAATTTTAACTGCTCGGATGCAAATTCTGTGTTTGCTGAATTATGATGAGGACGAGTACTCTATCTTCGCATTCAAGAGCATCCATCGTCGACGTGCCGATGCTCTAGACCTCAAATTTAGTTGGATTTCTCTGTTCCAATCGAGAAGGTTTCATTTTGTTTCATAAGCTTAGTTGTCTGTGAACAGGAAGTGGATGGCCTCAAAATACGCAGCAGGAGAGCTAATTATTGGGGAATCGGCCTTGCTGATGTGAATTGTCTGTTTGCGGGCACTTGTCAAAAGGTTGTGTAGGCTGCTGGGTGATTTCCATAAAGGTGTGGCGAGGTTGGTCGTTCTGGTTCTCTATTTGATTTTTCTCGATTTCTATTCGAATTATCAAGTCAACAATTGTTTTTAACAAGCATAGCCAAGGGAGGGAGCTAGGAATCCGTTTCCTCTCAAGGCTTACTAGAAGCAGCCGAAAGGGAACTGGAGGCTAAGAAATAGAGAGCTAGAAATCTCGGAGGATCAAAGCCGAAGGACCGCAATCGAGTACGATAACAATGAGATCCAGGTCGCTTGAATACCACATGTCGGAGCAGTTTATCACAGATGTTTCAGCTTAAAACAAGGCCCGCGGCATAATCAGTAACTGTGTATTACTGTCACGGTATTTGCCAATCTCAAAAACCAAACAGCGTCCTTTTAAACAAATGCCCATGATTAGCTTAAACCATAAACGAGGGAGTATTCTATTTTATCTTCTCAAACCTTTTCCCTTTTTAAAAATTTTATCTACTTTTTTTATTCTAAGTGTTGATTCGTATTAATTTATCAAAACAGCTTGTCAATATCTTAACGTTTAGTATCTTAAATTAAATGTTAATATACGTATGTTGTAAAAAAAACGTATAAAATTTTAATTGAAAGTTAAATTTTGGCCGCTCCATAGCATTGATAACAAATTATAAAAAGGTCATGTAATATATACTCTTGATGTTGAACAATTCTAAGACTGACGGAACAGGTAATGCTGAGGTTTTTATGTCGCGTATGCATGTATGAGGTGTCACTAAAATATGGTAGATTTTTTTGAAGATTTCCTTATGTGCTGAAAAATTAATGCTAAAGTAATAGTTAAAATAAAATCAAAAAATTATTATATAAAAAATAAAAAAAGTAAGAAAAATATTGACGCCTTTAATTGATCAGATTTTTTTTTTTAAATATTTCCCGGGGTGGGGGGGGTTGGGTTTGGGGTTGGGGTTATAAACAGCTCATATTTGTATATCAATGTTTGTTAATAACGTTGTTTGGGCAAAAGGATACTTTTGTAATCCATTAGTCACTGACAAGTCCACAAGTATTTGCACCTATGCCTGATTAAAACTGAATTATTCAATCAATCGATTTGATCAATTTAAAAATTTATAGGACTTGGTCAAAATATTAAAATATTATAAACAGATATAATTATAAAATAATTAGGACTAATTAATTTATAGACCATATACAATTACAACTAAAAGTGTTTTCAATCCGACTCAATTTGGATTATAATTCTTTTTATAAATGATGTGTTTGTGGGTTCGAGTTCTTGTGCAGATTAGGGAGCCTTCAAATTTCACGGGTTGCACCGAGCTGAATAGGGCTGGTCTCCGCATCTCACAACCTAGACCATGTGCACCACAAACTATGAATAGGAGGTCAGAGGACGGTGAAAAGTGTTTCCATAGTAAATTCTCTGACGCTCAAGTTAGAAATTTTTTTCAGATAATGAAAAGATATAAGTGTGAAGGTAAACGTGATGTGGGGTGTACAGATGTTTGTATGCAAGAGGTGCGTGAGAGAATTAGAGGAGGCTTTGATTTATTTCATGCATTTCGGGGAGTGGCTCACTAAGATCGTTGGACTAGAGCAGTAGGTTTAGAGGGAAGAGAGTTGGTTCTTTCTCATCATGTTCGAGTTCGAAGCTTAGCGTGAGATAGTTTTGAGGGGCATCGAGTGATGTTGGATGCTCCCTCATTTTCTCCATTATAGGAGAAGGCATTTATAAGCTCCATGGAGGAGATTTTGGGCGCGGGAACCTATGACAGGTGTCCTGCTTAAATTCACCGGTCACTGAGTACTGGCGGTGGCTAGCGGTATTAGTTGTCGCTTTGTAGTGGCGAGGGGACCGTCATCGGGCATGGTGGCACGAGCTTGGTTGACTTTCGTTGGGATTGGTTGAACAGTGTAAGGGCGGCAGGTGCTACGGCTTGCTAGAGTTTATCTCACCCACCATTGGCTAGTATCTCCTGAACTAGCACCTCCTACGTTGCCAGTATGCAGCTGTATTGGAGAGAAGCACAGACGGATCGTGATTGGGCGTGCATCAGGAGATACTCAATGGGCCTTGGCGCAGCTTGCTCGGCCCATGATCCTTCTTGCAGTATTGGGCTTTACTTGCAGTCTCCTGGACCCCATTGCCTAGTTGGGCCTTCCTTCCAATTGGGCCTCATTTATATGGCCCATTTTCAATACTGGACCCATCACTAGTCTCCCATGTTTGGGGACGACCAACTGTCGGGCCTTGGCATGCCGGATGATGGGCCTTGGGTTGCCAACTCATGCGCTCCTTCTCGAGGCACGCTAGTCGCTAGCTCCAGAGGGCATTGCTCTTTCCCCATGCGAATCTATAGCTTTTTTGTTGGCGCCGCAGAAATTCGGTACTCTATTTGATAAGATTCTCGGCCTGCGACCTGGCTCCACATTGATGCCTTTCCTATTTTCTAATTAATTGCTATTAGACGGAGCACCATGTTGCTGGAAGCTTGCTTGATCTTCTGCGTGGATATAAATTGGAGGGTTCCCATACTTTGGGACCCAAGCTTATTTCCCCACCAGCGAAGCAATGTGGGGACCTTGGCTTGTCCTATGCTCCGTGGTGCCCCATACGGGAATTGGATGGATCTACAGAAGACTTGAGGTTGCTCTTGAAGCCTGTCATCATGCCCTTTCTGAGGGTGTTTCCTCATTGTAGTGAGGGTGGCTCAGTCACTCTGCAATTGTCGTGTATCTTCGCTCTGCTTGGCTTGAATGTTTAGCCTATGAAGGAGCATTGGGGGCCATAGTCTAAATTTCAGGCCACAGACCTCTGGAAATGCTTTGCCTCCCGCTCCATTCGTTGCTTGTTGTCTCTAGGGCTTTGCTGGAGGAGATGTATTCTAGGGTCTCACCGGGCTAAACATTCGGTGTATTTTCCAGTGTGATGGCTTCGGTGGTTGACTCTGGATGGAGGCCCTTCCCTTGCTGTGGCGGTGTTTCTTCAGCAAGGGAATGTCATTCTACTCGCGCATCGCGGGGGATCGGCGCTAGAGTTGATGCGACCAGAAGGGAGAGCTCCCTCCATAGGCGTGCTTCTTCTCCAAATCTAGTTCTTCCGGAGCATGCCGCTACTTTTCTACTTCTTGTCTTTTGCTTTATTTTTATTTTTTTTGTACTTGCGTTGGTGTAAGCCTTGTACTTTGTAAAGAAGACTTTAATAAATAAAAGCGTTAATAATTGTCTTCTCTCTTGTGTCATTGCAATTGTGTCTTTACTGTTACTCTGCATGATTCAACGGTCAAAGAGCCCTCTCACCGCCTTACGTGCTTGGCCGATCGCCCACCCCATGGGCAGAGCTGCTGATGATTTGACTTCTCGACGGCCATCCCTCAAGTCCATATTCAGACCGTCAGTGGGAAGGCCGGATGGGAGCCTTTCTAGGGTTTGTGTTGCTTGCATTCTTTCTTGGGTAATGGAACGCCACCGGTCATGTGACGGAATATGTCATAATCCACTAATGACCCCCGTCAATAAATTTACTAAACCGAATTCAAACCAATGTGCTTTTTATTTAATAACACCTTAAGCTAATTCTGTAGAAAATCGGGCAGAGGTTTTCCTAAAAATAGTTAAAAATTATACGTACAACCTGTATAAATAATCCTGTACAATACATATGAACCAGCAGATGTCAAATTTTACTCCATAACAAACACAAGATCAACAAATGGCATATCATCCATGACTCTAACACAATATCTCAACCACTATATTGGATCTATTAGAGATGCCATCTAGGAACTTATACAGACCTAACATTTACCTGCAGAAATATTCTATGTCCATAAATAAACTATGGAAGCATAACAATTTATCATTACAATGGGAACTATACTACGAGTTTATCATCATCCTCATCATCATCATCATATGTATACATCTATGAACAAAAGGCATCAAAATCTTAAAATATCTCATCAGTAGACATGAGACTACATAACTAAGTCCACGAGATCATCTTCCATGTCTTCGAGTTTATCCGACTCTAAATCTTCTACCCTACCTCATTAGGTGCAATTCATACTCATCTGGAGGGAGAAAAACAACAAGGGTGAGCTAAAGCTTAGTAAGACTCATATATTAAGAAACATATAACTTCATATTCAAAATATAACGATATATATATATATACATATAAACATATATAGGGAAGAATGACAATTAATAAATCCCAAAATATCCATAAAAGTAAAACCATCATAATGCCATTAAATCTCTTATTTCATTTCAGATTTTTTATCTTGTCAAATCATGTAGAAAACTTGTTCTTAACTTCTTATTTTCTTAGAAAATTTGCTCTTAAATAAAAAATTTTCATAGTTTTCACCCCAAGAGAACAATCCATAGTTGAAACTCGTGATCAAAGCCCATAGCAAAGGCTTGTGGCCGTAGCCCTTGGCCAAAGCCCATAATTAAGGTCTGTGGCTGTAGCCTATGGTTAAAGCCCATAGCTAAGTGCAGAATATCCTCCTTTTTATTTTTGTTCATAAGTCATACAATTTCATGTTTTTAAAACATAAGCTTTCACATAACTTCCATCACATGCATAACATAACTTGAAATTTAGAAAATCTTACCATTTGAGCCAAGCATCATTTTAAAGCTTCTGATTACGAATTCCTTTATAAACAATCATATATAATTTTCGGCACATATACAATTCAATTTGTTTAATATACATGCGGTCAAACTTCATTATTCACGTCCATTAATATTTTGAAATATGCAATTAGACATATGCAAATGGATACAATTTAATTAACAATTAAATAATGTAGAATTATGCAAAAATTACCAAAGAGCTCGGGTGAACAGTGCACGTGAATAATACAAGGTTGCACATGTCGGGTAATTCATGAAATTTCAGGTATCCATTGGGTAAATTAATAAATTCAAGATATGGGTAAACATAACCTCAATTCAATTTATGCATAAAACTCGAAATATGTGCTCAAATGAGGTCTAGGTGTGGGTCTAGGGTTTTGTGAATTAAAATCCACATAAATTTACCAAATCGGATACCCAATCGATAAATTAACTTACCTAAGATATAGGCAATGATATTTTAGTCTCAATTTATGCAAAAACCCCAAAAATCGAAGGCTGAAATCGTTTGGGCATGGGTGAACAGTACGTGCGCATGGGTTAGGGTTTTGGTCACGCAAAATAGTGTGAAAATAATAAATCGGACAATAAAATTCACATATATACATGTTCAAGCCATAAGTAACATATAATATAACTTTAATCGGGTATCGAAATGAGAATACTTGATGAAAATAAAGCGAAAGTGCAAGAAAACGAAAGAGGAGGGTAGGAGTGCACTTACCTCGACTCGATCTATCACCTTTCTAACTTGCTCTCGGGCAGATTCAGACTCGGGAGCTTCGTTCTCCATCTTCTCTCTCTTCCCCTTCTCTCTCTCTCTCTTATTTCTCCCGAAAAGCTTGAAAAATGGCAGAGAAAGCACCCATGGCGCTTATATTCAGTGGGCTAGCGCTCAAGCGCTCGGTGAGCGTGCATCGGGCAGCCATATGCTGGAATCAGTGCTCAATCCTGGGTTCGAGTGCCGGTCAGTTGCGGTTCAGGTCCAACGCCTACGTACATTACGAAAACTTCGCGTTTTTGCCATCTGGGACCCGTTTTGACCCTTCTAATCCAATATTTCATATCCTTAAACTCTAATTTTGATTATATTAGTTTAATAAGTTATAATTATCTTGATTTAAAACTTAAATCTTATCTACGGATTAACTTTTCACGGTTATAATGCCGGTTCCTGATTTACCAATTCCGGGTCCCTGGTCTTTTCATTCCAATTTCTTCCATGTCCTTTAACCTCGATTCACTTATTTTCTTAATTACTCATATTTTTCATATTTTGGAAATCAGGACATTACAATCTCACTGACTTATAGAAATTTTGTCATCGAAATTTGACAAATCTTAAAATTCAACAATTGGGGAAAAGTCTTTCCAGAATTCCTTCTTCATGTTCCTATACCACATCCGTGATCAAATGATTTACCCAAAAGGCCTTATCATAAGACAAATTTCTATTCTCTCACAAGGTTAAGTTCAATCACGTACTTATTTCCTTAATCATTGATACAAGAGAGGTTTCATGATAATCCATAAAATCTAAAGGCAACCCATATCGACTATTTCCCAAATTTAATTCAAAACATCAAGCCAGCCAATGAACTTCTACTTTAGTTCATCCTAAGTCTCGAAAATGATCGACCATATGGAACCTCAATCTTATTCTGAAATTTCTAGGCCATGGCCCATGTGCTACCACTGTGCTACTCTAATTGAACACTTGTACATTAAGATCGGCTGCAATTCTTATCCATTGATTCATCGGACACCTAGGTTACACAGTAATTATATACCCAAAAAAATTTTAAAGATATCGATACATCTGAGGTAAAACCCATAATCTTCAGATTATATCCAACACAGAAAATATGATTGAAGCAATCATTCCAAAATTTTGATAAAGCCTCAAGTTACTACCAAAACCTTGAAACCCGAATTCTTAACAACTTATCTTTCAAATTCCCAACACCTCGGCTGTTCTAACAACCCGAAGCAAAACCATAAAGATTTCTCATCTCATAATTCCTCAACTGTTCTGCTCTTAATACAATTCTGTCTCTCAAATCAAAACACAACATCCCGATAGCCCAGACATTTAAAACCTACTTGTGGTTCAACCTTCACAAGTCTTAGGAAATATCAAAATCATCTTAAATCTAAAGACACCCAATTGCTAACTCCAACCCACGATTGGGGCAATTTCAATCATGGGCTTCTCCCCTACTTAATTTAAGAGCAACTACCGACACACACGATGTAGGAAAGGTATAATCCTAAACTTTTTCTGGAGGTACTACATTCAACTGCAACATGCTTGATTCATCAAGGTCAATCCAAACGACATGGTGGTCAATTGACTACTTTTATTCCTCGTAAACGTACACAATTAAATTCCTTAGTGACCACCAAATGACTTCAAAGGGTGGTCTCATAGACCAGATGGACTTAGCGCATATTCTCGATATTAATTTTGCCGTTCCTTGATCAACTACGCCCCATATTCAAAATTCATAACCTGATTGCAAAGCATTATATCTTACCAACATAATTTACACCAACATCTACTAACACCATTTTAATTCCTCCAGGATTTGCACCACCCATGAATTCAAGCACTTAATCACTACTAAATCTATGACAAATTGACATCCTTAATTTCACTACACTAGGAATCGACTCCAAGTCACATTGACCTCGAGCCTTCAATTTCACTTTAGCTACCATACTTGCTAGGTTGATCCAAACACACCTTTCTAATGACTTGCTGACCTGAGGGCCTCAACCCAGAATAGATCAACCTAAACTTTAAACCAAAATCGATTAGCCTTGAAAAGAATCAATGTCAATCAACTTAAACACTAAATCCCAACTTAATTCTAATCTAGTTTAATCATCGTATACCTATATCTACTTATTTAATCAATCTTGATTGATCCTAAATTTCTGCACACGATTTAAATCAAACCTAAGACATCTCTTTTCTCTAATACCATCTGTGACGGAGCGAGTCATAATTCACTAATGATCTCTGTCAATAAATTTACTAAACCAAATTCAAACTAATGTGCTTTTTATTTAATAACACCTTAAGCTATTTCTGCAGAAAATCGAGCAAAATTTTTCCTAAAAATAGTCAAAAATTATACATACAACATGTATAAATAATGCTGTACAATACATATGAACCACCAGGCATCAAATTTTACTCCATAATACACACACAGGATCAACAAATGTCATATAACCCATGGCTCCAACACAATATCTCAAACACTATATTGGATCTATGAGAGATGCCATATTGAAATTTTTGCAGACCTAACATTTACCCATGGAAGCATTCTACGTCCATAAATAAACTATAGAAGCATAACAATTTATTATTAAAGCGGGAACTATACTATGAGTTTATCATCCTCCTCCTCATCATCATCATCATATGTATACATTTATGAACAAAAGGTATCAAAATTTTAAAATATCCCATAAGCAAACATTTGTTTTGGTAAGTAAGTAAACTTTATAAATGAAAAAGAAAAAAAATACATAATTAATATTTTATCTCCAATTATTTTGCTGACTTAGATTTAGAATAAAGACTTTGGGGTATACCCCGAGTACCATGAAACATGTCACAAAACCAAAATAAAGTAAAGAAACAACGGAGTAAACATAATTACATCCGCCAAAGGCCATCAACAAATTTTTTTTGATAAGTAAAATGGAATTAAATTAAAAGAAATTACAAAATTATGTTCTAACTTCAAGTATTTTGCCAACTTAGAGGGAGAACACAGACGCTAGGGTATACTCCAAGGACCACCATGAAATATTCTATGATACCGAAAGAAAACATACAAAAGGAAACTGGCCAAAAACCACCATCCAAACCGGCCACAAGCCTTCGACCCAACTGGTTGAAAGACTCAGCACTGCATTTACAAACTGGCTATCGCAGCATAGTTGTAAATCGGGCAAACAGCCATCCCAGCCAGTAGCATCATACCGGGCAATTCCGGCATTTTCAGTATTTTGTTGCATACCAGCAACTAACCAATCCGGGCAAAATGCATACCGGCATTTTGACAAAACAGCAATAGGAGCATTCTGGCAAATCATAGCACAGCGGCCCTCCAAACAGCCAAACTCCATACTGGCTAGATAACACACAGCATACCGGTTTCAGGACTCATCCAAACCGGGCAAATGGGCCACATCAGCATGACACCAAACTGGCCGCAACAACGATCCTCAGGCAATTCTTTCATTGAAGACCAGTCTTCCAGAACCGTCATCTATTCTGCCTAATACAGGCAAACTACCTTCTAACTAGGACATCCATTCCATCCCAACACCTTCACCCATTTTCCTACCATATGGGAACCAATCAACCCAACTGGCCAGATCAGTCAAATGAAAATCAGTTTGCCCATACCGGGTTTGGGGGAGAAGGAGCCATAATGTTTTCCACTTGGCTAGTCAGCATTTTTACCGGCACAATAGCCCTTTTTTTTTTTCTAATTTTACCAATCAACGTGTTGATCGGCCAAAAAAACCCTCCCACCATTTCTTAATACCAGGAAAGCGCAGACAAGGCAAATCTATAGGCTGGCTGATGATCCCATCATTCGCAGCAAACCAGCAAAAACCACAATTTGGCAAATGATCTTTGCCGGGAATAAATCAACAAACCATAACAGTCAGTAAAAGCATTTCGATAAAAACACACCAATCGGTAACCCTCGATCATACTAATTCAGGGAACCTACGACCGGCTAATGCTTTTGCCGGAGGAATCCTGAGAGCGCTTGGATTTTCGATGTCTCATGGACTTGGCTGGCTTCCAGGTTCCATCTTGCTCTGGAGGAGAAGGTGTGAAAACTTGATGCGCCCCTTCTTGAGCCTGATTGGAATGCACACGCCAATTAGACCACTGCTGTGAGCAAATGGAGGAGACAGGAGTTACAAGAAGGCTTACTACGTTGGCAGATTCATCAACTATATGGAGCTCTGCCACTAAGCCACTTAAATGGCTAAAATTGGAATTTGGAAATTCGGTCTCCGTATTCAGCAAAGCATCCAGAAGGCCAACAACTGCCTTTTTTCCAGCAGGAGGTAAGGATTCAATATATATTGGAGTAGTCGTGGCAACCACCAAGAACCTGATAACTTCAAATAATGCACTGGAAAGCCTGTCCTGATCCGCCAAAGCCAGAGGAGAAGAAGACTTGAACTTATCCCTCGCCTCATTAGTTTTAGCAAGTAAAGATTTTTCCATGAAATCATGCACAGTTTACCTTTCTTCAGAAGTTAAAGAATCAAGATATATCTGGGTAACATTAGCCTCCAGTGACATCATGAGGGCATTAAGCATTGGGTCGTAAAAATAGTCCTCATCTTCCACTACTTCCTCAAACTGAACAGGAGCATCCTAGGAGTACTTACAAGAAAGTTTGGTGATGGAATTTGGTGTTAAAACTAATTCAACATCAAGCGCCACACTCGAGAATCAATTCTCAAGTACCCCTTCAACCAGAGGTGGAGCATGCACAAGTTTGCCTAGAGCAGCACTATCATTGTGAGTATCAAATTGTTGATCAACTCCTGGAGGCTGAATGGAATCATTGCATCTAGAAGTGATTGTTAAACAATCAAGGTCATCGTCCTCAGTCGCCTTCCCATTTGCTACAAAGTCATGAAAAGAGATGGAGGCAGGCAAGTTAGGAGCAGCCGTATTAGGAGCATCAGGAACAGGATTTCCTTGTTGGTCTTGGGCTGATCAGGAGAGGACTTTGAATCTGACAAGTTTCGACCGGTAGGCCTGAATAGCTCCGCAGGTTTACCTTTTGGTTATGTCATCCCCTTCCTGTTACAATGGCTACCGCGAGCAGGCTTCCATTGGGACTCAATATTAATCACAGAGTAAAAATGATCGGGATGCTCAGATGAGCACACTGACCTGACTTTTACATGATTAGGCAAAGGGGTATCAATTCCTACTTCCACACAAACACGGGCAAAGCCCAACCTTTCCATCTTCTCAGAAACAGGGTCTAGAAGGAAGGGCTTTCTCACAACACTCGTAATCCAGCTCAATCCCAGAGGTGACTAGAGTTCCACTGGCACATGAGACAAGGTGATCCATATGGGAAAGGATTTGTGCTCCTCTTTTGTCAATAGCATACCTGGTTTCCAAATCTTGAGAAACAAGGGGTGTCCAAAAAAAGTCTAGGGACCACCCACAAGACATCTCTCCAACTGATTACAAGAAGAAAAACGGAAGAAAAAGAAACCCTGGTCATTACTAGCCACATGTTGTAGCTCAAATCGAGCCCAGAGTTTCCTAGCGATGTGGTTGACAGCTTTATAATGCAGGGGGTTGCCAGAGAAGTACCCAACCAATGTGCCACCCTAGATTTCCTCCCCTTGCTCGATAACTTCAGACGGGGAGTCAAAACCTCCTCATCTCCTAATTTAGGAGGAAAGTATTTCAAGGAGGACTTACTACCTTTGGTTTTTTGCTGGACCACCGAAGACCATGAAGCACGAGGGGAATTGGCTATAGTAATAAGTGGAGGGTTTGAATCGACCACCCCCAATAAAGATGCGATTGCATAGGCAGCAATATCATCAGAAATAGGAACCGTCTCAGTGCAGGGAAGGATCACCGCCTGTGAAGAATAGACCCCTGACATCCTACGGGGGGTGACATCAGAAAACACATCCACATGGGGGTTGACTGCCTTCGGTGACTGAGCTTGAAGCCCATCTGCCACAACACCAGACAGCACAGGGAAGGACACGGTATTCACCGACGGATGTCCATAGCCCATTTTCGGCCGCTTCGTGCTTCCAAGGAAAGAAGCATCAAGAATAGTAGACCGCATTGGGGCCGTTTGCTACAAGGGAGGGAATGAACCAGAGGAATGGTCCATCGTAGCCATTGAACCCACTTCCAAAGAATTAGAATCAGGAGGAAGGGAGGCGAGGACAAGAGGGAAGGAGCAAACAAAGCCCCCAGGGAGCCGGTCTTGCCGACAAACGGTGAAAATCGATCGAGGATTGTCTTCGCAAATTCTGAAATTTGAAAAGAAGAGAGAAGGGAGAGCTTCTCCCTCTTGACCGAGGTCTCTAGAACAAGGGGATTGCTCTTTCCCATAAGCAGACATAAGACTACATAACTAAGTCTACGAGATTATCTTCCATGTCTTTGAACCTAGCAGACTCCAAATTCTCTATCTTGTCTAATCGGGTGTAACTCATACTCATCAGGAGGGAGAAAAATAGTAAGGGTGAGCTAAAATTCAGCAAGGCACATAAAAATATTAAGAAATATATAACTTCATAGTCAAAATATAACGATACATATATATACATATAAACATATACAGGAAAGAATAGCAATTAATAAATCCCAAGACGTGCATAAAAGTAAAACCTTCATAATGCCATTCAATCTCTTGTTTCCTTTCAGATTTCTTATATTGTCAAATCATGTAGAAAACTTATTCTTAACTTCTTATTTTCTTAGGGAATTTTTTTTTAAGCCAAAAATTTTTATAGTTCTCATCCCAAGAGAACGATCCATAGCTGAAATCTATAGTTAAAGACCATGGCCACAGCCTGTGGCCAAAGCCTATAGTTAAGGCCTGTGGCCTTAGCATGTGGGCAAAGCCCATAACTAAGGCCTGTAGCCGAAACCCGTGGCCAAAATCCAGAGCTAAGGCCCATGGCCAAAGCCCATAACTAAGTGTAGAATATCCCCTTTCTTATCCTTATTCATAAGTCATACAATTTCATCTTATTAAAACATAAGCCTTCACATAACTTCCATCACATTCATAACATAACTTGAAACTTAGAAAATCTTACCATTTGAGCCAAGCATCATTTTAAAGCTTCCGATCATGAATTCCTTTATAAACAAATCATACATAATTTTCGGTACATATACAATTCAATTTGTTTAACATACATGCGGTCAAACCTCATTATTCACGTTCGTCAATATTTCAAAATATTCAATTAGACACATACAAATGGATGCAATATAATTAACAATTAAACAATGTGAAATTATGCAAAAATTACCAAAGAGCTTGGGTGAACAGTGCATGGTTGCGCATATCGGGTAATTCACAAAATTTCGAGCATCCAATGGGTAAATTACTAAATTCAAGATATGGGTAAATATAAACTTAATTCAATTTATGCATAAAACTTGAAATATGTGCTCAAACGAGGTCTGGGTGCGGGTCTAGGGTTTTGGAAACGAAAATCCACATAAATCCACCAAATCGGGTACCCAATCGATAAATTAACTTACCCAGGATATGGGCAATGATATTTTAGTCTCAATTTATGCAAAAGCCCCAAAAATCAGAGGCCAAAATCGTTTGGGTGCCGGTGAACAGTACGCGTGCATGGGTTAGGGTTTCGGTTGCACAAAATAGTGCAAAAATAATAAATCAGACAATAAAATTTACATATATACATGCTCGAGCCATAGGTAATACATAATATAACTTTAATCGGGTATCGAAACGAGGATACCCGATAAAAATGAAACAAAAGTGTAAGAAAACGAAAGAGGAGGGTATGAGTGCACTTACCTCAACTCAATCTATCATCTTTCTAATGTGCTCTTGGGCAGATTCGGACTCAGGAGCTTCGTTCTCCATCTTCTATCTCTTCCTCTTCTCCCTCTTTCTCTCTTATTTCTCCTGAAAAGCTCAAAAATGGCAGAGAAAGCACCCGTGGAGCTTATATTCAGCGGGCCAGCGCTCAAGTGCTCGGCGAGCGTGCATTGAGCGCCCATATGTTGGAATCAGCGCTCAAGCCTGGGCTCTAGCATGTGTCAGTTGCGGTTCAGGCTCGGAGCCTGTGGATGTGCCAGAGACCATTGACGCACTGGCTACGGGATCTCTGGCAGTTGCGATTTTAAAACTTGTCATGGTGTCAGGTCAATCCGAGGAGGTCGACATGGGACCCTCGGCGAGTGGGGCATGTGTGGGCGAGAGGGAGGTGGGTGTTGCACATCTAGAGCCCCCAGCTGTGCCCATGCTCGGGATTGTGCCAGATCCTACCGATGTTGTGGTAGAGCTCTTCCTCAAGGTATGATTTCTTCATCCACCAAGCAAGGAATGTGTTCGCCGATTTTCTTCATACAATAAGTTTCTGCTTATCTGAGACTCATGAGCTTTCTATCTCTTTTCTCTCTTTGTAGATCATGGCTTTGGTCCACCTCATCCAGACAGGTCTCTTTCGCCGGGATGAACTCATTTATTAGGCTTGGGAGGAGGCCGCAAAGGTAGCGGCCCGGAGCTGCGAGGAAAGATAGCCGCCCTGAGGTAGGAGTGTTTTCCACAAGAGAGGAGAGGGCCTGGGCCTCGGAGGTGATCGAACTATTGAAGAGGGAGCTGCGGGCAACCCGTGGCCACATTTGTGAGCTCTAGGCCCAGAAATGTAGGATTAGCTTACTCTGGAGGACATGGCAGAGTGTTGGATGTGAGGTTTTGGGAAGGCATACGTCTGTGCCGTTGAATACCGTCCATGGCAGTTCTGCACGACTCCAGGGAAATTTTTGACCTGAGGAACGATGGAGTCCGAGAAAGTTCTCTCCTGACCGACTTCTCGGAGGAACCAGGGTCCTTGCACACTTAGAGTAGCAAAAACCTATGTACATTTGCCCTTTTGTAATTTCGCAAGCGGCCTTGTAATCCTCAACTTGCATAATGAATGAGATACATTGTTTTTGTCTACTCGGGTTGTTATACACTACCGCTTCTTTGTGTTGCTGTTTCTTGCTGTATTTGTTACGCTCTTTCGCTATCATCACTGTGGCTCACTTTGGAAGCTGTTTGCGTTGTGCTCATCCTTGGAAGAGGACATTGTTGCATCTCACGCTTGGCGGGGTGCTTTGTACAATAGATTGGATGTCAGTGCATGCTTAAGGTGGGGTCTCGCAAGGGCCAGCTTTGTTTTGAGGCCGCAATTGCCAGATTTGGGATCTTAAGCTGTCATTTGCACAATACTGTAATGACGCTCGGCCTTGCTCCGGGTCTTATTACTTATGTGTGCATGGTTCTAGCCTACCAACCAGCGTTCATTGAGGGTGCTATCTTCTTGGAAAGAAGATCATCACACGCCTGCTGTTTAGGCCCCACGAGGTTTTAGTAGCCATCTTATCGGGAGCTTCTAGAGCCCCAAGGCCTAATCGTTCGACCGTATGTGGGTTGCTTGGTATGGGGTTAAGGTTTTTCGGCTGCAAATGGGCCTTTCGGAGTGGAGTTGAAGTTCGAAGTTCAACTGCGTGTGGGTCATTAGGCGCGCGGCCAAGGTTTCTTGGCAAATAAGGGGCCTTTTAGAGCGGAGCCAAAGTTTGGAATTTGATCGTGTGTGAGCCGTTTGGCACGTAGCCAAGGTTTTTTGGCCGATAAAGGGCCTTCCGGTGCAGAGCGAAAGTTTAAAGTTTGACCACATGTGGGTTGCTTGGCACGGGGCAAGGGTCTCTCTGCCGATAAAGGGTCTTTCAGTGCAGAGTCCAAGTTTGGAGTTCAACCACGTGTGGGCTAGTTGGCACAGGGATAAGGTTTCTTTTTTTTATAGGTGAACAAGCATTTTCCTGACTTAGAGGCAATCTAGACCGTTTTAGTTTATGAGATGATAAGTAGACATGCACTCACATGGGCAGTTAGACAGAAAAATAAAAATAATGATTTTATTAACAAAAATATGCTACATGTACAAGTATCCTGGACCATGAATGCAAATCTTACTTGGCCATGTCCGAGGATTATTGATAGTACTTGAGGTGGGTGGCATTCCAGGTGCAAGGGATTAGTTTGTCTTCTTGGGTATACAGCTTGTACTCCTTGTTCCGGAGGATCGTTGAGACAATGAACGGTCCCTTCTAATTTGAGGAGAGTTTGTTCCTATAAGCAATCTTTCGCATCTCCTCTACACTCCGTAGGACCAAATCCCTAATCTCGAGAGGAAAAGCCTTTACCTGCTTATTGTAGTACCCAGCGATGCGCTACTGGTAGGCCGCCGTTCTCAAGCGTGCCGCGTCACGGACTTCTGGGAGCACATCCAGGTGCTCTCCGAGCCTCTAAAAATTGTTGACAGGACCAAAAACATTCAATTTGTAGGCTGGGTAGCTCGACCTCGACAGGGATGACCACTTCAGCCCTGTAGCATAGACTAAAAGGCGTCTCTGGCATCGATTCCCACGACGTCGTCCGATATGAGCTACGGATGGTAACTCGTTTGCCCAAGAGCCCCCTGTGTCATTTAGCTTGGTCTTCAACCCATGTAGCAGTGTTCAGTTTGTCACTTCAACTTGGCCATTTGTCCGTGGGTATACTACAGACGTGTGGACCAGTCTAATGTACAAGCTTGTACAGTATTTGATGAATCGTCTGTTAGTGAATTAGATTCCGTTGTCAGTCATTATGACCTTGAAAATTTTGAATCGACAAATAATGTTTTGATGGACAAAAGCCATCGCATTCTACTTGGTTATGTATGCCAAAGGAGTGGCATCGACCAACTTGGTAAAGTAGTCAATGACAACGATGAGAAATTTTCTCTAACTAAATGCCAAGGGCATAGGCCAAAGGATATCGAGCCCCTACTATGTGAATGGCCCTGGGGCCTGCAAGCTCTGCAACTCCATGTGCGGTTGATAGCTCATGGATTTGGGGACTGGGCAGCTTTCACATCTTTTGATGAAGTTTATGGTGTCACATTTCATTGTTTGCCAACATAGACCTTGGCGCATGACTTTGAATGCGAGGTTCTTCCATCCAATGTGTGAGTCGCAGACGCCGAGGTACACCTCACCTAGTGCGGACTTGGCTTCTTCAGGCCTGAGGCATTTTAGGTTGGGGTCGAATATCCTCGCCCATATAGTATTCCATCGAATATCGCGTACCGACCAGCTATCTTTTCTATATGCTAGGCTTTCTCTAGGTTTTCCGACGGTGTTTCTTTCATCATGTACTTTCAATATGGGGCATCCAGTTGTCGCCTTCGGCCACCTGCAGCATCTCACGCTCGGGGTCGTCAATGTTGGATGTGGCTAGGACTTCCGGCATGCTCCTAGCATACTGCTCTTGAGATCCCATCGCAGCGGCCTTGGCCAATTGGTCGGCCTTTTAGTTCTCTGTCCTTGGTATATGTGAGATCCCAATCCCAGAATATAATAACTATGAATTAATTACGTAGATGATAATTATGAAAAAGAAAAAATGGGTACCGAAGTAAAGTGGAGCAAAATAGGCAAAACGGAGGACCGGCGCTTGAGTATAATAATAATAATAATAATAATAATAATAATAATAACAACAACAACAACAACAACAACAACAACAATAATAATAATAATAATAATAATAATAATAATAATAATAATAATAATAATAATAATAACGGTGGAACATAGAAGCAAGAATGAAAGCAGGGAAACGGGGGAAAAAGAGGGAGCTGATGCACGGGTCCTTCACGTGACCCATTTCCTCTAGTTTTAATTAGAGACTTTCAGGTGTTTTGGGGGAAAAGGAGAGTAGTAGCCGGTGAGTAGAAACGAAGAGGGAGAGCAGAACACGAAGAGAAAAAGGGGAGAAAGGGAGAAATCCACCCGTTTCGATTTGATTGGGATAAAAATAACTGTAGTTCAAACTCAGACAAGTGAACTTCAGACGTTATTTTTCGTTTTTACTGCTTCTTATTATCTCTAAAATGGTATTCATGCTCTAAAATTATATTGTTCCATGTTTAATGTAAATAAAGCATATATCTCATTACTTTTTTGTTAGATTTTGTGTATACATGCGATTATTATGAATTGTGGCTTTGATTTTATGTTTTGGCTCACGTTTTGCGTTCGTTTTGTGTCCGGATGTTTTGTGGCAAACCCTAGCTCGAAAATTTGGGGACTTTTGGTTTAATTGCATGATTTTGTATATGTATTGTGATATATGACCTCGATTTCATGTATATACATGTATTTGGTGGGTGTGTGAATTTTGGCAGAGTTACTGCCGTGCGTTCTGTGTATGTGTGCTTTGTGTGTGTAATGAAATATGTATATATATATATATATATGTATGTATGTATATATATATTTATATGTATGTATGTATATATATATTTATATGTATGTATGTATATGGATATACATGTATTTCGGCATCCGTTTCTTGTCCGAAAGCTTCGCTGAAACCCTAGGAACGAAGATTAAGGAATTAGTGTTTAAAATCCATGAATTTTAACATGTAAATGTTTATTTGTAAAGAGGTAATGCCCATGTTGCGATTTGCATCTAAAAGATTTACATGGAATTGCACTGTTGAATTTCTGTGAATTTTTAATGCAGTCTGAAGGACTATCTATATAAATTTAACCAACTTTCTGAAATACAGTGAGTTATAAGATAAGGAATTAAGAGAAAAATATTTATGATTTAGTAAATTAGGGCTTAGAATTGATATACAGTCAGGTAAGGTTCTCCGACATACATTAGAACGTTATAGTGGTAATCGAGGATAATTCCATTCATAGAGTTATATGTGATCCACCCTTCTTTAGGGCGTTAAACTAGAGGGTAGTTTTCTATTCCTGGCATGCCATCGGGAGGCATTCCTATTCATATCTCACGAGAAGGGATTCCTACTCCTGTTCCTGGCCTTAGATTGTGTAGAGTAAATATAATCTATCCTTGATTATTCACCCCTTCGACTAGTAGAATCTACTAGTTTGATCTTTTCTGATAGTAAAAAGGGATTTTTAGAACTTATAGTAGTTTCTAGAACTTCCAGATTTTGATATCAGCTTCTAATTTCTAAGGCTCGTAACACTAATCCATGATTTCTAAGGCATGTTTTATATGGTTTATGATTTCCTATGCTTTCATGTCACTACTTCCATGATGTTACATATTTGTACCCCTATTCTGCATGATGAGATTTACACTGTATGTTTTTACTGTACCTTGTTAGATTTCAGCTCATTATTTTATTTTTTTCTCCAGATGATACAGTAGAGCTAGTACCTGACGAGAAAGAGTAACTAAAGCCTAGCCTAAAGACCCTTGGAGACTTGAAGTTATTTTGGAGATCTTGGGAAGAGATAGTTGAATGTAAATATCTGATTTTATATATGGATCTTGTATATGAAATGTATGTTATGTATATGATGAAACAAAAATTTATGCTTCCGCAGGTATATAGTTTAACTTCCACTATATGTTTTCTAGAATTGTACGGGTCCTATTCGGCATATCTATTCTGAATTGTTGGTTTAGTGGATAGGAGCTGTGGAATATAAGCCGTAGGAAATTATACGATGTCTGTGAATCCTATGTTAGTGATGGAATTTATATGTTGATGGATATTATGATGTTATTTTGTATAATTGCAGGTTTTATACAGGTTTTATATTTCAGTTTGGCCTAATTTTAGAAAAAATTTTGTCCAAGTTTTCTTAGAACTTCAAGTTTTATTTTTGGGGATTTAGTCTCTGTTATGTGTCTTGACGGAATTATTTGAGGACAAAAAAAAATCGTTCCGTCACAGTTTATGCACAATCTCGACCTTTTCAAATGCCGGAACTTGAGCTCTCGCCTTAACTAGGTACTTAGTGAGCTAAGGGCCTAACGTCTCGAAAGTTCCTTGGACTTGATTGACCACTAGTTCTGAGTCACTGTAGATGACCAATACCTTTTTTGAGCACTCTTTGGCCAACCTGAGTCCTGCGAGGAGGACTTGTATTTTGCAATGTTGTTGGTTGCCAGGAATTTGAGTGCCAGAGAGTATTTTATCTCCAAGTCTTTTGGAGTTCTGAGAATGATTTCAGCCTCGCTACATGCCTGCGTGGATGATCTGTCGACGTATAGGGTCCATATCAAAGTGCTTGTGACGCCTGTGTTGTTGACCTGATCAGGGACATCGAAAGTAGGGGTCATTGTTTCGACCACGAAGTCTATGAGGGCCTGACCATTCTGGGCCAATTGTGGTCAAAACTCTACGTCGAACTCCCCCAACTCTAGGGCCCACTTGACCAGTTGTTCGAACATCTGTCATTTCTGTAGGATTTCTTTCAGTGGATGGTCATTTAGCACCACGATGTGGTTGGCCTTGAAGTATGGACGCAACTTCTTAGCGGAGTAGATAAGGGCCAAAGAGATCCTTTCAGCATGAGGGTAGTAGGACTTTGTGTCCGTTAGTATCTTGCTAATGTAGTTCACAGGCTACTTGTGCGTCTCCTGTTGACAAATGAGGGCCGAGCTCAGGGCCATGTCTGACACCGCCAAATAGAGGTATAGGTCCTCACCCTCTGAAAGGGGAGGTAAGGAGTGGAGGGTTGGAGAGATATTACTTGAGTTCGTGAAATGCAGCCTCGCACTTGGCGGTCCATCAGAATCTGGTCGCCTTCGTCCCTTTGAGGGCTTTGAAGAATGGCAAGTACTTTTTTGCTGATTTAGGCAGGGACTGTGAGACGGTAGTGATCTTCCCTGTGAGCTTCTAGACCTCTTTTATGGTCCGCGGTGGGCTCATTTTAATGATGGCTTTCATTTTTTTTGGGTTTGCCTCGATGCGGCATTGGGATACTATGAAGCCTAGGAACTTCTGGATGTCACCCCGAACAAGCTCTTGGCCGGGTTAAGCTTCATCCTGTGAGCCCAAAGAACCTTGAAGGTCTCAGCTAGATTGCACACGTGGTCACCAGTGGCTTTGCTTTTGACAAGCATGTCGTCTACATATACCTCCACATTTCGTTTGATTTGGGTTTCGAACATCTTATTTACTAGCCACTGACAGGTTGCGCTTGTATTATTTAGACCGAAGGGTATGACCTTGTAGTAGTAGGTTTCTTGGTCAGTTATGAAAGATGTGTGCTCCTCGTCATCGTGGTTCATCCTTATCTGGTTGTAGCCGGAGTAGGTATCCATAAAGCTCCGGAGTTTATACTCGGACATGGAATCTACTAGTTGGGTCGATCTCGACAGTGGAAAAATGTCTTTCGGGCGAGCTTTATTCACATTGGTGAAGTCGACGAGCATCCGCCACTTGCCATTACTTTTCTTTATGGGGACGATGTTCAATAGCCAGTTTGGGTACTGGACTTCCCTTATGAAATCCCCATCGAGTAGCTTCTTTACTTCCTAATGGTAATTAGCTTTTCGACAAAATGATTCCTGCGTTTCTGCTGGACGGGTTTGTAATCAGGATCAAGGTCCAACTTGTAGACTATTACTCTGGTTGGTATCTTGAGCATATTTGCAGGAGTCCATGTGAAAACATTGGAGCTTTGCCTGAGGAAATTCATGAGCTGGTCATAGATCGACATCGAGATGGAGTTACCGATGTGTATGCATTTCTCTAGTTCGTTGAGGTCCCAAGGGACCAGCTCTGTTGATTCACCAGACTGAGACTATTGCAGTGTGGACTTGTCGTGAAAGTCCAGGTCCTCTATTGGCCGGCTGAGGGTGGCTAGAGCAACCTGAGATAGGTAGCATGTCCATCCTATCATCTGGTTGCCTAGTGCCTCCCTTATTCTGTGTAGAGTTAGAAACTTCACCTTTAAGTGGATGATCGACATCACCACCCCGAAGGTTGTTAGGAATGGTCGGCCCAAGATGGCGTTGTAGACCGATGGCAAGTCGACGACGAGGAACATGAGCGTTTGGCTGGTCGTACGTGGATGAGTCCCTATTGTGACTTCGAGCTGGATTTTTCTCTGCACGTACATTGGTTTGTTGTCTAGGCCATACAGAGGGCCTTTGGCTGCCCTCATCTGGCTCTTTTCAATCCAAGTTTAAAAAATATATTGAGATATAGCAAATTACAAGGGCTTCTATTATCGATCAAAACTCATTTTAGCCGGCAGTTTAATATACCTGAAATGAGGGCAAATACAACAAGAGGGTTGGAATAAAGGGAGGTTACATGGGTCATATCGTTGTCACTAAAATTAATGACATTAGTCCTAGCCCCTACCCTCTCTCTCTTGTTGTTGGATGCAACCTCGAGTCAATCCTGGCCTCTGCACTTGGCCGGTTTGCTCGAAATCAAACTGATGATGTTGATGGTAACACGATTCTTCGGTTGCTCTCTGGCTTCATCATTGGCTGCCTCAGGGGCCTGCCTTGGGCTTCTCAGGAATTGTGTGAGGTGCCCTGGCGGATCAGGTCTTCAATCTCCTACAAAATTCGGCAATCTTCTGTGGTGTGTCTAAGAGACCTGTGAAAATGGCAGTATTTTGCCTGGTCTTCGGTGGACCAACGTGGCAATGAAGGCGCTCAACTTCATCTCATTGAAGAGTTGGGGGATTCGGCGGGCCTTCACAATAAAGCGGTTGAGGAACCGCTTCAGGTACTCCTCAGGTCTCTGGTGGAGGCAGACGAGGTGCCAGAGTTGTTTCTCCTCCCTTAGATTGGAGGCGAACTGGCATAGAAAGCAGTCGGTGACCTCGTCGAATGATCAGATGGAGTTTTGTTGGAGGACATGGAACCGGAGCCTGGCGTCCCTCTTGAGTGTCAGGGGGAGCAGTAGCACATGGTGTCCTCGCTCACCTCGTGGAAGGATAGCAGCGTCCGGAAGTAATCTAGATGATCCATCAGATTTGTACTTTCATCGTATGTATCCAGCGCTGGCATCTTAAATTTAAGGAGGAACAGCTACATTCGGATGTCCATGGTGAATGGTGACCTCCTAAGGTCGAGCACCTATCGGCCAGCTTCCCCCTTGAACACGTGCTGCCATAATTTCTCTACCTTATCCTCAATCTGTTGGGAGGATCCTCTCCTCTTGGCATTGATAAAGTTTCTGTGCTCAGAGTTCTCTGGGGGCTTGCAAGTTGTGGTTGGTGCTCACACGAGGTGGCCGCATATTGCATGAGCCCTCCCCTCTAGTCACAGGCCTTCGATTGCTGTTGGAGTTACGAGGGTTCCACTGCTCTTGGCTTTCTTTTGGTGCTTCCGTGGTTGGGAGGCTCTGCGCTGATGTCTAGGTCATACTGTCTGAGGCCGCTTGAGCCCCGACGTTGTTAGACCTTGTTGTTCTCGCTACGAGGAGCGTCGGCCTATAGCCCCTTTGTCTAGAGGTAGATGCTTGGGGGCTTGGGGGAGGAGCTCCCGTCCATTGCGCACCAGTCCGAGGGCATAGTATTTGAAACATCTTCTTTATGTTGCCCATGTTAGTGGCTAGCTTGCACACATTAGGCTCTGGCTGCTCACCGGTAAGACCGCCCACCGAAGGGTCGTTTCCATGGGCGGCAGTGTCCCTTGCTGGTATGCCAACCTGTGCTCTGGTGTTGACCATATTCTGGCTTGGAGAGTGGATGTGGTGAAGGGTGGTTAGATTTTGTTGTCGTTCCCACAAACAGCGCTGATGATGTGCCCTTAGGTCTGGGTTCTCATGCGTATTAGGGAGCCTTCTGATTCCTCGGGTTGCGGCGAGCTCGAATGGGTTCAATCTCTACTTTCACAACCTGGGTCCTCCATACTACAAACTATAAACAGGAGGTCAGATGATGGCAAGAAATGTTCCTACCATAAATCCTCCAACGCTTAAGTTATAAATTTTTCCCAGGGAATGAAAAGATACAAGTGTGAAGGTGAACGTGATCTGGGGTACATGGATGCTTGTATGTAATAGGTGCGTGAGAGTTAGAGGAGGCGTTGGCTCCTTTTGTGCACTTCGGAAAGTCGCTCACTAAGATCGCCGGACTAGAGCGATGGGTTCGGAGGGAAGAGAGTTGGTTTTTTCTCATTGTGTTCGAGTTTGAAGCTTAGTGTGAGATAGCTTTGAGGGACCTTGAGTGATTTTGGACGCTCCGTTGTTTTCTCCATTTAGGACAAGGTATTTGTAAGCTTCATGGAGGAGATTTTGGGTGCGAAAACCTGTGACAGGTATTCTACTTGGGTTCGTAGGCCGCTGAGTGCTGGTGGTGGCCAACGGTATCAGTTGTTGCCTTGTGGTGACGAGGGAACGGTTGTTGAGCATGGCCAGCATGGGCCTGGTTGACGTTCGATGGGATTGGTTGAACAGCTGTAGGACGGTGGGCACCGCGTCCTACCAGAGTTGATCATACTTACCATTGGCTGGCATTTCTTGAACCGGCGCCTCCTACGCTACAAGTATGTAGCTGTCTTGGGGAGAAGCGCAGACGGATTATGATTGGGTGTGCGTCAGGAGATGCTTAGTTGGCCTTGGCACGTCTTGCTCAGCCCACGATCCTTCTGGTGGTATTGGACTTTGCTCGCAATCTCCTGTGCCCCATTGCCTAGTTGGGCCTTCCCACCGGTTGGGTTTCTTTCCTGCTGGCCTAAATTCAAATTGGACCCATCCATAAATTTATTTTTTTAAATAAATAATAAGTTTAAAATTTATTTCACTAGATTATATTTTGTATAGTTAATAACTTTTTTATATAAAGATTATTTATTAAAATATATATTTACTTTATATTTTATGCTAAATATTATAAATTTTAAAATATTGTACATTTCTAAATATTTCTCATGTGAATAAGAGTTTTTAAAAAGTATACTAAAAATAAAAAAAGTATTTATCAATCGATCCTAATAAGCTTAGTTTGGCATATACAATTATACTTTAAAAATAATGGTAAGTTTTTTTTTTTTTTGGATACTGCAGCCACAATTGATAACAACTATTGTCTTCATAGATTCTTATATCAAATCTCATAACTCCTCTATTTTTCTTTTCCTGATTTTATTCCATTTCTTTATTGCAACCCATTAAAATAAGATACGTATGCCTAAGTTTCGATTTGATCAGGGGAATATTACAAGCATCCACGTCCAAAATTAATTACAAAATTATAGTCCTTGGGCCCCCTATTATCGACCAGGCTATACACGGGCCCACGGCCTGTCTCAGTGGGCCCATTATACGCCGAAATGTCTACAAATGGGACGGACAGCACATCCTTTAATTCTGAGTTGTACGAATGATCACGCCATTAAGGCAGACAAGGGAGGGTAGGCTACGGATTTAAATAATTTATTTTTTTTAAAGAAAAATAATAATTTAGAAAATTTTTATGAAAAAATAAAAATTCGGATTTAATTTTTCGTTTTCTCATTGTTCCTTTCGGAGGGCATGAAGCGGATTGAATCGGACAAGTGGATGATGAAACAGCAATGGCCTTTAAACGACAACATGAAGCTGCAGGCCACGTGGGGATCACGCGTCCAGCCTTGCTTCCAATATTTGGATGACATTTATGGGTAGCGCAAAAGTTTGATTTTGTTCTGATCTTGTCCCTTCCTTCCCCTCTCTACTTGCCCGGTGAGTCCTTTGACCCGCCATTTTAGGGGAGGGGGATTTTGACAAAAGGCAACCTGGGTCCCTTCTTTGGTCGCATACTCCTCCGATTTAAAGCCGCATGCCCACTTAACATACGTGACTAAATGACTTTATGCTTTTATCGCCTGTAATTTATAAGAAAGACAATAATTTTACAAAATCATCATTTACAAGATTCGAACTCCCCCGCCCGGCTAAATTAGCCATCGAGTGGCTGGCAAGCGGTTGGCACCTCTTTTGGGTCGAAAATCAGTTGGGTATTTTACGTTCGTTACAGTTTTTATTCTCTTTTAACGTTAGACTAGATCCGATGGATCGATTGCCAAATAAAATAGCTAAGATATTCATCCGGCTAACACAAGTCGTATATTTTTTTATACAATAAGTGGGTGTCAAATTGTAATTGTCAACCGCAACGGCGATAATTTTGTACTTTTGACCTCTTCACCTCTCCGTGGTAGCCAAGATGGAGTTCTGAAAATCTGAAGGTGGAAAATCAAGGCTTAAGAGATATAATTGTGATGCATATTGAGAATTTTAAATCCGACCCATGCAATAGTCGACCCTCTAGGCAAGCAACAGACCTGGATTTTGGAACCAGCGAAACACAAAGAATGGTGACACGTCATAAGGTCCTCCGACGGTTTCCTCCGTGTATCTATCCACAAGCGTTAAGTCAATGGGGTGGGGGGCGGTCCGAATAATTACAAGTGGTGAACAAATAAACAGTCGTGTTGTTTGCAAGTGACACTAAACAGTATGGAATCATATTTAGTATATTTTCCACTTGGTGATAATTTTATAATTGTAAATTTTCTCCCATAAATCCAAATCACTTACTTACAAAAAAAAAAAAAAAAAGTATTTAGTATATTTTAATATCCCAAATGATGTTAAGCCATACTTTTGATGACTTGCTTGTCGTGTCAACCCATGGTGATCCAGGGTTAAAAATAATTCAGGATGATGTGAAGATGCATTGTTATGAAATTACAAAATATATAATTTACTTACATTTCTCGTGGTGGAAGATCCCATATTTAAAAAAAGGTACGGATAAATGTGCTTATAATGTAAATGTGCTTAAAAAAAATGTCCCAACATACACTAAAAGATTATATTATTTATTCTTTTTTCAGTTTAAATAAGAATTAATTTCTAATTGATGGGACGCCACTAGCAGGCTAGCCCAAAAAAAAAAAAAAAAAAAAACGCATTAAACTAACAACAACCCGTTTCTACCTGGGATGGTCAACGTTGTCGTGGGCATGCAGTGGTTCAAGATTAACGACGACCCGTTTGAATTCGGGATAGTCAATGTAAAGAACGCAATCACGTAAACCAGGAACGTAATTTGGGACGACTTATGTAATTCAGATTATGATGAAATTAATCTAAAATAGTCTTTGACAAATATACTAGCTTCCTATGTCTTAGTTTTCTTACATACTCAAGCCCGATTCCTTTAATTTAATTTTTGAACCTAAAAGCCAAGAATTAAGTAGGGATGCATTAGGCAATCCGGATTTTGAGGTAAATAATCCTAGTTGATCATTGACAAGTAGACTAACTTCCCATGTATCCGTTTCCCAAAACCCCACACCCGATTTTTTAATTTTTCCCTCAAACCTGAAAGCCAGGGATGTAAATCCGGAGATGATAAGAAATTTGGTTTGGGACGAAATTAATACTAGACGATCTTTAGTGTCTATACTAAGTTTCCATGTCCTAAAATTTTTACCAATTCATACCCGAACACCTTAAATTAAATCCTTCAAGATAATAGGCAAAATGGAAATTTTCACTCTGGTTGATGAAAACTGCTGTTGGCAGCCATTTTTGCCAAATTTCTAAGGAAAAAATTAGTCACACACATAGGGTATTATGTGTCTAAGATCCTCCCCACACTTAGAAAAATTTAGAGAACCAAAATGACCCTCAAAACCCCACGGCAGCAGTTGCATGACAGTAGGGGAAAATTCAGCAACCAAGGAGCACTTGGACAAATTTGATTTGGCAGCTGTGCCAACGGGAAACATTAGGTGGATTTTTCACTCCATGTTAGACTATAATAAGTATAAAATATAGTAAATTAAGGACACATTATATATTAATAGAAAAAAATGGGGAAAAGAGGCATGAAAGGTGGCGTGCATCAGCAGCTAGGCTGCTGATGCACAGCAACTCTCGGCTGCATCAGCAGCCAAGTTTTCTTACCTTCCAAGCAGCTCTTTGAGCAGCTTAATTAGGATAAGTTTGGCCACAAATAATACTAAATACTGGCCCTAAATTGTAGTCTCATTATTGTCTAACAGAGGGATGATGAATCAGCTAAACACTAGTTACAATCTAATACGACCACCAAGTTGCTGCTGCATGCGGAAATTGGAGGAGTGACACGAGGGTTTAGTGGATAAGATGAGTAAAATTATTTAAGGCATGAATAGGGTAGAAGAAGGGAAGAGAGGAGAGATTGTGAAGCACAAAACAATCGGGGGTAAAGTAAGGGAAAAGAGGAAGGAAACAAAGAGGCAGCAAGGAGAAGTTCAACTGAATAAATCGGCAAGTGTACTTTGACCCTTTCCTTGATTGTGGAGAAATTTTTGGCTAATTTCTCTTGAGTATTGATGATCCAATACTTTCATATATTTCCTTAGTTATTATAAATTCATGAGGAGTTGCAAGAAAAAAATTAAAAATGGGTGAACCAGCCCTGGACACATAATAGTGTCCAAAATCGAGTTTGGCTGTGGCAGTTCCTGATGTTTGCTTCATATCGACCACTAAATGACCAAATTACCCAATGACCAAAACTGGTCAAATGATCCTTATTTAGTGAAGTAAAACTGGGAAAAAAATGAGCCTCTGAATCATTCAAGAAAGGGTTCAAAATGGGATCCAAACTCAGCTGCAGAACCAACTTACTGGTTCTGCTGATGCCGAAATTTCAGTTTCTGAAATTTAGCCATACACGCCCCAAAATGGATTGATCTATAGTCCAAACTGACTCGATTTGCTAGTATTAGGTGTGGACTATCACCATGTAGTCGAATACTAAACCGGACCCATGAACAGCAAGGGTCTTGCTTAACTGCTTCTTTGAGCAGTTGGAAAAATAATTTTAAATAAAATACAACCCAAATCTAAAATAGGCCAAATCGGTGCCAGACGTTAGCTAAGACCTTTGAGGTGATATTCAAGTATTGGTCCATAAAAATCAGATCCAATTTAAATATGATTCGAACCCTCGAAGTTGGAATAAAATCTGTCTACATCAGCTAATGCTAATGCAGAATATGTTTTGGGACTTTGGTCTGAATAGGCCAATATTGACTTGGACTAGCCTAAACAAAATTTATTCTTAAAGTTATGTCCCTTGGCTACAAGAGGACGCCCAAAACAGGTAAAAAATAGGCCCGATTGAATCATAAAAAAATTAGGAAAACAGAACTGTCTTGGACAGTTCTGCTGAAATCCAAATGGGCAGTCTGTGGTGGCAGACTGAAACGGCCACCATCCGATCACTGAACCGGCTCAAATTATGGCACAAAATAGCTACGACCCATATCCATGTTGTGTAAAATCGTGAACCGGTTCACTATATAACGCAGTGAACCGGTCCCTCAAAGCTTTTCTCGAACCGGTTCGACTTAAATGGTAATTTGAGCCATTTATTAAAAAGAGTCAAACCAGGCCCAAATTTGACTAAAAATTGACCGAACCAATGACCAATCGACCCGAAAAGGATATTGGGATAATTATAAAAAAATTCAGGCTCAAAATAATTAGAAAACCCGATCCCAAGCCTTAATCGAACTAGTTCACATGAATCGGGAAATTTTCGGAATATGAATAAAATATTAAACTAACTCAAGAACTACCTTGACTTAACTTACTAACATCAATAAGTATTGAAGTAAATTATTTACACTCCGGTAAATTAATTGGCCACCAAGTGGACTGAAAGACACTAAGTATGGAATAAAGTTTCGTATGTATTTTTCTGCATGTTCAAGGCCTATGAAATATTATATTTAGATATCGTTTGCTATGTTAAACTATATTCTTGAAAGTTTGGAAGGGACTCTATGAAAATATGAAAAAAATTCAGTTACGTCCAGTGACATTCAGTTAAGTTCTGTTAAGTTCGGTTATACGAGATCCCTTCAAAATTGAAAAAGGAAAATTGGACCATGGATCTTTTTTAGATGGTGATATTCCCTCGTATATTCTAGGATATTACAGTGAAAAATCGAAGAATTGCTTTTATACGGCCCGTCTGTTTTGGCTCTATCTACCGGGATAATAAGTAGTACCGCCCGCCTCGGGGTATAAGAAAGAGGATAAGAATTGGATTGTGGAATTAAGCACAATCCCGATTGTGAAAGAAAGCACAATCTATCCTATTGTTAGGATATTTGCCTTAGATTGTGTGGATTAACACAATTCTTTCTTCGATTTATTCGCTATGTTAGTTGGTGAGGCCTACTGGCCCTGGTCCCTAAAGATAAAAAAAATAAATACAGTCAATAAAAGTTGAAAAATAAATAAAGGTAAATGCATTGCACTTCATGTATCTGCTCCTATTTATATATATTAATGTATATTCTGTATAAAATGCATGCATTTGTATGTTATGTACACTGCTGAGCATTTGGCTCACTCGCTTGCTATTTTTACTTCCCTTCAGATGAGTCTCAAGAAATAATGAAGAATGAACAGGATTAAGAAAGAAATTTAAGATGGCCATAATTTTGTTATAACGTATATGTTGTACTTGGGATGACGAAAAAAAATATGTACTATATAATATTATATTTTAGACATGTTGTATTTTGATAAGAATGGAATTGCTTCTGTTATGATATAGAATATATGCTTCTGCCAGGTTTAAATTCTTATGGATATTTAGTAAGCTTCTTCCTTAATTTAGGCTAATATCATGGATGAATAATGTAATATTAGAGCCAGTATAATTTATGGCTAATGTTAGGATCATGTTCATGATAATAATAATATTAAGGATAAGTATAAGAACGTATGAAGTGGGACGTCACAGGTGGTATCAGAGAATATTTAAGGAGATGCTTTAGGTTGATCGATCATAAGACGGAAGCTTAGGAATAGTTTGAACTAGATATAGCTTGTTTTAAATTTTTGGGTTAAAATTTTATGGTAGATAAACATTAGAACACACATGCTAACCTGTTCCTTATGATTTAATCAATAGGGAGTATAAAATGTCGAGTTGAAGACGAAATATTCAAAATGGTGCTAATAATTAACCTACCAGGGAAGCCGATTATTTAAGTGTGCTCGGGAGAGTGGCCAAGGCACTAGAAGGTCTTGCACCAAGGAAGACGGCACCAACCCCCGTCCCGGTAGTAGCTTCGGCAAATCTAGGAATGCCAGCTTATGATTGTTTTAACCACGAACGAGTCCCAGAGTTCATGGGGGAGCTGGACCCAATCAAAGTAGACATATGGATTCGGAGACTCAACAAGGTCTTCGAAGTTATCCGTTGTCCGAAAAAGGACAAGGTAACTTTTGCTTCATACAAACTTGAGGGAGAAGCTGACCATTGGTGGGCAATGCAGAAGAGGGCCTTTGGGGTACCAGCGGATGAAATTACTTGGGAGATATTCGAGGAAGCATTTATGGAGAAATACTTCCCTACCAAGTCCCGGGAGCGGAAGGAGGAGGAGTTTGCGAGATTGAGGCAAGGGTCTCGCTCGGTAGTTGAATACGATGCCAAATTCACCCAACTATCACGATATGCTCCTTATCTGGTAGATAGCGAGGAGATGAAGGCGAAAAAGTTTCAACAAGGGCTAAGGATTGAAATCTGGAAGCCGCTTATATTGTTCAAATTGCAACGTTATGGAAACATACTAGAGTGAGCACTTATGTATGAAAAGGAACTGGAGCAAGAGGAATTCTTCAAGAAGAGAAAGACCGTGAACGCGGGTTCAAGTTCAGGACCCCGCGGAGTAGCAAAATGACCAAGAAAAAGGATGAGGACAACAGATAAAGGGTAGGAAAGCAGTACAGTTCAAAGGACACAACAACAGCCAGTAACCAAACCATCATGTCCTTAATGTGGAAAGTATCACCCAAGAAAGCCACGCTACAGAGCAACAGGGGCTTGCTTCAATTATGAGCAGACGACCCACAGGATCAGAGATTGCCAAACCATCATGTCCTTAATGTGGAAAGTATCACCCAAGAAAGCCATACTATAGGGCAACAAGGGCTTGCTTCAACTATGGGCAGACGACCCACAGGATCAGAGATTGCCCTCTACTTCAGAATGAGGCGAAGAAGTCCACTATGCAGGGTAAAGTTTTTGCGGTAACGACTTAAGAGGCGGAGGCATCTCCAAATGTGGTTGAAGGTACTATCCTTATTTCTGATACTTCAGCCCATGAACTATTTGATTCGGGTTCCACCCATTCATTTGTGTCACCGCAATTTGTAAAGTATCTCGCATCTTCGCCGCAAAATCTAGACTTTTTATTGGCAGTGTCAATACTAACGGGGTCATTAGTCACTATTGATATTGTGTATCCAAAATGCATGGTGGTAATTAATGGGCAGAACATGGAGGCGAATTAATTTTACTAAATATTTGTAATTTTGACATAATACTGGGGATGGACTGGTTGACAACCTATCACACCAGTATCGATTACTTCCATAAACTGGTACATTTTGAAATTTCGGGGTGTGTATCATTTCACATTCAAAGAATAAAGTTGAAGGAGACGCCTGTATTGATCTCCGCCTTACATGCTAGACATCTAATACATAATGGCTGTCAGGCTTATCTGATCTATGCTAGTACCACTGAAGGTCACGGTATGTCAATCAAGGATATACCAGTGATCTGTGAATTCAAAGATATATTTTTCAAAGACTTCCCGGCTTACCACTACATTAGGAGATAGAATTCGAAATTGAGCTTATGCCAGGATTAGGCCTAATTTCAAAGGCACTGTACAAAATGGCGCCTGTTGAGGTAAAATAATCAAAACATCAATTACAAGAACTATTGGATAAGGGTTTTATCAGACCAAGTGTGTCTCCTTAGAGCGCACCAGTATTGTTTCTGAAGAAGAAGGATGAGACCCTACGACTATGTATCGATTATCGTAAACTGAATAAAATAATAAAAAAAATAAATATCCGTTGCCACGGATTGACGATTTGGTTGACCAGCTGCAAGGGACTCAAGTATTCTCCAAGAATGATCTTTGCTCCGGTTAACATCAATTGAGGATCAAAAAGGAGGATAAACCAAAAACTGCTTTCCGGACAAGGTATGGCCACTATGAATTCCTGGTTATGCCTTTCGGACTAACTAATGCCCTGGCAGCCTTCATAGATCTAATGAATCGGGTATTTTGACCATATTTGGATAAGTTCGTAGTTATATTTATTGATGACATTCTGATTTATTCAAAGAGTTCTAAGGGGCATGAGATGCATCTGAGGATGGTGCTCTAAATTTTGCGAGAGGAGAAATTATATGCCAAGCTGAAAAAATGTGAGTTCTGGCTCAAGGAGGTAACATTTTTGGGCCATGTTGTCACCCAGAATGGTATTTCTATCGACCCAAAGAAAATCAAAACAGCTACTGGTTGGAATCGACCTACCACGGTAACTGAAGTACGGAGTTTTTTGGGCATGGTAGGATATTATCGTAGATTTGTGAAAAATTTCTCCAAAATCTCTATGCTACTTACTCGACTAACGAGAAAAGAAGTCAGGTTCAATTGGACAAAAGAATGTGAGTAGAGCTTCCAAGAGATAAAGAAGCGGCTAACATCTGCTCCCATTTTCACCATTCCTACAGGAGTAGGCGGGTTCGTAGTATATTGTGATGCCTCTAAAATTGCACTAGGCTATGTTCTAATGCAACATGGGAAAGTCATAGCCTATGGATCATGATAGCTAAAAGTTTATGAGAGGAACTACCCTACTCACGATCTAGAATTGGCGGTGGTCGTATTTGCTTTGAAGATCTGGAGGCATTATTTGTATGGTGAGAAATTCTTGATATATTCAGACCACAAAAGTCTAAAGTACTTATTTTCACAAAAGGAACTAAGTATGAGACAGAGGCGGTGGATTGATTTCCTGAAATACTATGATTGTGAGATCCAATATCAACCAGACAAAGCTAATGTAGTAGCAGATGCTTTAAGCAGCCAAACATGTCTTTTAGCGAGGTTGCAGATAAAGGAGATGGAAATGCTGGAGAACATGCAGCAATGTGATATACAGCGGTTGTCAAGGGCAACCGAATGGTCTTGTCATATCTTCAGATCCAACCGGAGATATTATAAAGGATCAAAGATGGCCAAATGAAGGACCCATTTCTAGCAGAGATTGCCTGAGATATAACTCAGGACTCTCAAGTTGACTTTAATATCCGTGTTGATGGAGTCTTGAAATTCCGAGATCGACTTTGTGTGCCAAATGATCAAAAAGTCAAGGGGGTAATTATGAAGGAAGCCCATCGATCATGGTACACTATTCATCCGGGAATCAATAAGATGTATCAAGACATGAGAAAGATATTTTGATGGAGAAATATGAAGTGGGAGATTGTGAATTACTTTAGGAAATGCCTAGTTTGTCAACAGCTCATTGTAGAGCGAAAGAAGCCATCAGCGTTCCTACAATCACTGCCAATTCCGAGTTGGAAGTGGGAAGATATAACAATGGACTTTGTCGTGGGTCTACCGAGGTCATCTAAACATTATGACGCTGTCTGGGTGATCGTCAATAGACTCACTAAATTGGCACATTTTCTGGCTATTCGGACCACATACTTACGGGATCGGTTAGCTCAAATTTATATAAAAGAAGTTATTAGATTGCATGGAGTACCTGCATCTATTGTGTTAGATCGAGATCCACGGTTTGTTTCTAAATTTTGGAAAAGCCTACAACGAGAACTCGGGACAGAACTGAAATTCAGTACGGCTTACCATTCACAAACAGATGGACAATCAGAACAGACTATTCAAATCCTAGAAGATATGTTAAGAGCTTCAGTCCTAGAAATGGGTGGCAGTTGGGACAACTATCTGGTCTTAGCGGAATTTGCCTATAACAATAGCTATCAAGCCAATATTGAAATGACACCATTTGAAACTCTTTATGGAAGGAAATGTTGATTTCCAATCCATTGGGAAGAAACCGGAGATAGACAGCTTCTAGGATCGGACATTATTAAGGAAACGTCTGAGAAAATCAAAGTAGTCCGCAATAATCTGAAGATCGCCCAGAGCCGCCAAAAGAGTTATACTGATAAGAGAAGATCCGATTTACAATTCAACACTGGTGACTATGTTTTCCTAAAGGTATCACTAACCAAAGGAATAACGAGATTTGGAATGAAAGGAAAACTCAAACCAAGATTCATAGGTCCCTTCGAAGTTTTAGAAAAGATTGGAGAAGTGACTTATCGATTTTCCTTACCACCGAGTCTAGCAGAGGTACATAATATATTTCATGTATCGATGTTGCGAAAGTATGTACATGACTCGGAGTATGTCATAAATTTTGAACCTTTGGTGATCAATGAAGATTTCTCTTACACTGAAGAGCCGGTGCAGATTCTAGATAGAAAGGGTCAAATTTTGCACAACAAAATCATTCTACTCGTCAAAGTTCTATGGAGAAATCATTCGTCCGAGGAAGCTATATGGGAAAGCGAAGAAGATATTCGCAAAGAGTACCCTCATTTGTTTTCTCCATGTGTAATTTTTGCAAAATTTCGAGGATGAAATTTTTGTAAGAAGGGGAGAATTGTAAAGACCGCAATCTCGTAAACCAGGAATGTAATTTGGGACGACTTATGTAATTCAGATTATGATAAAATTAATCCAAAATAGTCTTTGACAAATATACTAGCCTCCTATATCTTAGTTTTTTTTTGTGTACTCAAGCCTGATTCCTTTAATTTGTTTTTTGAACGTAAAAGCCAGGAATTTATTCGGGATGTGTTAGGCAATCTGGATTTTAAGGTAAATAATCCCAATTGATCATTGACAAGTAGACTAACTTCCCATATATTTGTTTCCAAAAACCTCGACACCCAATTTTTTAAATTTCCCTTCAAACCCGAAAGCCAGGGATGTAAATTCGGAGATGATAAGAAATTCGGTTTGGAATGAAATTAATACTAGACGATCTTTAGTGTCTATACTAAGTTTCCATGTTCTAAAATTTTTACCAATGCATACCCGAACACCTTAAATTAAATCCTTCAATATAATAGGCAAAATAAAAATTTTCACTTCGGTTGACAAAAACTGCTGTTGGTAGCAATTTTTGCCAAATTTCTAAGGAAAAAATTGGTCACACACATGGGGTATTATGTGTATAAGACCCCTCCCCACACTTAGAAAAATTTAGAGAACCAAAATGACCCTCAAAACCCCACGGCAGCAGCTACATGACAGTAGGGGAAAATTCAAAAACCAAGGAGGACTTGGACAAATTTGATTTGGCAGCTGTGCGAACGGAGAAAATTAGGTGGATTTTTCACTCCATGTTAGACTATAGTAAGTAGAAAATATAGTAAATTAAGGACACATTATATATTAATAGAAAAAATGGGGAAAAGAGGCATGAAAGGTGGCATGCATCAGCAGCTACGTTGCTGATGCACAGCACCTCTCGGTTGCATCAGCAGCCAAGTTTTCCTACTTTCCAAAAAGCTCTTTCAGCATCTTAATTAGGATAAGTTTGGCTACAAATAATACTATATACTGGCCCTAGATTATTGCCTAACATAGGGATGATGAATTAGCTAAACATTGGTTGCAATCTAATGCAACCACCAAGCTACTGCTGCATGCGGAAATTGGAGGAGTGACACGAGGGTTTAGTGGATAAGATAAGTAAAATTATTTAAGGAATGAATAGGGTAGAAGAAGGGAAGAGAGGATAGATTGTGAAGCACACAAAATAATCGGGGGTAAAGTAAGGGAAAAGAGGAAGGAAACCAAGAGGCAGCAAGGAGAAGTTCAACTGAATAAATCGGCAAGTGTACTTCGACAATTTCCTTGATTGTTGAGAAATTTTTGGCTAATTTCTCTTGCGTATTGATGATCCAATACTTGCATATTCTTCCTTAGTTATCATAAATTCATGAGGAGTTGTAAGAAAAAAATTAAAAATGGGTGAACCGGCCCTGGACACATGATAGTGTCCAAAATCGGGTTCGGCTGTGGCAGTTCCTGATGTTTGCTTCATATCGACCACTAAATGGCCGAATTAGCCAATGACAAAAACTGGTCAAATGATCATTATTTATTTAAGTAAAAGTGGAAAAAAATAAGCTCTGAATCGTTCAAGAATGGGTTCAAAATCGGACCCAAACTCAGCTGCAGAACCAGCTTACTGGTTTTGCTGATGTTGAAATTTCAGTTTCTGAAATTTAGCCAAACATGCTCCAAAATGGATTGATTCGGAGTCCAAACCGACTCGAGTTGCTAGTATTAGCTGTGGACTATCACCATGTAATCCGGTGGCCAAAGAAAATATGGGTCGAATACTGAACCGGACCCATGAATAGCAAGGGTCTTGTTGAACTGCTTCTTTGAGCAGTTGGGGAAATAATTTTAAATAAAATACAACCCAAACCCAAAATGGGCCAAATCGGTGCCAAAAGTTAGCTAAGACCTTAGAGGTGATATTCAAGTATCGGTCCATAAAAATTAGATTCCAATTAAATATGATTTGGACCCTCAAATTTGGAACAAAATCTGTCTGTATCAGCTGATGCTAGTGCAGAATATGTTCTGGGAATTTGGTTTGAACGAGCCAATATTGACTTGGACCGGCCTAAAAAAATTTATTCTTAAATTTAAATCGTTTGGATACAAGAGGACATCTAGAACAGGTACAAAATAGTCCCGAATAAACCATAAAAAATTAGGGAAGCAGAATTGTCCTGGATAGTTCTGCTGAAACCCGAATGGGCAGTCTGTGTTGGCAGATTGAACCGGCCACCATCCGATCACCAAACTGGCTCAAATTTGGGCACAAAATAGCTAAGACCCATATCCATGTTGTGTAAAATCATATTGTGAAAATGGACTATATAACTTAGTGAACCGGTCCCTCAAAGCCTTTCCTGAACTGGCTCAGCTTAAATGGTAATTTAAGCCCTTTATTAAAAAGGGTCGAACTGGGCCCAAATTTGGCTAAAAATTAACTGAACCAATGACCAATCGACCCGAAAAGGATATTGGGATAATTATAAAAAAAATTCAGGCTCAAAATAATTAGGAAACTCGGTCCCAAGTATTAACCGAACCGGTTCACATGAATCGGGAAATTTTTGGAATATAAATAAAATATTAAACTAACTCAAGACCTACCCCGGCTTGACTTACTAACATAAGTAACTATTGAATTATATTATTTAAGCTCTGGTAAATTAATTAGCCATCAAGTAGATTGAATGACACTAAGTATGGAATAAAGTTCCGTATGCATTTTTCTGCATGTTCAAGGCCTATGAAATATTATATTTGGATATTGTTTGTTCTGTTAAACTATATTCATGAAAGTTTGGAAGGGATTCTATGAAAATATGAAAAAAATTCAGTTACGTCTAGTGACTTCAGTTAAGTTCTGTTAAGTTTGGTTATACGAGATCTCTTCAAAGTTGAAAAAGGAAAATTGGACCATGGATCTTTTTCAGATGGTGATATTTCCTAACATGCCTTAGGATATTATAGTGAAAAATTGAAGAATTGCTTTTATATGGCCTGTCCGTTTCGACCCCATCTACCGTGATTATAGGTAGTACCGCCCGCCTGGGGTTGTCAGAAGGAGGATAAGAAATGGATTGTAAAATTAAGCACAATCTCGATTGTGAAAGTAAGCACAATCTATCCTATTGTTAGGATATTTGCTTTAGATTGTATAGATTAACACAATCATTTTTTCGATTTATTCGCTCCGTTAGCTGGTAAGGCCTATTGGCCCTGGTCCCTAAAGATAAGGAAAAATAAATACAGTCAATAAAAGTTGGGAAATAAAGAAAGGTAAATGCATTGCACTTCATGTAGCTGCTCCTATTTATATATTTAAATGTATATTTTGTATAAAATACATGCCTTTATATGTTATGTACACTCCTGAGCATTTGGCTCACTTGCTTGTTGTTTTCACTTCCCTTCAGACGAGTATCAAGAAATGATGAAGAACGAGTAAGATTAGGAAAGAAGTTTGAGATGACCATAATTTTATTATGACATATATGTTGTACTTGGGATCATGAAAAAAAAGAAAAAAATATTGGGGTCAGAACCACCCGGATCCACCAGATCCGGTAGTAGCGGAATACTCGAACCCCTGTCATTGTCAGCCACCATATAGTAGGAATAAGGAACACAAGAGATGCGAAGTATTTTTTACGTGAAAACCCCATCTCAACTAAAAGAAAAAATCACGGGGCATAAAGTCCGCCAATAGATCCACTATGTAAAATGGTTACAAATACCCAGAGACAGAATACAGTAACCACCTTGGCTACACAAGCCCTAGAGGAAAAAACTGAAGAATAGAGCACAAAAATACAAAGGCTTACTCTTTGTGTTTCTCTCACTGCTCTCTTTGTCTTCTATTCTTTCTCTCCTCACTGTGGTGCTCTCTGTTCTCACAATTTACAAGTGCTGGTGAAACGGCGATCGTGAAACGGTGACTGCCGTTTCATCCCCGCACTCATGCACCAACTGGGTACAACGCACAATGGCTCCCGATGCCTGTTGTCTCCCACACTAAAATCTGGGACAAAATGCCCGCCAACCCATCTGCACACCCTTGGCCATCACAAGAGTCCTCAATTTGGTTCCACGACGTCCTCAATCTTCTAAGTAAGGACTATCTGCTCTTTGGCCATCACAAGAACATGACCTCGGACATCCCATGTCCTCGCCATCACTGCATAACTCATATCTCCGGGATGCTACCGTGCACTACCATGTCCGCGAGCGATTCCACACCAAGTGTCACCAACTTGTAAATTTGGCCTTCCTTTGGCTTCTCGTGCCAATTACTCAATCGATTAACTTTCCGTTGACCGTCTTTAGCATTCATCCGGGTCAACCTCCCTATCGACCGCCTTCTCGTTTCCATCCACCGTCCGCAGTACTCCCGTAGCCCTCAAACGGCCAACCTCTTGCAAACGTAATTCATAATTGGCCATTCGCCGGCCAAATCTCCATTGGCCCTTTATTCTCCTCCACCAACGCCAATGATCGAAATCAGTTCTCCGATTTGTTCTTCACAAATCCTCCGATGACAAACCGCTTTGTTGGGTTACCAACAAGGGAGTGACTGCACTCCAACAAACTTCCCTCACGACCTTGTGGGGAACACCTTTGCCTTTATCCCGCGACCGTCATCGCCCGCCTTGGCAGCTTTCCTCGCTTGGGATCTCGTGTCAGCTCCGCCCTTGGTCCTACCGGCTCGCCGCCCCGCTGGGCTTCGCACTTAGCCCTCCTCGCCTACGCCTGGTCCCGCATAGCTCCACCTTGGCCCCGCTTAGGTCTCCGCCTCGCCGCTGCTAATCCCGGGCCGTGCTTTTACAATTCCATCCAGATTCTACACTAAATGGCAAACTCTTCCACGATGACACCAGATACACTTCAACTGCCACAGACCTCGGCAGCTCCACTTCTGCAGTAGTTCACTCGACGGCTTCCCCTTGCCACGCCTCACTCCACTCTGGCAATAGGTCAGCATCCTTCGCAAGCAGCCCTTTTAGGGCCTGGCTCAATCTCAACTATCTCTGATACCACTTGTTGGGGTTAGAATGACCCGAATCCACTCGATCCGGTAGCAGCAGAATACTTGAACCCCCGTCATCGTCAACCACCATATACTAGGAACAAGGAACATAAAAGATGCGCAATATTTTTTACGTGGAAATTTCTTCTCAACAAAGGAAAAAAATCACAGGACACAAAGTCCGCCAATAGATCCACTATGTAAAATGATTACGAAAATTCAGAGACAGAATACATCAACCACCCCGACTACACAAGCCCTAGAGGAAAAATCAAGAATAGAGCACAAAATACAAAGGCTTACTCTTTGTGTTTCTCTCAACGCTCTCTTTGTCTTCTATTCTTTCTCTCCTCACCGTGGTGCTCTCTGTTCTCACAATTTACAAGTGCTGGTGAAACGGCGATCGTGAAACGGTGACTGCCGTTTCATCCCCGCACTCATGCAGCCGACGCACAGTGCCCCTGATGTTGTCTCCCACACCAATCTGGTACAACCTGCACCCTTGGCCATCACAAGAGTCCTCCGGCGTTCCATGATCTTCAGGCAGTGACAACGACCTCGGACATCCCATGTCCTCAGTCATCACTGTGCATAACTCATATCTCCGGATGCTACTGTGCACTCAGCCATGTCCGCGAGCGATTCCACACCAGTGTCACCAACTTGTAAATTTCGGCCTTCCCTTTGGCTTCTCAGGCCAATTACTCAATCGATTAACTTTCCGTTGACCGTCTTTAGCATTCATCTGGTCAACCTCCCTATTGACCGTCTTCTGTTTCCATCCACCGTCCAGTAGTACTCCTGTAGCCCTCAAACGGTCAACCTCTTGCTAACCAGAATTCATAATTGGCCATTCGCCGGTCAATCTCCATTGACTGTCCACTGTTCTCCTCCAGTCAACGTCAATGATCGAAATCAGTTCTCCAGATTTGTTCTTCACAAATTCTCCGATGACAAACCAGTTTGTTGGGTTACCAACAAGGGAGTGACCAGACCCAACAAACTTCCCCTCACGACCTTGTGGGGAACACCTTTGCCTTTATCCGGCGACCGTCATCGCCTGCCTTCTGGCAGCTTTCCCTCAGTTGGGATCTCGGTGTCAGCTCCGCCCTTGGTCCTACTGGCTCTGCCCTTGGCCCTGCTGGCTTCGCACTTAGCCCTCCTCAGCTACGCCGTTGGTCCTGTACAGCTCCACCCTTGGCCCTGCTTAGGTCTGCCCTCAGCCCTGCTAATTCCGCTGTGCTTTTTACAATTCCATCCAGTTCTACACTAAATGGCAAACTCTTCCACGATGACACCAGATACACTTCAACTGCCACAGACCTCGGCAGCTCCACTTCTGCAGTAGTTCACTCGACGGCTTCCCCTTGCCACGCCTCACTCCACTCTGGCAATAGGTCAGCATCCTTCGCAAGCAGCCCTTTTAGGGCCTGGCTCAATCTCAACTATCTCCGATACCACTTGTTGGGGTTAGAATGACCCGAATCCACTCGATCCAGAGCGAGAATACTTGAACCCCGTCATCGTCAACCACCATATACTAGGAACAAGGAACATAAAAGATGCGCAATATTTTTTACGTGGAAATTTCTTCTCAACAAAGGAAAAAAATCACAGGACACAAAGTCCGCCAATAGATCCACTATGTAAAATGGTTACGAAAATTCAGAGACAGAATACATCAACCACCCTGACTACACAAGCCCTAGAGGCAAAAACTAAAGAATAGAGCATGAGAATACAAAGGCTAACTCTTTGTGTTTCTCTCACTGCTCTCTCTGTCTTCTACTTTTTCTCTCCTCATTGTGGTGCTTCTGCTCTCACATTTTATAAGTGTTGGTAAAACGGCGGTCAGGAAACGGCGACCGCCGTTTCACCCCGCACTAATGCGGCCGGCGCACAGCGTCCTTGGTGTTATCTCCTACAACAATCCGATACAACCCGCACCCTTGGTGGTTTTCACATGCCACACTCTCACCGCATGCCCAGCATGCATGTATATATAATAACCTACCCGGAGACCTTCAACCAATAGGTAGGTTGCGTATGGACAAATGCCTACCACCTGCTCTGCAATCCTGCCACCTGCACAGACGGCGTACATAGACTGCAGGTCTGCCACCTGCTTTGCAGAGCCAACTATCCACAATTTGCTGTCAGCTGTCCATGATGTCCTCAATCGTTGCTGTAGTCAAGTCCTCGGACTATCTATGCTCTTTGGCCATTACAAGAGTCCTCCAGCGTTTCTTGGTCTCCAGGCAGTGGCAACGGCCTCGGACATCCCATGTCCTCGGTCGTCACTGTGCATAGCCCATATCTCCGGATGCTACTGTGCACTCAGTCATGTTCGCGGGTGATTCCATGCCAGTGTCACCAACTTGTAAATTTTGGCCTTCCTTTTGGCTTCTCAGGCCCATTACTCAGCCGATCAACCTTCCGTTGACCGTCTTCTGCTGCCATCTGCTATCTAACAGTACTCCTGTTGCCCTCAGACAGTCAACTTCCTGTTGACCGGAATTCACAGTTGGCTATCCTCTGGTCAATCTTCATTTACCATCCACTGTTCTCCTCCGGTCAACGACATTGATCGGAATCAGTTCTCCGGATTTGTTCTCCACAAATCCTCCGATGACAAACCAGTTTATTGGGTTACCCACAAGGGAGTGATTAGACCGTATAAAATGCATGCCTTTATATATTATGTATACTGTTGAGCATTTGGCTCCCTCGCTTACTGTTTTCACTTCCCTTCAGACGAGTCTCAAGAAATGATGAAGAATGAACAGGATTAGGAAAGAAGTTTGAGATGGCCATAATTTTGTTATGACGTATATATTGTACTTGGGATGATGAAAAAAATAAAAAAAATATGTGTACTATATAATGCTGTATTTCAGACATGTATTTTGATGATTATGGAATTGCTTCCGTTATGATATAGAATATATGCTTCCGTCAGGTTTAAATTCTTATGGATGTTAAATAAGCATCTTCCTTAATTTAGACTAATATCATGGATGAATAATGTGATATTAGAGCCAGTATAATTTATGGTTAATATTAGGATCCTGTCTATGATAAAATGATATTAATGATAAGTACAAGGACGTATGACGTGGGACGTCACAGTCAACGCTGCCATTGATTGGAGAAGTGGCAAATAAACCGGCAGAGACCTAGGGCGAACACGGCCCATGCCTAAATCGGCCCACACGTCCTTTTCTAGGCTACAACGGTTGTATGCCCTGATTTTTTGTTTCTCTAAAGAAGGCAATCTTCCTTGTAATGGTAACCTCCCAGATTCAAAGCATATCCGGGGAGGAAGGTGCAGGTATTTACATATAATCTGTAAGAAAATCTAACAGTTACCATGTGCAGAAGGAAGGAGATCTACGTCCTTGACAGTTACGGCCAGGAACGTCACTCACGTCTACGCAGGAAAGGTAACGATTCCTACATAGAAGGCGGGGTATCCAGCCTCGCCGTATAAGGCAGCTCAGGGCCATAGCTATAAAAAGCCATGAAAACTCACTCTAGAAGCATGCTTATTCTTGCCCACTAAATGCCCTCAAGCAAACTCAAGCTCTCAGAAGCGTTCTAAACTCTCAAACATCCCAATGTTGTCTCTCTCTTTTTACTACGAGTTCCCTACGATCTCAATCTTTAGAGAAATTGCTCTCAACGAGTATCCAAAGCCACACTCTCTACGAGTGCATTCCCCTCCTACATCCATAAATACACTCCTAACATTTATTTATGCATTTTCTGCATCCACATTCTATTTTTAGAAGGTTGCTTACTGACTTGAGCGTTGGAATATTTTTGGTAGAACCTAATCCCATCGTCACCTAACCTCTTATTTGAAGTTGTGGTATATAATATTCAAAACTGAGAGAACAAAGACCAAAATTTGACGGACAGTTCGACCCGAATCTATTTGAAATTTGGATTTATGATGCATCATTGGCGTCGTCCATGAGAAAGCAAACTAAAAGCCAACCACTGCCATTCTTAAAACTAGTGTCATCAAACAAGATGATGAACACCAGGGCTTATGCTAGCGCTCCCGCTAGAGATGCTGTCTCCCCTGATCGCAAACACTTAGTTGGTAATCTGGTTGGAGAGCAGCCTGCACCATTTTTTCTTAACTTGGTGGAGCAGATGAACAACATGTTTAGAATACTCCAAATGTTTTGCACCCGCCAGGAGAAAAATAGAAGCAGGGGTATGAGATCCCAATCTTGAAAATATGATAATTTCTAGTCATTAAGTTAATATAAGTATGTTCGCGGTGATTGGATTAAGAAAAAAATGTGAAAAAAATATGTTTAAGGGGCAAAAATATGGTACAGGGCACCTGCACTCGAGTGGCGCCTGAGGCACCACTGTGGCACAATTAATAGAACCGCCCGCCCGAAGGGCACTCGAGGAAAGGTGGGAGCATGGAGGTTGCGAGGGCTGCAACCTGGTTGGCATGCGAGGCTCCAACTGAGCGTGCATTTTGCACAAGTGAGGCCTACTTGGCGCTCCAGCACCACTCACGGGCCCCACACGTGATTCCTCTTCTTTTATTTTAAAATGGGATTTTTGGTGGTTTTAGGAGAGAGAGAGAGAGAGAGAACCAGGCCAGCAGTAAGCATGAAGGAGAAGGGAGGAAGGACAGAAAAGAGAAGGAAAGAGGAAAAACTGCCACTTTTGATCCGATTCGGGTAAAAATAACTGTAGATCGAGTTAAGACAAGTGTATTTTGGACGTTATTTACCATTTTTACAGCTTTTTAGTCTTTCTAAATTTGTATTTATACTCGAAAATCATGTTTCTCCATGTCCAGTATAAATAAATCATGTTTCTTTTGATTATTCGGATAGATTTCATGTTTACCTACATATATTGCAACATATAGCTTCGATTTCATGAATAAACATGTATTTAGAGTCTGATTTATATCTGGAAGCTTTGAGCTAAACCTTAGAACGAAAATTTAGGGATTTGGTGTTCAAAATCCATAAATTTTGACATGTGAAGGTTAATTTGTAAAGGAGTATTATCCATGCTATGATTTGTATCTGAAACATTTACATGGAATTGTGCTGTTAAGTTTCTATGAATTTCTGAAGCAAATCTGAAGCTTATCTGTGTAATTCTGACCGACTTCCTAAAGTACGATAAGTTATAAGTTAAGAAATAAGAAGAAAAGTATTTCTGATTCTGTTAATTAGGACCTAAGACTGATATACGGTTAGGTAAGGTTATCTGGCATGCCTTAAAACGTTATGGTGGTAATCAAAGATAACCTGTCCATGGAGTTATACGTGGTCCGTCCTTCCTCAGGACGTTAGCCTTGAGGGTAGAATTTCTGATGACTGACCCACCTTTAGGAGGTATTTGTATATAATCCCGCCAGAAGGGATATTCCTGTACTGATTTCTAGCCTTGATTATATGCGTAACACAATCTATCCTCGATTATTCGCCCCCTCGACTAATAGGGTCTACTAGTTTGGTTCTTTCTGATAGTAAAATGGGATTTCTAGAACTTATAAACTTTGATATTGGTTTCTAATTTTTGAGGCTCGCTATACTGATTTATGATTTCTGAAGCATATTTATATTGATTTATGTTCTCTTGTGTTTCCATGTACCTCTCTATTCTTGTATATTTTTATGATTTTTCCCATCTGTACATATGTTTTGCATGTTTTCATATACATTGCTGGATTTTGACTTACTGTTTTATTTTTCTCCCCTCCAAATAAAATAATAGAGTTAGTTCCTGATGAGAAGTAAATAAATCCTAGCCAGTAGATTTTTGGAGGCCTGAAAGCTATCTTGAAGATCTTGGGAAGAATTTGGCTTGAATGTAATTACTTGATGTTTTGGATAGACAATGTATATGAATTTTTGTAGTATGTCATGAATGTCGTTTAAACAGTGATTTATACTTCCGCGGGTTTATGTTTTGGATATAGTTTTACTTTTGCTATTTGTATTCTGAATTTGTACATGTCATATCAAGCATCTCTTTTTTGAATTTTTGGAATAGTGGATAGGAATGTTAAAGTAAACCCGTAGGGATTTATACAGCGTTTGAAGATCCTATGAATAAAATGTGGATGTATGTTGAAGTTTAATTTGTACAATGACAGATTATATTTATCAGTTTAGTCTAGTTTTAGGGGAGACTCTGTCTATTTTTTCTTAGAACTTTAAGTTGTTGTTCTAGGCTCTAGTTCTGTATTTGTGTTGATAGAATCATCTAAAAGAAAAAAGAAAAGATAGATCTATTTTGTCACAATTGGTATCATAGAAATGAGATGCCTTAGGATTGATCGATTGTAACGCGGAAGCATAGGTTTAAGTTTCAATAGGGTAAGGTCGGGGGTAGTTAAGACTAATTAGGATGTTTAGGAGTTGACCCTTAGGCTAGTCATAAATTTTATTCAATTGTTGATAACCCCTCCCTCTAGACTAATTTTTAAGGCTTATCAATGTCGTGTTTGCTTTTGGATATAGGGCTTGAGATGGCTTGTAGAAGAAGTAGAAGAAATAATCGTGGAGGTGCTAGTACTCCCCACGAACGAGAAGCTGAATACGTAAACTTGTTGGGGAGGATGACAAATGTGGTTGAGTCAATAGAGTAGTGTCCTATGGCTCCGGTCCCTGCACCTGAGTAGTTTTAGTAAATCCTGCTCTGACTACGTACAATAGGTTCACGGCGGAGAGAGCACTAGAATTTTTGGGTGAACCTGATTCGATGAAAGCAGATATCTGGCTTAAGAGGACGAAGAAGATCTTTGTGGTGATTCGATATATTGACCAGGAAAAGTTTTCTTTTGCGGTGTACAAGTTGGAAGGTGAAGCCGACAGTTGGTGGAATATGAAAAAGAGGGCATTAGGGGTGCAAGACGACGAGATAACTTGGGAGATATTTGAAGAGGCCTTCATGGAAAAGTATTTTCCTTCTAATCTCTAGGATCAAAACGAGCAAGAGTTTATGTGGCTGAGATAGGAAAATATGATTGTAACTGAATATGATACAAAATTCACTGAATTGTCCCGATTTGCACTGTATTTTGTGGAGGATGAATTAAGAAAAGCAAAGAAATTTCATCAAAGATTAAAAGATGATATTAGAAGGCATTTGGCGACTCTGAAGCTTTAGACATATGCGGATATACTGGATCGGGCTTTGATACATGAGAGGGAAGTGCAAATGTAGAAATGTTTTGCAAAAAGGGCAACTAGCCGGGCTAGTTTCAATATGGGATCAAACGTAAGGCCTTTAAGACCATCCAAGAAGGCAAGGACAGCAGACAAGGGGAAAAGCATCACTCAAGTTCAGTCAGTGATTGGTTCTCAGGTGTCAGCTGCTTACTGTACTTTCTGTAGGAAGAAATATGTAGGATATTCTAGTTATTTGCAATTTTGAGGATATATTTCAACAAGAGTTACCTAGACTACCTCCACACCAGGAAATTGAGTTTGAAATTACAGTTGTTTCCAGAGTTAACCCAATTTTTAATGCCCCTTATCATATGGTTTAGGCTGAATTAAAGGAACTAAAGTTGCAGATACAGGAGTTGCAAGATAAGGGCTTTATTAGACCAAGTGTATCTTCTTGGGGTGCATCGATATTGTTTGTGAGGAAGAAAGACGGGTCCTTGCGGCTATATGTTGACTATCGTGAATTGAACAAAATCACGATTAAAAACAAATATCCATTGTCGCGTATCGATGATTTATTTGATCAATTGTAAGGATATTCGGTGTTTTCAAAAATTGATTTGAGGTCCGGTTATTACCAGTTGAGGATTAAATAGGACGATGTGGCTAAGGCTGCTTTTCGAATAAGGTACGGCTACTATGAATTCCTTGTTATGCCATTTGGTCTTACAAATACCCCTATTGCTTTTATGGATCTGATGAATAGAGTATTCAGGCCATATTTAGATAAATTTATGGTAGTGTTTATTAATGACATCTTAATATATTCGAAAGATTATGAGGAGCATGAGACCCACTTGAGGTTAGTACTCCAAATACTCTGCAAGGAAAAGCTGTATGCTAAGCTGAAGAAATGTGAGTTATGGGTAGAGGAGGTGATGTTTCTGGGACATGTAATTTTAAATGGCGGTATTTCTGTAGACCCATAGAAGGTGGAGGCTATTACAAATTAGAGTAGGTCTACGTCAGTAACTGAAGTTCGGAGATTTCTTGGTATGGCGGGATATTATAGGCGTTTTGTAGAAAACTTTTCATAGATTGCTATGCCTCTGACTCAGTTAACGAAGAAAGAGGCCAAGTTTGACTGGACTGACGAATGCGATCAAAGTTTTTAGGAGTTGAAAAATTGCTTGACTACCACTCCAGTACTAATCATTCCGGAAGGCTTAGGTGGCTTTGAGGTATATTGTGACGCATCTAAGGCAGGTTTGGGTTGTGTGTTGATGCAGCATTGCAAAGTAGTAGCTTATGGTCTAGACAATTGAAGGTGCATGAAAGGAACTACCCAACTCACACTTTAAAACTAGCTGCTGTTGTGTTTGCCTTGAAAATTTAGAGACATTATTTATATGATGAGAAATTTTTTATTTACTCTAATCACAAGAGTTTGAAGTATCTATTCTTGCAGAAAGAGTTTAATATGAGGTAGAGAAAATGGCTCGATTTTCTGAAAGATTATGATTATGAAATACAGTATAAGACAGGAAAGGCTAATGTAGTCGCGGATGCTTTGAGTCGTCAATTGGGTTATGTGGCTAAGTTACAAATTAAGTAAATGGAGATATTGGATTATTTAAAGCAATGTGATATCCAACGGTATGTTTGGGGTGGTCAGATATGTTTATCGTACCTTCAAATTTAATTGGAGGTGATTAATGAGGTAAAGGAGAAACAAATGAATGACTCGTTCCTTATGGACATCGTGGGTGATTTGAACAAAGACTCCTGGATTGACTTTAATGTCCGAACTAATGGAGTATTGAGGTTTAGAGATTGATTATGTGTACCGAATGATAAGGAATTGAAGGAGAAGATCTTGAAAGAAGCTCACCGGTCTCGATATACAATCCACTCTAGGACGAACACAATGTATCAGGATCTGAAGAAAACTTTTTGATAGAGGAACATGAAGAGGGATATCACGGCCTATGTGGAGAAATGCCTTATGTGTCAGCAACTGAAAGCTGAAAGGAGGAAGCCCTCTGGGTTGTTGCAACCACTACTGATCCCAACTTGAAAATAAGAAGATTTTGCTATGGATTTTGTGTTAGGTTTACTGAGAACTCCTAAGAATTATGATGCCATTTGGGTTATAGTTAATAGACTGACAAAATCGGCCCATTTCTTGGAAATTAGGACAACATACTCTCGTGATAGGTTGGCCCAGTTGTATGTAAATGAAATTGTGAGGTTTTATGGAGTGCCTGCTTGATTGTATTCTGATAGGGACCCACGCTTTATTTCGAGATTTTGGGAAAGCTTACATAAGGAGTTGGGGATGGAATTGAAGTTCAGTACTGCATATCACCCATAGACTGATGGCCAATCAAAGCGTACAATTCAGATTTTTGAGGATATATTAATGGTATCGGTGTTGGATATGAAGGGGACTTGTGATAGTTATCTAACCCAAGCAGAATTCGCATATAATAATAGTTATTAGGTGAGCATAGGTATGGCACCTTTTGAAGCTTTGTATGGCAGAAAATACAGGTCGCCAATTCATTGGGAGGAGACCGGAGACAAGCAAATTTTAGGTCCTAAAATTGTTAAAGAAACGGCGAAAAAGGTTAAGTTGATTCTTGATAATTTAAAGATTGTTCAGAGTAGACAGAAAAATTATGCCGACCGGAGGAGAACAGAGTTGAGATTTGAAGTGGACGATTACGCCTTCCTGAGAGTGTCACCATCAAAGGGAACGTTCAGATTTGGGGTGAAAGGAAAATTAAAGCCACGATTCATAGGTCCTTTTGAGATTTTAGAAAGGATTGGGGAAGTAGCTTACAGGTTGGCATTGCCACCTAATTTGGTTGATGTTCACGACGTATTTCTTGTATCGATGCTTCGGAAGTATGTTCACGACCCCACACACGTCATCAAGTACGAGCCCTTGACAATTGACAAGAATTTATCTCATGTTGAGGAGTAGGTACAAATTTTAGATCGGAAGGATCAGATATTGCGTACAAAGACGATTCCATTGGTGAAAATTTTTTGGAGGAACCATTTGCTCGAGGAAGCAACATAAGAGCGTGAAGAGGAGATTTGAAGCAGATATCCCCACTTATTCTCTTGAGGCATGTAGCTTCATTTAATTTCGAGGATGAAATTTCCTTAAGTGGGGGAGAGTTTTGAGATCCCGATCCCAAAAACATGATAATTCCTAATTATTAAGTTAATATAAGTATGTTCGAGGTGATTGGATAGAGAAAAAATATGGAAAAAATATGTTTGAGGGGTGAAAATGTGGTACAGGGAACTTGTGCCTAAGTGGCGCTTGAGGTGCCACTGGGGCCCAAATAATAGAACCGCCCGCCCGAAGGGCATTTGAGGCGGGGCGAGAGCATGCAGGTTGTGAGGGCTGGCGCCCGGTTAGCGCTTGAGGCGCCAACCGAGCGTGCATTTTGCACGAGTGAGGCCTACTTGGGTTTCGAGTGCCACTCACGGGCCCTGCATGTGATCCCTCTTCTTTTGTTTTAAAATGGGGTTTTTGGTGGTTTTAGGGAAGAGAGAGAGAGAGAGAGAACCAGCCCAACAGTAAACATGAAGGAGAAGGGAGGAAGGAGAGAAGAGAAGGAAAGGGGAAAAACTGCCACTTTTTATCCGATCTGTATAAAAATAACTGTAGATCGAGTTAAGACAAGCGTACTTCGGATGTTATTTACCATTTTTACAGCTTTTTAGTATTTCTAAATTTATATTTATACTCTAAAATCATGTTTCTCCATGTCCAGTATAAATAAATCATGTTTCTTTTGATTATTCGGATAGATTTCATGTTTACCTACATGTATTGCAACATATAGCTTCGATTTCATGAATAAATATGTATTTGGTGTCCGATTTATATCCGAAAGCTTTGAGCTAAACCCTAGAACGAAAATTTAGGGATTTGGTGTTCAAAATCCATAAATTTTGACATGTAAAGGTTGATTTGTAAAAGAGTATTATCCATGCTATGATTTATATCTAAAACATTTACATGGAATTGTGCTGTTAAATTTCTGTGAATTTTTGAAGCAAATCTGACTGCTTATCTGTGTAATTCTGACTGACTTCTTGAAGTACGATAAGTTATAAGTTAAGAAATAAGAAGAAAAGTACTTCCGATTTAGTTAATTAGGATACAGGACTGATATATGGTCAGGTAAGGTTATTCGGCATGTCTTAGAACGTTATGGTGGTAATCAAGGATAATCCTGTCCATGGAGTTATACGTGGTCCGTCCTTTCTTGGGACATTAGCCTTGAGGGTAGAATTTTTGATGACTAACCCACCTTTAGGAGGTATTTGTATATAATCCCGCCAGAAGGGATATTCCTGTACTGATTTTTGGCCTTTATTGCGTACGTAACGCAATCTATCCTTGATTATTTGCCCATTCGTCTAGTAGGGTCTACTAGTTTGGTCTTTTTGATAGTAAAATGGGATTTCTAGAACTGAAAGACTTTGATATCGATTTTTGGTTTCTGTGGCTCGCTATACTGATTTATGATTTCTGAAGTATATTTATATTGATTTATGTTCTCTCATGTTTCCGTGTACCTCTTTGTTCTAGTATATTTCCATAATTTTTCCTATCTGTACATGTGTTCGGCTTGAAAGAAATTACTCAGCATGTTTCATGTATCCTGTTGGGTTTCGACTCACTATTTTATTTTTTCCCCATCTAGATAAAATAGTAGAGTTAGTTCCTGATGAGAATGAGTAAATAAAGCCAAGGTAGCATATTTTTGGAGGCCTAAAAGCTATCTTGAAGAACTTGGGAAGAATTTGGCTTGAATGTTATTACTTGATTTTGTGGATAGACAGTGTATATCAATTATTGTAGTACGTCATGAATGTCATTTAAGCAAGTGATTTATTCTTCGCAAGTTTATATTTTGGATATAGTTTTACTTTCGCTATTTGTTTTTTTTTTGATTTGTACAGGTACTAGCAGGTATCTCTTATTTGAATTTTTGGTATAGTGGATAGGAATGTTAAAGTAATGCCATAGGGATTTATATGGCATCTAAAGATCCTATAAATGAAATGTGAATGTATGTTGAAGTTTAATTTGTATGATGATAGATTATATGTATCAATTTAGTCTAGTTTTAGGGATGACTCTGTTCGTTTTCTCTTAGAACTTTAAGTTTTTGTTTTGGGCTCTAGTTCTGTATTTGTATTGATGGAATCATCTAAAAAAAAAAAGAAAAGAGAAACTGTTCCACCCCAATGGGGCTTAGCCCTCCTCGATTCCCATTCCAGCCTCTAGGAGGGGAGGCCAGAGGAAGAAGAAGCCAGCCATGAAGGTTTCAAGGTCGGGCAACTTTTGTGCTCTGGAGGCCTCCAACACCCAGAGCCGTCCAATGCTTTAAGGGCGCTTTGGCCATAGGACACCGGATGAGAGCCCTGAGAGAAGGAACTCTGATATTCTTGAGACGAGCCATGACCTCAAGCTCAGGAGGGAGCCTCTCGGATCGTCTGATCCACCAGTGGTAGAAGTCAGTCGGCTAAGTGCTGCACTACAGAAAGAACGGAGTTGAGGACTTGCCTCAACTCCAAGAGATTAGGAAACTCCTCTCATGTGGAGGAGAAAGTTGAGAAGATCTAGAACCGTGTGTTCAGGGACGACAAACATGCCACCGATCTGGAGAGATCTCACTTCACCATAGATATCCAAAATTGTCCAATGCCAGCCATGTTTAAGATATCGGCTCTAGATTCTTATGATGGGAGCACAAATCCGATGGATCACCTGGATTACTTTCGCACCTATCTAAGCCTCCAGGGCCTTGAGGAGGCAGCGTTGTGCCAATATTTTCCCCTCACGTTGAGGAGGGATGCCCGAATCTGGTTCCATCGGTTTCCTCCCAACTCAATCCGGAGTTTCCATCTGCTTCCAATTGCTGGAAAGAGAAATAACCATTACATCTCTCCCACATCAAGTAGATCTTTCGGGAAATGGAGGCCATTACCAAAGTATACATGGCCATCGAAGAGGCCAACGAGGCAAAATGTCCTAAGAGGACTGATAAACTCGCTCTTTCTTGGCCGAAGGAAAGAGGAAGAATAGGGGTGGCGACAATCCCTGTAGGAAGCAACACAGGATCGGAGCACTGGAGACTGTAAGGAGTATAGGCTTGTCAACCTGACTTTGTTGAACGACACACGGGCAAACGTCCTCGTGAAGATCTATGGAAAAAAGTTCATCAAGTGGCCAAAGCTACTAAAGAACATGAAAGGAGAAAATCCAGTGAAATACTGCAATTTTTATTGATCTTCGGGACACACCACGGAGGAATGCAAGATACTCCAGCGGGAGATTGAGAAGCTCATTCGGAGCAGCCATCTCACCAAGTTCATTAGGAATTTTGGGCAGAGTTCTTACACCACGGGCAAAGAAGGGCCAGATCCATCTCAACCACGGAACTGGATCGTGCCTCGAGTTGTCAACATGATAACAAATCGAGTGCTCAAGACCCACCAAGCAGATCATAAGAAGAGGCAAGTTGGGTGCAAGAAGTAGAGAGTGGAGGAAAATATCATTATCTTTAGTGATAACGACATGGCTCATGTAATTTCCCGACATACATATCCTCTTGCTTTATTTGCGCTCATTTCAGACGATACTGTGGATTACCAGTTGAAACGAGTTTTCATTAATAATGGAAGTTCCAAGGATTTGCTTTACCTCGATGCGTTCTTTAAACTTGGTCTCAAAAAGAATCAACTAAAGCCTGCCGAAGGGGCCACTATATGGCCTAGACAATGAACTTGTGGCTGTCCAAGGGATAATACAGTTGGAGGTCACCCTGGGCACGTACCCCAGAATGAAGAGTCACACACTCACCTTTCTAGTTGTTGACCTGCCCTCCGTATACAATGCTATCCTTGGCTGGTTGTGTTTAGCAGTGTTCAGTGCCATCAACTCAATACCACACTTAAAAATAAAATTTTTAACAGCATGTGGTATTGGTGAAGTGTTGGGTGACCAAGTGATTGGACGGACCTGTTACATGTTGCAGGTAGCCCCAAGCTGCGGTAGAAAGCCTGTAGGAGAGTTGGACCATCAAGACAAAGCGACTTTGCAGTAGGTGTAGTCCGGCGAAGCCACCAACCTTATACCACTGAATCTGGAGGACCCAGAGAGGTGTGTACAGATAGGGGGCTCGCTCGTCGGACCCCTGCGTGACGAGCTGATAGTGTTCTTGAGGTAGAACGTGGATATCTTTGTGTGGGCGTCTGCTGACATGCTTGAGATTCTGGCCGGAGTAATTGTCAACAAGTTGGATCTTAATTTTGGCTGTAAACCTGTCTGGCAGAAGTGAAGAAACCACTTCATTGAGAAACTTGAAGCCATCCAGGAAGAAGTAAAGAAGATGTCGGATGCTGACTTTATTAAGGAAGTCTAGTTTTCAAATTGGCTCTCCAATGTCATCCTAGTCAAGAAAAATAATGAAAAGTGACGGATGTGTGTCGACTTCACTGACGTCAAGAAGGCTTGCCCAAATGACAGCTTCCCTTTGCCCAAGATTGACTTACTAGTAGACTTGACTTCTGGTTACAAGTTATTGAATTTTATGGACGCATACTCGGGCTACAATTAGATTAGGATGAACTCAGAGGACAAAGAGTACACCCCGTTCATGACTGATCAAGTCACCTACTACTACAAGGTGATACCTTTTGATCTGAAGAACGTGGGTGCGACTTACCAAAGGCTCGTGAATAAGATGTTCGAGAAACAGATCGGCCGCAATATGGAGGTGTATGTAAATGACATGCTTGTCAAAAGTAAGACCACTAGTGACCATATTCGTGATCTGGCTGAATCCTTCGACGTCTTTGTACACACCAGATGAAGATAAATCCATCGAAGTGTATCTTCAAAGTGTTCTCAGGAAAGTTCCTGGATTTCATCATCTCTTAATGAGGGATCGAAGCAAACCCAGAGAAGATCAAGGCCCTCATGGATACGTTTCCACCACGGAACGTCATGGATATCTAGGGGCTAATTGGAAGACTGGCAGTGCTGTCCCACTTCTTGGCCAAGGTAGAAGACAAGTATCAACCTTTCTTCAAGGATCTGAGGGAGACGAAAGCAAATGGCTTCTAGTGTACTGTAGAGTGCCAGACCACCTTTGGTGAGTTGAAATAGTACTTGGCTAGTCTACTGTTGCTGACGTCACTAAGAGACGGAGAAGAGTTGTACCTCTACTTGGTAGTGTCAGAGGTAGCTCATAGCTCTATTCTCATACGCTAGGATTCTAATGCACGGCGGCCGATCTACTGCGTGGGTAAAATGTTGACCAGTGTAGAGATGCGCTACCTGCGCGCTGAGAAGCTCGTTCTAGCATTCGTCTTCTCAGCCCAAAAATTGAGACCTCATTTTCAGGCTCATTGCGTGGTTGTCCTAACTGACTAACTATTAAAGGGCATCCTTTTTCAGACGGCTGGTTAAGTGAGCTATCGAGTTAGGAGAGTTTGACATCAAGTTTCGGCCCAAGCCAGCCATCAAGGGGTAGGCCCTGGCCGACTTCATCATCTAGACCATGACCCCTATCATCAATGAGCACCCCATTGAGAACACAGATCACCACCCAGAAGAGCCAAAATGGGTCCTCAATGTGGACGGTTGGTCTACCAACTCAGGCAACAGTGTCGGAGTAGTCCTAAGGACCCTAGAAGTTTGAGGTTAAATACTCACTTAAACTTGATTTTTTGGCTACCAATAATGTTGCCAAGTATAAAGCCCTGTTAGCTAGATTACGACTAGCCAAGGAGTACTCAGCCAAGCAACTGACCATCTACAGTGACTTAGAGTTAGTCGTTAACCAGATCAACGGGAGTTTTGAGGTGTGCAATCCTCTCTTGGCTAGATACTTTGCTAAAGTGAAGGACACGATCCAAAGATTTAATAAGTTAAACCTGGTCCAGATCCCTAGAAATGAGAACTGGGAGGCCGACCAACATGCTAGAGCAGTAGTGGCTAAAAATTTAGAACTGTACTTGAGGGACATGAGGAAAGTTTTGAACATCCCTAGAATAGGGGAACAGAAAGTGATGTAAGTCTTCGAGACTAAAAACTGGATGACGTCGTACTGGAGCTATCTCACGAACGGAACATTATCGGAGAACGTGGACGTGGCCAAGTGAATCAAAAAGACGATGACTGGTACACCATAGCCGACAAAAGGTTGTATCGCCGAGGATACTCGACTCTGTACCTCTGATGTCTTACCTCTGAGGAGGTTGACTACGCTTTAAGTAAAGTCCACCTCGGGATCTGTGGATCACACATTGACAGCAAGAACATAGTGTTTAAAGTTATGCACTAGGGATATTACTAGCCAACAATGAGGAAGAACGCTTTAGAGTTTGTGAAGAAGTGTGAGAATTGTCAACTCCACGACAATTTTTACCACCAGCCACCAGCAGAACTGTGATCTCTTCAAGCTCCTTGGCCTTTCATGCAATGGGGGCTTGTTATTCTCGATCCATTTTCGATTATAATCAGGCAAATGAAGTTCATCATCATGGGTATAGACTACTTCACCAAATGGGTTGAAGCCACCCCGCTGGCCAAATCACAGAGCACAATGCCCTGAAATTCATCCGCCAGTGCATAGTGAGTAGATTTGGTGTTTTTGAGGTTATCATAATTGACAACAGATTGCTGGAAGAGTTTCACCAAGTATTGCACTAGTTTTGGTATCAGATTGGTTCATACTTTGATAGTGTATCTCCAGGCAAACGGACAGGTGAAAGTCACCAACTGTATGTTATTCCACGGTCTAAAGACCAAGCTAGAGGATACGGGGGGCTCTTGGGTCGACGAACTGCCCTCCATACAATGGTCTTACCGGACGACTCCTAATGAACCAACCTGCGAGACACCCTTCAGTCTCTGCTATGGGGTTGAGGTTGTAATACCAGTGGAGATCGGGCTCCCAAGCCTCTTGGTTAAAGCATTCGATCCACTTGGCAACTTCCAAAAGATCAGGGAGCACCTAGATTTGCTTGAGAAATCCCATGATGAGGCCAGGATGCGCACAGCCGCCTATCAACAACAAATTGCTCACTATTATAATAAGAAAGTAAAAGACGCCAATTTGGGGTTAGAGACTTAGTCTTGTGAAGTATAGAGGCTACGGGCAAGACAACCAACTGAAACAAGTTTTCCATGAATTGGAAGGCTCATTCCTGGTCTGGCCATCTTGCAAAATGGAGCATACAAGCTTGAACCCAGAACGACAAGTTGGTCTTGCGGACGAGGAACACAGTCCATTTGAAGCGCTACTACCAGTGAAGACCCATGTAAATCATCTGTGTGATGTGGAGCATGCTTGTAACATTCATTATGATTCATAAAAAATAATTCTTTTTTATTTGCATTGTTTCATGTTTCTCTTTCCTTTCTTTTTCTTTTTCCATATGAATACTTGTTTGCAGATTGTATAAAATAAACGACCTAAAATGCCCCTAAGTCAGGCGGATTTTTACTATCTCGTAATTAAACCTTAGTCATCCAAACAACCCGTAAACCGCTAAATTAAACATTGGTCATCCTAGCGGCTCGTAAGTAGTCAAATTAAACATTAGCAGCCCGTAAGTAGTTGGATTAAATCTTGGTCATCCAAGTGACTGGTAAGCGGTCGAATAAAACCTTGGTCATCCAAGTGGCCCATTTGCGGTCTAATACCAAACCTTAAGGGGCAAAAATAGCACACGTGACGACTTCCTCCAATAGGAGATAGCACAGTCAGTCTACAATAGTTAACAAATTAGGGGCAAAGTGCTCCGACTAAAAGTTGGCTGCCTAGAATCATACATGGGCTACGCCACCTAATGCGAAAGCTAAACTCATTAAACAAAGTGTGCTCGTATGTGGAGATGTCGTGATGCAACGACTCGCCCTCATGCCTCCTCGAGGACTTAGGTCCATTTGAGAACGCAACACACGTCTCCAAGCAGCCGGACTGTGATGAGTAGTGTAATGGCCAGCCACCCCGTACAAAGTACACTGAGCTAGCCGGCTAGTGCAAAGTGTAAACGACTAAAGAGAAAATAGGATAAAGTCGGGAAACACGATACGTCAACAAAATCAGTGTTTTATTAACAAAGCTTTTTTTACAAAGTATAACGAAGAACAAAAGTACAAAAATCACAGTTAGGGAGCAGAGCACCAAGGAGGATGCGAGAGAGGCCCCTGGGTGGCCCGAGAAAAGTCCACCAAGTCCTCACACTGCTGGGCGGCACGGTTCGAGGGGTAAAGGATGCCAATAGAAAAATTAGGATCTGCGACCTTTACAATATGGCGACAAATGCTTACACCTTCCCAGAGCCTGGCCCACAGCACCTGAGTGATCTACTGAGGATGTAGACCAGTAGATAGTTCATTCTCTAATGAGGATATCCTTCCCTGGAGCTCACCCGTGAGCGCCTCTGCCTTGGCAGCCATCTTTTCCAGTCTTGTAGATTGCACTCTCAGCTCAGACAACTCAGACTGGAGGGCGGCCTCCACCTCTTGGTGCTTTTTGACTTGGGCACTCGATAGGATCATTTTCTCTTCTAGCTAGAGAATCTCATCATCACGGTCTTCGATTACAGCATCTCTTTGGTGCAGTCCCTTGCACACTGTGCCCAAAATTTTGTCCTTTTGCAAGAAATCAAAGAAGTTAGGCAACAACGGCAAAGGAAGAGGAAAGGGAAAGCTCCGAAAAGTTATCGGAAAGACTCTTTGTTGCTTCCTTCCTAACCTGCCCCGTGACTAAGGACCTGCTGGAGGGGAACTTGGAGCAACCCTCTCCTGAACCACTCCATAGTGGCTACGCTGGCGGGCTCTAGCAACAAGATGTCCATGATACTTGGAGCGATGGCCTCCTACGCAGGCTCTACAATGATGTCAACTACCTCAGCAATTGCTCCAGTGGCTGACCCTTCTCGCTTAGCAGATGACTTCGCAGCTAGCTCCTTTAGTCCGACGGCTTCAAGCAGCGGCTCCACTGGCATAGCAAGCAGTGCCAAGTCGTCCAGCAGCGATAACTCAATGACAGTGCCACCTGTGGCAACTCGCATGATGGCCTCGAAGTCCTCGATAGAAGCCTCAACCCCGGAGCACTCCCCAATCCTAGCAAGTAACCCGGCCATTCGATAGTCTGGCACCATGGAAGACAAGGAAGTAGGCTTAGCTTGAACGACCTTGTTCTTCCCTGGGCTATTGGGAGCCTGAGCGGTCATGGGAGCGTCAGCCTCATTGATAGTGAGAGTGCTAGCCTTCGTCTTGCACTATGATGCCGCTGGTGGAGGTCTGACCTTTTGAAAAGGCGAAGGAGGACCCCAACGAGCTCTCTTGGCCTCCTACCTTGAGACCAGGTGATCCCTCCTAAACTCAGAGAGATGTGCCTTCACCAGTTGCAGTATGGGCTCCACTGCCTTCACCTCTTCCTTCGTGGGCCTCCCGATGTGGCTATCAGGAACCTTGCCCCAATCTCGGGTGATCCTTTCAGTTCTTGATGGAGTCGTAGATCGCGCTGCTAATGCGCTACTCCCTGGGAGACAAGGAGATCTAGTCACCACTCTAGGTAAACCGAAACATCACCTTGACAGCCTCCACCATTAGCATCGGTGACTGGTGGTGGAGGATTATACATAGCGAGTAAAGATATCACACGGCATTCGAGCAAAGTCGTGCAATAGGAACGCCAAGTGCCGTAAAAATGCAAAGTAAATCCATTGGTACAGGGAGCGAGAGCCCACTCCTCAAGTGCGCCTCATACACAGTAATGCAACCATCAAGGGGAGAACAGGCTTTTCCTCCTCTGTGGGTATCGAGAACACAATCTGAGGAGGAATGTTGAACTCGATATACAATTCCCTCACCCCACCAATGGAAATGACTGAGACAATTTCAAAAACAGAGGGAGCCATGAGATCAAAAGTCAGAGGTAGAGATAAGGACTTAGAAGTTTTGAGAAGAAAGGCGTGAGAAATTTGAATTGACGCACGATTTTATAAAGTTTGCAGCCGTTGGAGTAAGGTAGCGCATCAAAAAGGTGAACTCATCATGACAAACACGTGTCGTTTTCGGAGAGGGCACAGTCAAGTCGGATCTTCTAGTGAATTAATTACCGGGAATACAAATTCATTGCATGGCGACACATGGCAGAGTACTGAAGCGGTTCTGCAAACTTTTCGATTGCTTGTTCAGCGGCATAATGAAACAATGCGTCGATTTAATCTAGACTAGTTCTCCGGATTTTAACATGGGGGTCAACGAATCCGGTTAGTGCTCACTTCAGCCCAATTCTCCGGATTCTGACATGGCGGTTAACGAAGCTGATCAATGCTCTCTTCAACTCAGTTCTCTGGATCTTGACGTTGTAGTCAACGAATCGGGGCAACACTCTCTTCAGCATAGTTCTTCAGATCTTAACATGGCAGTCAAAAAATCCGGTCAACACTCTCCTTCTGGCTCAGTTCTCCGGATCTTGATGTTGTGGTCAACGAATTTGGTTAATGCTCTTCTTTCGGCTCAGTTCTCCGGATCTTGACATTGTAGTCAACGAATCCGGTCAATGCTCTCTCCGGCTCAATTCTCTGGATCTTGACGTTGCGATCAACGAATCCGGTAAACGCTCCCTTCAGCATAGTTCTCCAAATCTTGATGTGGCACCGATCTCCTTTCAGCTTAATTCTCTGGACTTTGACGTTGCGGTCAACAAATTTGGTCAATATTTCCTCCAACTCAGTCCTCTGGATCTTGATGCTGCAATCAATGATCAATAAACCCAGAGCAAAAAATAAAGAGCACGCATGAAGATGAGGGATGAAGACTAAGTGTCACTGCTAGGCTCCTCATCAAACTTACCATTACAAGTTACATAGTCGGACGCATCCCATTGTGAACATGTCAAAGGTCGAGTCCCTGGCCACCAGCATGGGGGGCTAGTTATAGGGACGCCAGTAGCAGGCTGGCTCACAAAAGAGGAAATGGCCCAAATCCAGTAGTAGTCCGTTTCTACCTGGGATGGTCAACGCTACTGTTGACCAGCGGAATAACAAGTGGGCCGACAATGGCCCAAGATCAATGACGGCCCATCTATGACGGAGCGGCTTTTTTTTAACACTCCAAAATCCTCCCGTTAGAATTCATCCAAAGCTAAGTCCCAAGATGAAATAGTCAAGGGAGATGGTCCAGATTGGACCAACACATGCAAGCGTACAAAATATAGACTTATATATATATATATATATATATATATATATATATATATATCTATATACGAATTTTTGGTTTAATGAGATGAAATGTTAAAAGAGTTGGAGCCGTGAATATTACATGGCATTAGATAGTCCTATGTATGTATTGAGAATATATATACATATATATATATATATATGTATATATTCACGGCTCCAACTCTTTTAACATTTCATCTCATTAAACCAAAAATTCGTACAGAGATGCCATTCTAAAACCTGATTATAACCAAAAGTTAATGGCGGAAGCAGATCTATTCTAAAATGTATACAAGTGGAAGCATAGTCATTCATTCATTTACAGTTTGAGATAATTACATGAAAATCCTTAAAAACCTTTAACAGATTTTTCGATTCTAAAATCCTTCCTTGCTAAGCTTTATCTAATCCTGCTCACCCGATACCAATTCTACAGTCTCATCTGGAGGACAAAAATTAAAACAGAGTGAGCCGAAACTCAGTAAGGTACCAAAAATATACAATATAAATAGTAAATGCAATAACACAAAGTCATAGAAAATACTGGAGTTCATGATCATTACCGATTCTGAAGTTCTTAAGTCGACGCCATTTTTCGAAGTTCACAGTTCAATGCAAATTTTTGGAGTACAAAATTCTATATTTTAATATCAAATTTTCCAAAGTACAAACTCCAGCGTCAAATTCCGAAGTTCATAATGCAATATCAATTTTTGAAGTTCATGTATAGGGCCAAATTTTCGAAGTTCAGAATGCCAAGTCATTTTCATTCTAGTAGACCCTACCAACCGTGGGAAAGAGTAATCAAGGGTAGATTGTGTTCACTCCACATAATCAAACGCTATGATTCCAAAATCATATCCATTTCTATTTCCATTCAGAATCCAAAGACCAGTTTCATATTTCTATCCTCTCTTTACGTTTCGAGGAGGGGTGAGCCACGTATCACTTCATGGACGGAGTTACCCTTAATTACCGCCGTAACGTACTAAGGCATGTCGGAGAACCTTATCTGACTATATCACAGTTCTAGGTTCGAAGTACTTATTCAAAGTTCAAACAAAATTTATCATATTTCAATGCTGATTGAAAGTTTACATATTTCCATGCTCCGGTTAGATTCAAAAGCCCTCATATTTTTTTTAACATTCCAATTTTCATACAAGATTTTCATGCAAAGCAATCCAGTCATGAAATGAATAAAAACATGAGTCAACATATGAAAATCAAAGTCAAGGATTATACTCATATAAAGCAATTCCGATTATAACTTTGAACAATAAAGCATGTGCTAAAAGATTAAGTTAGAGTCAGGAAACACAGATTCACAAAATATGAAACTTAGTTCAGAATCATAAAATTCATGCATGCTTCATAATGAAACTCAAGAAACGAAATTTAGAACATAATTATCAAAGCAATAATATAGAAAACAAGCTCCAGAGTATTCTTGCATTAAAACATTCTTAAAATCTAAACTTTAAAACGGATAGTACATTTGCCTGATTCTCCATGTCCTTACTTCAATTTGGCCTAAGACTCCCTTTTTTCTCTTTGTCTCTTCCAAATTCTTCTAACTCTTTCACAGACTTTTTAACTCCTTTTTCAGACTAGGAGCTCCTTATTTATAGAGGATGGGTTAGGTGGGAGTTGGTGGGGTAAATTACCTACTTGATACTTTTCTTTTAGAAGGTCAGCGGAGTAGGTAGGGGTAGTTTACTTACTCTGATTATATTAAAGTAGTTGGATCTACTCCGACTGTTTAACAAAGTCGGTCTTTATCAATTTCAATTTACTCCGGTCATCAGCAGGTTTAGTTAAAGCATCTTACTCTAGAAATGTTACTTCAAAATTCACTTCAGCATTTTATTTCAGAATTCACTCCAGTTTATATTTCTAAATCTGGTCAACAACTCATCACCAATTTCAACCAGCTACCATTTCATCTTCAACATCAACCTGCCAACCTTTCATTTCCATTTAAATCGGCTTCATAATGCTTCCATAATCACTCTGGCCTCCATCAATCCTTTAAATTCACTTCGGCCCTCAAGAGGACATAAGGATACTTTGGCCTCAAGGGTGCACAATGTAAGGCCCGAATTCTCATTTTGATTATTTCAATATTAATTATAATTTTAGAATAATTGAGGATATTTATATATATATTTATATAATAATAATAATAATAATAATAATAATAATAATAATAATAATAATAATAATAATAATAATAATAATAATAATAATAATAATAATAATAATAAAAGGAGAATATTGTGGGCCGAAACCCACGGTTGGTTTCTGGAAAGGGGGGTGGGAGAAATTAATTAAAAGGAGAAGGGTTGTCTGGTGTGGCAGAAGAAGTAGGAAAAGAAAAGAAAAGAAAGAAAAAAAAAAGAGAGAGAGAGAGGAGAAATGGAAAGAAAGAGAGGGAGGGTTTCATTAACAGAGGAGAAGAAGAAGAAGAAGAAGAGGGAAGGAGGAGGAAGGGAGAAGGCTGTGCGGCGTGAGGGGAAGCTGCAACAGTTACGACGCTAAGCGAAGCCACGGCAGTAGTGCTTGGTGGCGTGATGGGCTCACGCGGGAGAGAGAAAAGGGCAGCGGCATGGTTGTGGGCTGTGGAGAGGTGGTTGAAGCGTCGGCTGTGTGTGTGGTGAAGAGAGAGAAAGCCCTTTGGGGGAAGGCTGACGGCCACAAGAAGTGGTAGAGGTGGTGGCAGCCCACGAGTGAAGCGCCGCAGCGCTGAGGAGAGAGAAAGCAAGCTAGTAGAGAGAGAAAGGCATGGTAGGAGAGAGAAACATGCCGATCAGGTATTTCAGAGTATTCTTTCTTCCGATCTGTGAAGCGTAAAGGTTAAGGCAAGTATCCGTAAGCCAATTCTTGGTCTAATTTGTGTCCGAAAATATTTTCGTATGTTTCAGAGATTTTATTTATATGCATATAATTTTTATATATCCTCTTGGTTTATTGTTTACATGCATGTATATTTTACTGGTCGTGCGGTGGTTTTACATGGACATTTATGATTTAGAGGGTTTTCGGACACCCGATGAAATATATGTATATTTGTATATCCGTATGTTGTGGAGCCATGAACCAGGCCTTACATTAATCATGCATGCCGCCGGGGGCGGGGTCACTTCGGGACAAATGCGGTCTGAGATCTGATGGGTCGTTATATGTGATCCGACGCATGAGATATTGGTACCACTTCCGATGGGGAGTCTTAGTCCCGACAGGGACGTATATGATATGGTCACTTCCACCAGAAGGAAGGTTGAGAAGTTTAGTAGCTGACTTACCCCACTGTATATTTAAATTGAGAACTATTGTAAGGAATTCATAGAATAATATATTCGGACGTCCTAATATATAATTAAATTTTGAGGTTGCACCCAAAGTCGCGAGTGATAAAATATAGTGAGCAAGTTCTCAATCTATAAGAGACAGAGTACATGGATGGCCTTGAGCTACTGGCCTAAATCGTAGCCGAGCCTTGAGCTGCTGGCTTAAATCGCAGCCGATATAGCCGTGGTTACCGAACGAGGTAATCCTTTCTCAAATTGGTATTATTTATCTTTGGTTCTTCAATTTCGGGCATACTTTGTAATTCTACATGTATTTAGGTGGAGGATGATTTTGAGACACATTGATTGTCCCACAGTTGGGCGATGGGAATATCTCATACGTATAAATATGTGATAAAGCCGAAACGTGTTTTGATTTATGTTTTAGTTTCGACGGTCTTCTGTCGATTTCTACGTTATGAGATTTAGATCCGAACGATGATATGTATCCCACACGGATGTGGTCATAGCTGTGGCCTATGTGACCTCAGATCATATGATATGATTTCGTTTATGATATTTGATCGAATCGTTATTTATTATGATTATATCCTAGAGGGACTGTTTGATACGAACGACGATTTAGTACGAGACATCTCGATTTTCAGGGATTTCACGAACCTTGTGTTTTATGTTTTATACGGTTGTAATGTATTATCCCTTCCCTCTGATTATATGTACTACTTTTATATATACGATACTTGCTAAACTCTAGGCTCATATTTTCATATTTTATCTCTTCAGACAGTGGCATGGATACTCTTACAAGAGTTCGGACGTGATTTGATTCGGCAGATCTCTATCGGTGAGTAGAGATGTTCATATTGGATATGTTTTAGATCTCGAGATTGTGATAAGATTGTGTCTTCAGCTAGATGACGGCCTTGATCCATGTATGAGATATATTGGAGTTATTGTATTTTGTTTATAAATTGTTATTATGTTTAATACCTCACTTGCGATTGTGGATATTAGGTCGTGTATTATATTTATCCAGATTTATATCCGATAAGACTTTGTGCGAGTTTTATTTTATCGGATCCTTTTTGTGTATGACTGTCATACCCGAGTTAGATTTTCACGGTTGATGGAAACATTATTATAAATTTTATTTTTGACCTGTGTATATTATATCCCTAGGTCGTGACAGAGACAGTATCAGAGAAAAGGTTATAAGGAGAGGTATTTTTGAGTCATCTTGGAAAAGTAATTGATAGAATATTTAGCATGATAGGTGCAGCCTATGGTGAAGTATGGAAGTTTGGGTCCTAAATTCTACTCGTGGAGTGGATTGATTGTCTACGATGGGTCGCGCGAGTGACATTATCAGTGATTTGATTTAGCAGCCAGATGAAAATTTGGTTGTTATGTGAAGGATGGTCTGTGCCATCCTTTTTTCAGAGGATAGGATTAGCCTGGATTATCTTCTGATCAGTAATTGAGGTTGTTGGTAAGATTGTGTCGAGAGTGGCATCGATTTCAAGGACCATGCTTAAAATTGATAAGGCAGTGGCCAAGTGCTTTGCTGTCGAGGGGCTTCAGTGCCTTTGGGGTGAGAAAAATAAATCGATGAGGTTAGTTATGAATTTTTAAAAATTTATGTTGGGCATGAGGTCTGTCTAAGGACTGTGCCATAGCTGTAAAGGGTAGTTTGTGGTTTTCCCAATTGAGTAGATGCGAGTTTGGTTAGAAGCAGGGTTATTTTGGGCATGTTGTTTCTTCGATGGCATGTTTGTGGGTTTGCAAAAGATTGAAGCGGTGGCCGATTGGAAAATGCCATTGTTTGTCGCGAAGATGTGCGATTTCTAGGGTTGGGTTGAATCTGTTGAGTGATTTGTTGAGTATTCCTCGAGAATTGTAGCTTCAGTGGGATGTTTGTCTTCGAACCAATTGGTGTTTATTAAAATAGTAATTGTGAGGGGAGCTTTCAAAAAATGAAGGGCAGATTATCGACAATGTCGATTTGGTTGATACTTGATTGTCAAGTTAATCTATGGTAAGTTGTGATGCTTCCGAGAAAGATTTGAGGTTGTGTTTTGATGCAGCTTATTCGAGTGTATTCCTATGGGTTCGGCGGTTGAATGTTTATGATCAGAATTACTCCACTTATGGCTTGGAGTTAGCAGTTGTGGTCTTTATTTTGAGAATTTACAAATATTATTTTTATGAAGATAGTTAATATTCAATTTGATTTTAAAGGTTTGAGAAAATTTTTTCGGAAAAGAAGTTAATCATGTGGCAATGTAAGCGGATGGATTGCTTAAGGGCTATGATGGTGATGTTTTGGGTCAAAAGTCTTTAGATTTGATGTGTCATATGTTCATAAGAGAAAGCAGAGCATGAGTAGCCTCCACAATTTTCACTTTGGGATTGCCAAGGTCGATTAGAAATATGGACGCTGTTTGGGTATTTGTGAATTGGATGTCGAGGTTGGCCCATTTATTACCAATTTGGGTGATGTAGTTGGATGAAAAGTTGGCTCGTCGGTATGCTAACGAGATAATGAGGTTGCTAGACATTCCAATTTTGAGATTTCAATTGTGATCTGATGTTGTGTTGAATTTCGGCGCAAGTTCATATGGGAAATTCGAGCACCAGATTGAAATTTGATACGGCAATATTTCGCAATTAAGTGATCAATCAGAGTAGTGTAGCGGAAGTATGTGGGTCCGCATCTCTCGGTTGTAAGATTCGATTTGGATTTTAGGTAGAGAATCTAATTTGAAATCCGGTTTGAGGACATTAATTATGTGAATGTTTTATTGAATCCTGCGATTTTGAAGTGGCAGTTTTGATTAGATCGGTCTGAAATCTCACGGGGTAGAAAGAGATTTTTACCAATAAAGTGGTAGGTAGGTGGATCCATTCTCAGCCTATGCGTATGCGATTCAAAATCAGAGTTGTATTAGGAGTTTGCACAACAATGTCTTCTGTCTTCGTTTTGAGTGGAGAAGGTGTAGAGTTATCGGTGAATAGCCCTTACCAGGATTGGGCTCTGAACCAAGCTCCTAATTGCGGAAGAAGTTTTTGTGAAGATCAGAAATGAAGTCCTTTTTGTTCGAGCGGTCATGAAGTTGGACGCGATGAAGCAAAGCCTCAATTGATGGATGAAAGCTCGGGGAGCAGTTAAAGTTGTTAGTAGCTATAGTGGAGTTACAGTGGTTTAAAGTTCATAAAGAACGTCGACGATTCTCCATCAGTGGAGTGGCGAGTTGATCATGCGTCTCGTGCCTAAAGGCAAAAGCCAAGGTAAAGAAGCCTTCGAGATTTTATTTCTGATATGTGTTGGACAGCGAGGAATTTTGCGGCAGTTTGGATGATGATGAAGTTGGCTTATCGCTTGCTAATCAGGGAGTCATTCCCAAGTTTGCCTGTCAATACATTATCAAGATGAGGAGATTGCACGGTATTCTAATTTTGATGCCCTTGATTGTGATTGGAATCAGATGATCGATCAGAGTTGTGCAGTGAAAGCGTGTGGATTCACAGCTATCAGTTACAAGATTTGATTTGAGGATTGAAATAAGAGATCAGATTTGTAGGCTAATTGGATGATCGAGAAGAGTGGTCAGATGTTTCTGAAAGTATCATGAAGAGAAATAAGAGATTAGATTTGTAGCCTGGTTGGATGATCAAGAAGAGTGGTCAGATGTTTCTGAAAGCATCAAGAAGAGAAGAGTTTCAAGTTTCGGGGGCAAATGATAGATTAAGGTTGAGGCTTGATGGGCCTTTTGAGGTTTTGCAGCGAATTGGAGAGGTGGCCATGATTGGCGTTGCCCCGAGTTTGGCGGAATCATTATGATGTGTTTTGTGTATGTATGTTGAGAGAAATATAGGTTATTCATTGGCATGTGATCGAGTATGAATTATTACTGATTTCGGGGAGCTATTTTATGTTGGGATTTCAACTAAGATTTTTGAAACAAAGGAATCAGGTGCTGAGGAATAAGGTAATTCCACTAGTTAAAGTCCTTTGGAGAAATCACTCAGTGGAAGAGGTGACTTGGGAGCTCGAGATTGACGTTTAGGGGAAATGTCCTTATCTGTTTGAGGAATAATGTACGTAAATTTCGAGGACGAAATTTTTATAAGAGGGGGAGAGTTGTAAGGCCAAAATTCTCATTTAGATTATTTCAATATTAATTATAATTTTAGAATAATTGAGGATAATAATAATAATAATAATAATAATAATAATAATAATAATAATAATAATAATAATAATAATAAATAATAATAATAATAATAATAATAATATAAAAGGGGGAAAACCGTGGCCCGAAACCCACGGTTGGTTTCTGGAAAGGGGAGTGGGGGAAATTAATTAAAAGGAGAAGTATTGTCTGGCATGGCAGAAAAAGCAGGAAAAGAAAAGAAAGAAAAAAGAAAGAGAGAGAGAGGAGAAAAGGAAAGAAAAAGTGGAGAGGGTTTCGGCACAGAGGAGAAGAAGAAGAAGAAAAAGAAGAAGAAGAAGAGGGAAGGAAGAGGAAGGGAGAAGGTTGTGCGTCGCAAGAGGAAGCTGCAACAGTTGTGACGCAAAGTGAAGTTGCAGCGGTAGTGCTCGGCGGTGTGACAGGGTCGCGCGGGATAGAGAAAAGGGCAGCGGTGCGGGCTTCGGGTCGACCGAAGAGGAGATTGGAGTGATGGTGGCAGGCGGCGCTGCGGTGACAGGTGGCGCGGCGGTGGTGCGCACGGTTGTGAGCTGTGGAGAGGTGGTCAGAGCGGTAGCCGTGTGCGTGGGGTGGAGAGAGAAAGCTCTTTGGGGGAAGGCCAACAGCCACGAGAAGTGGCAGAGGCGATCGCGGGTCACGGGTGAAGTAACGGTAGCTGCTAGTGAGGCGGCATAGCACAGAGGAGAGAGAAAGCAAGCTGGTAGAGAGAGAAAGGCACGACAGGAGAGGGAAACGTGCTAATTGGGTATTTCAGAGTATTCTTTCTTTCAATCTGTGGAGTGTAAAGGTTAAGACAAGTATCCGTAAGCCAATTCTTGGTATAATCCGTGTCCGATAATATTTTCTTATGTTTTGGAGATTTTATTTACATGCGTGTAATTTTTATATATCCTCTTTGTTTATTGTTTACATGTATGTATGTTTTATCGATCATGCAGTGGTTTTACATGGGTATTTATGATTTGGAGGGTTTTCGGACACTTGGATGGTATATATGTATATTTGTGTATCCGTATATTGTGGAACCATGAACCAGACCTTGCCTTAATCATGCATGTTGGTAGGGGCGGGGTCACTATGGGACCATAGCAGTCTGAGAGCCGATGGGTTGTTATTTGTGATCCGAGGTATGAGATATTGGTACCGCTTTCAACGGGGACGTATGTGATATGGCCATTTCCGCCAGAAGGAATGTTGAGACGTTTAGTAGCTAACCCACCCCATGTGTATTTAAATAAGAACTATCATGAGGAATTAACAGAATAATATATTCGGACGTCCTAATATATAACTAAAACTTTAGGTTGCACTCAAAGCCGCGGGTGGTAAAATATAGTGAGCAAGTTCCTAATCTATGGGAGACAGAGTACATGGATGGCCTTGAGCTGCTGGCTTAAATCGTAGTTGAGTCTTGAGCTGCTGGCTTAAATCACAGCAGATATAGCCGTGGTTACCGGACGAGGGTAACCCTTCCTCAAATTGGTATTATTTATCTTTGATTCTTAAATTTCGTGCATACTTTGTAGTTTTGCATTTATTTGGGTGGAGGATGATTTTGAGATACATTGATTGGCCCATAGTTGGGCGATAGAAATGTCTTGTATATATAAATATGTGATAAACCCGGAACGTGTTTTAATTTATATTTTAGTTTCAGCGGTCTTCTCTCGATTTCTGCATTATGAGATTTAGCTTCGGATGATGGTATGTATCCCACACAGATATGGTGATGGTTGTGGCCTATGTGACCTCGGATCATATGATATGATATCGTCTATGATATTTGATTAGATTATTATTTATTACGATTATATCCTAGAGGAACTGTACGATACGGACGATAATTTAGTACGAGATATCTCCTCGATTTTCTGGGATTTCATGGATCTTGTGTTTTATGTTTTACATGGTTATATTGTGTTATCCCTTCTCTCTGATTATATGCACTGTTTTCATATATATGATATTTATTGAGCTCTAGGCTCACATTTTCATATTTTATCCATTCAGACTAGTGGCTGGCTATGCTTACATGAGTTTGGATGCGATTTGATGTGGCAGATCTCTATCGTTGAGAAGAGATGTTCATATTGGGTATGTTTTAGATCTCAAGAATGTGATATGATTGTGTCTTCAGTCAGATGAGGGCCTTGATCCATGTATGAGATATATTGGAGTTATTGCATTGTGTTGATGAGTTGTTACTATATTCAATACCTCACTTGCGATAGTAGATAGCAGGTCGCGTATTATTTTTGTCCAAATTTATATCCGTTGAGATTTTGTACAGATTTTATTATATCGAGTCCTATATATGTATGACTATCATGCCTGAATTGGTTTTTTATGGTTAATGAAAACATTATTATCGATTTTATTTTTGATCTGCGTATATTGTGTTCCTAGGTCGTGACATGCAAAGCCACTCCGGCCATCACAAGTCCAACCTCCATTCATCTTGCACTCCGGTTTTCATAAAGCCACAAGGCCACTCCGGCAATCACAAGTCCAACCTTCATTCATCATACACTCTGGTTTTCATGAAGCCACAAGGCCACTCTGGCCATCACAAGTCCAACCTCCATTCATCATGCACTCTGGTTTTCATGTAGCCACAAGGCCACTTCGGCCTTCAAGAGCTCACAAGCCGCTCCGGCCTTCAAGAGGGCACAAGGCACTCCGGCCTTCAAGCTTGCCTCATCCTACTTTGGCTCTTATAAGTTCATCGCACCATTTTGGCCTTACTAATTTATTACCATGCACTTCCTAATTTTTATGTTTTCGGGATCGGGATCTCACAACTCTCCCCTACTTAAGGAAATTTTGTCCTCAAAATTTAAATGAAATTACAAACCTTAAGTAAACAGATGGGGATACTTGCTCTGGATTTATTCTTCACATTCCCAAGTTGCCTTTTCAGATGAGTGATTCCTCCAGAGCACCTCCACCAAGGAGATTGTCTTTGTACGTAGCCTTTGCTCCTTCCGGTAAATCTGCATTGGCTCCTCAATGTAAGATAAGTCCTTGTCAATTGCCAAGGGCTCAAACTAAATCATATGTGTAGGATCATGGACGTGTTTTCTTAGCATTGATACATGAAATACATCATGTACTTCTGCTAAGTATGGTGGTTGCGCCAACCTGTAGGCCACTTCTCCTATCCTCTCTAAAATCTCAAAAGGGTCAATGAATCGTGGCTTCAGCTTTCCTTCTAACCCATATCTGGACGTCCCCTTAGATGGTGACACTTTTAGAAATACAAAGTCACCCACATCAAATTTCAATTCTGATCTCCTCCGGCCAGCATAACTTTTCTGTCTGTTCTGGACAACCTTTAAGTTCTCATATATTAGCTTTATCTTTTCTATCGTTTCTTTAATGATTTTAGGGCCTAAAATTCTCTTGTCTCCGGTTTTCTCCCAATGGATAGGCGACCTACACTTCCTTCCATATAACGCCTCAAAAGGAGCTATGCCTATACTTGCCGGATAGCTATTATTATATGCGAACTCCACCAATGCCAAGTAATTATCCTAAGTCCTTCTCATGTCTAACACCAAGGCTCTTAATATATCCTCTAGGATTTGAATTGTTCGCTCTGATTTGCCGTCTGTCTGAGGATGATAGGTAGTACTAAACTTCAGCTCTGTCCCCAATTCTTTATGGAAGCTTTCCCAAAATCTTGAAACAAAACAAGGATCCCTATTGGATATAATGGAAGTAGGCATACCATGAAGTTTGACGATTTCATTCACATATAGTTGAGCGAGCTTATCACGAGAGTAAGTCATCCTGATTACCAAGAAATGGGCTGACTTTGTCAGCTGGTCAACAATAACCCAAACCGCGTCATGGTTTCTAGGAGTCCTTGGTAGACCTAACACAAAATCCATAGTAACATCCTCCCATTTTCAACTCGAAACCAGCATCGGTTGTAATAACTCAGATGGATTTCTTCTTTTAGCTTTTACTTGTTGGCACACAAGGCACTTTTCCACATAAGCTATGACGTCCCTTTTCATATTCCTCCACCAAAACCGTTTTTTTTAAATCCTGATACATCTTATTCACCCCAAGATGGATTGTGTACCAAGATCGGTGAACTTCCTTTAAAATTTTCTCCTTCAACTCCTTGCCATCCGGCACACGTAGATGTTCTCTAAATCTCAACACTCCATCCAATCGGATATTAAAATTAACTCTAGAGTCTTTATTCAAATCATCCATAATATCCATACGAAAAGAGTCATTCACTTGCTTTTCTTTAACATCATTTATCAATTCCGGCTGAACCTGAAGGTATGACAAAATCATCCGGTCGCCCCAAACATGTCGCCGAATATTACATTGCTTCAAGTACTCTAATATTTCCATTTATTTAATTTGTAACTTTGCCAGATAGCCTGATTGACGGCTCAGAGTATCGGCAACCACATTAGCTTTCCCAAGCTTATACTGTATCTCACAGTCATAATCATTTAGAAAGTTCACTCATCTTCTATGCCTCATATTAAGCTCTTTTTGTGAAAACAGATATTTTAAACTCTTATGATCAGAATAAATAAGAAACTTTTCACCGCAGATGTAGTGTCTCCAAAATTTCAGAGCAAAACACAACTGCAGCAAGTTCTAGATCATGAGTTGGGCAGTTCTTTTCGTGCGTCTTCAGCTGTCTAGAACCATAAGCCACCGTCTTTCCATTTTGCATTAACACACATCCTAGGCCGGCCTTAGAAGTATCATAATATACCTCAAAAACACCAGAGCTGTCCGAAATAGTCAGCACTGGAGCTGTCGTTAAGCTATCCTTTAACTTTTGAAAACTCCGGTCACACTATTCCATTTGTCAAACTTAGTCTCTTTCTTCGTCAACTGAGTCAGAGGCATGGCATTTTGAGAAACATTCTCCACGAAACGCCTATAACAACTGGCCATGCCAATAAAACTCAGGACTTCAGAACAGACATAGGCTGACTCTAATTTGTAACTGTCTCTACTTTCTTTGGATCTATAGCAATACCTCCATTGAAAATCACATGTCTCAAAAATATTACTTCCTCCAGCCAAAATTCACTCGTTTTCAGTTTAGCATATAGCATTTCTTCTCTAAGCACTTAGAGTACAATCTTCAAATGGATTTTATGCTCCTCATGGCTCTTAGAGTATATCAAAATATCGTCTATAAATACCACCACAAACTTATCCAGATAAACCCTAAATACCCTATTTATCAAATCCATAAATGTTGTCGGAGCATCACGAGAAATTCATAGTGATTGTATCTCGTTCTAAAAGAAGTTTCGGCCACATTCTCTTGCTTAATCCTCACCTGATGATATCCAAATCTCAAATCAACTTTTAAAAACACCCGAGACCCTTGTAATTGATCAAACAGGTCATCGATACATGACAACAGATATTTATTCTTAATTGTGATTTTATGTAGTTCACGGTAGTCAACACATAGCCATAGAGATCTGTCCTTCTTCCTTACGAACAACACCGATGCTCCCCACGGAGACACGCTCGGTCTAATGAACCCCTTATCTAACAACTCCTGCAATTGTAGTTTCAGTTCTTTCAATTCAGTGGGTATCATCCGATAAGGAGCTTTAGAAATTGGAATAATACCGAGAATAACCTTAATTTCAAATTTAATTTCCCTATGAGGAGGTAGTCCAGGCAACTCCTTCGAAAATACATATTCAAAATCACACACCACTAAAATATCTTTTGCCAACACACTATGACTCCCAATAGTGCCGGTATACGCTAGGTAAGCTTGGCATCCACTTTTCATCAAATGTTTAACATACAAAGCAAAAATCATTCTAGGCATTTCCTTTCTCCTAATACCCTGAAATGAGAAGGGTTTAATACCAGGGATATTGAAACACACCCTCTTTTGAAAGTAATCAATACTGACATAGTACCTTACCAACGAGTCCATTCCTAAGATAACATCAAAATCACCCATATCTAGTAATACCAAATCTACCAACACACATTTACCATCCACCTCAACCATACATTCTGGGTATACAACGTCAGTCACTACCGAGGGCCCAGTAGGGGTCCATACAACTAAAGAAAAATTCAAGATTCTCGGGATAGATACAATATAACATATAAATTATGGGAAAATAAAAGAGTGTGTAGACCTAGAATCAAATAATACAGAGGTTGGAATTTCACAGATAAGGAGGGTACTTTTAACCACATTTGGAGATGTTTTAGGATCCTGTACCGTCATTGCAAAAGCCTTAGCTGCAACCGTTGGCTTCTTTACTTCAACTCTCCTGGGTAATGGACAATCTTTAATCATGTGACCCTGTTGGCCACAGTTGAAATATACCCCGGTCACCTTAAAACAGGGTCTCCTAGCTTGGTTTTTCCCACAATGAGCGCAATTAGTAACAAATGTTTGAGAGTTCGTCATTGATTGGGCTTCAACAATATTCTTCTCCTTAACTCTGTTTTTGCCTTCTTAGATGCACCTGAGGACCCCACTTTTGATCCGAAACTAAAACTTATTCGGCTAGCGGCCTTCTTCGTGAAAAACTTCTATGTCTCCAACTCTTTTTCGAATATTAACGCCTAATCTAAAACATCCGCATATGTCTGAAGCTTTTGAATTACTAATTGCCTTTTAATATTGTCCTTTAGTAATTGTTGGAATTTCTTCGCCTTCCTTAATTCATCCTCTACAAAGTAAGGCGCAAAACGAGACAACTCTGTAAACTTTACATCATATTCAGCAACCATACGGGTCCCTTGTCTAAGCCACATAAACTCCCTCCGCTTCTGATTTTGAAGACTGGAGAGAAAGTATTTTTTCATGAATGCTTCCTCGAATAAACCCAAGTGATTTTTTCATCAGGCACCCCAAACACCCTCTTTTGTATAGCCCACCAACTATCGGCCTCTCCTTCCAATTTATAGGCTGCAAATGTAACTTTTTCCTGATCATTACATTGTATCATTGTAAAAATCCTTTTCATTCTCCTTATCCAAACATTAGCTTTGGCTGGATCCGGTTCTCCTAAAAATTCTGGTGCTCTCTTTGCCGTGAATTTATCGTAGTTGTTGGGACAGGATTTATCGGAGCTGGCTCTGGTGCTGGGACCGGAGGCATATGGCATTGCTCCATGGACTCTATTATGTTTGTCATCCTTCCCAATTGATTTATGTACTCTACTTCGCGATCAGGGGGCATACTAGCACCACCCCAGCCATTTCTTGTACTTCTTCTACTGGCCATTTATATCCTATTATGGAGAGCAACGCAATATTAGCAAACCTAGAAAATCAGATTATAGGGAGGGTTCACAGTTATTCAGGAAATTTAGGACCAGTCTCAAGGTTTGCACTTAAATTTCCTATCTAATCTCTATTAAATTTAGTTTGGTCCTGCATATGCTTCCGTTTTATGATCAATCATTCCTAAGGCTTATCGTTTTTTCTTTTTAATACCAGCTGTGACGGAACATATTTTTTTTTAACACTTCAAAATCCTCCTGTCAGAATTCGTTCGAGACCAAGTCCCCAAATGAAATAGTCAAGGGAGATAGTCCAAACTAGACCAACACATGAAAGCGTGCAAAATATAGAGTTATATATATATATATATTCTCAATACATACACAGGATCATCTAACGCCATATAATATTCACGGCTCCAACTCTTTTAACATTTCATTTCGTTAAACTAAAAATTTGTGCAGAGATGACATTCTAAAACCTGATTATAAAAGTTTATGGTAGAAGTAGATCTATTCCAAAATGTATACAAATGGAAACATAATCATTCATTCATTCACAGTTTGAGATAATTACAACCAAATCCTTAAAAATCTTCAACAGATTTTCCAATCCCAAAATCCTTCCTTGCTAAGCTTTATCTAATCCTGCTTGTTCGGTACTAGTTCTACAGTCTCATCTAAAGGAAAAAAATTATAATAGAGTGAGTCGAAACTCAATAAGGTTCCAAAAACATGCAATATAAATCGTAAATATGATAATACAAAATCATAGAAAATACTGGAGTTCATGATCAATACCAATTCTAAAGTTCTTAATTCAACGCCATTTTTCGAAGTTCACAATTCTATGCAAATTTTCAGAGTACAAAATTCTATATTTTAATGTCAATTTTTTCGAAGTAGAAAGTCCAACGTCAAAATCTAAAGTTCGCAATGCAATATCAATTTCCAAAGTTCATGTACATGGTCAAATTTTTAAAGTTCATAATGTCATGTCATTTCCATTGTTCAATGGAACTTAGGCTAGTAGACCCTACCAACCAAGGGGAAAAGTAATCAAGGGTAGATTGTATTTACTCCACACAATTAAAGGCCATAGTTCTAAAATCATATCAATTTTCATTTCCATTCAGAATCTAAAGTCCAAAGTTTCATATTTCTATCCTCTTTTTACGTCTTGAGGAAGGGCGGATTACATATCACTCCATGGATGAAGTTACCCTTGATTACCACCGTAACGTTCTAAGGCATGCTAGAGAACCTTATCCGACTGTATTATAGTTCTAGGTCCAAAAAACTTATTCAAAGTTCAAACAAATTCATCATATTTCAAGGCCGATTCAAAGTTTACATATTTCCATGCTCCTGTCAGATTCATAGGCCTTCATATTTTTTTTAACATTTCAATTTTCATACAGGATTTTCATACAAGCAATCCGGTCATGACATGAACAAAAACATGAGTCAACATATGAAAATCAAAGTCAAGGGTTATACTCATGCAAAGCAATTTCGATTGTACCTTAGAACAATAAAGCATGTTCTAAAACATGAAGTCAGAGTCAGGAAATGCAGATTCACAAAATATGAAACTTAGTTCAGAATTATAAAATTCATGCATGCTTCGTAATGAAACTAAAGAAATGGGATTTAGAACATAATTATCATAGCAATAACAAAGAAAACAAGCTTCAGAGTACTCTTGCATTAAAACATTTTTAAAATCTGAACTTTAAAACGGAAAGTACACTTGCCTGATTCTCCAAGTCCTTACTTCAATCTAGCCTAAGACTCCATTTTTTCTCTTTGTCTCTTCCAAATTCTTCCAGCTCTTTCACAAATTTTCTAACTCATTTTTCAAACTAAGAGATCATTATTTATAGAGGATGGGTCAGGTGGGAGTTGGTAGGGTAAGTTAACTACTTAGTACTTTTTTTCTAGAAAATCAACGAAGTAGGTAGGGGCGGTTTACTTACTTTGATTAGATTGAAGTAGTTATATCGACTCTGGCCATTTAACAAAGTCGGTTTTTATCAATTTCAATTTACTCCAGTCATTTGCAGGTTTAGTTAAAGCATTTTACTCTGGGAATGTTACTTCAAAATTCACTTCAGCATTTTATTTCAAAATTCATTCCGATTTATGTTTCTAAATCTGGTCAACAAATCATCACCAATTCCGACCGGCCAACATTTCATCTTCAACATCAACTGGCCAACCTTTCATTTCCATTTAAACCGGCTTCATCATGCTTCCATAATCACTCCGGCCTCCACCACCTCACAAATGACTCCGGCCTCTACCACCTCACAAGGCCACTGAGACGGAACGAATTATTCTCCACCGAATAACCTCTGTCAATAACCTAAGGACAAACCGAGAATATAATAATCATAAATTCTACAGAAAATTGGGCAGAGTTCCGTCTGTAAATTGGACATTTTCAAAATACAAACACCTGAAAAACACAACCCTGCACAATAATTCACAAATAATTCTCAAATAAAATCCAATGACAACCACACAGGACCCAAAAGCCACAAGAACCAAGGTGGCACCGGCGACTTGAATCAGAAGACACCGGCAAAGAAGGGTGCCAACTAGGAACCCTGACATCACCATAAGATAGAACCTGCGGAAGATATAAACCACAAAACACAGCGGACTAATACATATGCATCATCCATCAACTACTAGTATAAGTTAACTCTATACAGGTTTGATCTGATACAAAAGCCAAAAATCCAAAATATTCTTGGCATACATCTAGCCAATCCAAGTCCAAGTCTCGAGCCAAGCACGCAAGACAGCTAGCTACCGAGCTTCTAGGGTCTACGCTGACTCATCAGGCATCAAGGCGTTCTCATCTGAAAAACATAAAGCAAGGGTGAGCATAAAGTCCAGCAAATAAAATCATATCCCACTAACTAACAACAAGCACGGGTACTGAAAAGAAAGAGCACAGGAACAGTACGAGGGGCATAAAAGGGAGGAGAGAACTTGAAATTATCTGATTCAATTTATTCGTCTTTATTTAAATATTTATCTTTGCGGACCCTGGAGCTAGTAGATCGTACTAGCCAACGAAGTAAGAGAACGAGGAAAGTAATGTGTTCGCTACACATTCTAAAGCCACGACTACATTCTTAGGTCGGTAGCACACGACCACTGGTTGCATCCATGCAACAATCCACAGAACAGTTACATCTCGATATGTAGTGTTCAATGACACGCCCCACACCCCCGGGGATCAAGGCAATCCTCGTTCTTTCACTGCAGTGTCCTAGGACTTGCCATGTACGTCACCCGCCCCCAAGGGCGGCCAGAGTATTTCTTGGGTTCCCACCATGATGCACGTGGCAGGTTAGAGGACACCACTCCTATCGACCATGGTATTAATTTCAAGGTTTGACTCTTCGAGAGGGATGACCCACTACACGACACAATCAAACATCACTGGGAAGTCCCATTCCCATCACACGTCTCCATCCGGGAGGTCACGCTCTCCACGACACGCCTAGTAGGTCTCCCTCCGTTTACTTATTGAACTTAATTTCTTCTTTGAGATTAACTTTTATCACAATTTATCACAATGTTCACAAGGAGTTGGAATTCCTTACCTCCGGTGGACAACCACCACCTTAAAAGCTCTCGGGATACGTTCCCACGTTTCCAGTGCACAATTTATAAAGTTCAAAGCTTATATTTTCACATCAACACATATCATAAGCTCCATCATAAATATATAGAAGCAACATGAGCAATTTTCCAATTTATTCACGGATGAACAGTAATTTAGAGGACTCGGAGGCCACGAACGGGTCATAACGTGCGAGATTTTTCCCGCGGCCAACATATATGCACAATAAGAACGTGGGGATTCATATTATGAAGTCAATTTAATGATTTACCGGTGGAAAACGGGAAACCCCCAAAATCCCGTGGGTTAGGGTTTGGATGAAGCTCCACCGAACGAATTGGTGAGCAAATCAGCGAACAAATTATACTATCCTTGGTCTCGAGACTCGGGTACTGCATTTTCGAAGCCATGGGTGGGTATCAACACGAAAATACCCGATAAATAACGAAAATCAACGAAAGGGGAAAGTTAGTGGGTATGAGAACACTTGCCTCGACGCGTGCTTTAACTATAATAACTGGCTCTTGAACCGAATCGGACTTCCAAGCCTCGTTCTCCTTCTTTCTCGCTCTAGAAACGCGCCTCCCTCTCTCTCTAGAAACCCTAGCTGCGTGAAAATGACGAGGAAAGAGACAGGGCGCGTATTTATACTGCGCCGCCCGCTCGAGCGGGCAGCGAGCGGGCTCGCCACTGGTTTTTCGGTTCGAGCTGAGCTCGAGCGGACAGCGGGCACTGGCTGCTGACCCCGTACTTCAGCAGGAGAAATTTTGGATATTTTCCACCTTTTTACCTTATACACATCCCTACATTAATCAATTGATCTACAATTAATTTACTAGGACGACGATTAATCCTTAACTACCTTTCCCCTAAATCCGGAACCTCACAGCCACTCTGGCCTCCATCAATCATTCAAATTCACTCCGGCCCTTAAGAGGTCATAAGGCTACTTTGGCCTCAAGGGTGCACAAGGCCACTCCAGCCTTTAAGAGCTCACAAAGCCACTTCGGCCTTCAAGAGGCCACAAAGTCACTTTGGCCTTCAAGAGGGCACAAGGTACTTTGGCCTTCAAGCTTGCCTTATCCTACTTCGACTCTTATAAGTTTATCACACCATTTTAGCCTTACCAATTCATTACCATGCACTTCCTAATTTTTATATTTTTGGGATCGGGATCTCACACCATCTAAGCCCGAGACGGTCAATACTACCGTTGACCAGAGAAGTGGCAAGTAAATTGGTAGAGGCTCAGGATGAACGCGGCCCATGCCTAAATCAGCCTACACATCCCTTTCTAAGTCACAACGGTCATCTGCCCTGATTTCTTGCATCTCCAAAGAAGGCAATCTCTCCTGTAACAGTAACCATCCAGAATCAGAGTATATCCTAAGAGGAGTGTGTGGGTATCTACATGTAATCTACAAGGAAACTCTAACTGTTACCATACACATAAGGAAGGAGATCCACCTCCATGACCATTACGGCTAGTAATGGTTCTCATGCCTACACAAGAAAGGCAACGATCCCCACACAGATGGTTGGCATCTAGGCTCGATGTATAAGGAAGGTAGCCTAGGGTCATGGTTATAAAAGGCCATGAAAACTCACTCCAGAGGTACGCTTTCTCTTGCCCACTAAATGCCCTCAAGCAGACTTAATACTTAAAGAAATTGCTCTCGAGTATCCCAACGCTTTCTCTCAAGTATCCCAACGCTCTCTCTCTTTCAGCTACTAGCTTTCTGTGAGCTCAATACTTAGAGAAATTACTCTCCACGAGCATCCAAAGCCACTTTCTATACGAGGGCACTCCCCACCTATATCCATAAATACACTCCCAACATTCATTTTTACATTCTTTACATCCACATTCTGTTCTCTGAAGGCTATTTATGGACTTGAGCGTCAGAGTATTTTCAGTGGGACTCAATCCTACCATTACCTAACCTCTTACTTGAAATTGTAGTGTTCAAGATCTAAGGATAAGAGGACAGAGACCGAAATTCGACGGACAGCTCGACCCGAATCAGTTTGAAACTTAGATTTAGAACGCATCATAAATAAATAAATACATATTTAAAAATTCCTTTTAATTAGTAGTTGATGAGTCCAGAGATACATGGGCCGGCCCAATTCCAAGTTTGTAGGAAGAACCACACGGCTAAGGAGGCATTCTGCACAGCCCAAGATTTAGACGGCCCAGTTCAGATCAACCCAACAAAAATCAACCCGTGGATTGGCATCAAACACAACCCAGTAGCTCTCCCAAATCAAAACACGCTGCACAACTGACCAACCAGTGTGGCCATTGTCAATGTATCATTTTTCCGATTAAGAGAATTAGGATTCGCATCTGACCTCTGATAAGTAATCATGACCAACCTGCTTGGTGCCCTTTGCACAGTAATCATGAGGGATAGCACATGCAGAAGGTAGGGTGATGGCCTCTTTTTACAGCCTAGGAGGCAGATAACCATCACCCCCTCGATAAAAAGAGGAGACCCAAATGTTAAAATATCCAAATTTGAAGGGGGCTTGAGAGGCTTAGGGCTTCTGATGACAAGAGGAAGAAGAAAAGGAATAAATTTTCAACAACGAACCAATAAAACAAGAAGAGAAACAAAGAAGAATGGATGGTGCTTAGCTACTCTAGCTAGACTCTAGGCGAATGGGAGCACACTTATCCTCACGGTTTTCACTCTCTCATCGAGTTCAGAGGATTACCTCCAACTGTTAGATAACCAATCCGATTCAGGCTTGCAAATGTGGACGCGTTGCACTCCCTTCGAATTCTCTGCCATCGAGGCAACGAGGATAACTTGTGCAATTGGGCGTAGAAGGCCCCCCTTCGTACGTAGCCCAGAGAGGATTCCAACGGAGGCATTCACTACCGTGCAAGCAAGCTCACCAGTGCTTCCCTATCTAAGGGATTTCCTGAAAAATGTGAAGCAAACTGCACCCCACAAATAAAATTCTCATCCATCTCTTAAAACCACCCTATGGTCGGGTGCACCCTGTAGAGTTAAATCATTCATCTCTATAAGTCGCTCCTTGGCCAAACGTACCCAGTAGAGCTAAATCATTCATCTCTTAAAGCCGCCCCTGACCAGGTGCACCCAGCAGAGTTAAGTCCTCCATCTCTATAAGAAGCCTCCTAGCCGAGCGCACCCTTCCGAGCCAAATCTTCCATCTCTCAAAGTTGTCCCCTGGTCAAACGCACTCTGCGGAGCTAAGACATCCATCTATTAAAGTCGCCCATTGGTTGGGCGCACTCACTAGAGCCTAGCCCTTTGCTAACAGTTTGATTCCCCTTTTACATGCATCTATGCATACACATCTTGTATTCCTCCATCTTTCTATCATCATAGAAATATTTCTGATTTGAGCGTTGGAGAATATATCAGGAAGCGAGTTTCCGTCATCCTCTAACATCTTATCTGTTAGATGCGTTGCGTAAAATCTAAGTTTCAAATAATGAGGATCGGATTGACTCCAGTTCGACCCGTTAGGAAGGATTGAGTAACTCTCTAACCGATTCAACTATCCGGATTCAAGGACACATTAGTAGTATATTATTATTTGTGTACCTAACTATTGTCAAAGTCAACAAGGACATTTAGACTTCGATGAAACTTCGAATTGTGGGGGCAGCGTGGATGTTGTTGGGTGTTGGTCTTAGGTGAAACATTATATTCCTTCATGAAGAATAATGTCGGATGTAGCCTCCTATTATATTGAGGACTCTGAGCCAAATGACAGGTCATCTAGAGCAGGCTGTTGGTGCGCCCCCATGGTGAAAGATCTCTTGCGAGCTTGAGGGAACATAGAGCAACATAGCACAAGTAAGGTTAATGGGTAAATAGGAGATGGGAAAATGGAGCTCACTGTGCTTGAGAGGGCCCTGTGAATTATAAAAAGGTTCAAAGATTAAAATCATTCTTAAGGTCTTTTCAAGAGTTTGTCTTAGACAGAACAATAAATACTTCATGACCGACTGTAGACACCTGTTATATTGAGGCTATTGAGCCTAATGGCAGGTCATCTAGAGATTATTGGCACAAAAGCCCATTGATAATGAAACATCTCTTAAAAGATTAAGGGAGCGTTGAGCAGCATGACACAAAGTAAGGTTAATGAATAAAGAGAAGATGGGAGAATGGAGCACACCGTGCCTGACTGGACCCCATAAACTATAAAAGATTTAAGTAAAATCATTCTTGATGTCTTTCCAGGAGCCTTCCCCCTCTAACCAATATATATAAAGATATATCAAATCAGTCCAGAAATAGTGCAAGTATAAACTATATTTAAGTAAAATATAGTGTAAATAGGAGATACGTGGCCGGGACCAACGTTCATCTAGTGAGACGCCTATTGCCTGTTGATTGTGAGAACTGAGCTCACCGTTTGCTCCCCTTCAATATTTGGCCTAACCCACTTTTTTCTTTTTTCTTTTCTTTTTTGTTGTGCCGACAACATTTCTTTTCCCCCTTTTAGCTATCATTTCACCTATCTTATTCTTAGGAGGAGACGGCATATCTTTTTGTTCTTTCTCTAAAAGCTTCATATGATTTTAGAGTTTGCTAATTGCTCTTGAAACAGTTGGAGTTTGACTTAAATACATGCAACCCAATACAACATAACAAAACTCAAACTCTACATCAAACTTCAACTACCAAACTTATGAACACAAGAAATATAATGATGTATAACGTTTTTAATGTGAAAAATCCTTTTCAATTAAAGAAAAATTATATGATAAATTTTGAATAAATTTATTGTAATAACAATAGTATCGATTATAAAGAAAACCTTCTAAAACCCCGTCGCTATAATTCCGAATAAATAATGGTTGATCATAATTTTCTCAATATATCTAACAATTTATAAGAGAAATATAATGAGAAATAAGAGCAATAAGATGAAATACGTTTTAAAAAATCACTCTAGAATAATGTACCCGACTTTGATAAAGAATAAAATTTAAATCAGATCTCAATCGGCTATCAAACATATTTCTCTTCTCTCCTTTTCTTTTTTCTCTTTCTATGCGTCGCTCTTTATATGGGATTTGATTTTAAAATTTCTTGAAGATATGAAGCTCGTACTTGAGTACCCATTAGGAGTGCCTCAGATGCGGACTTCACTAGAATTGGTGCTCGAGCGCTCCTTGGGTGCACCTCGAGCATGCCCTAAAGGCGCTAGTCGCGTGCACTTTGCGGGTGTGAATAATGTAATTCTCGCATGAATATCGTGCAACCCTCTGATAATTATTAGTTTGTTATACTATTCACAAGGGAGTTATCAAATCTTAACCGACTTCTCTTCACAACCTTGTGGGGGACCCTTCACTATAGCCAGTAACTATTATCACATATCCTATGACAACTTTCTTTTCAATCGATCCCAGTATCGGCTTCCACAAGCTTGAATGATACCCTCTATCGTTTCACTGAATCTAGAGTAGTTTTGTTCTCTTTCGGCTTTTCCTCTGTGGTAGAATCACTCCCCATTACACTCTTTTTCAGCCTCATCTCTTCACCACATTGACAAATGCTCCGATTGGTCATCTTAACGTTATCCTTGGCAATCGAAACATTTATCAAATATCGATTTGATTGGTTGCTTCCCCTTACTACAACCAAGGCACATTTGGTGAGTTTTCACTGGCATTTTTCGAATGCTATGCAAAAGCGTTATTGATCAAGTTTCCTAATTGAAATCACATTCAACCATAAATCTAAAACATGTCGCATGTCCTTCAACATGAGTTTCGTCCTGTTGTTTGTCCACAAGCTAATATCCCCAGTTTTAACAGTACACGACAAACCATCGTTATCTATATTTAATACCATGTAGTTTTCAAGCGTATAGGTGGTGAAGAAGGACTTTCTTAATGTTATATAGTGTGAGGAACCGCTATCCATTATCCAATTCATCTCCTGACTCAAAAATCACCATATCTTCCCCATATGTACAACCAGAAGGATATATTAGAGTTATTGCATTATGTTGATGAGTTGTTATTATATTCAATACCTCACTTGCGATTCTGGATAGCAGGTCGTGTATTATGTTTATTCGGAGTTATATCCGATGCGATCTTGTGCGAGTTTTATTATATCGGGTCCTTTATGTCCATGATTGTCATGCTTGTGTTGGATTTTTGTGGTTGATAGAAACGTTATTATGGATTTTATTTTTGACTTACGTATATTGTATTTTTGAGTCGTGACAGAGATGGTATCAAAGAAAAGGTCGTAAGGAGAGGTGTTTTGGGGTCATCTTGGGAAAGTAATTGATAGAATATTTAGCTCGATAAGTGCAGCCTATGCTGAATAATGAAAGTTTGGGTCTTAAATATTTGAATTCGACTCGTGAAGTTGATTGATTGGCTGTGATGGGTCGCATGAGCGATATTATCTGTGATTCAATTTAGCAACTAGATGAAAATTTGGTTGTTATGTGAAGGATGGTCTATTAGGGGTAAGATGGAGCGCCCCTCGAATAATTTAGAGTGAGCCAATTTTAAAAATTTTTGGGATGTTTGATCCAATTAAGGCTTAAATTGAATTTCAAGAAGTGGAGGATGTATTTGAAATTTTTGATTATTTAGATGAAATTTGATCTATTGTCCATAAGTTGAAGAGTGAGCTAAGCCAGTGGTGGGCTTCTTAGTGCCATATTCCACTTCTTGTGATGCTTTGTGGAGACAATGTTTGAAAGAGTCACTCTTTATTTACACAGGATCATCAAATACCATATAATATTTACAACTCCAACTCTTTTAACATTTCATTTCATTAAATGAAAAAATCCCATAGAGATGCCATTCTAAAACCTGATTATAGCCAAAAGTTAATGATAGAAGCAGATCTATTTTAAAATTTATATAAGTGGAAGTATAGTCATTTATTCATTTACAGTTTGAGATAATTACATCAAAAATCCTTAAAAATCTTCAACAGATTTTCTGATTCCAAAATCCCTCATTGCTAAGCTTTATCTAATCCTACTCGTCCGGTATCAATTCTACAGTCTCATCTGGGGGAAAAAATTATAATAGAGTGAGTTAAAACTCAACAATGTACCAAAAATATGCAATATAAATCGTAAATATGATAATTCAAAGTCATTGAAAATATTGAAGTTCATGATCAATACCGATTCCAAAGTTCTTGATTCGACGCCAATATTTAAAGTTCACAATTTAATGCAAATTTTTAGAGTACAAAATTCTATATTTTAATGTCAATTTTTCCAAAGTAGAAAGTCCAACGTCAAAATCTGAAGTTTACAATGCAATATCAATTTCCAAAGTTCATGTATAGGGTCAAATTTTCAAAGTCTATAATGCCATGTCATTTTCATTATTCAAATGAATTTAGGCTAGTAGATCCTACCAGCCAAGGGGAAGAGCAATCAATGGTAGATTGTTTTCATTCCATACAATTAAAGGCTATAATTCCAAAATCATATCCATTTCTATTTCCATTCAGAATCTAAAGACCAAAGTTTTATATTTCTGTCCTCTCTTTACGTCTCGAGGAGGGGCGAACCACGTATCACTTCATGGATGGAGTTGCCCTTGATTATCACTGTAATGTTCTAAGGCACGCCGGAGAACCTTATCTGACTGTATCACAGTTCTAGGTCCGAAGCACTTATTCAAAGTTCAAACAAAATTTATCATATCTCATGGCCAATTCAAAGTTTACATATTTCCATGCTCCGGTTAGATTCAAAGGCCTTCATATTTTTTAACATTCCAATTTTCATATAGGATTTCCATACAAAACAATCCGGTCATGACATGAACAGAAACATGAGTCAACATATGAAAAGCAAAGTCAAGGGTTATACTCATATAAAGCAATTTCGATTGTAACTTTGAACAATAAAGTATGTGCTAAAACATGAAGTCAAAGTCAGGAAATACAGATTCACAAAATATAAAACTTAGTTCAGAATTAAAAAATTCATGCATGCTTCATAATGAAACTTAAGAAATGGGATTTAGAACATAATTATCAAAGCAATAACATAGAAAACAAGCTCCAGAGTACTCTTGCATTAAAACATTCTTAAAATCTGAACTTTAAAATAGAAAGTACACTTGCTTGATTCTCCAAGTCCTTACTTCAACCTTGGCCTAAGACTCCCTTTTTCTCTTTATCTCTTCCAAATTCTTCCAACTCTTTCACAGATTTTCTATCTCATTTTTCAGACTAAGAGCTCATTATTTATAGATGATGGTTAGGTGGGAGCTGGTGGAGTATGTTACCTACTTGGTACTTTTCTTCTAGAGGGTCGGCGAAGTAGGTAGGGGTGGTTTACTTACTTTGATTAGATTGAAGTAGTTGGATCTACTCTGGCCCTTTAACAAAGTCGATTTTTATCAATTTCAATTTACTCCCGTCATTAGCAGGATTAGTTAAAGCATTTTACTCTAGGAAGGTTACTTCAAAATTCACTTCGACATTTTATTTCAGAATTCATTCCAATTTATATTTCTAAATCTGGTCAACAACTCATCACCAATTCCAACCGGCCAACATTTCATCTTCAACATCAACTGGCCAACCTTTCATTTCCATTTAAACCGGCTTCATCATGCTTCCATAATCACTCCGGCCTCCATCACCTCACAAATCACTCCGGCCTCTACCACCTCACAAGGCCACTCCGGCCTCCATCAATCATTCAAATTCACTCCGGCGCTTAAGAGGTCATAAGGCTACTTTGGCCTCAAGAGTGCACAAGGCCACTCCAGCCTTCAAGAGCTCACAAAGCCACTTTGGTCTTCAAGATCTCACAAAGCCACTTCAGCCTTCAAGAGGCCACAAAGTCACTTTGGCCTTCAAGAGGGCACAAGGTACTCTAGCCTTCAAGCTTGCCTTATCCTACTTCGACTCTTATAAGTTCATCACACCAATTTGGCCTTACCAATTCATTACAATGCACTTCCTAATTTTTATATTTTTGGGATTGGGATCTCACGCCATCTAAGCCCGAGACGATCAATACTACTGTTGACCGGAGAAGTGGCAAGTAAATTAGTAGAGGCCCAGAATGAACGTAGCCCATGCCTAAATCGACCCACGCATCCCCTTCTAGGCCACAACGGTTATCTGCATTGATTTCTCGCATCTCCAAAGAAGGCAATTTCCCTTGTAATAGTAACCTCCCAGAATCAGAGTATATCCTAGGAGGAATGTGTGGGTATCTACATGTAATTTACAAGGAAACCCTAACTGTAATCATACACATAAGGAAGGAGATCAACCTCCTTGACCATTACGGCCAGGAATGGCACTCATGCCTACGCAAGAAAGGCAACGATCTCCACACAAAATGTTGGCATCTAGTCTCGCTGTATAAGGAAGGTAGCCCAGGGTCATGGTTATAAAAGACTATGAAAACTAACTCCAGAGGTACACTTTCTCTTACTCACTAAATGCCCTCAAGCAGACTCAAACTCTCAGAAGCGTTTTAAACTCTCGAGTATCCCAACGCTTCCGCTACTAGCTTTCTGTGAGCTCAATACGTAGAGAAATTGCTCTCCACGAGCATCCAAAGCCACTCTCTCTACGAGGGTACTCCCCACCTACATCCATAAACACACTCTCAACATTCATTTCTGTATTCTCTACATTCACATTCTACTCTCAGAAGGCTATTTACTAACTTGAGCGACGGAGTATTTTCGTTGGGACTCAATCCCGCCATTACCTAACCTCTTATTTAAAATTATAGTGTTTAGGATCTAAGGCGAAGAGGACAGAGAACGAAATCCGACGGACAGCTCGACCCGAATTGGTTCGAAACTTAGATTTAGGACGCATCATAAATAAATAAATACATATTTAAAAATTTATTTTAACTAGTAGTTGTTGAGTCTAGAGATGCATGGGCTAGACCAATTCCAAGTTTATAGGAAGAACTGCACAGCCCAGGAGGCATTCTGCATAGCCCAAGATTTAGATGGCCCAGTTCAGATCAACCCAACAAAAATCAACTCCTGGATTGGCATGTGAACATAGCCCAGTAGCTCTCCCAAATCAAAACACACCGCACAACTGACCAACTAGTGTGGCCATTGTCAGCGTATCATTTTTCCGATTAAGAGAATTAGGATTCGCATCTGACCTCTAATAGATAATCATGACCAACCTGCTTGGTGCCCTCTGCACAGTAATCATGAGGGATAGCGCATGCAGAAGGTAGGGTGATGGCCTCTTTTTACTGCCTAGGAGGCAGATAACCATCATCCCCCTCTATAAAAAGAGGAGATCCAAATGTTAAAATATCCAAATTTGAAGGGGGCTTGAGAGGCTTAGGGCTTCTGATGACAAGAGGAAGAATAAAAGGAAAAAAACTTTCAATAACGAACCAATAAAACGAGAAGAGAAAAAAAGAAGAATGGATGGTGCTCAACTACTCTAGCCAGACTCTAGGCGAATGGGAGCACACTTATCCTCATGGTTTTCACTCTCTCGTCGAGTTCAGAGCATTGCCTCCAGCTGTTAGAATAACCAATCTGATTCAGGCTTGCGAATGTGGATGCGTTGCGCTCCCTTCGAATTCTCCACCATCGAGGCAATGAGGATGACTTGTGCAATTGGGCACAGAAGGCTTCCCTTCGTAAGTAGCCAAGAGAGGATTCCAACGGAGGCATTCACTACCGTGCAAGCAAGCTCACCAGTGCTCCCCCATCTAAGGGAGTTCCTGGAAAATGTGAAGCAAATTGCGCCCCACAAATAAGATTCTCTTCCACCTCTTAAAGCCACCCTTTGGTCGGGTGCACCCCTACGAGTTAAGTCATTCATCTCTATAAGTCACTCCTTGGCCAAACGTTCCTAGCAGAGCTAAATCCTTCATCTCTCAAAGCCGCCCCTGACCAGGAGCACCCAACGGAGTTAAGTCCTCCATTTCTATAAGAAGCCTCCTAGCCAAGCGCACCCTTCTAAGCCAAATCTTCCATCTCTCAAAGTTGTCCCCTAGTCAGACGCACTCTGCCGAGCTAAGACATCCATCTCTTAAAGTCGCCCATTGGTTGGGCGCACTCACTAACGCCTAGCCCTTGCTAACAATTTAATTCCCCTTTTACATGCAGCTATGCATACACATCTTGTATTCCTCCGTATTTCTATTATCATAGAAAAATTTCTGATTTGAGCATTGGAGGATATATCAGAAAATGAGTTTTCGTCATCCTCTGACATCTTATGTGCTGCGCAAGATCTAAGTTTGAAACAATGAGGATCGGATTGACTCTAGTTTGACCTGTCATGAGAGATTGAGTAACTCCCTAACCGGTTCAACTATTCGGATTCAGGGATGCATCAGTAGTATATTATTATATGTGTACCTAACTATTGTCAAAGTCAACAAGGACATTTAGACCTCGATGGAAACTTCGAATTGTGGGGGCAGCGTGGATGTTGTTGGGAGTTGGTCTTTGGTGAAACATTATATTCCTTCATGATGAATAATGTCGGGTGTAGCCTCCTATTATATTGAGGACATTGAGCCAAATGATAGGTCATCTAGAGCAGGTTGTTGGCGCAAAAGCCCCCCAATGGTGAAAGATCTCTTGCTAGCTTGAGGGAACATAGAGCAACATAGCACAAGTAAGGTTAATGGGTAAATAGGAGATGGGAAAATAGAGCTCACTGTGCTTGAGAGGGCCCTGTGAATTATAAAAAGGTTCAAAGATTAAAATCATTCTTAAAGTCTTTTCAAGAGTTTGTCTAAGACAGAACAGTAAATACTTTGTGACCGACTATAGATACCCGTTATATTGAGGCTATTGAGCCTAATGACAGGTCATCTAGAGATTATTGGCACAAAAGCCCATCGATAATGAAACATCTCTTAAAAGATTAAGGGAGCGTTGAGCGGCATAACACAAACTAAGGTTAATGAATAAAGAGGAGATGGGAGAATGGAGCACACCGTGCCTGACCGGACCCTATAAACTATAAAAGATTTAAGTAAAATCATTCTTGATGTCTTTCCAGGAGCCTTTCCCCTCTAACCAATATGTATATAGATATATCAAATCAGTCCACAAATACTGCAAGTATAAACTATATTTAAGAAAAATATAGTGTAAATAGGAGATACGTGGCCGTGTCCAACGTTCATCTAGTGAGACGCCTATTGCCTGTTGATTGTGAGAACTGAGCTCACCGTTTGCTCCCCTTCAATATTTGGCCTAACCCACTTTTTCTTTCATATTTTCTTTTTTGTTGTGCCGACAACCTTTCTTTTCCCCCTTTTAGCTATCATTTCACTTATCTTATTCTTAGGAGGAGACGGCATATCTTTTTGTTCTTTCTCTAAAAGCTTCATATGATTTTAGAATCTTGCAAATTGCTCTTGAAACAGCTAATTGCTCTTGAAACAGTTGCAGTTCGACTTAAATACATACAATCCAATACAATGGAACAAAACTCAAACTCCATATCAAACTCAGCTACCAAACTCATGGACACAATAAATACAATGATGTATAATATTTTTAACGTAAAAAATCTTTTTCAATTAAAGAAAAATTATGAGATAAATTTTGAATAAATTTATTACAATAATAATTGTACCGATTATAAACAAAACCTTCTAAAACTCCGTCACTATAATTCCGAATAAATAATGGTTGTCATAACTTTTCAATATATCTAACAATTTATAAGAGAAATATAATGAAAAATAAGAGTAACAAGATGAAATATGTTTCAAAAAATCACTCTAGAACAATATACCCGACCTTGATAAAGAATAAAATTTAAATCGAATTTCAATCGGATATCAAATATCTTTCTCTTCTCTCTTTTTCTCTTTTCTCTTTCTGTGCGACGCTCTTTGTATGAGATTTGATTTTAAAATTTCTTAAAAATATGAAGCACATGTTTTTATATTGCGAGCCGTGCTTGAGTGCCCGTTAGGAGTGCCTTAGATGCGGACGTCACTAGAATTGGTACTCGAGTGCTCCTTGAGTGCACCTCAAGCATGCCCTAAAGGAGCTAGTCGCGTGCACTTTGCAGGTATGAATAACGTAATTCTTGCACAAATATCGTGCAACCCTCTGATGACTATCAGTTTGTTATACTATTCACAAGGGAGTTATCAAATCTTAACGGATTTCTCTTCACAACCTTGTGGGGGACTCTTCACCATAACCGGTAACTATTATCACTTATCCTTTGACAACTTTCTTTCCAATGGATCCCAGCATTGGCTTCTGCAAGCTTGAATGATACCCTCTATCGTTTCACTAAACCTAGAGTAGTTCTGTTCTCTTTCGGCTTTTTCTCTGTGGTAGAATCACTCCCCATTACACTCTTTTTCAGCCTTATCTTTTCATCACATTGACAAATGCTCCGATTGGTCATCTTAACATTGTCCTTGGCAATCGAAACATTTATCAAATATCGATTTGATTCCTTGCTTCCCCTTACTAAAACCAAGGCACATTTGGTGAGTTTTGACTAGTATTTTTCGAATGTCGTGCAAAAGTCTTATTGATCAAGTTTCCTAATTGAAATCACATTCAACCATAAATCTAGAACATGTCGCATGTCCTTCAATATGAGTTTCGTCCTGTTATTTGTCCACAAGCTAATATCCCCAATTTTAACAATCCACGACGAACCATCTTTATCTATATTTAATACCATGTAGTTTTCAAGCGTATAGGTGGTGAAGAAGGACTTTCTTAATGTTATATAGTGTGAGGAACCGCTATCCATTATCCAATTCATCTCTTGACTCAAAAATCTCCATATCTTCCCCATGTGTACAACCAGAAGGTCTCCGTAAGAAACGATAGAGGCCCGACCGTTTTCGTCATGATCCCTCCTCTCTTAATGCTCGCCTTCGCTCACCTTCTCCTGCTTCCTCTTAGAGCAATATTGTTTCATGTGACCTTTTCTTATCACAGTAGAAGCACTCCATGTTTTAAAACTTGGAATGGTTGTTGTTCATCTCTGATTTTCTACCCTAGTCCCTTGATTTCTCAAATTTTCGACTGTTAGTGGATATTAAGAGTCTCAACTCATTCGAAACTTCAACGCTTCTCCTTCACCTTGACTCATTCATAAGTAATGAAGTGATGACCTTATTCAGTATGTTCATGCCTTTTTCAAACAAGAGCGTTATGTCAATATAATCATACGAGATCACCAAAGAAGTTCGCAACACCAGTGTCTTGTCTTTTTCTTTGATTTTCTTATCAAGTGCTGACATTTGTATCAAAATTCAGTTAAACTCATTCAAATACATTTCGAAACTTCATTCTTTCGACAGACATTGGTTATAGAACTTGTTCACATAAAACCTCTTTGTCAAGGACTTGAACTCATGCCAATTTTGAAACTTTATCTAGACCTTCACTGTACTCAACAAGCTAATGACTTTTTGAAGAGTATTATTCGTGAGATACAATTTAATAGTTAAATTACCAAGATTTCTCATATCTTACCACTACTCATCATTCATCTTCTTTGATTTATCCTCCATATTCCAAAGTGATTTTACTGTTTCTTTCCGAATTAAAATATTTCTCACTATTTCTTACCAAAAAATGAAACTAATTTGTCTATTAAATTACACAATATAGAATGGAAAGCTCCTCAATATTAATGCTATCAAATAAGTTCTATAATCTATCTCTAATATTACTTGTTGGGATTCAATCCAGATACACATAACTTGTTACAGTGGAATAAAAATTGAACCTCTCGTTAAACGTCAGCTACCAAACTTGTGAATATAAGAAATATAATAATGTATAACATTTTTAAATTTAAAAAATTCTTTTAAATCAAAAAAAAATTATGAGATAAATTTTAAATAAATTTACTATAATAATAATATTTGTTACAAAGAACTCATTTTGAAATTTATTCATTACAATCCTAAGTGAATAATGATGGATCACAACACTCTCAACACACCTATTAACTCAAAAAAGAAATACAATAGTAAATAAGAACAACCAAATGAAATACACTCCAGAAAACTTTCCTAAAATAACGTACTCAATTTTAATGAAGAACAGAACTCAAATCGAGTCTTAATCTAATGTCGAACATCTTCTTCTTCTTTTTTCTTTATATGTGGCACTCGTTGTATAAGATTTAATTTCAAATTTTCCTAAAAACACAAAGTGCGTGTTTTTATACTGTGAGTAGTGCTTAAGCACCCGTCAAATGCACCTCAGGGGTAGGTACCACTTGAATCAGCACCTCAAGTGTATCTTGGGTGAGTCTCAAGTGCACCCGTTTGGGAATCAATGCTTCAAATGCTAGTCATGCATGTGAATATTGTAATTATTGTACGACCATCACGCGATCATTTAATAACTATTTATTTATTATAATATTTATAAGGGAGTGACCGAATCTTAGGAACAAATTACCGCAGCTTGGCTTGTTCATATATTGTCTTCATGGTGATCTTGGCATGCTTCCAGCAGCTTAATGGTCTTTACCAAGATCCTTATATCAAAAGTGTTGGGCCTCAATATGAAGGCCCATAAAAGTACGGTCCAGGAGAAGGGCCCAAGTAAGAGGCCCAGAGATATTCTCGCAAGTTAAGAAAATCAGATAGCCCAAGTAAGAAGCCCAATGGCCAAGAGCCCAAGAAGTCTCGCCAAGTCTTAGAACTGCTCGAGCAGCCAGGAAGAGACGCTCGGACTTCTCCCCAGAAGGACCTCCAAGAGCTGCTTCATCTCACGAGCCCACAAACACGCGAGGAACATCCCAAATGGACGGGGACCGCTCGTTTATGGCCGGGAATGCCAGCTAAGGCTACTTCGCCAGTCCCCGAGAAAGCCTGTAGTTACTGCCAGTCGCCGTCCCAACAGGGCACGCCTAGTCAAATCAAAACTGATATTCAGACTCTGTACGCCTGACACACTCAGATGCTGCAGGGGCGTCGTCCGCATGCCACTCCACACAACGTCAGCAGCATTAAAGGGAGTCGGTGGACCAACTCCTCAACCGCCGGATGGACGCCACGTGTCTGCTCCCAAAGGACCCGTCTTCCACTATAAATACTCAGCAATGCCCCTCTCAAGGAGGACCTGAAAACTGGACTTGGACAGACACACATGGAGGGAGACAAAGCTTTCGACTGGACACTCTCTCCCCAAAAGCTAACTCCCCAAAGAAGAGTAAAGAAGCTCCCAGCGATCATAGTTCTCTAGGGAAGAAACACAAAACGAGAGATAGGAAAGGGATTAACCCTCACAACTGTACATTGTAAAGCCTTCAACCCAAATAGTGAAGCACTTTCCAGGCCCTGAGCCCGTGGTTTTTCCTCCTCATTCAAGAGGAGGTTTTCCACGTAAAACATCCGATCTCAATCTTCATCTCGTGTCCAACACTTCAAATACTTGTATTGCCTGGTAACCACGGATCGGACTGGACGCACCTCTGCATCTCTCGGTTCGATCAGACTCCGCGGATCCCACACCCCTTATCAACGAGCGTGCCTCAGAAAGATCCGCGGAACCAGAACGTAACAAAAAGATTTCTAAATATTACTATGGCATGTAGTTCTCAAGTCGCTATTGCATAATAGCAGTATCATAATAGCATTTCTTCGTAATATGACACAAATCTTGCCGATAAATAATGGCAAAATAAATTTATCCTAAGTGAGAATAAAACGGCAACACTTTAATGTACTATACTTCTAGTACTTTGCCATCCATTTTCATGTACTTTCAAAATATTTCATATACATTCAATAACTTTGCCATCCATTTTCAAATATTTCATATACAAATATATTTCAAAGTTACAAATAGACTTCCAAGTCAGTCCCTAAGTGTATTACGTATGTATCACGATGAGCTAACTTGGCCATCCCTGAAGAGGGGTGGAAAAATACGTTGGCCGGTGGCTAAAACATGCTGGGGATCATATTCCATCTTCATCTTATGAAACTGAATCCACTTTTCACCAAAATGGTCCATCCATTCGTGCCGGGTGCCATAGTGGGGCAGATAATGTTTAATGTTTATATGGGCCCCGTAACAAAACTCCAAAATTTGAGAATTCTGGTTGTTGAGATATGCCAGTGTCGGCAACTCATCGCCTCCCTTGAGAGCTGATCTTAATAGAGCCACCAGATAAAATATATCCTCCTCCGGAGTAACCAACGACATTTGATCATCGAACCTTTAACATGAGAACACAAGACTATAAGAAATAGATAATCATTCAAAAAAAAAAAAAAAAGGTTTGTAAAATTTTAGAGATCATCGTATTTAAAAATATATAAATAAACAAACACCCGATATTTTAATTTTTTGAATAACAAAGTTATATTTATCACAAATATAAACCAAGACATATATATATATATATATATAAGAAAAATGTACAAAAATTATATATTCTTCGTCTATAAGTAAGGTGTAGTTTTTATGTTATATGTAATTTACTATTTTTTAAGGATTACTTTGTCCTTTATAAAAATAATTCTAAATTTTATCTATTTTTGATAAGTAATTTTCCATAAATAAAAGAGAATACTAATAATAATATTGACATTTAGACACAAACAGATGGAGACAGACATGATTAAGCTTCCGCGCCACCTGATTGGGAACAAAAACACAAAGTTGTGAGTTGGAAACAAAGCCAAATCCACCATGGAAAAAAATATATTATATTATATTATATTATATATTAGCCGTGAAAAGCATTCAAATCCATGGGCGCGTTTGGAAAAGATAAATATTATATTATATTGCATAAGAAGTAGTAAGACTCACTTTTTTCTGTTCATGGGGTAGATGAGAATGGGGCCACTTGACTTATTTCCCAAAATGCCCTTGAAAACAACACGGTCAAAGTCGGCGATCCGTGATTTAGGAACAAAGAGGTTTAGCCATGGGTGCGGCACGTCCCACAGGCCCTTGGACCGGAGCTTCAATTCGGCCTTGTGAACCCGGTCTAAGAAATCAACGTAGGAAAGATCCGTTGAGAATATCGACCCAGCTATGAAGTTTAATTTTTTCATCAAAGCTTCAATTTCCTGTTTAAAAACAAATTAGAAAAAAAAAATTAGGCACATTTTTTCTATAATTAACGTGCGTAGAGCCGCTCCAAAAACAAACAATTCGCTTTGAAGAATTTGTTTGATGCTTCACATAAGAGTGTCTCATATAATATTTTACTATAGAGAGGTTGTCACCGGATCATACTTACTGATTAAACGCTGCAGCCTTTTTATTTAGTACAGAGAGCTTATTACAATAATTTTAAGCAAACCATAATAATCTCTTAGAGTTCTCATAATCAGTTAAATGCGTATCAAAAGGTACCTGATCAACAGTATCAGCAGATGACTGTAGGTAGTTCTTGGCAATCTCCAAGCAGTAAAGGACACCGCCGTCCGGGGCAAGAGAGGAGATGTTGAGGGGGTGGCCGCGAGGAGAGAAGAAGAAAGAGGACCTCCAGTTATTGATGAGGCCTTCTTCCACAATAACAAAACCCTCCACGTAGTCGAATTTCTTGCTGGCCGCTTCCCCATGCAGAGATATCAAGTACTCCTGGTCCTCTGTAAACTCGGAAAAATTTGAGTAAAGTGCCCTGATCCACCTCACCTACGTGTAGTTAACCAAACACATTAAAGAATAAGGAAAGCACTTGCCTTGGGCTTGATATAATTCGTTATAAGCGTCAACATTTGTTATAAGCAACTTTAAGAGTATTTTAAAACTTTCATCTCAAAAAACTGTCGGGTTGCAGACTGCCAGCCCTGTAACAGCTTTTTGAAAGCTGCTCGCCTGGCGTGGACCCACTCATTGCCTCTCTCTTTCGGCCCACCCACCCCACTCTTTTTCACCTGTTTTCCCTTCGTTTTAGGTATGCATGACTCTCAACTTTATTATTGGCATTACCATTTTGATAGGATATGTTCCCAACTGATGCTATGTTGATTCCCGATGGCTCGTAATATAGGAACCATATACATAATTATACCTGATATTAATTCGTTAAATTTTATCTACTTATATAATTTTAAAAACCTCCTAATCAAATGATGCAGACTAATTATGCTATCGTTAAGCTCCTGTTTCAAGTCTTTAGAAATCACAAGTAGAGTTGGCTACGTGAGACACACGTACCCTATGAGGAGCTGGCTCAAGAGCAATTCTAGCCCTGGTGATGATACCAAACTGACCTAGGCCGCCCAGAACAGCATGGAACAGTTCTTGGTTTTCTTTGTCCGAGCATGTCATCAGCTCACCTCTGCCTGTTCCCCCAATCACCACATAATTGTTACATATATTTCATATAAAAATGTCAGTTTCTTATATAGAAAACTTGGGCAGTAAATAAAAAAATGTCGAACTTTTTGAACTCGTAATTAAAATACGTCATGACGTTTCTTGAGTTTCATCATCTAATGTCCCATTACCAGTTATGGCAATTTCTTCCGTATTGCAGCCACAGAGACACGCCTGTATGGCAGTGGAGGTACAAAAGGAAGGCACAGGAGCAAGTACATGTACAAATTATCGTACCACTTAAATGATTCTGATTAAAATGTGAATTTTCTTCCATTACTTAATTTCTATTCGATATTATTAATTTATTTTATAAAAAATAATTATATAATATAAATTTAAAAATATTTTAAATAAAAAAATAGATTGATACATGGGGCACCCCGATGTGCCCTTAAATGCGGATTTTCATGTGAGTGCGGCGTTTGAGCACTGACTTTAGTGTGCCCGCACTCGAGATATGCCTGAGGTAACGCTCGTGCGTAGAAATGGATTTGGCACAGCGCCCGTGTATGATATATATATATATATATATAATAGGTCCTTCAACTCATTAAACCATTTAAAATCAAATTGTGATAATTGCATAAAATACTGTGGCTTTATCTATCATCTTATTTCTCTATTTCTTTAATTCCATTTTGGACGGTTTAAATGATTTTGAAGATTATTAGTCTAGCATGAATAGTCCTTTATTAACTTTTGGGAAATTTTCATCTCTTATAACGTAGAAAAAAAAAAACCTTATTTACTGTACCATGATCGGTCTATTTTTAAATATATAATTATAATTTAATTATTTTTTTAAAAAAAATAAAAATTAATAATTTAAAAATAATTATATTATAATTACTTATTTAAAAACGGGCTATCACTCATCGATGTTTTAATTGGGGATATGCCATTTTCTTCTTGAAAAAAGTTAAAATATACTAACGAATTGAATGAATTCACCTGTAACGACGTCGAGTTGATGCACATTGGTGATCTGGGGGCCATGGTTAAAAGCTTGGCCACTGATCCCAGCATTAGAAAGCGTACCCCCAACCGACAGGTACAAGTAATCCGTCCACGACTTGGGCGCCAGACCGTATTCCAGCGCCGCCCTCAACACTTCAATCCACAGCTCCCCACCCCACACATCCACGTATCTCTCCCTCTCATTGACCCTCGGCCGCGGTGGCGATGTCCTTTTCTCAGCCTCCCTCCGCCTTACGCTCATCTCAATCACCACCCCGTTCTCCGCCTGCGCCTGCCCGTTTATCGAGTGTCCGTGCCCCCTCGCCGAAACCGTGAACCCCTTCCCATTCGCCGCCTTCACCAATTTCACCACGTCCTCCGTCGAGGCCGGATGCAGGACCGCCAAAGGCTCCGCTCGGCTTGTGCCGCCGAAATCGACGGCGGCAGCTTCCATGTCGGACGCGTCGACGCTTATGTTCCCGTCGACTCCGAGGCGGAGCAGCTCTGCGGGAGCCAGCGGTAGCCCCACCGTAACCATCAAACGGCATATTGCCATTGCCGTTGCCGCAAGGAGTAGTTTGGTGACCATTTCCTAATTCTTTTCGACGCTTTCTTTGCCGTTCCAAGGAGTGCGAAATCGCAGTTTATAGAGGGGGGGTGTGGAGGAGGAGTTTCGTGGGGGTGGCGAGGCTCGAATATGGGGAAAGGGCAATATCCTGTGGCAGCGGAGAGGCGTTGGGGATAACGAAACGAAAGGACTTTCAAGATTTACTACTCAAAATGAAGAGATTCCCCATCCCATCTTTTCTCTGATCTTTTTCTCTCTACCCCTCGCTCATGTGTCTTTGCTTTATTTCATGTTATCGAGAAATTGATATCGAGATATTGATGGGAACGAGGAGATTTGTTCAAAAAGGGGCCGCTGCGGCTCTTCTGCCTCGTTCGTCCTCCTCTGTGTTCTCTCTCTTTGATGTGGTTTTGGTGAGTGGGTGACGCTTTTCTTCCTTGTCTCTCGCCTGCGTACTTGCTGGGTTTAAGATTTAGGTCCTCAATTTATAGGACCCCAGAGAAAGTGGACTCGGGAGACAGCTGGGCCTCCGAGGTTCAGGCGTCGACACGTTCGGGTGGGGGTCCACTTGTGGGTCACCCCATTGATACGGCGGATCTCCGTGGGGACGCCAGCGGCGGCAGAGGCCTGTTCACGTGGGTGCGGGCCGACAGGCTTTTAATATGCAAGCCCAATGAACAGCCCGGCCCCACCTTCTCTCTCTCTCTCTCTCTCACATCTTTTTGCCGTGAAGGTTTTTCTTTTTATTCTTTCCCTTTTATTTTGTGTTCTTTTTGCTTATTGAGGATGTTGCATGAACCAGCATAAAAGTAAGATTAATTACGAAAAAAAGGGGAATTTGTTGATTGTGTTTATTTTTGTTGCGTTTTGGATTCGAGGGTCCAGTGCAACACAAGTATTTTGGAGTGCAGGGTGTTGAGAAGAAGAGATTGAAACCGGATTTTTACATGGAAAGCCTCCTCTTGAATGATGAGGAAAAACCACGAGACTCTGGGCCTTTTAGAAATACTTCATTATGGGTAGAAGTCTTTGAAAGGATTTCTCTCCTTTGAAAGGATTTCTCGTTTGGAAGCTTTTGAGCCATTTCCTCATCTTGTTTGTTCTCCTAAAAAAGAGGAAAAAAGTCTCCTAAAAGGGGGTATTGCTGGGTATTTATAGGAAAAATTGTGCCGTTAGAGAGAGGACACGTGGTAGTTGGCGTGCGGCCGGGAGGCCGCCCACCTGCTCTGCTGGCTGTGCGTTAGGTGTGCCTGCCACCTGCCCTGCTGGTACGGCGTGTCAGGGACACCTGTCGCAAGCCCATTGGATGGACGTCTGCTCTGAGGATACGGCGTGCCAGGGATACCAGTCCTGCTGATACGGCGTGTCAGGAGCCGTTTGGATTCTCCACGGTGGCTCGTGCTTCTTGGTAATGGTGGAGTTGCTGAGTTGGCGCTCACGGCTGTGTACGAGATAGTCTCGTCCCTAGCTGACGTGCTTTGTCCCTTTGTAAGTTCGTGGACTCGTTGAAGAAGACAGCTCTTGGACGTTAACTGTCTTTCGGAGGATCTTTGGTTCCTCGTGAGGGGTCCTCGGGTCTTTTCTGGCCTCCCGGACTAATCTGGGGCTCGAAGGAACGTCTGGTGTCCTTGGGCCTCTTGATCACTACGAGCCAACTGTATCGACATACTTGGTCAATTTGGCTTCTTGTACGGAGACGTCAAGGCTATCCTCGTCTGTTAGAAGGTCCTCTGGTCATTTTCCTAGTCCTTGTATTTGTGGGGATAGGGTTCTCGGACGCTTCTTGGGTGTCCTTGATGTCGTTAGCTTATTGTGGTGTCCTCGAGCCCCTGCTGGTTAGCGGGACCTCTCGGACCTTTGCCGTTACTTTGGCTTTTTGGGATATTAGCCCACGTTCTCGAATTTGTTGGGCCAGTCTAGCGTAAGGAGTTAGCCTGGGTTTTGGGCCTCTTGGGCCGTCCAGGCCTCTTGGTCCATTGGCATATCTCTGAGCTTTTCACTTAGGCCCTTTCTTTGGACCGTGTTTTATGAGCTCCTATATTGGGACCCAATAATTTTAATTTTAATTTTTTTTTGTTGGGGGGTTGTTTCTATTTAATCGTTGAAATCTTATTCTTCTTCATATTGTTCTGTTAAATAAATTTTAATATTAGATATTTCTATTTTAAAATTCAATTTAGTTAAAATCTTTAAGTCCTTCTTTTAAAAATAATTATACAAATAACATGTTGATAATTTCACCTAAAAATAAACTGTTGAAATTGATATCATAATGGGCATCGTTTGGTTTTTAAAGGCAAGCATAGACACTTTGAAATAGATTTAATATGTTGCTAATAAGTCAACACCATAAACATGGGATGTGGAACTCCATCGTCTCTGCAAAAGATTTTCAGGGGGTGAAGTTGGCCTTAAATGGCCTCACTCGCACTGTTGGGTCTGGTCAATCCCTTATAAGTAACACAATAAACTGGTTTATCATCAGAGAATTTGTTGAGAATAAATTCGGAGAATTGATTCCGATCAACGAGACATTGACCGGAGGAGAATAGTAGAGGTCAATGGAGATTGACCGATGGATGACCAATTGTAGATTCTGGTCAACAGGAGGTTGACCGTCTAAGAGTTGCAGAAGTACTGCTAGATGGCGGACGGGTAGCAAAAGACGGTCAACAGGGAGGTTGACCGGATGGAAGCAGAAGACGGTCAACGAAGGTTGACCGGATGAATGCTGAAGGCGGTCAATGAGACGTTGATCGGTTGGGAGAGGAATCCGATCAACGAAAAGTTGACCGGCTGAGTAATGGGCCTGAGAAGCCAAAGGGAAGGCCGAAATTTACCAGTTGGTGCACTGGTATGGAATTACCCGCAGACATGGCTGAGTGCATAGTAGCGTTTGGAGATATTTCTGTGTACAGTGACGACCAATGACATGGGATGTCCGAGGTCGTTGTCACTGCTTGGAAACCAAGGAACGCCAGAGGACTCTTATGATGGCCAAAGGATACAGATGGTCCGGGGACTTGACTGCAACAACGACCGAGGACGTCGTGGACAACTAGCAGCAAGTTGTAGACAGTTGGCTCTGCAGAGCAGATAGCAGATTTGCAGTCTGTGTACGCCGTCTGTGCAGGTGGTAGGATTGTAGAGTTGGTGGGCAAAGTTGTCGACAGGTTGTAGAGTAGGTGACAGGCGTTTGTCAACACGCAACCTATCTATTGGTTGAAGGTCTCCTGGCAGAGTATTATATATACGCATGCTGGGCATGCTGTGTATGCGTGGTATGTGAAAACCACCAAGGGTTTGGTAGCACCAGTGTGGCGAGAGAAAAACCACTAAGTGTATGGGTGTGTGAAGACGCCCAGGGTGCAAGTTGCACCGGGCTGGTGTGGGAGACAACACCAGGGGCGTTGTGTGACGGCAGCATGAGTGCGGGGGTGAAACGACGGTTGCTGTTTCACGAACACTTGTAAAATGAGAGAGCAGAGAGTACTACAGTGAAGAGAGAAAGAGTAGAAGAAAGAGAGAGTAGTAAGTGAAACACAAAGTATGAGGGCTTTGTATTCTTGTGTTCTGTTCTTCGTTTTTGCCTCTAGGGCTTGTGTAACCAGGGTGGCTGCTGTATTTTATCTCTAGATTTATGTAACCATTTTATATAGTAGATTTATTGGTGGACTTTGTGTCCCGTAATTTTTTTCTTAATTGAGAAGGGGTTTCCACGTAAAAAAATATTGTGCATCTATTGTATTCCTTGTTCCTACTATATGATGGCTAATGATGATGGGGGGTTCGGGTATTTCACTGCTACTGAATCGGGTGGATCCGGGTGTTGAACCCCAACAAGTGGTATCAGAGATGGTCAAATCTCTTCTGATACCAACGAGTGGTATCAGGGCCGGTGCTGATACAACAAGTGGTATCAAAGATAGCTGAGATTGGCCCAGGGCCGGAAAGGGCTACTTGCGGAGGGTGCTAACCGGAAAAGGCCACTTGTGAAAGGTGTTGACCGAAAAAGGCTACCTGCGGAGGTGCTGACCTGCTGTCGGAGTGGAGTGAAGCGTCACAGAGGGAAGCTGTCTAGTGAAGTACCGCATAAGTGTAGCCGCCGAGGTCTGCGACGGTCGAAGTGTATCTGGAGTCAACGTGGAGGAGTTTGCCATTTAGTGTAGAACTGGAAGGAACGTTAAAAGCCACAGCGGAGTCAGTAGGGCTAAGGGCAGAGCTGTGCAAGGCCAAGGGCAGAGCCGTGCAAAGCCAAGGGCGGAGCTGAACAGGGGTAAGTGCGGAGCCAGTAGAGCCAAAGGTGGAGCCAGTAAGACAGAGGGCGGAGCCAGTGGGACCAAGGGCAAAGCTAGCAGGGCCAAGGGTGGAGCTGACGCCGGGATCCCAATTGAGGGGAAGCTTCCGAAAGACAGGCGATGATGGTCGCCAGGTAAAGGTGAAGGTGTTCCCTACAAGGTCGTGAGTTAAATTTTGTTAGGTTTGGTCACTTTATTGTGGGTAACCTAACAAACTGGTTTGCCATTGAAGGATTTGTGGAGAACAAATTCGAAGAACTGATTCCGATCAATAGGGTGTTGACTGGAGGAAAATAATAGACGGTCAATGGAGATTGACCGGCGGATGGCCAACTGTAGATTCCGGTCAATAGGTGGTTGACCGTCTGAGGGTTGCAGGAGTACTGCTGGATGACGGACGAGCAGCAAAAGATCGTCAACAAGGAGGTTGACCGGATGAAAGTAGAGGACGGTCAATGGAAGTCGACTGGATGAATGCTAAAGGAGGTCGATGAGATGTTGATCGGCTGGGAGAGGAATTCGGTCAATGAAAAGTTGACCGGCTTAGTAATGGGCCTGAGAAGCCAAAGCGAAGGCCGAAATTTACCAGTTGATAACACTGGTATGGAATCGCCCGTAGAGATGGCTGAGTGCACTATAGCATTTGGAGATATGGGCTGTGCACAGTGAAGGCCGAGGACATGGATGTCCGAGATTGTTGTCACTGTCTGGAGACCAAGGAACGCCAGAGGACTTTTGTGATGGCCAAAGGACACAGATGGTCTGGGGACTTGACTGCAGCAACGACCGAGGACGTCGTGGACAGTTGGCAGCAAGTTGTAGATAGTTGGCTCTACAGAGCAGGTGGCAGACTTGCAGTCTGTCTACGCCGTCTGTGCAGGTGGCAAGATTGCAGAGTTGGTGGGTAAAGTTGTTGACAGGTTGTAGAGCAGGTGGCAGGCGTTTGTCCACACGTAACCTGCCTATTGGTTGAAGGTCTCCCGACAAAGTATTATATATACGCATGCTGGGCATGCTATGTATGCGTGGTATGTGAAAACCACAAAGGATGTGGTAGCCCCAGTGTGGCGAGAGAAAAACCACCAAGTGTCTGGGTGTGTAAAGACACCCAGGGGTGTGGGTTGCACCGGGCTGGTGTGGGAGATAACACCAGGGGCGCTGTGCGACGGCCGCATGAGTGTGGGGGTGAAATGACGGTTGCCGTTTCACCAACACTTGTAAATTGAGAGAGTAGAGAGCACTACAGTGATGAGAGAAAGAGAGAAGAAAGAGAGAGTAGTAAGTAAGATACAAAGTGTTAGGGTTTTATATTCTCGTACTCTATTCTTCATTTTCTCCTCTAGGGCTTATATAGTAAGGGTGGTTGCTGTATTCTATCTCTGGGTTTGTGTAACCATTTTACATAGTGGATTTATTAGTGGACTTTGTGTCCCATTATTTTTTCCCTTAGTTAAAAAAGGGTTTTAATGTAAAAAAATATTGTGCATCGCTTGTGTTCCTTATTCCTATTATATGGTGGCTGATGATGACGGGAGGTTCGGGTATTTCGTTGCTACCGGATCGGGTGGATCCGGGTTTCGAACTCCAACACGCACCGCAAGCCTACATAAGTTATGGAGAAGCCCTCTGACAAGGGCCAATAGTTGACCTAAAAAGGCGCTATGATTATAGACACGATTTTTGATCACTGTATTTTAATAGACTACGTCTTAATGAGCATGAAAAAAGGGCAAAATAAATGGCTAGAAACTCAACTATAGGAGGTAATGCAACTATTAAGCCAATAAGAATGCCTAATGCAATCAGTCATAGAGATCTCGATGGTAACTCATATAAGTACAAGTCACTCCATACTTTTGTTTAATTCTTTTAACACCTGAAAAATCCAACAGCATTACCACTGCATATAGAAAAAGCTCCCTATCAAAGCACAAGGGCGGTATAAAAAAAAAAAGGTAACAATGCCACAAAACACTAAAAGGAGTAAAGCCAACTTAGCTAAAGTTGTGGGGACCTGAGCCTGATCATTGGCCATGGATTTGTATTATTATGCTAACTTTTAAAATTATATATATCATTCTTAAAATGTAGCACCTAATTTTTATTCAATTTAAGTTGCTATTTGATAGGTCTAGTACCGTAAATCTGTCTAGAGTCCACATTGTAGGAGATGGATAGCCTGTCAAAGATGTAGCCAAGCCCAATACAAGGCCCCTAAAGGCCCCACTGAGCGGGCCCACAATGCAACCCCGCAAGTCTAGCCCAGTCTATCATCTCAAGATATCCTACCTAAGGTCCCATATCGTTCAGGCAGGTAGGTACTACTCCACGAATCACATTATAAAAACAGTTGCCATAGTAGGCTACCAAAAGTTGAAGAGGGCTCAGGAGGCTCCGTAGCAATAGCAAAATTTGTAACTGCAGCCAGCCACTCTCCTACGAGAGCAGGCTTGCCCTCCATCTAGGAGGCATGCCCCTCCTTCCAGGAGTTGCCCTTCTTTCAAGAACCAGGAAGCCTGCCCTCTATCGAAGAACTATCCTCAATTAAGGCATGCCCTTCTTTCAAGAGCTACCCTCCTTCTAAGAGGCTTGCCCTCCATCTACGAACCATCCTCCATTCAGGCCTGCTCTCTTTCCAGGAGGCCTGCTCTCTTTCCGGGAATTGCCCTCCATCCGTGATACCCGCTCTTCTTCCAAACCGGGCTCTCCATCCAAGAACTCCTCCATCCGGGCATAATGTCTTCCATCTAGGAGGCTCTCCATCCAGGTGCCATGCCCTTCATTCGGGAGGCCCGCTCTCTATCTAGGTATCCTACTCTCCACCTAGGTGTCATGCCTTCCATCTTGGTGCCATGCCCTCCATCCAAGGGGCCCACTCTACATCCAAGTGGCCCACTCTCTACTCAGGAGCTCAATCCTCCATCTCATAACCTGCCCCTCAACCGAGCGCATCTCTAAACCGCCCATCAATTAGACGCATCTCATAAGTCACCCATTGATCAGATGCAGCCTCAAAACTTAGTCTTTCATCTCATAAGCCACCCTTTAACCGGCGTACCTCTAAACTTCCCTTCAATCGGGTGCATCTCTATACCGCCCTCTAGTTGGGTGCATCATTAATTCGTCCCTTAATCGGGCGCACTCACACTCAATCCCAAGAAAACATGCATTAATGCATATTTCTCACATTATCATATCTTTTCATTTGTTAAGAAAGAATTCTGATTTGAGCGTTAGAGGATAAATCGTGGAGTGAGTCCTACCAATTTTCTGATTTTTTATTAGTTTGTTGTGCTATACAGGACCCACGTTATTAGAGATTGAGACCGGATATGCCTTAATTTAACCAGACATAAAAAATCAGGTGACTCTCTGATCCATATAATAATCTAAATTTAGGGATGCATCATTGGCGTCCTCTGTGAAAACGATTAAAAAGTCTACCACCGCACCTATATAAACAAACATGGTTGGCATCTCAAGTACAAGCCAACGTGCTAGCAAGAGACGTTGCTGCCCACAGTGACGAACCCCTTCTGGGTAGCCATGCGGATAGACGGCCAACCCAAGTGTGCAAGCACTCGATACCCAACGGGTGTCCTTACTCTATGGGCCCCAAACTGTCTGCACCCATCCGAAGGAGCAACGCTAGGACTCTGTCCTCCGACTTCTAGGCAATTGGAGAGAATTTGCATCCTCAGAGGATCTAGCAAGCTGATGACCTTGGGGCTCGAGCGGTCACAAGTGGAAGGGCCTTGCTACGACTAAAGGGCTGACCATGTCACAAAATGTGGAATAAAAGTCCAAAGTGACTTGATCCATACCACTCCCATATGACAAGAGGCCCCATGCCCAAGAAGAAACTTCACACAGTGCCAGTTAGCACTCTGCAAACCCAAGAAGGCCACCGATAGTGATGGAGATTTAGTTCCCACCATCCCCTTGTAGTATCCGAAAATCAATCCAATAGTCATGCATTCAAAGCTCTAATCCGGTGTTCCCCGTGGATCACTCCTATGCTTCGCCAAACCCTCAGGGCATCACAAGTTCCCAAAGTAGCATTGGAAGCAAGCTAGGACACCCTCAAGGGCAGTATACCATCAGCCCCTCGCACGTGGCATTTCATGCCAAAAGATACTGTAAGTGCGCCAAGTGTAGTAGGCAGCATGTTGGAACATCCTCGAGGGTAATGGAGCACTCAACCCCCTGCATGCGACGTCCCCCACCTAAAGATGCTTCCTTCACACCGACAGAAGTCCATACTTGAAACCTATAGGTCACAAATCAATAGCATGGGCCCGATATCCAAAATTTAAGCTGCCTCTCAATTGCGCGTATCTCTAAACCAAGTAGTAATAAGTCAGCAGGCTGGAATGCCCCTAGAAGTGGCAGAGGCCTCAGACCCTCGCATGTGACGTGCCATGCCAGAAGATACTATCGGCGTGCCGAGTGAGGAAGGTAGCAGGCTGGAGCATCCTTGAGGGCAACAAAGTACTCATCCCCCTACATGCAGCATCCCTTGTCAGAAGACGCTGGCCTCACGCTGTGGCGGACCGGCCACATTTCACCGCATGCGGTTGCCTGTTGATCAAAACCGATCATATACTCTGGTTAAAAAGGTGGACTTAAAATTTTTCTTTTCTTTTATATATACTTCACATCGCGTGCGCAGGATCTCGTAAGGCCCAACTTCGTGAGTTGGCAGCCAGGGGGTTGTGGGTTCTCTCTTGGCCAGTCAAGATGACGTCGATCGAACATGAAGGTCCCAAAAACAAACTGAGATGCCACTAGGAATCACAAATCACTCAAACCATAACAGCGTACAGAAGCATATTAATATTCATTAACTTTTAGCAACGGAAGTATTTTACAAATTTTTTCCAAAACATCAAAAGCGAAAACATCAATTTTGCTCCTTTGCTGCTTAAATTCCGGCCAGCTATCCTGCCTATCTAGTTCATCGGACCTCACTCTTTTTCGTCTGGCATAAACTCGTCATCAGCATTATCTAAAAAATAGAAGGGGTGAGTTAGGGAGCCCAACAAGGTACTCATGCATAAACCATGCATAGTCATGAACAGTGAGGCAAACAAACAGAATGCAATAGAGGTGTATATGCATGTAGTTTCATAAAACATGGCCGAAGTCAATGCAAACAGATTCCAAAGTCATTTTTATGCAATTGATTTAAAAAAACATGGTTCTGTTTCCAAATTTATTTCTGTCAAAAGCCGACTACATTAAAGGTTTGCAGCTCTCAACCAGCATATCTCAATAACGGCTACATTTAAGGTCTGCAGTCCGACCCTCTGAATCATCAAATTCCCTAGCACTACATTTAAGGTCCGTAGTCATGACCAATCAAACGGCTACATTTAAGGTTCGCAGTTTTGACCAATTAACGGCTACATTTAAGGTCTACAGTCTCGACCATCACACCACAATAATGGCTACATTTAAGGTCTGCAGTCTCGACCATCAAACACTTAGTTCCGTAAATCATGCTTTTCTGAAAATCAAAGTCAAATATGCAATTAACCGGATACCATAAAGTCTTTCTTGTAATGTCTTAAAACAGGGGGTCATTTTCATCAAACTGCTGGAAGTCTTTTAACAAAAGACGGAGGTCATTTTATCAAAAGTCGAAGGTCATTTTACACATGCAATAACCGAACATCTTAAAACATGATCATGGCCAAACTTCATGCATTTAATGTAAAACATCAAAACATCATGAAATAACCGGTATTTTTCATAAACAAATAACTGGTCATCATCTAAATCATGCAATAATCAAACTTCATGGGTTCGAACATCATGAAATAACTGAACATCATTAGTTAGACAAACAAGCATGATATACTTGCATTAAAAACATAAACTTAAAACGGTGAGTACATTTACGTTAAACTATGAACTTAAAAATAGGGAGTACGCTTGCCTGAATCTCCTAACTTAGAGTCAGGGTGGAATTCTTTCTTGGTTCTTCCACCAAAAAGATTAGCCGAGAGCTTTCCCTCAAATTTTCTAGTTCCGTATTTATAGACCTCTGATCTGACGATAGTAGGTAGGGCAGGTCAACCACTAAGGGTGGTTAAAAGTAGGTTACCTACTTAGACATGATCATCCAGACCTTAATTAGTCATCACCAATCAATCGGGCGGTCAACTCTTCCGTGGCTTCTCTTCACATTTTCCAGTCAACTGGTGTTGACCGGATTAACTTCCCTTTATATCATGTAGAGGCTTTCCCTCACTTTTCCTTAGTTTTCCTTTTTCATCTTATAGGGCCCCCATCATTTTTAGTCAACTAGTATTGACCGGATAAGTTTCCCTTCACGTCTCCCAAGATTACGTTCATCGTCTCGGGAAGCCGCCTGAATGGCCTCCCGAAATGGTCCCCGGAAGTAGTCTTCAGAAAAGGTCTTCGGAAGAATTTAATTTTCTCTGAAAATCTTCTCCAGAGAACTCGTCAATCTCCTCCAAAATTTGTCTCCGAAGAGCCCCTCAATCGGCTCTGGAAGTTGTCTTCATCGTCTCCGGAACTTGAGTCTCCAAATTCAATATCTTCGGAGATCATGGTCTCTGGAACCAAAGTCTCCAAATTCAACATCTCCGGAGACCAAGGTCTCCGGGACTTAAGTCTCCAATTTCAACATCTCTGGAGATCAAGGTCTCTGGGACTTAAGTCTTCAAATTCGACTTCTCCGGGGATCAAGGTCTCCAAAACTTTAGCCTTTAATATTATCGTCTCCGGAGATCAATGTCTTTGGAAACTCTAGCCTTCAAGTTCAATGTTCTTCGAAGATCAAGGTCTACGGAACTTCAGTCTCCAAACTTCAATCATCTTCGGAGATCAAGGTCTCTGGAGTTCATTGTTCCCTCTTATCTTCCGGAGAATAAGGTCTCCAGAAATCATTATTTCTTCTTATCATCCGAAGGTCAAGGTCTCCGAAAATTACTGTTCATGGTCTCCGAAATTATTGCTATTTAGAACTTGGTCAAGGTTGCGTTGACCGTCTTATTGGGATTATAAGACAGTCGGCCATTGAGTCATAAGCTGCCAGCCACGGCTTCCTCTCAACATTTTCTAAAACCGATCAACACTATGGTCAACCATTCCAGTCAACCTATTGATGCCGGTCAGCATTTTGTTGCCGGTCATCATTTCTCCGGACAACGTCCTTAAAATCTCCTTGAAATCGGTCAACATTACCTCCTAAATTTTTTGGTCAATAACCACATAATTTTGGTCAACTCAAACTATCCCGACTTGCCTTCTATTCTTATAATTGCTCCTTCATTATTTCCGGTCAACTGACGTTGACCGGATAAGTGCCCTTTACATTTTCGGTCAACTGGCATTGACCGGATAAACTTCCTTTTACTCCAACATTATATTAACTTAATGACTGCAACTTTCTATGATTTAAAATCTGGGCCGTTACACACGCCGCGCCATCTTGATTAGGAGAACCGCACCTTTTTGAATGTAGAAGGCTGTAGACATAAAACCCCCAGAACGAGTGGCTGGTCCCCCTGCTGATGGGGACTATTCTTGGCCTCGGCGATCCTCCAAAGAAAGGTGCATTGACCGCGACTCCAAGATAAAAGGCTGATTCCACAAAATGCCTCTAATCGGCCCATTACATAGCAGCAATGGGGGGCTCGATATGTTCAGCCCGCTACCCATCACCTCACAGCAGGCATTGTCCAGCCTTGCCAAGCACCAACCAGTCCGGGTTGCCCAAGACCATATCAGCGGATAATAAAACCCGAGCCACAAGTCAGTGGACCACTTAGCGTAGTAGCAAGGCACTACTTAGCTAGTTCATGGTGGAGGACAAAGTCCTATGGAGCATAGAGGCCGTAGGCTAATGTGCCCGCCAAATAGCCTCGACAACTCTCCAAAGCGGTGCACACCGGTCGTGCACTTGGTACGGTGAACTGGTCCCAAGGGCATAGCACGCCATCTATTGCAAAGTACTTACAATGATTCCACATCAAATTCGGGTAAGTCTTGCATGCATCATTCGACTTGCTTGAACTATGTTTTCTTTAATAAGATAGGTATTTTATCTGCTTAAGCGAGTGCCTGTATATTATCTCGTTACATCAAGCGACCTAGATTGCCCCTAAGTCAGGTGAATTTCTATTCACCTGTTACCAAACCTTGTCCTAAACCAAGCTGCTCAAAGACAGTTGAATTTGAACCTCAGTCTGGAACCATGTGGCCTAGAGAAGGTTGAATTTGAACCTCAATCTCGAATCAAGTGGCCTATAGACGGTCGAATTTAAACCTTAATTTCAACAATCGAGCGACTCAAAGACGGTTGAATTTGAACCTCGATCTCGTACCGAGAGGCCCTTATTTGGTTGGATTTGAACCTTGGTCCTATTACCAATGACCCATGCATGGTCGAATTCCAAACCTTAGGAGGCTTCATCAGGCATGCGTGTGACAACTCCTTCCTGAAGGGAAAAGCACCATCAATTCACATTGGTTGATAGGTTAGGATCAAATTTGTGAAAGTTACGATGTCCTCTAGTGGGACCAAGCGCCGACGGGTACATACGGGTGACAGCTTAGGCAACAACAAAGCCTGAAAAAGATAGCCGCAAGGTTTAGCCAGCAACCACATTTTCTTAGTGCCATGACCTCCTTCCTACAGGAGCAAGTACAACCAGCCAGATGCATCCGGACAAGCTCGGTGGTGATGCCTCCTATGCTTAGTCAACAAATGGAGTATACCTGTGCCATGATCTCCTCTCGACAAGAGCGAGCACAATTTGGCACGCACACCCAAGTCATCCCCGGTAGCCCTAGCACTTAACCAGCAAGCAGAATGGCATTCTCAAAGAAGGAGCCACCGAGATTGGGATCCCCAGCTTTGCCGTGGTCACGACGTCAATATATTCACCCAGCCTACCCACCCGATGGGTCCTCGCCCCAGCATTGGAGTCCATTGGGGGCTTCTCGCCCCCAATCCCTTCGGTCGACCAACCAGTAGCAATACATGATAAGAAGGACCCTTCCAAGGAATGCAAAGTGCAGCATGCTCCTACTGCTTGAATGATCAACTATCCTGAGGCGGAAAGCCCCTCAGTGAATGTGGTAAAGGCTTCCTTTCTATCTCTAGGAGATTGACCAAGTTAGATCAACATCGAACTCAAGCGCCCCTCAAATAGGAAAGCTCTGGAAGTTCAATAGGAAAGCTCAAATTGGCAAACTTCCTCTAGGTAGAGTTAAATCTTTAGCCCTCTGCCTCTTTAAGCATAGTTGCTCTAGAAGTTAGCAAGTTGGCTCTCAGCCTCCCAAAGTGCATCCTCACAGTGAGGCGATCCTATCCCAAGCCCAAGATCTTCCCTTTGTAGGCTCTTGGATCACGTTTGAGACTCAGACAACTCACAGTCGATGCCAATGGTGCCTGCTCATTACTTCGAAGCCTTGATAGTAGCAGTGCTTACTCGGCTCTCCATCTCTCTCACCACTAGGACTCCCTAAGCACGTTCTCATAGTGAGGTGATCCGATCCCAAGCCCATGATCTTCCCTCTTCAAGCTCCTGGATCTCACCTGAGACTCGGACGACCCGTGACCAAAGTTGGCGCCTCATCCTCGACTCTATGAGGCCTCAACTCATTGAAACTAGTCGATCAGGAACCATGAGATTGTGGACCTCGTAGTTCCCACACAACTCTGCCTGCCAGCGCAGTCCGCTGACAACCAATGATGCCCAAATGCACTATTTGTTTAAGGATGGCAAGCCAATAGATCCAGGCCCTGGCAGACTCGAGGTTGGTTCGACTGGCCCATGCCCTAATTGAGGGCTAGGTTAGGCCACTGCGAGCCAAAACTCCAAAGGACGGATATGCCAGCCAGCCAAACATCAAGTCATCAAGAGGTCAAGCAGTGGAAGGTGCTCAAGACCGGCTCTAGGCGAGCTCGATCGGCCCCTATCCCTGCCAAGTGTGGGGACGAGTAGTCGTGAGCCAAACTATTAGAAGAAAGAGTTTTTAGAGTACCAGACTACCAGACCAGCATAGCCCAAGCTTTCGAAGGCATCATCTAGCTGCTTCAATCACTCACACTGTGTAAGAATATTAGAGTCATGCAATAAAGTCAAAGGATGCTTGGCAATTCCATACATCAAACCCTTTTACAAAGTACGACGCCCACCGCGGTGGATGTACAACTCAGAGGAAAGAGTACGTGGAACGATAATTTGACTTTTGAAGCCCTACTTTACTGGGACAGGCACCCGCATGGAAAGCATGCACATGGCCCTGGAATGGAATCTCAATGGCCAGAGCACTATGTTCTGGACGGTCGAGAAGATCAAGCTCTTGCGCACCACCTTCCATAGGTTGTTGAAGTAGAAGGCGCATGCCAAAGCCCTCCCGAGTAAGACCCAAGGATCATCTACCCGCTTTCGCCTGGAAGGTGACCACCAGAGATCATCCACCAAGGCAGGCCGCAGCCACACAAACTAGGGTTTGCACTAGATCTACTGCGGCGACAAGGCCCAGACCCAAGGTAGACCTAGAGATCTCCTCCTTTAGCAGGCACCAAAAGTCCTATGAGGGTGAAAGATTGAGTGTCCGTCTGCCTAGACAGGAAGAAGAAGAAGCGACCCTCTTCCCCACTGAAGCTGAACCACCAGTCCACTAAACTGCCCTAGTGAGGACTATGTGATGCCGACTAGGAGAAGTATATGACGGTGACCCTATACCAAGGCCACCCCGGTCACCACTAGAGACCGATCAAAGTAAAGGAATCAAGACAAACTTCAAATGCATTTTCAAGTCTCTTAGTACTTCCTTCGATCCCGGCCAATGGCAACACAGGCACCATGCATGCTTTGGTCTCTTGCACCGCTTAGCTAATGGGAAAATGGTTCATGAAGCAAGGTGTAAGAAGTTGCTCCATCTAGAACCAAGGGTGGAGTCTGGTGAGCAAGTATTGTAGAAGATCGCACCTGCCGACTCCATCCTAGAGAATCAGCAGGTTTAGAGAGTTGAATTGTCGCAAAATCTTGCCAAGAATAGCAAACATTCGCAAGACATATGGAAAGGGAACACACGTACAGACTTGCATGACGATGTCCCATCATTACATGTCGGGATTGAAATTTTAAATCTCCCAATATGTTGGACTAGTGATAGGTTCAGTACCATGAATCTGCCCAGAATCCACATTGTAGGAGATGGACAGCCTATTAGATATGCAGCCAAGCCCAGTGCAAGGCCCCTGGAGGCCCCACTGTGCGGGCCCACAACACCGCTCTCCTAGTCCAGCCCGGCCCATCATCTCAAGATGTTTTGCTTAAGGTCCCACATCACCCAGGCAAGCAAGTGCTGTTCTATGGATTACATTATAAAAGCAGTTATTGTAGTAGGCTACCATAAGTTGAAAAGGGCTCAGGAGGCTTTAGAGGGGTAGCATGTGAGATCTCGATCCCCAAAAAAACAACATAATAATTAGGGAGTAAACTTGTAAAGGCCGAAGTGGCCTTGTGATCTTGTAAAGGTCGAAGTGGCCTTAGGGAGTTGTAAAGGCCGAAGTGGCCTTGTGATCTTGTAAAAGCCGAAGTGGCCTTGAAGGTCGGAGTGGCTTGTGTGTTGGTGAGGCCGGAGTGCCTTGTGTGTGCAAGAGGCCGGAGTGCCTTGTGTTTGCAAGAGGCCGGAGTGCCTTGTATGTATGATGAAGCCAGAGCATGGAGTGGAGGTGAAGGTGGAGGCCAGAGTAGAAATGGTGAGGTTGGTTGGAGTGAATGTTTAGATAAAGGGTTGGAGTGGATGGTGTGATAAACGGTCGGAGTGGATGGTGTGATGGAAGGCCGAAGTGAATGGTATGTTGGAGGGCCGGATTTGATGGTGTATGTTGGAAGGCCGAAGTGATTTAAAGAGAAGGAGATGATAAATGAAGAAGGCCGAAGTTGGTTATGGGTTGATGATGGAATGGTGGCCGGAGCATGAGGAATTAGGGTGGCAGGATTAGATGGAGATGATGTAGGATGATGAAACCAGAGTAAAAGAGTAAAGAGGGCCGAAGTGGTATGAGAAATTGATGTTGGCTGGACTAGAAGTTGATATAGATGAAGTTGGAAGTGAGATGATGGAGACCGGTTTTAGCTAAAGGTCGGAGTGGCCAGTTATGAGTAGGTGACCTACTCCTACCTACTTCCACCTGCTCTGGAATTCTTTAGAAGAGACGATATGAATAAAATATTGGTCGTAGGAGACTTGCCCCATCTACTCTCAACCACTTCATCACCTATAAATATTGAATGCGAAAATTTTGGAGCAGGTATAGAAGCGGGGAGTCAGAGACGAAAGAAAAGAAGGGAAGAATTTTCAGACCAAACATGAATAAGGAATTCATGAGAAATTCCAGGCAAGTGTACCCTACATTTTTAATAAATTCATATTTTGAATCTGTTAAGCATTATTGTTATCATGCTCTCTTTGTTAAGTCTCTACGTAAAGCATAATTTTCTTTCTCTACACATCGTTAATGTTTATGAATACATCATTTAAGAACTTTGATTAATTGCTTTTGTAGGAAGTCCAGCCATTTGCTTGTTTGCATGAAGTCTGATTACTTATATATTTACATGAAAATCAGTTATTTGCATAAGTCCGATCATTTGCATATTTGACGAAGTTCAGTTATTTGCATTATGAAAGAACTTTGGTTATTTGCATGTCTTAAGAAGTCCGGCTAGTTGTATATTTAAAGATGTCCAGCAATTGCACGTCTAAAGGAGTCCGATTATTGACTTAATTGCATGAAGTCCGGATATTTGCATATTTAAAATAGGTTCGGTCATTTGTTGATTTGCAAGAGTACTTGAACTTGTTTTCTATGCTCACAGCTTTCGAATATCTATATTTTGTTAGTTACGCTTTGAAACCCCATCCCTTGAGTTTTGTTATGAAAGATGTATGAATGTCATGATTTTGATCTAAGTTTCATGATTATGAAAATGTAACTCTTGACTTTGAATCTATGTCTGGATCTGATTTCATGTTTTGGCCCATGCTTAATGTTCAATTTAAGACTGGATTACTTCGCATGAAAACTTTGCATGGAACTGGAATATCAAAATATGAAAGGCTTTTCGAATTTGTCCGGAATATGGAATATGTGAACTTTAAATCGGCCTTTTGAATTCGTTCAGAATATGGAATGTAAACTTTGAATCATCCATTTGAATTTGTCCAGAGTATGGAATGTGTGAACTGTGAATCGGCTATGAAATTTGATGAATTTTGATTA